>OY288265.1:93725886-94925886 GCA_958450335.1 Hibiscus tridactylites
GGCCTGAACTCATTTTTGGGCCAGTCTCAGTCTCTGGCCCTTTGTTAAATAGTGAAATTCAGTTTTTGCCGCTCTTAGAAATTTTCTGATATCATTTGGTATAATTTTTATTTATTTTTTTTGTTTTAAATCCAATAGTTTATATTTATATATGTCTTTTATTATATTAGCTAATATCCCTTCCAATCCTTCTTCACTAATGTATATTAGCTACATAATCTAATAAATATTTCAGTTGGATTGAGTCAAAATTATTCTACTACTAATTAATTGATTCAACTTTTTCATTATTTTTTATAATTGATTCAATTTTGAATACAAAATCCAATTGGGAATTTGTGTGTTTTAGATCAATTAAGATTTTTATTCTCCATGAAATATTTTGAATACAAATTAAATGTAATTAACCAAAAAGAAAATATTTAATGAGAATTAAATTCAATAATTTTATCTATTTGTATTGTGTTGGATTTATTTTTCTTAAAATCAAACTTTAGATACTATACTTGTATAAAATTTCGATTGTAACTATTTTTTTTAAAAATTATTTTCATATATTATAATCCAAAATATTAGTTTTGTTAATAATTTTTTTAGTACATTATCGGTGAAAAAAATAATTTCACAAACATCATTAAGATAATAATAATGCTTAGAAGATTAACCTAAATATTAGTTTTGGATTTTTTATTCCTAAAATAAAGACCCGCTCACATTAATTTCAAAATTGGGGATGATTACTGTTCAAATTTAGAAGATCGGTGCACTACAACTCGTCATTAAACAGTACTTTTTTAGTGCTGGTATTGTTCAAAGTCGGATGGTGATCCTCCCCCCTTCTAAGATGCCACACTGCCACGTGGCGTGAGCTAGGCGTGCCTGGCACTCTTCAAAGTCGGGCTGCCCTCCCCCCGTCTTTGAACAGTGCACCAAATAATGGGTCAGGGTGGCAAGCGGGTCAAGCTTTATGTCTGATTTTTTTTAATTGGTTGAATGAGAGGTGATCATTTTTATTTTTTATTTTGGATCGAATATAAAATAATAAATAATTATTATTTGAATCTTAAATATTATTAATATGAGATCTTAATTTTTAATTTTATTTGAAAAAAGATTTTACACTAATTATGTACTAAAATATAACTTAATTTTTAATTCAGTGATCAGTCTTTTCAAACTGAAAAAAAATATTCGAATAATCATTTTAATTGATATTGGTGTAGGTGTAAGGTTTTAGTGATGTGAAATAATAGTGGTGTAGGTGCATGTGTAGGGTTTCACTGATGTGATATAGGTATTTTTAAAATATTTTTTAATTTGATTTAAAATATTTTTAATTGATATAGGTGCAAGTGTAGGTTTTAAGTGATGTGGAATAATAGTGATGTAGGGTTTCAGTGATGTGATATAGGTGCAGGTGCATATGTAGGTTTCAGTGATGTGAAATAATAGTGGTGCATGTGTAGGGTAGTAAAAAAATTTAATTGTTATAATAATTTTAAATTATATAGGGGTAGTGTAGTTTTTTTTTATTGGAAATCTGTTAGTGAATATTAATTTTCGTGTACGGATATTATAGGGAAATATTCAAGTTGGGTTATTTTTAAATAGGTTATGTTAGTGTTGAAGAATGTAGTTTGATAGAAAACCGTTTAAGTTATATTTGAGTAAAGAGGGAGAAGAAGAAGTAGTAGAAGAAGAAAGTTGGAAGAAAAAATGTAAGTTGTTTTGAAATATTAATTTTTTATCTATATAATTTTGACGTTGTTTGAAAATTAATTGTGGATTGAATTTTTTTCTGAATATACAGAGAAAATGAGCAATAACAGTTGTTTTGTGATTGTCCATTACAATGAACAAATGGTAAAATCTGATGTTGGTATCGTATTTCATTCGGAGAGGCCTACAAAGATGAGAATTAACAAAGAAATCACACTCCGAGTATTGAAAGAGGAGATATTGGAGAAAATTAGAGTTCCGATTCATATTTTTCAGTACTGGTGGATGACATGTTCGAATCCAGTCATATATTTCGCGATTGCTCTCGAAGATAATGAAGATGTAGCAATTATGATCGTAGAGCATGAGTCAATGGGAATTCGAAATGTCGAGTTGTTTGTTGAGATGCTTGATATTTTCGGCCCCTCTAGAAACGCAACCGTGAAATCTAGTCAAATGAGTGTCAGTAACGAAATTGATATGTCTGGAGGTAATTTTGTCACAATGTTGGCAACTAGAACATCTAGTGGATTTCATGAAGGTGGGCCGTCAACATATGGTCCATCGTACGAACCGGCTATTGATGCTAATATTGCACTTGGACGTGGCCGATGGGGAGAATCATTAGAAGATTCCAGCGAAGATGAAGATATTGAGAATCCTGATTTGTTCCCGAATAACGTTGGCCAAGCCCCTGACTTTGGTGTTGGAGAATTTGTTCTGACTGGGGGCGACATTACATTATACGAAGCTCCTGCTCATATGCACTTGGTGGATTTCGATGCGATGAGGGCGCAACAATTTCCAGATATGCCCCAACTAAGTACGAGTCAGAATGGCGACTTGTAAGCTATATTGGCAATTAAAGAGTATAACATCATACAACATGTAGATTATGTGGTTGCATAATCTAACACGAAAACTTTCCTTGCGAAGTGTGTGAAGTACGGAGCAGAGTGCAACTGGAAGATTCATGTAACGAAGCTTAAAAATAGTGGTCGTTGGGAGGTCACAAAGTACAATGGCGATCACACATGTTTACGAACAGTCATCGACCAGGACCACAACAAATTGGACTGCAGCGTAATAAGCCATCACGTGATGAAGTTGGTTGAAGCAAATCCAAGGGTTCCAGTTTCAACCATTCAAGCAACCGTTGCACAACTATTTCAATATCAAATACAATACAAGAAGGGGTGGCGTGCAAGGGATAAGGCATTGCATTCAGTGTATGGTGATTATGACAGATCGTATAATGAGCTACCAGCGTTATTGATGGCAATGACACAGTTCATCCCATGCACCATAGTCAGGTATTAAACAAATGATGTGTGCGACCGACAAGGGCAATTGCTTCAAGGGTATAAATTTTTCCATCGACTGTTTTGGGCTTTCAAGTCATGCATTGACGGCTTTCCGTATTGTAAGCGTATGATCCAAGTGGATGGAACGTGGCTTTACGGGAAATACTCTCACATACTGCTGGTTGTCGTTATGCAAGATGGTGAGAGCAATGTCATTCCGATTGCATTCAAAATTGTTGAGGGGAAACTACTGAAGCTTGGGATTTTTTTTGACAAATTTGCGTGAGCATGTGGTCTGAGAAGACGGGGTTTGTATTATCTCTGATCGAGGGACGAGTATCAAAGCAAAAATTAATCGAGAGGGGAGTCGTTGGACACCTCCCTATGCATACCATACATACTGTGTTCGTCGCATCGGAAAGAATGCCGTTGAAAGGTTCAAAAATCAATACCTTTGCAATGAGATTATGATCATTGGTAAGTGTCATTCTTTCAAATTCTGTTATATATGTGTATGCATTGATGTGTTTTGATTTATGTTGATGCTAAGTCAAACAAATATTATGGCACAAGGTATCAATTACTACGGCCATAATTTGAAAGGAATATGGGGGGTTTAATGAAATATGGCGAGCGTGTTTGGAGTTGGGCCAACAACATTGAGAGAGAGAGATGGGCCCAATCATATGATGAATGTGGTAGACGTTACGGGCAAATGACTACTAACCTTGTGGAGTGCATTAATGGAGTACTCAAAGAGTCACGTCATCTCCAAATAGCTAGCTTGGTAACAGATACATACTACCGTTTGGCTAAAGTTTGGGTCGTCAAAGGGAAGCAAATGCAATACTTAATAAATAGGGGACAACGATGGGATACTACAATAGTTGAAAAAATGGATGAAAATGTGAAGAGTGCAACGACGTTGGTGGTTCTCGCATTCGACCACCATAATTAGACTTTCGATGTTGTTGCTTCCAGATCACGACACGGAGCCCCCCACTCGAACGTATTTCGAGTAGATTTCAGACGTAACTGGTGTGACTGTGGCGAGTTCCAAGCATGACAATATCCATGTGCTCATGCAGTTGCAGCATGTATGTTCGTCAACGTTGACTCGTACACATTTGTTGATGAATGCTTTAGTCTTAGCCAGATGTTAGAAATTTACAAAATTGAGTTCCCACCGATCCCGAATTCTATGTATTGCCCACCAGTGGAGCATGATAAATGGTTACCGGATCCGACACTCCATAGAAAGCCAACTGGGTGACCTAGATCGACTCAGATCTACACGAGTACAGATCTTCCTCACAGAGAGAAGGGCCAACGCAAGAGATGCAGCATATATAAGGGTGAAGGCCATTCGAAATCAAAATGTCCCAATGAACCAAGATATGTGGCCATGCCTCAATGATTATTTCCAGATTGTACTTGAAAATATAATGTTTGCATTTAAAATATTGTCTGAATTGATCTATCAAACGATTTCACTATTTAGTGACCATTTCATAAACTATTCAAAACTGTTTTTATTCGAATTGATCTACCAAAAGATTTCCCAAATTTACCAAATTTTAACAGAAAACTTAAAAATAATATTTCTAATAGAATACAAAATTTTAGGACGTTTCAAATTCATTTACTACGTTTTCACTATTTAGTGACCATTTCGTAAACTATTCAAAAATGTTTTTATTCGAATTGATCTACCAAAAGATTTCCAAAATTTACCAAATTTTAACAGAAAACTTAAAAACAATATTCAAATTCAATCACTACTCTAAGTTATTACACAAATAAAGATAAAATTATTTTTTCTTTTGCATCCGCTTACGTAATTTCTAACAATGAGCGGATATGATCGAAAAATAGGTGTGTTTTTTGGTCCTCTTACGTTGTGGCCTCAGTTCTTCCTCAGGAACCTCTTCAGCATCCACCTCTCCAACTTTATCCGATATCAATATACCGCCAATGAGATGCAAAATATAAGCTTGACTGGCATTATAAACCGCATCAATCGAACTATATTCACTGAGATTGAATTCTTTTTGCAACCAACTCAGTTTCACACGACTTCCTGATAAATTTGATTTGTCCGGCACCTTCCCAAGAAAATAACCGCAAAGTGCTTCAGCTCTAACTTCAGTCTGGTCGATCGAGGGTTCCCCGGTCAATGGTGCCCCGTTTACCGGCACCCCAATAAGCATGACCACGTCTTCAAGTGTGATCTGCATTCCCCACACGGTATATGGAACGTATAGGTTTCCGGCCTCCAACGCTCAATCAGAGCAGCAATCAACTCGGGCACCAACTTGTACCCTCGAAGGAATGTCGCATAATAAAATCAAGAGTGTTGCAACCATTCAGTGATTCGATCGTGCGAAGGATTTTTCGCCATGGTTAGGTGATGTTTAAATATATCCTCAAAATCCTGTAATTAACACTTCAATAAATAAAGGGATAAAACAAACAAAATATTATTAACATAATTGAATTGAATTTCTAATAAATTAATTATTAACAAAAATATACCATCTCAGGAACCGGCAAACTACTAATGTGTTCATCCTGAAATCTCAATAGAGGAGCTTGCTCAGCCATCCTACATGATAAGTATGAATATATTATAACCCGAGACTCAATTTTGTAAAATTCTACGCAATTAAAATTTTCATTCTAATACATTTATTACACTATTAAATAAATGCTTAGAATTTAAATTTCGTTGAATTTTACCGAATTAAAAATAATACTAGATATTATAAATTAATTTTGTTTAAATTTCAATTCAACTATACTACTATTAAAAGACTAATAACATCTATATTTTTTAATACATACAATTTTAAAGTCACTAATTATTAAAAAAACTCCAAATTTATTAATATTTTTATTGCATTTATCACACTACTAAATAACTAAATAAATGCTTAGAATTTAAATTTCGTTGAATTTTACCGAATTAAAAATAAAACTAAAATTTAAAATAGATTCTTCAAAATTACAAATAAAACTAGAATTAAAAAACTCCCAAATTCATTAAATTTCTTTGAAGTTTATAAATTAATTTTACCGAAATTATTTACTAATTTTCAACGACTCCTAAATAAAACAATTTCTTCAAAATTACAAATAAAATTTAAAAACATCATTTTTACTACTACTACTACTACTACTACTACTACTACTACTACTACTACTACTACTACTACTACTACTACTACTACTACTACTACTACTAATATAACTTTAATCCTTAGTCCCTATACCATTCACTAATTTCCCTTTAAAACTCTTCAACTTTAAATTTTTTACAAATTACTCACTAATTTACTACTTTCGCTTCATAACCTTCAATTTTAACATTTTTACAAACTAGTCACTAATCTACTTATAATAAATACCCTAATTACAATCGGTATATACATACATTTTTTAAAAAGGTCCTAAATTAAAACATTAATATTGTTTACCCTAAACTAACTCCTAACCTAAGTTAATTGTTTTTCAAGATTACAAATAAAATTTTAAAAAACATCTTTTTACTAATAACTCTTAAATTAAAAATCTTTAATATTTTTTACTATGCCAACTCCTAAGTTTTTTTTTCAAAATTACAAATAAATTTTAAAAATGTTTTTTACTTTTTTTATTCAACTCCAAATATACACATTTTACTCCCAATATACTCCAAATATAAACATTTTCAACATTAATGTTATAAAATCTAACATAAAATTAACAACAATAGAAATATTCAAACATTAAAATTTTAAAATATCAACTCCAAAATTTTAAAAAACAAGAAATTAATCTCTTCATAAATTTTAAAAATTCAACCACCAAATTAAAATTGCATTATACTTACTATATTTCTTCAAATCTCTCTTTCTCAAACTCTTCACAAAATTTCTTCTTCTCCTCTTCAACAACCTATTTAACACAAAAATTTCAATATTTCAAACATCAACTTAAAAATTCTAACATATATAAAATTAAAAAAACTAATCTGCAAAAAAAATAAAAAAATTGTAACTACAAAAAATACATACATTACAAATATAAATATAAATATAAATTTAACATAACTTTCTCAAATAAAATTGCATTATACTTACTATATTTCTTCAAATCTCTCTTTCTCAAACTCTTCACAAAATTTCTTCTTCCCCTCTTCAACAACCTATTTAACACAAAAATTTTAATATTTCAAACATCAACTTCAAAATTCTAACATATATAAAGTTAAAAAAAACTAATCTGAAAAAATAAAAAAATTGGTAACTAAAAAAACTACATACATTACAAATATAAATATAACATAATTTTCTCAAATAAAATATAAATACTCACAAAATTTCTTCAAAATCTTCCTCTTTTATCTTCTATCTTCTTTCTTCAACCTTCAACACAACCCATATTTATCTCCAACTCATTTCAATTTTGTAGAACTAATGTTTTGATATAATAATTGAAAAATGTTTTGGACAAAGTTAAAAAGAATTCAAAACCTTTTCTAAAGTTCAAACAACTTGAAACTATGTTTAGGGGATATTTCAAAAGGGTTTTAAGTGTTTTCAAAGGCAAATCCAACAAAACCATCCAGGTGTTTCGAAACACCCCTAGGTGTTTCGATACGGGTCCTTACAGTGTCAAAACGTTTCGAAACGAGCTTTAATCTGGGTGAGATTTTGCATAGCGTTTCGATGCGGCCTCTGCCGTTTCGATACACCTATGTGGCATTGACCCTCAATGGTCATAAACCCCAACAACTATTTCCCAACTACCTTTTAAATGCAGAATGTTTTGATATGGGCGTTTTGATACGGCCAACAGCGTTTCGATACGGGTACTACATCAGACTGCAATGGCTCTTTCTATTTCAAGAGTGTTTCGAAACGAGTTCGACCGTTTCGAAACGAGGAGCTGGAGAACTGCATTTATGGTAGGAAACTAAGTCTCCAACGACTCCAATTCATCCTCAACGGCTAGTAACGGCTACAAACTCAAAGAGGAGTATAAAAGAGACCTCAAAGCATCTAGTAATGGTTAATGCTTCAATAGTAATACAACATATGATCAAAATGAGTCTTAGTGCTTAATTGTCAATTCATTGTATAAACAAACATTAGTGAGCCAAAATTGTTAGATTTGCTCAAGTGTTTTTAGGATTGGGTGAGTGCTTTGTTGTGCAAACAAATACCTATTAGAGGGATTTGAGTTTGCGTGATTTTATCTTTTGTAAAGAGGGTTTGATCAAGGCTTTGGGTAGAAAGCTTGATCGGTTTGTAAGGGTTTCCTCCTAAGCCTAGAAAAGGGGATGAATCAATAGTGGATCGATTGGAAATCCTTAGTGGAAAGCTAAGGTAGTGGGTGTAGACCTTGGTTAGAAGGTTGAACCACTATAAATCATCTTGTCTTTATCATTTTTAGCTTCCACACATCTATCACCCAAAATTTCACTTCTCCGCCACTTGGCGAGCAAGAACGGTTAAAGAAATCGAGCACTGAATAACCCAACAATTGGTATCAGAGCTTGGCTCAATTGAATAGGATTAACATCCTATTGAGAAGATCCGGCAAGCTCGATCAACTTTTCAAACAACCGACTCAATGGCGCAATTCATCGACAAACTGCCCTTCTTCGACGGAACACATTATGCCCATTGGAAGACAAGGATGAAGTTCTTCATAAAGTCAAAGAACTACAAGCTTTGGGATATAATAGAATATGGTTCGTACGTGCCTCAACAAAGCAAGGCGGATTGGAGTACCGAAGATCGCAAGAAGATGGACCTTAATTACAAAGCCTTGCACATCTTATTTTTTGCATTTGGCCCAAACATCTATGAGAAGATGTCTTCTTGTGAGAGTGCCAAGGAGGTATGGGACAAGCTTGAAGTCACATACGAAGGAACTGACGAAGTAAAGGAGACCAAGATCGGGCTCCTCAACCTAGCGTATGAAAACTTCAAGATGGATCCGGAAGAGAACATCGAGAAGATGTTTGATAGGTTCTCCACTATCACCAATGGTCTCAAAGGCTATGGAGAAGTCATCCCAGAAGAGAAGCTTGTCCGAAAGCTCATCTACTCCCTTCCCGAGTCATAGGACTCAAAGAGGACCGCCATCATTGAAGCTAAGAATTTGAAGACCTTAATGCTTGATGAGCTCATAGGGTCTTTTCTCACTCACCAAATCATGAAGAAAAATAAAGAAGAGGAGAAGAAGAGGGAAGAAATTAGAGCTATGAGGGAGAAGAAGCTCAAAGGGCTTAGGATCAACACAAATGTCATTGCTCTCAAATCCTCCACATGTCATCATGTAGATTCAAGTGAGGAGAAGGTTGAAGAAGAAGAATAATTCATCTCTTCAAGAAGTGTGCCCCTTACATGAAGAAAGCCTTGAAAGAGCTTGAACGAGAATCCATGAAAAAGAAGAGGGCAATCACTTCAAGCCATAATAATAAGGCATATGTGGCTACTTGGAGTGATGAAGACTCCACCGATGATGAACAAGCCAACCTTTGCCATATGGCCATCGAAGAAGATTCAAGGGTAACTTCTAATTCATCTACTTCATGTTCATATTCTTTTGATGAATTACAAGATGCCTATGACAATTTGGTTTTAGAGTTTAAAAATCACATTTTGAAAAAATAATAAAATGATTTCAAAGTTGAAAATTCAAAATGATTTGATTTCTAAAACCAAATTTGAACTTGAAGCAAAACTCGAAGAGTTTAAACAAAAATATTTTGATTTACAAAATTTGCTTCATGAAGTTCAAGAAGAAAAAGATTTGATTTTCAAAGAGCTTGAAAAGAAAAATAATTTTGGAAAATCAAACTTTTATGTAAGACAATCTAGTGCCCCTAGATTTGTAAATGGTAAATGTTTTAGAAGTGTTTGGGTCCCAAAAAGAACTAACTACTTCAACTAAAAAGGATGAAATTAAAAAATAGATTCCTAAGGGGACTAAGTTCTGTGCTACTAACGTCTATGGATCCAAAGCAATTTGGATACCAAAAATTACTTGATTGTCTTATGATAGGTGTGATGGAGAATGATCAATAAGTCAAACTTTGAGGGGGAGCTCCATGCACACAAGGAAGAACACTTGAAGAAGGAAGGCTTCACATCCTCCCTTGGATTCAAGTGTGGTAAAAATCTAGTTGTTCTTGCTTTTATTTGTTTTATTTTTTTATTAATTTCAACTAGATGATCATATATATTGGACTAACATTTTGATGATGCTTTTAGTAAGGGGGGCCATTTTAAAACCAAAATTCTAAACTTTTTTCATCTTTTCAAACCTCCTAAGTTATTTTGAACTTAATGTCTTTTGAATTCTTTTTTATATAACAAAAGAGGGAGAGGTTAGTTTGAAAAATTGCATTTTCAAATGAATAAGGGGGAGCTTTACTTTATTTTAAATTTTTCATCTCTTATTCACATTTTTAAACTTAAAGGGGGAGAATCCCAAACAATTTTTTAAGTTGGTTTTATTATATCAAAAAGGGGGAGATTGTAGAACTAATGTTTTGATATAATAATTGAAAATTTTTTTGGACAAAGTTATAAAGAATTCAAAACTTTTTCTAAAGTCCAAACAACTTGAAACTATGTTTAGGGGATATTTCAAAAGGGTTTTAAGTGTTTTCAAAGCCAAATCCAACAAAACCATCTAGGTGTTTCGAAACACCCCTATGTGTTTCGATACAGGTCCTTACAGTGTCAAAACGTTTCGAAATGGGTTTAGAAACGGGCTTTAATCTGGGTGAGATTTTGCATAGCGTTTCGATACGGCCTCTATCGTTTCAATACACCTATGTGGCATTGACCTCAACGGTCATAAACCCCCAACGACTATTTCCCAACTACCTTTTAAATGCAGAACGATTCGATACGGGGACATGCGTTTCGATACGGGAATTTCGATACGGGTACTGCATCAGACTACAACGACTATTTCTATTTCAAGAGTGTTTCGAAACAGGTTCGAACGTTTCGAAACGGAGAGCTACGGAACTACATTTATGGTGGAAAATTAAGTCTTCAACGGCTCCAATTCATCCCCAACGACTAGTAACGGCTACAAACTCAAAGAGGAGTATAAAAGGGACCTCCAAGCATCTAAAAATGGTTAATGCTTCAATAGTAATACAACATATGATCAAAATGAGTCTTAGTGCTTAATTATCAATTCATTGTATAGACAAACACTAGTGAGCCAAAATTGTTAGATTTGCTCAATTGTTTTTAGGATTGGGTGAGTGCTTTATTGTGCAAACAGATACCTATTAGAGGGATTTGAGTTTGCGTACTTTTATCTCTTATAAAGAGGGTTTGATCAAGGCTTTGGGTAGAAAGCTTGATCGGTTTGTAAGGGTTTCCTCCTAAGCCTAGAAAAGGGGACGAATCAATAGTGGATTGATTGGAAATCCTTAGTGGGAAGCTAAGGTAGTGGATGTAGATCTTGGTTAGAAGGTTGAACCACCATAAATCATCTTGTCTTTATCATTTTTAGCTTTCACACCTCTATCACCCAAAATTTCACTTCTCCACCACTTGACGAGCAAGAACGATTGAAGAAATCGAGCACCAAATAACCCAAAAAATTTCAACCACAAAATTATCACCTCCCAATCAACCATTTAAAAAAATTCAGATAAAATAAAGCTGACCCGCCTGCCACCCTGAACTAATATTCAGTGCACTGTTCAAAGACGGGGGAGGGCAGCCCGACTTTGAACAGTGCCAGGCACGCCTAACTCACGCCACATAGCAATGTAATCTAGTTCAAAAATGGAGGGCTTTCAACCCGAGTTTAAACAGTACCAACACCCTAAAAATACTGTTTAAAAACGGGTAGTGGTCTATTGGTCTTTAAGAAGTGAACAATAATGTTCCCTATGTAACACCCGGGTTTAGGGGCCGGGAGAAAATAATATTTAAATAAGGGTTTGGGTTTCAGTTTTATAACTAAAATAATAATTTATTATTTTGGGCTTCAAATTTCCAAACAAACAATTTAAGTTGGACCAAAATGTAATTGAAACCTAATTTCCATGGAAATTTGCAAATACATGAGTTGCCATCTCATTAATGGTGTTTTTGTAAATAACTCAAAGTTTGGAAAAGATGAGCTTTAAAACAAAAACAAAAAGAAAGTTGTCTTCATCTTCTTCATTTTCTCTTCAAACATGAAAACCCTCTTTTCTCTCCATCTCACTTTCCCATCTCCCTTGTTCTTCATTATTGGAGCTTTTTGAAAGGTAATTACATTTCCGACTTTCTCTCATCTTCCTCTCTTTAAAAGTACAACTAGATTTCATTTTGGTTCAAGTTTTAGAATTTGGGTTTTTGGAAGATTTGAATAAAAATGATGTCTTTAATGTTTTTAACTTAAAACTTTGATTTGATATTGTTAGATATGGTGTTTATGAATCAAATGGTCCAACATATATAATTTTTATAGTGTTTTATAAGAATTCCCGAAATTGGGTTTTTGTGGGGTTTTAGGAGGGTTTTTAGATGAGTTTTGGGTATGGTTTGTGTTGGAAATTGAGGGTTGATGTTAGGTTAATAGTTAGGGTTGTTTTGGAAGCATTTGGAGGTGTTAAATGTGTTGAAATCATGAGTTTTGGTTGAGGTTTATGGGCTGCTCGGGTTTGGTAATTTTAGGAGTTGTTCATGGCTTGAAATGTTGTGTTTGATGTTTGAATTGTATTCCGGGTTAGCTACCTTGATGCTTGGGCTGATTTGAAGTTATTTGGATTGTGTTGAGGTTGTTTAGAGGCAAGATCTTGTGTTGGTGAAGCCTCGGGAGTGAATCCGGAAGCTTGAAGGTGATTGCTTGCTTGGTAATTGAGCTTGGAAGTGAAGGTGAGTGGTTAATGTTTTCAAAGTGGTTTTTAAGTGGTTGGTTCAAGCATGTGGACTAGGTTGGGCTTGGTAGACCCACCTATAGTTAAGATTAGGGTGGTAGCCTAATCCTAAGCTTTAGTTAGAGAAATTGGATGAACTCTTTAATTGATGTTATGCCTCATGTTGAATTGTGTTATGATGATTATGTATAATGTGATATACATGTATGTTGAGGCATGGCTTAATGCATTGTTATATGCAAGTTGATGACAAATATAATGTGGATTTACGTATGTGTGAAATATGATGTGATAGTTGTTTGGATGATATACATGTAGTGTTGGCTTGTGAAATGAGGTGGTTGCATGATTTTGAGGATCATGGTGAGTACGTGCTAAGCACGGAAATTATATTGAAATTGATGTTGTGAAAGGTTGTGGTTTTTATTTAATATTGGCACTAGTATGCTTGGGTTCAATGATCGATCATTAGGATGTTAGTGTGCACACGGTTGAGTCAAAACGCGCGTGGCCTTGGTGGCGTTAAGGCACTAAGGAGGAGTACGGTGATGTAATATTCTACCGGAAATGTTTATATATAGTCGATAATGAGTGGAATCCCATCGACGGGGCGTGAGGATGAGTGGAATCCCCTCCGCGAGAACCGGTGATGAGTGTAATCCGACTGCAGGTAATGGTTATGTTGGAAATGCGTTCCAACATGTTATCCGCGTATTCGAGTCATAGCTAGGTGCCAATATGAGATTGTATGTATATGCCAATACGAGATTATATGTGCCTTCATGATTTAAGATGTGTTGTCAATATGATATGAAATTTGATTCCAATATGCATTGAGATATGTTGATAATAATACATTGATATATATATCATTGTAAGTTGAGCTTATGAGTTGTTGAGCATGGCATAATGTTGATTATATGTTCATGCATCATGTTTAATTTGGCTCTCGTGGATCGGAGGTAAGATCATGCATCTCACCATGGTAGTTGCTCGTGCTTGGACCCTGCATTGTCGAAGGTTTGATTTATGAGCTTACCCTCACTAAGCTTTTATGCTTACGCTCCTTTTTGTTCGACAATGCAGATCAGTAGCTTGTGGGTGGCAAGGAAAAGGAAAGGTCTCCAAGTGTTGCTTTTGGTTAGCTCAAGTATGAATTTTAAATTGTAGGTTGTAATAGTCAAGCAATGGGTTAAGTGTTGTTGGTTTGAACGCTTTGTTGTATGTTGATGTTGGTTTGGCTTTTAGATGCTTTACTTAAATTGCAAAACCCTGCTTTATTTGCTTACCATGTATGTTGGCCATGTGCCTTTTGAGGTTGCCTATGTGCTTGGTTGTTGAAGCATGAAACCTTAAGTGCTTGTATGCCATCCTTTGATCAAATGCATGAATTCCTTGGTTGAATGTCATTCGTTCATGTTGGGTGCCTCGTATGATTAGATTTGATCAATAAGTGTGGTATGTATGTTTGAGTGTGATTAGGAAAGTCTCAAAATGCATTTAGAGTTGGTTTTCGAGTCGTTTTGCTGCAAATCTGTGTCTTATAGTGCAGGGCGTATCGTTACGCCTAAGGGTCGTATCGATACGGTCCTACACTTTGGGACACAAATTCGGCAGGGGGTATTGATACACGGGTGTGTATCGATACGCTCTTTGCTCACTGGAATTCAGTTTTGGCTGGGCGTACCGATACACGGGAGTGTATCGATACGCTCTTGACTCTCTGGAATTCTGAGAAGTTGGTGAGTTTAGGGCGTATCGGTACGGGGTTAAAGCGTATCGGTACGGTTCTACCTCGTTGACCACGAGGTGTTGACCGAGAAGGGCGTATCGATACGCTCAAGGGCTGTATCGATACGGTCTTCCCTGAGTTGACTGTTTGGGTTGACCTAGTCAAGGCCTATCGATACCCTTGATTGGTGTATCGATACGGCCTGCCTTTTATATTTAAAATGGACAGTTTAATGTATTGATTGAGGTTCGAATGTGTTTCATTATCGATGTTTTCCGCTGACGTGATCACTTAAGAATTAACATGCCTTTAGACAAGATTAAAATGAAAGAAAATTTTTAAGGTTGCTAACCGAGGGGGAACCTTAACGGGTTTCGCTTCGGTTTTCCCCATGTGGCCCACTCGGACCGGTCATCCGGCCAGACCGGGATGAGGGGGTTACATTTGTTGGTATCAGAGCCTAAGGTTTCCGAGACCTTGGGCAAGTAAGTGAGGTAAGTTTAATTTTTGTATTGTGATTGCACAGTGTTTGCTTGTTATGTAAGCATGTTGCTTGTTATTCGCGTATGCTGTGATGTGTGATTGTTTGATTGTGAATGTATGTTGTTCGATCGTACGCGTATGTTTGCTTGTTTAGCAAGTATGCCTTGTTATATGCTTGGTTGAGCATGTATGTGTGTTGTTTTGTTTGAAGCATGTTGAGTAGAGCCCCATTGCTTCTATTACATTGGAAAAAGAGATTTTTAAGTGAGGGAATCATACTTGAGCCACTTGGACTCTTTCCTTTGCTAACCCAATTTGTATGTAAATTTATAGTTTTTGTTGATTTAATGCTTTTAGTAAGTTTGAGGTCAAGGCGTGGGTCGTGAATCAGTAAGTGGGAGCTGTGGTTTCTAAATATGTGGATGATGTTGAGGTAGTTCATCGCTATAGTTAGGGAAGTATGGTTGTACCGGAGTTGAGGTATAATTTTCTTGTTTGAGTCCGTGTGTAAGTGGGCTAGCTCCGGTTGTTAGGGAACGATGTGATTGATTTTGGTATAGTTGGTAAAAAGAAGTGAAGACTTGTGAGTGTGATTCAGAGTAGTGTCGATGCTATAGTAGTTAAGCCCATGATATAGTTTTGAGTTTGTTTCCTCCGGTTGATTCTGAGTCCGTACTTCCGTTTGTTGTTAGCAAGCATGCAAATTTGAATATGCTCAGTGAAGTGTTAGAGGTAGGTATGAGTATCTTAGTTCTTTAGACGAGATCAAGGTAAGGGTCTCGTGGGTGTAATCTGAACTCTAGAAATGTTGGTTGGTGATCGTTGGGATTCAGCTTGTGGTTTTAATACAAGACAGTCGGTCAGTATCCATGAGTGGAAATCGATTTGTGTGATTGGGCCAATGTGCGTCTGAGTTGTTTTCCAGCATGGTTGTCTGTGTGCGATCAGAACTGCATTTTTGAAGTTTCGAAATGCTCTAAGAACAGTCTAGAAGAGTCAGATTTTGTTGAAGAACCAGCCTGAAAACAAGAGGACTGAAGACTATCAGCTGTGCACATGTGTAGTTGCAATTTCTGCGGATTCTTCCTTTTGTGTGAGCATGCGAAGAAATTTGATGTACGTGTTGAGACCTTAGACGTATGGACACATGTGACTAGACCTTTTGGTGAGATAGTGGTGTCTAGAAGGATGTACGAAAGATGTTTGTTGATGGTTCAGGGTTGCATGTATCCAGTAGATGTGAAGTAATTGTTTTTTTACGGTTTCGATGTAACTTTTGGCATGGTTTAGCTTGTAGAACACAAAGCTAGGGTATACTTTGAGATAAAGAGAGAGTTGCCTTGAAGTTGTAGATTTCTGTGAGACTGTAGAGGTAGGTGAGGATGTGAACTTCTTATCGAATGTTGAACCAGCTTTAGAGGTCAAAGATTGATTGAGTTTAGTTTATAGACTTGTCTAGCAAATGCGACGAATTTGACTATTGAATGAAGATTAGACCGCAGAATGTTAGAATAGTTTGTGTTTTCCTAGAAGTGTTTGGAACAATTACCCAGTTTTTCCCCTGACAGGGAAGAAGAGTTTGCTATCGAGATCGTCTCCGAGTTTGCTTCTATTTTGTTTGCTCTGTATTTTATGGTTTCCGAAAGAATTGAGAGTGTTGAAGAATCAATTTCAAGATTTGTTAGACCTTAGATTCATTAGGCCTAATACACCATCTTAGAGTATGACAGTGCAATTTGTGAAGAAGAGAGATGACAATATGATAATATGTTCAGATTACATATAGTTGAAACAATTGAAAGTGAGTAGTTAGTATTCGTATTCGAGCGTCAGTGATTTGTTGATCAGCTAGGGTGTGCTCCAGTCTTTTCGAAGATAAATTTGAGATCCGATTACTACCAGTAGAGAGTGAGAGAGGTTGGTGTATCGAAGACAGCTTTTAGGGCAAGATGTGATCGCTTTAAGTTCCGAGCTATGCCGTTTCATTTGACTAGTGTGTTAGTTACTTCTGTAGAGATGCCGAGCAGAATATTTCCTGAACTCCTTGATCAACTTGTAGTAGCTCTCATAGATGATACATGGGTATATTCAAGTACCGAAGAAGATCATGACAAGTTTTGGAGTTAATGTTTTAGACCCTATTAGAGAATTAGTTGTAAGCCAAGATTGAGCAAAACAAAAACTCCGAGTCAAGGAAGATGTTCTCCTAGGACTTGTAAATCAGCCAAGTGTATTAGAGTAAATCCCAAGTAGACAGAAGAAGATGTGAGTTGGAAGAAATTGAAGATTGTGACAGGTATCTATAGTTCCTAGGTCTAGCATTATTACTATCAAAGGTTTGTAAATGATCTTTTGAAGATAGTTGCTCCTTTGACAAATTGCTACAGAAGAATGTTCAGTTGTGTGGTTAGATGCGAGACAACGGGCCCTTGAGAAACCGAAAGAAACTTTGAAGAGAGCTTCGACCTTGATCCAACCATTGTCAGAGAAAGAGTTTGTGAACCATAGTGATGCGTTACCTGTAGAGTTAGGTTGTGTGCTTATGCAAAGCAGAAGATTGTGGCTTATTCATCGAGATAGTTGAAAGAACGAGAGAAGAGTTATCCGACACTAGACTTAGAGTTAATTACAATTGTATTTGCTTCGAAGACTTAGAGACAAAGTATGTATAGTAAGAAATGCACAATATATACATAACATCAGAACTTGAAATATTAGACGACTTAGGAAAGGTTGAAACTTGAACAGCATAGGTTGTTAGATTTGCTTGAAGACCGTAATCTCAAGATTGAGTACCACACGAAGAGAGTCAACTCAGTAACCGATGCTTCGAGTTATAATTGTTGTTAGATTAGTAGTTGAGTGCGAGCTGTATTTACCGGATTCAGCTTATCAAATGATAGCAGTTTTGTGGTCGAGTTTCATGTTAAACCTACATTGAGTCAGAATGCTTGAAGAGAAACAGTGGCAAGACAGGTTCTTGGCACCTCACATGCAAGACATGGCAGAAGAAAGACCTTCAGAATACAGTTTCAGAGATGATATAGTTTTGCATTCCAGAGACAGAATAGCGGTATCGATTGACATAGTGTTTTGAGACGTATTGTTTTGGCAGAAGCACACGACAGTTCATTGTATTGCATCAGAGTAGTATGAAGACGTATTGTGGGTTGAAGATGAGTACTTTTGGATTGAGCTGATGAATGGTGTGGTTCAGAATGAGAGTAAGTGTAGAAGTTGCCAGCGAGTCAAGTTCGAGCATCAGTTTTCTTCTAGTTTGTTACATCCGTGGAAGGTTCTTAATGGAAGTGAGTAATAGAGATTCGAGATTTCAACTAGATTTTTGAAGACGTCTGCATAGTGTTGGTTACCTATTGAAGTCAGATAGTCAAATTTTCAAACAGTGTTGTATGAGATTGTGAATCGGGCTAGTTTTGTTGTTTAATTGTTGCGGTTACCGCCAGAGTTAGAAAGAGGTTTGTGATGTGTCCGGTGTGTCTATGAATCGGAAATGTGAGTCAGATCTGTCCCATGCTATGTTTGTGGAAGATATTGAGTTCAGTTTAAAATTGGCGCACATTGAAGAAGTTGCCGAGATCTTAGCAGCAAATAGCTAATGTTGAGTGGTAAGTCTACCGAGTTGATTAGTCTATTGTGGTGAGAAGGAAAGTGTAAAGGGGCAGTTTTCGTGGCTCTTCCTGTTCGATAAATTTTGGGGATGAAATTTCCTTAAGTGGGGGAGAGTTGTAACACCCGGGTTTAGGGGTCGGGAGAAAATAATATTTAAATAAGGGTTCAGGTTTCAGTTTTATAACTAAAATAATAATTTATTATTTTGGGCTCACATTTCCAAACAAACAATTTAAGTTGGACCAAAATGTAATTGAAACCTAATTTCCATGGACATTTGCAAATACATGAGTTGCCATCTCATTAATGGCATTTTTGTAAATAACTCAAAGTTTGGAAAAGATGAGCTTTAAAACAAACAAAAAAAAGTTGTCTTCATCTTCTTCATTTTCTCTTCAAACATGAAAACCCTCTTTTCTCTCCATCTCACTTTCCCATCTCCCTTGTTCTTCATTATTGGAGCTTTTTGAAAGGTAATTACATTTCCGACTTTCTCTCATCTTTCTCTCTTTAAAAGTACAACTAGATTTCATTTTGGTTCAAGTTTTAGAATTTGGGTTTTTGGAAGTTTGAATAAAAATGATGTCTTTAATGTTTTTAACTTAAGATTTTGATTTGATATTGTTAGATATGGTGTTTATGAAACAAATGGTCCAACATATATAATTTTTATAGTGTTTTATAAGAATTCCCGAATTTGGGTTTTGGTGGGGTTTTAGGAGGGTTTTTAGATGAGTTTTGGGTATGGTTTGTGTTGGAAATTGAGGGTTGATGTTAGGGTAATAGTTGGGGGTTGTTTTGGAAGCATTTGGAGGTGTTAATTGTGTTGAAATCATGAGTTTTGATTGAGGTTTATGGGCTGCTCGGGTTTGGTAATTTTGGGAGTTGTTCATGGCTTGAAATGTTGTGTTTGATGTTTGAATTGTATTCCGGGTTAGCTACCTTGATGCTTGGGCTGATTTGAAGTTATTTGGATTGTGTTGAGGTTGTTTAGAGGCAAGAGCTTGTGTTGGTGAAGCCTCGAGAGTGAATCCGGAAGCTTGAAGGTGATTGCTTGCTTGGTAATTGAGCTTGGAAGTGAAGGTGGGTGGTTAATGTTTTCAAAGTGGTTTTTAAGTGGTTGGTTCAAGCATGTGGACTAGGTTGGGCTTGGTAGACCCACCTAGAGTTAGGATTAGGGTGGTAGCCTAATCCTAAGCTTTAGTTAGAGACCTTGGATGAACTCTTTAATTGATGTTATGCCTCATGTTGAATTGTGTTATGATGATTATGTATAATGTGATATACATGTATGTTGAGGCATGGCTTAATGCATTGTTATATGCATGTTGATGACAAATATAATGTGGATTTACGTATGTGTGAAATATGATGTGATAATTGTTTGGATGATATACATGTAGTGTTGGCTTGTGAAATGAGGTGGTTGCATGATTTTGAGGATCATGGTGAGTACGTGCTAAGCACGGAAATTATATTGAAATTGATGTTGTGAAAGGTTGTGGTTTTTATTTAATATTGGCACTAGTATGCTTGGGTTCAATGATCGATCATTAGGATGTTAGTGTGCACACGGTTGAGTCAAAACGCGCGTGGCCTTGGTGGCGTTAAGGCACTAAGGAGGAGTACGGTGATGTAATATTCTACCGAAAATGTTTATATATAGTCGATAATGAATGGAATCCCATCGACGGGGCGTGAGGATGAGTGGAATCCCCTCCGCGAGAACCGGTGATGAGTGTAATCCCACCGCAGGTAATGGTTATGTTGGAAATGCGTTCCAACATGTTATCCGCGTATTCGAGTCATAGCTAGGTGTCAATATGAGATTGTATGTATATGCCAATACGAGATTATATGTGCCTTCATGATTTAAGATGTGTTGCCAATATGATATGAAATGTGATTCCAATATGCATTGAGATATGTTGATAATAATACATTGATATATATATATCATTGTAAGTTGAGCTTATGAGTTTTTGAGCATGGCATAATGTTGATTATGTGTTCATGCATCATGTTTAATTTGGCTCTCGTGGATCGGAGGTAAGATCATGCATCTCACCATGGTAGTTGCTCGTGCTTGGACCCTGCATTGTCGAAAGTTTGATTTATGAGCTTACTCTCACTAAGCTTTTATGCTTACGCTCCTTTTTGTTTGACAATGCAGCTTGTGGGTGGCAAGGGAAAGGAAAGGTCTCCAAGTGTTGCTTTTGGTTAACTCAAGTATGAATTTTAAATTGTAGGTTGTAATAGTCAAGCAATGGGTTAGGTGTTGTTGATTTGAACGCTTTGTTTTATGTTGATGTTGGTTTGGCTTTTAGATGCTTTACTTAAATTGCAAAACCCTGCTTTATTTGCTTACCATGTATGTTGGCCATGTGCCTTTTGAGGTTGTCTATGTGCTTGGTTGTTGAAGCATGAAACCTTAAGTGCTTGTATGTCATCCTTTGATCAAATGCATGAATTCCTTGGTTGAATGTCATTCGTTCATGTTGGGTGCCTCGTATGATTAGATTTGATCGATAAGTGTGGTATTATGTTTGAGTGTGATTAGGAAAGTCTCAAAATGCATTTAGAGTTGGTTTTCGAGTCGTTTTGCTACAAATCTGTGTCTTACAGTGCAGGGCGTATCGGTACGCCTAAGGGTCGTATCGATACGGTCCTACACTTTGGGACACAGATTCAGCAAGGGGTATCGATACACGGGTGTGTATCGATACGCTCTTTGCTCACTGGAATTCAATTTTGGCTGGGCGTACCGATACACGGGAGTATATCGATACGCTCTTGACTCTCTGGAATTCTTAGAAGTTGGTGAGTTTATGGCGTATCGGTACGGGGTTAAAGCGTATCGGTACGGTTCTACCTCGTTGACCACGAGGTGTTGACCGAGAAGGGCGTATCGATACGCTCAAGGGCTGTATCGATACGGTCTTCCCTGAGTTGACTGTTTGGGTTGACCTAGTCGAGGCGTATCGATACCCTTGATTGGTGTATCGATACAGCCTGCTTTGTAAGTTTAAAATGGACAGTTTAATGTATTGATTGAGGTTCGAATGTGCTTCATTATCGATGTTTTCCGCTGACGTGATCACTTAAGAATTAACATGTCTTTAGACAAGATTAAAATGAAAGAAAATTTTTAGGGTTGCTAACCGAGGGGAACCTTAACGGGTTTCGCTTCGGTTTTCCCCGTGTGGCCCACTCGGACCGGTCATCCGGCCAGACCGGGATGAGGGGTTACACCCTAATTTGGGAAATAATGTGTGAGGTTCTTTATTTTTAGAATAAAATTCCAATTATAATATTAGGGTTAAAATTTCATATACTCCCCCTAAACTTTACATGTTTTCTAACTTGCCCCCTAATGTTCATTTTGACCATTTTTGTCCCTTAACGTTTTCGTCGTTACCCATATTGTCCTGTATCGTTAAAAAAAATCTTTCTTGACCAATCAGAACACGCCACGATATTTTTTTTATTTATTTTTAAATCTTAAAATAAAATAAATATATTAAAATATTTATTAATTTAATTATATTTCTCAAAATACCCAAAACACTCAATCTACATCCCATTATCTTCTTCCCCGATTTTCATTTTTTTCCCAATCTTCATCCCCCAATCTCCACACCATTGCTGCGGTTATTTTTGTAGATTTTAGGAATAAGTATCGGTAGCAAGCAATTGTTGCTTGCTTGGGCTAATATCGGCGGTTGCAGAATATATCAGGGAAGAGCAACTTGCACTTCTTTGACAGTCAATGAAAGATTTTTATGTTGCATTTGATCAATTGTAATGACTCTTAAGATTTTCATTTTATGTTGCATTTGCTCAATTAGAGGAGGGAGAGATATAAAGATCTTAACCATGCTTTGCTCCTCGAATTATATTTATTTTTTTGTCACATTTAAATACTGAAACTGTATCATGGTTGGTAGTTAATTTGACATGTTATGTACTCATTCTTAGATCGGCTCATTAACTTGGGGCTTACTAGGACAAGGGATTTCCAAGGTTTAAACCCCAATAGCTTTGATGGATATGAAAATCAGGAGCGTTTAAAAATACATGATCCGGTTGATCTGGCCCGTTGACCTGTCGACCCGAACTTTAAAAAGTCGAGTATTTCTTTTTAAAAAATTATCTGATCGGGCCGGGTACCTGACCTGAAATTTTTTCCGGGTAGTTAGGCCGGGCTTGGGCCAAATTTTTTATGTAACCGAGTACCCGACTCGACCCGATATTTTTAATACATATTTTAAATTTTAAATTATATTTTTATTTAAAAATTTAATATTTTTACCTACAATTATATTTAAACCTTGTACTTTTTTTACGTTTTTGCCAAAGCTGAGGTATTAGACTGAATTTTTTTAAGGCACAGTGGTAATCTGGTCTCCATGAGGAGATGAGATTTACGTGATTTGGTGTGAGAATGTAACCTTCTATTTTGACCCTGTTTGATAAAGAGATGTTTGAGTCAAAATTAGAGGTATGAGAAAAATTAGATATTTAACCGGTCAAATTCGCTAATTTAGATGTTTAATAAAGAACGGATTGAGTTGAAATTTCTAATTTTGAAAAAACTGCTAATATGAACTTTTTGAAATTAGAGATTTTGAAATAAGAGTTATAAAGACCATTTTACCCTTAACAATTATAAAAAAAATATCTCCAAATAACCTAAATTTAACCATTTTAATTTTAATTTTTCAACCTCGCGTATTTACATTGTCACATTTGTAAAATAATACCTTTTGTTTTTTCTTTTTATTCTCACATATTTATATTTGTATTTAAATTTAATAATTGACTAAATTGTATTAAAAATAATTATATAAATAACAATTTACTATATATATCCTTTAAATATGCTTAGTAATATTATATTGAAAATTATTTTCATAATCTAATTAATATTAATAGATACAAAATATTGATAACTAATAAACTATTTAAATAAGTATCGAACATGATCATGTCTTTGCTTGTCATTTTGTTTGTTTAAATAATCAAGCAGCTATCAGCTATCGAATAATTTTATCAAATATTTTTATGCAATCAGCTAATACAATTTACTAGTCAAATCAGTTAATGTAATCAGCTATCAATTATCAACTAATGTAGTCCGCTATCAGCTACCAGTTGTCCGTTAATTGCCAAACAAAACCTTTATGTTTGCATCTCCTGTTCGTCCTTTATGTTTGCATCTCCTGTTGGTTAGGCAAGTGTGATGTTTAAATTTGAGAAAATGTTACGTGCACAGTTTTTTTTTCTTTTTCCATGTTGTGAGATTGTTAACTCCTTTATTTTTAATAAATTTATTCTTATTTGACGAAAAGAATATATATTATTTTAAAAAATGGATTTAAACTAAATAAAAAAACCAAATCGAGTATCTAGTATCGAAGTTTATGAGTACCTGAGTTTTAAGAGTACTCGACTAGCAGGTACCTGGTAATTACAGGCCGGAACACAGACCGATAAATATGTTATCCGAAGAATCGGGTACTTGACATTTCAGGTACTCAAAAGTCCGAGTACTCGAATTTAAACACCCCTAATAAAAACTACAATATTGGAATTCGTGAACAGAGAGTGTTCCATGATATCGGGTTTGATGCACTTAATAAACCCAAGCAAGCGATCTAATGATCCAACTGTAAAAGAAATGATAATTGGGGAAAAGATGATGTGGATGAAGATGAGGGTGTTTTTGGTATTTTGAGAAATATAATTAAAGTAATAAATATTTTAATATATTTATTTTATTTTAAAATTTAAAAATAAAGAAAAAAAATGGCGTGACACGTTCTGATTGGTTAAGACATATTTTTTTAACGATAAGAGATAATATGAGTAACAGTGAAAACGTTAATAAAAAAATTAATTAAAATAAACTTTAGAAGACAATTTGAGAAAACATGTAAATTTTAAAGGGAAAGTATATTATGCCTAATAATAAATATCTTTTTCATTGTCAATTTAATTTTGGTGTAGTTGCAAGCCACTAGGTTAACACATTTTCTCTCCTTTAAGTTGTGTATTTAATACTAATTTCCACTCTATCTCATTTTATGTAGAAACCGTTCATTTATTTTTTTAAAAAAATTATTTTTAAAGATACTTGTCATCATTTTGATGATACTTATGGAATTATTTTTCACTTGTATGTCTCGTTTGGTTGGGTTGTAACAAATAACAATTTTTTTTGGTGTCATTATTTATAACCCTACACCAAAAAATAGGTTTAGGATTATATTTTAAGATTAGAGTTTAAGGAATTAAGGGTATATGTTTTTTAGAGTTTAGGGTGTAGGATAAGTGGACGTCATTAGCCCTGGGAGGCATTTTCGGTGGGAAAGCAAGCTTTCTTCTCCTTGCTCATACATCCACTCACATGTTTTCTTAGCCTAACCGTCCTCTTACAGGGGTCGTGAGGCCTGGCCTGGGAGGTGTGCTCCCTTTGACATGTAGTTTTGGTTTAAAGTCATTGCTTTTCTTCCTGGTTTCCCTTATTCACTGCAGGTTATTCCTTTTGCCCCTTATTTACAGATCCACCGAACCTTCATTCCTCTTTGTCTCATGTCCCCATCAGTACTTTTCCCTGTGCATTTACTCCCTACCTGTCCATGGACTCATTGTTGGTTCCGTCTTCCTTAAGTGTGGGGGTAGTTAACAACGGTTACCCCACCAACCCTGCAGACCAAAGCCTCCTCAGCCAAGATTACCTCGATGAACTCAAACTAAATGAAGACGGCGAAGTAAATTTCACTTTAAAAAACCACTCCCTCGTTGGTAAACTTTTTTCACCAACTTCTTTCAAGACACTGGCGTTAACAGCCATTCTGCGAAAAGCTTAGAAGCTCGAAACACTAGAGTGCCATGATCTTGGCCGTAACTTCTTTCTTCTCATGTTCAAATCGATTGAAGAATGTCACCGTATTCTAGGTGCCAAACCATGGGCGGTGCAAGATGCAGTCTTAATTCTCAAGGAATGGCAGCCGGAAAATGCTCTTGAAGAGCTTGACTTCTCGCTTGAGGAGTTCTGGGTGTAGGTTCACAACCTGCCTATTGGGTTGATCACTACAGAAAATGTCAAGAGAATTGGTAAGCTATTCCCACTTTTTTATGGTTCTTCTCTGGACGATGGAAGCAAGTCACATTGGCAAGGGTCGGTTAGCCTAAGGATTGCCATTAGGGTTGAAGACCCTATAAAAACGAGTTTCATTTTGAATCGCAAGAGGGACAAGCCACTCGAAGTAGCCTTCAAATATGAAGGTCTCCCGAAATTCTGTTTTCGATGTGGGAGAATAGGCCATGTTGAAAGAGATTGCAGACATGACATATCGGTCTTTAAGCTTGCCAGAAAATTTAGACCTTGGCTTCGTGCTTCTCATGGTGGCAAACCAAGAGCAACCAAGCATCCAGTGACGACAATGGAGTTGTGCAAAACCCTACAGCTCCCAGTCAGAGAGGGTTCGATCTCAATCACAAAAGACAAAGAAGTGAAGACCCCAATGAGTGCATTATCCAAGACAAATCCCGAAACTAAGGATGCCTCGTTTAAGGTAGCAAAGGCTGTCACATCCAACTTTTGTAAAGTCAACCAATCATTTCCCTTTTTGGTATCTGAGGTGCAAGAAGGAAACAAAGTTTCGATTGAGCCTAGTATCAAAACTAAAAATTCTTTTGATAGCCCTCTTGGCAAAGATTTTGTTAGCAAGATCGGATCTAATAGCAATCTCACTCCAAATCCACCCTTACCAGCCGACAATCATTGTTCTTTATGGGGAAATTTGCTCGTGGATGGCTTCGACAGAATGGAGGTGTCATCTTGCAAGAAAAGGAAGCGTACGGGGGAGGGAGAGGAACTTTTCAGCTAGGTTAAACGCAGAGAAGTGTGGGAGAAACTTTCCAACGCTATCGTCCAAGTCGCACCACAGAATTGGTGTATCTCAGAAATAGGTTGGGCGGCTAAAGATGACTTCCTTAAAGCTGCTATGTTTCCCTCCTCTTTCATCAACTCCTCCATGATCATTAGAGATATTGAAAGCAAAAAGAGAGGGAAAAGGTTTGGTTCAAAAAGACTCATGCTAATAAGGAAGGCGGCACGACGTAAATTCATAATGGAATGTTCTCGTGTAATGGTTGATGAAGTTGGCTTGATCGAGTTAGGGGTTGATCCCTGTGGAAAGAAGATAACAACGGTGTCGTCCATGTGCATTGATGACAGTTTCTCACTTAACGAGGAAATCCAAATTAGTGACGGGGAAGACTTGTCTTCGCAAATGAACTCCAGCTCCTCAACTCCCCCTTTGGTGAATCTGATACAGGTTCCGGATAACTCAAGCGAGAGTTATCTGGACATGCCATGAGTATCTCGAGCAACCTCGCCTTTGAAATGAGGGATCAGAGGCGAGTTTCCAGTTGCAGTCCTTCCCCTTGGATCAATCGGGCGGTCATGTCGTTCGGGGATCCTAGGTCTAAGTTTCCTTATAGTAGTAGTTTCACTATCACCGCCTGCCTCGTTTACTGGCCGTAGACGGGCGAGGGTTCTCGTGGTTACCTTCTTTTCTATTTATGGTTTTCATGGGTTAATGTATTGACAAGGACCAACCTCACAAAGGTGGAAGCCTGCCTTTGGATAGAGCACTCAGGCACAACCAATGGAGTCCCAACCGGTTCAGAAAGGAGGCGAACACTTTTTGTCCCTTGAAAGACGCTTCCAAGACTGCTTGTGTTGCCGACACCATCCATGGTTGTTTCGTTGGACGTGTTCCCCCTGCTTCTTTGGGGATGATCCTTTTTTCTTTTTGCGGCTTTCAGTTTGTTCGTTTTATTTTTCTGTTTGTAGGTTTTTTTTTGTTGCTGATTGGTGTATGTTCTCTGTCCTTGCTGAGTCAAGGGTCCATGCTGAAAATCTTATTATTTCAGCTTGTGATGTAAGTTCAGGGCGTTGACCCTGTTGGCTTAATGAACCATCTTTTATGATAAAAAAAAGGTGTAGGATAAGTGCTTATAGTGTTGGGCATAGAAAGGGGCACCGAAAAGGGGCATATGATTTTTTTTGACAAATCTTAATTCTAAACCTAATCTTACCTAGAGGGGAGGGGAAGGGGAGACTCTAGGGAAAAGGAATGGGTTGTTCCTGGTGGGTTTAGAACCTATGACTTAAGGGAATATAAGGAACAAAAATGAGCATTTTGGCCAACCGAGCTGTAACTGGCGTATTGTATTATTTAATACGTCTCTATTACGAAACGTACTTTTATACGTACGTTTGGTGGATGTGAAATTTAATACGACGAATTATTTTATACGCAAGTTGAGTGGTATTTATCACGAGAGTGAATGTGGTGTTATTTAGCATAATAATTTTACCTCGGTTTTTTTCAATTATACTCACATACCATTGATCACGTATTTACATCATTGTAAATATACCAACCTAAAATAGTAAATCCTAAACAATGATCCCCAACACTAAACCTTAAACCTTAAACAAAAACTATGACCTCGACCACAAACCTAAACTTCAAACATCAAACCATAAACTTTAAGTCCTAAACAATAAACTCAAACTCCATTCCTTAAAACCTAAACTCTAAACCCTAAACAGCAAACAACAAACCTTAAGATGTAAACTCCAAAACCCTAAATCTTAAACCCCAAACTTTAAACCTTAAACCCAGTGGCGGACCATAGGGGGGGTTTAAGGGGGTATGGTCCCCCCCAATTTTTTTTTTCATTAGGAATAAGGTAGAATTTTTTTAGAAAAAAAGGTAAAATTACCTCAATAATCCCTTTAAAATTTGCAAATTTTTAGTTTGGCCCCCGTCAAAATTTTTAATTTCTTTTTGGTCCACTTCATAATTTTTTAGTTTTTTTAAATTTCATTTTGGTCCCCCCCTTTAAAAATTTCTAATTCCGCCCCTGCTTAAACCCAAAACACTACACAATAAACTACAACCCCTAAACTACAGACTCAAACTCTAAACCCTACACCATGAACATTAAAGCCTAAACACTAAACCATAAACTTTAAAACCTAAACTACGAGCCATGAACCACAAACCCCAATAATCAATCCACACATTTTAAACCATAACAATAAACTCCAATGTCGAACCTTAAACCTTAAACCATAAAACATGAGCCTTAAACCAGTAAACCATAAACCTTAAGCCTTAAACTACAAATCCTAAATGATGAACCATAACCCCTAACCACTAGCCCGTACACCACAAACTCTAAACCCTAGACCCTATACAATAAACTTCAAACCTTAAATGAACCCTAAAACCCAAGCCCTTGAACCACCAAACACTAAACCATAAATCACAAACATTAAACTCCAAACCATAAATCTTAAACCATGAACACTAACCCATAACCTCTGAATATCAAACCTTAAACCATAAATCCTAAAAATAATGTAATAGTCAATGTCAAAACAAAAGAAAAATATGAAGCTAAAATTTTAAAAGTAAAAAAGTAGATTCATACATAACACCTATCTTTTAATTTTATCACAAATTCCACCATCAAACACATCAAAAGACTACTTTAAAAAACGTGTTCTCTAAATTCGACATACTAAACTTTAAATACAACCGAGAGTCTTGAAAATCAATAAATAAGACCAATATAATAAGCCCAAGAATCCCCACTTTTGTTTAATTGATATTAAAGCAAATATGAGTTGCCAAGTTAGAGAAGGTGTAGGTTTAGGGATTCTCCCTTTGGTCACATGTTGAAGCCATTAGTTTTATAGTTTCCAACGCGTAAAGCCGCCCCCAAGAAATGAATCTCCAAAAACATGGAACGTAACCCAACCTAGCTGCCTAAACCACTTGGTTAATGGTTTTGTCCAAAAAAACCATGGGTGCTTGCACTTCTCCTCCCATTATATAAAAGGAACCCTACCTTTCAAATTCACCAACCAAAAACCCATTTTCAAAGCAATGAGCAGTCGAGCAGTTGCAGCAAGCAAGGCCTGGGTGGTGGCAGCAACAATAGGGGCGGTGGAGGCTTTGAAAGACCAAGGGATCTGCCGCTGGAATTACACTCTCAGGTCTCTCCACCAGCATGCCAAGACCAATCTCAGATCTTCTTCCTTCTTTTCTTCTTCTTCTTCGGCTGTTTCCGGTGCTGTTTCGAATAAACTGAAAGAGGAAAAGAGGAGAAAAGCTGAGAGGAATATGAAGAAAGTACTGGAGATCAACTCTTGGGGTCCTAACACTGTTAGATTCTAGATTTGTTTCTTTTTTGGCTGAGATTCAGAATCTGGATTCCTGCAAATTATTAACCTTTTGATTTTCTCTCTCCATATTATGGTTTCAGAAGTTTGGATTTTATGTATTGGGGTTGTCATCAAATGATGAAATATCAAGTTCAGTCTAAATTTGGATTGGAATTTGCTAACACGTTCTTCTTGTTTCAATTTCCATTCATTATGTGAAATAATGACAAAAGTGAAAGTGTTCTAAAACTTCAAGGACCACCATTATAATTTATCTAAAATTTTACTGGTTTAAAAAGTAATTAAGTAAATTTCACAAAGGGTCATTAAACTATTCTAAAATATTCATTTTGACTACTAAATTCTTAAAATATAAACACTTAACAGTTAGATGTCATTAATAGTTTAACGCGTGCGGGCTAACTGGAACACTAAAGCAATATATTAGTTATTAATAAATGATTATTAAATTTTGTAAATTTTATAAAATGGTCATTGATGTGTTTAATTATTACAAAATAATAAATTTATTATTTAGTTGTTGTAAAATTATTACAAAATAATCATTGAATTATGTAATTGTTACATAATTTATTATTATTTAATTGTTATAAAATTGTTACAAAATAATAATTGAACTATTTAATTGTTATAATTTTTTTATGAATATACAATGTATAACTTACCAACAGTCAATTTATCTAATAAAATGGGTCGATAGATCTTTTGAGTACAATTAAAAATTTAAGATTATTTTATAATCGATTTCTACAATATCTGATCTAAATTGATAAACTAAAAAAATTCATTTAGGTACAATTTAATACAAGGGCTTGTTTAAATAAACTATAATAGTTCAAGGGCTTTTCTAATATATAAGCCAAAAAATATTGAAAAGGAAGCCCACGGATTTCTTGTTTTAGTCGCCAAAAACCAAAAACTGTTAAAAGCAAGAATCCGGTTTTCCATGGTTTTCGTCGCCAAAATCCAGTGGGCGACCTCCGGATATCTGGCTTAAACCGCCTCCCGATTTTGGGATTTTCCACTCTCTTCCCATATAAAATAATCCCAACCCATTTCCCTTCACAAACCCAAAATCAAGAATCCAATACCCATAAAAAAGAAAGAAAAAGTTTCCAGGAAAAGTTTCAGAGAAAAGAAAAAAAATCCAAGAATGAGCAGCGGAGCAGCAAGGAAAGCCTGGATGGTGGCGGCGACAATAGGAGCAGTGGAAGCCCTGAAGGACCAAGGAATTTGCCGGTGGAATCACACGATTAGGTGGGTTCATCAACATGCGAAGAACAATGTGAGATCATATGCTCAGGCCAAGACCCTTTCTTCTTCAGCTGCTTCATATGCACTGATGAATAAATCTGAAGTTAATATGAAGAAAGTTATGCACTTGAGCTGCTTTGGTCCTAATACCATCAGATTTTGAATTCCGATTAAATGTTGTAAAATATTGTTTTCGGTGGCCACTTTGTTGGTGCAGAAATGAAATGAAAATGAATATAGCATCATAATGCTACACGACATTAATTATTTAACGTTTTATTTTTTTTTTTAAATAAAAATTATTAATTCACTAACAATAAACACCTTTATATGTGTAATAATGTTACACGATATTATAGTATAAAATAATAGTGTTATATTTTCAAAGATTTTATAATTTGACCTTGAGAAGAAAAAAATGAATTTTTTATTAAAAATCGTTCACTTCTTAATCACTCAATATATGATGCCATGTATGATTATTATGTCAATTTCAATTTATTTATGGTTAGTTAATTAATTAATTTCATTTATTAAAAGACCATTTTAACTAAAAATAAAACCTCCAAAGTCATCAAAATGTTCTGAAAAGTAAAAGCGAAAGTTACTATTCAACAAAATATTATGGGACATTTTTTGATCTACATGAATTGTTTTGTGATGGTTTTACTTTTGCCTATGGTTTGCAATCCCACTATCCCAGAACTATTGATAAATCTGTCTATGGTTTTGCAGTTTCCTTTATTGGGACAATTTTAGTATGCAGCCGCCTAATATACGGCTAAGAAACGGCGTTACCAGAAATATTATAAGATAAATAATGTATCCAGTACCGGATATGTTGATATGAGATAATGTATCCGGTAAAAAACATGAAAAAAATGGTAACCGGCAAATTCAAGTTATCGGTTAAAGATAACAAAATCGGTAAGATTACCTATTTTGTTGATCTGAATATCAATATATTCGGTAGCGCTTTACCTATTTTGTTATTAAAGTTTAAGCTGATGGAGCCTTCGAAAGTATCTATACTTTTTTAAAAGTATCCATACTTTTTTAAAAAAGATAATAAAATCGATAAAATTACCTATTTTATTGATCCAAATATCAATATATTCGGTAGCGCTTTACCTATTTTGTTATTAAAGTTTAAGCTGATGGGGCCTTCGAAAGTATCTATAATCTTTTAAAAGTATCCATACTTTTTTAAAAAAGTATAGTATAACAAAATAGGTAAAATTTTACTTATTTTGTTGATAAGAGTATCAACATATTCGGTAGTATTAAAGTATTGATATTTTTTGTTGATACTTTTTTAAAAGTATCGATACTTTCGAGCCACATTGCAACGGTTACATTGCTTTTTAAAAAAATATTGATACTTTTAAAAAAAGTATGGATACTTTCGAAGTATCAACAAAATATGTAATTTTACTTGATATGTTGATACTCTTATCAACAAAATAGGTAATTTTACCGAATATGTTGATGCTCTTATCAACAAAATAGATAATTTTACCGAATAAGTTATGTTTAGCGGTTACCTTTCTAACCGGTTACGCCGTATATTAACTGCCTTACCGCAGAACTACCCCCTTTATTGTCCACAAACGGTCGATTCTTTAATAATCATATAAAACAATCTACAATCAAGTTAATTAGATTTTAAATATTTTAACAGTTAAATGAATCGAATTTAATAAGTGTTTCAGTAGAAAAGCGGATGATGTTTATCTTAGGAGACATGAGTTAAAATCGCTTTATTTACAAGGTGCGTGCACATTATCAAAGAATTAAGAGTATATATGAACAAATATTACTTTTTAGTCAACTTTAGACTATTAAAAAAACACTTAAATGAATCAAGTATCTTAAAAAACATTAATTGAATTCCGTCCATTTTTAAATTTATTATTATTTTTTAATTTTGATTTAAAATAGTCACATTCAAATAGTAATTGATTGATAATGAGTTTCTTTATTTATTTTTCTTTGAGTTTTCAACTTAATATTGAAACTAAAAATATAAATTAGATTTGAGTTCAATATTAAAAATATACCACTATTAAAATTTCAGTTAATTCAATTAATTTTTTAAAATATAATTTTTATAAAAAATATTTTTTACTGTTTTTCATATGTCAAAATTTTAATTAATTTAATTTTATATTAGAGTTACAAGAGAATTTATTTTATGGTTTCTGACCCACCACGTCATCCATGGTCCTCATCTACTAAAAATCAATTACATAATTTATTTTCTTTCATGTCACCAATCCATTCATAATCAACTTCTATGTAACCACTAGGGGTGTGCAAAACCGGGTTCGGTTAAACATTAGCAAATTATTTCGGTTAACCGATAAGTTCGGGTCACTAAATTTTCGACCCTAAACCGTATCCATTCAACCGGTTAACCGTTTAGTCGGTTAACCGAAAAATTCGGTTCGGTTCGGTTCGGGTAACGGTTTTTTATTTTGTTTATTAAAAATATAAATTTTAATATTATGTTAGAAAAAAAGTACATATTAGTTAAAATCGACACATGATATTATTATCTTTTCTAATACTAGCAAGTTAAACACTTAAACTTGATAAAATAAAATTATTGTTTTACTTTTTGGGGAATGAGAAAATAAAATAAAATATAACTTTTTAATATAAAAAATAAAATAACATATAATATAATAATATATATTATATAATCGGTCGGTTCGGTTACCCGGTTTATCTCAAAACTATAAACCGTAACCGAACCGGTTTCTTTTTAAAAAATAAAAACCCGAACCGAAACCGAATTTTTCGGTTGGGTTAACCAATTTTTCGGTTCGGTTTTTTCGGGTTTCGGAATCGGTTTCGGTTTTTCGGTTTTTTTGCACACCCCTAGTAACCACGCACTCCCTATTTACATGACATAAAAAAGTGAAGATTTAACTTTAAAAAATGACATGAAAAAAAGAAATTATATAGCTGATTTTTAGTGGAAGGGACAATAGATGACGTGGTGAGGCGAGTCCATGTAATAATTTTCCCTTGTTACAAAGTAAGTATAATAGAACTCTAATAGGAAAATAAATCTCTTGCAATCTCAAGTATTAAATAAAAAAAGTAAAAATTAAAGGATGGAATAGCTTTATATTGACGTTGATATTGTGATTATTGAGAGAATAAATTCTTAAAGAAAATAGAAAAAAGGGTAAACTATATAAATAATCACCAAATTTTTAGGACGTTTCTTCTGCTATCGAACTTTTAAAACTTATAATACGGTCACTGAATTTTTAATTCGTTATCATTGCAGTCACCGCTGTCAATTACCGTTAAAAACAGCTGACGTAACATGTTAAAGCAATACTACTCATCTTCTTCAGCGCATTATCCTCCCCATTTCTTCACTTCTATCAACAAAAGAATTCACACGTAAACTTGAGAGTAAACTTTAATATAATAAAAGAATTGGGGATCAAGCTTGAGAGTAAACTTGAAGAGGATGTGTGATCTCATGAGGCAAATGTTGAAGGCTTTGGCGTAGGATTCATGCAACCAAAGTTCGCAGCTTAGACAAGCATAGGTTGCATAGGAATGGTAAAATTATCCGACCCCGATATGAACTTGTGTGCCCATCTCGCCTAAATCGAGTTTTTTTCTTGAATTTTGGGGATCGAGACGGGGCAGAACGAGTTTTAGAAAGCATCGAGACGGGGCAAGGCAAGTTCGGGTATATGTTAAAAAATTTCTGCTCCACCTCAGCATATTTTTAATTATATATATTATTTTTATGAAAATATCACTATATATAAACACTTTTATAGTTTTTAAGCTATTTTTTGGTTTGTGCTTATCATATATTTTTGGCTTAAGGGTTCGAGAAGCCCCTAAACTTTTGAAAACAAAATCAATTAATCCTTTAATTTTTTTTGCACTCAAGGTCACCCTCAAACCCAAAAAATTAACCAAACTGACCCTTTGATTGACGGAATCCATCGTTGATCGTGACGGTGCTGACGTGGAAGTCCACGTTAAAAAAAGTGATGACGTGAAAGAGGGGCTTAATTGATTTTCTTTAAAGTTCGAGGGTTTAATTGATTTTTCTATAAAGTTTGAGGGCTTATTTAATCTTTAAGCAAAATTAAAAATTTGTTAAAATATTTTAAAATAAATATCAAATTACTAAAAATAAAAAAATAAAAAATATATGACCATTGTAATAACAAAATAAGATTAAAATTATGCTATAACCTAATAAGTTATGTAAAATCTAAAGAATATTCTAATACATATGATGCAAACTCGTGTCAGAATATAGTTACATACCTTTTATTTGATTGAACCAAAAACTTTCATGAAATTTAAGTTAGAAAATAAGAAAAATTAAGAAACACTCTTGCGGCATACAAGAACTCTATGGTGCTTGACTTTATTATAGAGTTTTTTTCCATCCGATCAAACAATGAACTTCATCTTGCTCGATGTATCCAAGCAGTAGTATCATAGGAAAATTGAAACAACTTTTTTTTTACAGCGAGATCACTTCCTTTGTAACACCTGGGTTTGGGGGTCGGGAGAAATAAATAAATAAAATAATATTCCGGTTTTGTTTTACTAAATTTAATTTAAAATGTTGGACCAAATTTGGATGACAAACCCAATAGCCATTTTAATGGCATTTTTATAACTAGGTAAACTTTTCAAATAAAGTCCATTCCCTTTATATTTTATTTCAAACAAACAAAAGAAAAAAAAAAGATGCCATCCTCTTCCCCCTTTCTTCCTCTTTGACGTGAACTTCCCCCCCTCTCCTCTCAAATTTCTTTCCACCAAATCTTGCCCTCATTTTTGGAGTTCTTGCAAAGGTAATAACAAATTCATGTTGTCCTCAACTTCCTCTATCTTCTCATGCCTTTAGTTTTCATTGTAATGCATTATTTAAAGTTTTGTGTTTTTGGGATTTGTAAGAGAAAGATGCAAACTTTAACATCCTTTGCTTGAGCTTTTGATTCTTTATTGATAGATAAGTTAATATTAACCCATAAGGTTCAACATAGTTAATTTTTACATGGTTTTATGCAAATTCCCGAATTTGGGTATAAATGGGGTTTTTGGAGGGTTTTTGGTGAGTTTTGGGGGTTGTTTTAGGTGGAAATTGATAGGCCAATGGTAGTACTATGGTTAGGGGTTGGTTTGGGATCATTTGTGGGTGCAATGGGTGTTGGAAACATGGATTTTGGAAGGGGTATGTGGGCTGTCCGAAATTGCAAAGTATGAGGTTTGGTCACGGCTTGCAACGTTGTAAATTGTGATTGAATTGTATTCCGGGTTGGTCTTATGATGTTGGGCTGATTTGAAATTGTTTGAATTGTGTTTGAGGTTGTTTGGAAGCGGGAATTTGTGTTGGAGAAGCCTCGGGAAGAAATCCGGAAATTTGAGAGAGGTTGCTTGCTTGGCTTGGAGCTTGGAAGCTTAGGTGAGTGGTTAAATATTTTCAAAATAGTTTTCAAGTGTTGGTTCAAGTATGTGAACTAGGTTGGGATTGGTAGACCCACCTAGAGTTGGGATTAGGGTGGTGGCCTCAGGGGCGGATCTAGAAATATAAATTTGGTAGTTCACTAACGGATAAAAGAAAATAAATATGTACCTGATTAGTGATCACAAAACTTGAAAGAAATTGAGAGAAATTTGGATGAATGAAAGAAAAAAATTTGGAGAGAAAACGATGGAAGCTTTTTTTTTAGAGAATGAGAATTGGGGAAAGTGAAAATTCTAGAGAAGTTAAATAAGTTTTTTATGAAAAAAATTAAATTACAGAATCATCCTTGTTGTGTAAAAGTAATTAACTATTTAGGGGAAGTTATGTGGGAAATTGGGTAATAAAACAACTTTCAAAATAAATAAATAAAATTATTAAAAGAATTTTTTTTACCATAAATGAGAAATAAATAAAGTTATTAAAAGTTATGTGGGAAATTGCTGTAAAGCAATAATTAATGTAAAAGTAAATTTTTTTTTGCAAATAAGCATTTAAACGGGCTGACTTTTCCCTAAAAAAACCATAGCTTTAATAAGCAATTATAGAAAGGAATAAAGGTAAAAGTAATTTTTTTTTATAATTAATGGTAGTGCACTTGCACTACCTTGCACAATTACAAATCCGCCCCTGGGTGGCCTAATCCCAAACTTTAGTTAGAGACCTTGGTTGATCTTTAAAGTGTTGAATTATGCCTTATGTTTAGTCATGCTTATGGTGGTTATGCTTATGTTGTTATACATGTATATGGAGGCATGGCTTAATGCATTGTTACATGCATGTTGATTATAAATGTGATAGAGATATACATATGTATGAAATATGATGTGATATTTGTGTTATTGAGATGCATGTAGTGTTAACATGTGTAATGATGCTATGAGATGATTGTATGATCCGAGGATCATGGTGAGTACATGCTAGGCATGGAAATGTGGTTTGTGCATGACGATAAGTCAAGGTGAGTACGTGCTAAGCACGAAAGTGTTATGAATTAATATTGTGAAAGAGTAATGAAATGTGTAGTATTGGCACTAGTATGCTTGGGTACAAATGATCGATCATTAGGATGTTTAGTGTGTACACATGAGTCAAAAGTCGCGTGTGGCCTTGGTGGCGTTGAGTCACCAAGGAGGAGTACGGGTTCGCCCGGAAATTGTATTTATATTAGTCGATGATGAGTGGAATCCCATCGACGGGGCGTGAGGATGAGTGGAATCCCCTCCGCGTGAAATGAGGCGTGAGGATGAGTGGAATCCCCTCCGCGTAAACGGTGATGAGTGTAATCCCACCGTCAGGTAATGGTTGAGTTGTTGGATGTGAGTTCCAACGGTTATCCGCGTATTCGAGTCATAGCTAGGTGCCAATACGGATTGTGGTTTATGTTGCCAATATGTGGTTAATTGCGAGCCAAATGTGTTTTGGGATGTGTTGCTAACATGATTTAATATATGTGATTTCATATGTTGTGGATTTAAACATGTTGAGCATGACATGATATTGAATATATGTTCATGCATCATCTATATTTATGGCTCGCGTGGATCGGAGGTAAGATCATGCATTTTATCTTGGTTGTAGCTCGTGCTTGGACCCTGCATTGTCGAAGGTTTGTTTTATGAGCTTACCCTCACTAAGCTTTTATGCTTACGCTCTCTTTTGTTCGACAATGCAGATAAATAGCTTGTGGGTGGCAAAGGCAAGGAAAGGACACCAAGTGTTGCTTACGGTTAGCTCAAGTATGATAGTTAAATTTAAATATTGTAATAGTAAAGCAATGGGATAGGTGTCGTGTTATGATGCTTTTGGAATACATGGTTGTTGTTGTTGTTGTTGTTGTTGTTTAGGAGCATGTTAGACTCCTCATATGTGTTTGTTAATTTGGCTTTTAGGATGTATGCCTTGCTTGAAATCATGTTAGTATTTTGCTATCTAGAATTGCCTAAGTGTTGGATATGTTAAGCTTAATATCTATAATGACATGTGTGGATGTGTGGCTTGTGATGTTGTGCTTTGATGTTTCTAAAATAAATCTACCCACGAGGATTAATTAAGAATTAGTCTTGATATGATGTTGCTCAAGCATGCTTGAACGTTGGGTTGCCTTAAGTTTCATTGCTAGTGAGTCGTTATAGGTTGTGGAGGTGTTTTGGGGCACCCTTGTGCCTTAAAACAGCCCAAACGAGTCTGCAGACAGGGGGTGTTTCGAAACGGGCCACCCTGTTTCGATACGGCCCCTTTGCATTTGGCCAGCCGTTTCGGAACGGATAGGGGCTGTTTCGGTACGTTTTTGCTACTGGAATTTTGAGAAATTGACGAGATATAGGCGTACCGAAACGGGTCCTTAGTGTTTCAAAACGGTCAAATCTCGTTGACCACGAGAAGTTGACCGTTAGGGTCGTTTCGATACGGGTCACCCCTGTTTCGAAACGGTCCCCTATGGTTGACCCTGGCCTGTTGACTAAGTCAAGGCGTTTCGGAACACCCTCAGGGCGTTTCGAAACGGCCTGCTGTAAAAGACTAAAATGAGCTGTTTAATGTTTTGGTTGGTCGGAGTATGCTGCATTATTCGTATTTTCCGCTGCTGTGTCCTACATAGGATTAAATTACGCCTATAGACAAGATAATTAAAAAGAAAATTTTCTGGGTCGTTAACCGAGGGGAAGCCTTAACGGGTTTCGCTTCGGTTTTCCCCGTGTGGCCCACTCGGACCGGTCATCCGACCAGACCGGGACGAGGGGGTTACATCCTTGGTCAAAGAAGAAGTTTTTTTTATATTAGAAAATGTAACTTTATATTTCTAAAAATTCATCGATAGTGTTTTTTATTTTAGCATTTTTAAATTTTTTTAGTATTATAATATTTCTTTATATTTTTAATATTTCAATTTAATACAAATAATTTCTTAATTTTACTTTTTTTTCTTAAAGATTAAATAAGCCCTCAAACTTTCTAACAAAATCAATTAAGCCCTCGAACTTTCTAATAAAATCAATTAAGCCCCTCTAGACACGTCATCATTCACACATGGACTGCCACGTCAGCACCGTCATGATCAATGACGGATTATGTCAGTCAAAGGGTCAGATTGGTTAATTTTTGGGGTTTAAGGGTGACACTGAGTGTGAAAAAACTTTAAGGGCTTAATTGATTTTTCTTTCAAAAGTTTAGGGGCTTCTTGACCCCTTAAGCCTATATTTTTATTAGATGTTGTTTATGTTTTAACATATCTCATTCTGACGATCAATGGTTCAAGTTTATTCTTTTAAATGTATAATTTTTCATGTGGGTAATTTAAAATTAGTTTTATTTTTTTATATAGGTTTAAAGTTCCTTAAAACCATATTTTGTGAATATTATGGTGGATTGACCGAATCTAACATTTATCGTTGGTAAATATTAAGATTTTTTGAATTTTCAGATCGGGTCAGGTCAGGACAATCGAGTTTAGGAGTTGATATATCTGGGCGGAAAAGGTTAATCAATAATTTAATTCGAGGTAGGGCAAGATCGAATTTAAAAATTTATAAATCGGGACCGTTAAAAACCCGCCCAGTTGACATCCCTATCTGGCTTCATGTCAATGGAATGTTCATGAGTGGCAAGTTTGATCTCCCTATCTGGTTTGTATCAAAGGTAAAATTTTCAAGGTACCATTTTGTATTGGGATTTTCCCTTTTTGAATTCTTTTATTCTATTAAAGTTTACCTTTGAATTCTTTTGTTGATGGAAATGAAGAAATGGGGAGGATAATGTGAGGAAGAAGTTGAATACAGCCGCTTTAACGTGCTGCATCAGCTGTTATTAACGGCGGTGACCGCAATAATAACAAATTAAAAGTCCAGTTACTGTATTACAAGTTTTAAAAGTTTGGTGACCGAAATAAAAAAACTCTTAAAAATTTGGTGATTATTTATATAGTTTACCCTAAAAGTAATTAGTAATCATAAAATAAATGAAAACGCCTTTTCCTTATTTCTTTCCCTGATATAAAATTGGAAATGTAATTTAAATTTAAATTTAAATTTAATTGGAAAAAATCATCAATCATAGAATGGACATATTTCCGTATAAATATACTAAATTCAACAAAAAGAAATGGAGAAAAAGAAAATATTGAGGTTGATATGACCAAAGACAAAATTATTCCCCCTTTTAACGTCAACTTAGGGAATATAGTAATTCATATTTGTCCCTTTCAAAATCTCGTTAGGGTAAACTACATCAGACATCACTAAACTTTAAGTTTAATATTAATTATATCACTAAACTAAAATTTAATATTATTGCAACATATAATTTTAATTTAAGCTTCAATTATATCATGGGCCGTTAAAATTTTTACACGTCATCAATTGTAACGGCGCAATAGTATAATTGAAGTATAAACTAAGATTTAGTGTTAAAATAATATTGATTTTTAGTTAATGATATAACCAATATTAAACTTAAAGTTTAGTAATATCGGATATAGTTTACCATTTTATAATCCCCACCACAATAATAAGGATAAGGTGCTTTTTATTCACTTAACTTTTGAAAATGGTTTCATTAGTTACATTGTCGTTAATTAATTAAGACCATTATGATAGGATATCTTTCCTTCCAAAATTTATGAAAAAAAAATCTAGAAATTTTCTATAATTTTGTGTTTGGTGGGTGGTGGGGGATCCTGAAATCTTCCTCCTAAAGTTTCAAACATAAATTTTTTGGATTTATTTTAATTCGTTGATGTTGGAGTATATTCTCCATATTCCCAACAATAGAGAGGTAGAGGAGGCAAATAATATATTTTGATTCCACATGATCGAACAGTGAAAATTGTAGATCAGAGTCATTTTTTCTAATTTTGTGTGTAAAATTTTCTGATTTTTAAAGAGATTTTGAGAAAAGTAGGGGAAAATGAGGCGAGTTCAACGTTAACTATAATAGTTAGAGAAGGCATTGAAGAATGACGAGTTCGACCATGTATAGAGTGGTTGAAAAAGATACTTAAAAATAACGGTTATGACGATATTGTGACATAGGAGAGAAGAGTCTTATTTTTTTTATTTTTTTTTGAAAAAAGGCGGTTGAATGAAAAATAGAAAATAAAGAATTTTATGTGGACAATAGGTGGCTTCCACATCAGCGAAAAACAATCCACGGTAGCAAAAAATAGTTCGCATCACCCTAAGATTTTTTACTTGTCTGGTGACGAAAAAAATAATTTCAAAAGCTAAGTGATGAAATTAAAAATAAATCAAAGTTCACATTTCGTCAAACTCAAAAAGGTTCATGCATATTTTAGCCTTGAAGTTGGTTTTAGATACTTAATTATCAATTTTATTAAGTAGTGTTGCAATAATATTTTTAAGGCAAATGTCAAGATTTAAATCCACATAAAGAATGAAGTGGATGAACATCCATAACTACTAGGTCAATTAGTATATTTTATATACCTAATTAATATTTGAATATAATTTTAGGTACCTAATTGATCTCTAAACTATTTTATAATTCTTTTTACCCCTAAATTTGATATTAACTATCTATTTGATATATTTACTTATAAATGATCACATATATTAATTAAAAAACCTAACTCTATAAAAACTATAGGACTTATTTACAAAATATAAAAAAATAAAGAGAGATTATGGGCCTACAAATCTTGAGTGCTTTTTGAAGTTGGTTGGCCTATGTCACGGTAGTTTTTTTATGCATTTTTGAAATTGAAAAGACGAGACATCATTGAATTTTATACGAGGTTATATAGTGTCAAAAATAAATTAATGATAATTTGGGTGAATTGGTCTGAATATTCCCTTTTAGGAATTTATTGGAGAAAATAACCCCCAAAGATTCATATTAGGAAAAATACCCCCCTTTCATGCCATGTAGGACAAATTCGCGTCCTGGGGAAAGTGAATTCAATATTCGCGTCCTGCAGGACGCGAATTACTGCGCCGTTTCAGTGGAAAAAGGAATTCGCGTCCTGCAAAACGCGAATTCCACGAGATTTTATTCAAATTATCGCAGTAAATTGCGAATAAATGCGGACGGTTGGGGAAATAGAATTCGCGTTCTGCAGGACGCGAGTTCTATTTATTATAATGAATTCGCGTTCTGCAGAACGCGAATTCGGTTTGAATTCATTACCCCCAGCGTCCGTTTTCTCTATAAAAGCAGTGGAGTTGGGAGAGAATTTTCATTCTCTCCCAAAATTTTGAAGAGGGTTTGAAGAGGATTTGAAGAGTTTCAAGAGTTTTTGAAGAGTTTTGAAGAATCATGGCGGGTTTGCTAAGATTAGAAGAAGGCCACGTATCCAACTATCGTCGACTTAATGTAAGTTTTTTATTATTTTAATTCGAATATGTAAATTTAATTTAGTGTTGCCGGCATGATTTGAATATGTGAATAGTATTTATTTTTAGAGTAAGAAAATTAGTTAGATTCGAATATGTTAATAGTATTTATTATTAGACTAAGAAAATTAGTTAAATTCTAATATGTCTTTAGATTATATTTTTAGAATAAGAAAATTAGTTAAATTCGAATATGTTAATAGTATTTATTTTTATACTAAGAATGTTAGTTAAATTCGAATATGCCTTTAGATATTGTTTTTAGACTAAGAAAATTAGTTAAATTCGAATATGTTAATAATATTTATTTTTAGACTAAGAATGTTAGTTAAATTCGAATATGTCTCTAGATATTATTTTTAGACTAAGAAAATTAGTTAAATTCGAATATGTTAATAATATTTATTTTTAGACTAAGAATGTTAGTTAAATTCAAATATGTCTTTAGATTTTATTTTTAGAGTAAGAAAATTAGTTAAATTCGAATATGTTAATAGTATTTATTTATTGACTAAGAAAATTAATTAAATTCGAATATGGGTTTAGATTTTATTTATAGACTAAGAAAATTAATTAAATTCGAATATGTCTTTAGATTTTATTTTTAGACTAAGAAAATTATTTGAATTCGAATATGTTAATAGTATTTATTTTTAGAGTAAGAAAATTAGTTAAATTCGAATATGTTTTTAGATTTTATTTTTAGACTAAAAAAATTAGTTAAATTCGAATATGTTAATAGTATTTATTTTTAGACTAAGAAAATTAGTTAAATTCGAATATATTTTTGGTATTGACTTATAGATTAAAAATTAGTAAAATTAGAATATGTTTAGTATTTTATTGTACACTATAAAAAATTGTGATATAATATGTGATTGTTAATATGTGTGTGTCATTAATTATTTGTAGAATGGAGAAGAACGTCGATTGGAGGTTTATATCACACGAATGAGGGTGCCCCCGGATCCTCTTCTAGCTGAGTACATAGCCGAAGCCGGATTTGGACATGTGGCAAAAATTAATGGAGGAGGTGCGAAATAAGACGTTGATTTAATCAACGCGCTTGTGGAGAGGTGGAGGCCAGAGACACATACCTTCCACTTACCATGTGGTGAGGCGACCATCACATTAGAAGATGTGTCGCATATTCTTGGCCTGCCTGTAGATGGGGAGGCTATCACTGGTGCCGCCAGTGACGATTGGGAGGGCTTATGTATGGACTTGTTAGGGGATAAGCCAGAAAAACTACGGGGCGGATGTGTGACTCTGACGTGGGTTATGACGGGGGTCGTCGATGCGGCCATATGACAACAAACTTGGCTGAGGCGATCAATTCGTCTCTTAAGGGAACGCGCCATTTACCTATCACGTCCGTTGTCAAAGCAACATATTACCGATTGGCAACCCTTTTCGCAACCCTCGGCAAACAAGCAATGAACTGGATGGCAGCTGATCGCATATTTAATCCAGATCTCGCCGACAAAATACAAGCGTCCATTGCGCATGCAAACTCGATGGGTGCGTTGTGCTTCTCTCGTCGGGAACACATCTTTGAGGTCACGCAATTTTCTGAACCGCTACAAGGAATAATGCAATACACCTACGTGGTTGATTTGCAAAAACGAACGTGCGATTGCGGGGAGTTCCAGACGTTCAAGTTCCCGTGTTCGCATGCTTTCGCAGCATGTGCATCGGTTCATTTTGATGCAACGACACTCATTGATCCGGTCTACAGGCTCGAAACCGTTTTCAAGGTTTACCGAAACGAGTTCCCTCCGATCGGAAATGCACGTGACCGTCGTATAATCAGCAACGAACCAAAGATATGCCCAGATCCCTCCCTGGGACGAAAGAAAAAAGGCCGGCCACCATCAACGAGGATTCATTGTGCCGAAGATATGGTTCCGAGAGAAAAGACCGGACAACCTAGGAGGTGCAGTAAATATGGGAACACTGGACATGATATTAGGAAATGCCCTCTTAGGACCGGCCCCCGAATTAACTAGATCAACCATTGTGTACTCTTTTTTGATTTGTGAACTTCTATTATCTGGTAATTTAATAAATCTTATGGGCACTCTTTTCCCCCTACATAGGTTTAGAGGGGTTTTTTAACGAGGCCCTTTAAATTTAAAAAAAAAACATGCCTATCGACACATTTTTTGCTTCAAAAATGTTACTTTGATAGCATTTTTAACACAATTTTCTCACATTTTCGGACACCGTCTTCCTCAGAACTTTAGCACCACTGTAAAATTAAGCTGCAGATCTTTGTCTCCAAACTTAGGAAAAACCAAAAAAAAGTTCGAAACACACCGTAAAATGCATTTAAACATGCCTATACGATAATGTTTCCTTTTAAAACATTGTTACTTGCCTATTTCTAGGCCATTTTCCCACATCTTAGGATATTATATACGCTCGTATCTTCACACCATCTTAAAGATATGTTTCAATACGACACTGTTATAGTTTAAAAATTTTAATCGGGTACCCCGATAATCCGTTATTCGATCACAAATATTGCTACCTAAACATCTTATATTGGTTTTAATTTAATTTCATGTTGAATTTCTCGTGGAGGCAGCAATAAATCGTTGAATTCGCGTTTTGCAAAACGCGAATTCCCTTTTCACTGAAACGTCTCAGGAATTCGCGTCCTGCAGGACGCGAATTCTAAATTCGCTTTCCCCAGGACGCGAATTCGTCCTACATGGCATGAAAGGGGGGTATTTTTCCCAATATGAATCTTTGGGAGTTATTTTCCCCAATAAATTCCCAAAAGGGAATATTCAAACCAATTCCCCGATAATTTGTTTTAATAATAATAATAATAATCCATCCCATTCAATATGTTCAGCATTGATATTTTTTGGTCAAATTTTTTTAACTTTGACTTGTTATTACTTTAAATTTATTATTAATAAAAATTAAAAAATATATTTTAAAAACCTTCAATCAACTATTCTAAAAATATATATTTCATAAATTTTAATTAACTAAAATATTTAATTATAATTATGGTCAAAGTTAAAAAAAATTGACTTTTAAAAAGTCAATACTAAACATATTAATTGGGACAGAGAAAGTAACAACAACAACAACAACAACAACAACAACAACAACAACAACAACAACAACAACAACAACAATAATAATAATAATAATAATAATAATAATAATAATAATAATAATAATAATAATAATAATAATAATAATAATAATAAGGATAATTTTCACCCGTAGTCCCATTTGTTTAGGGTTTGTTCTATTTTGGTCACCCGAATTCAAAAAAGATCATTCTTGTCATTTATGTTTTGAATCGTGTCTATTTTAGTCCATTGGTCATTAACCTCCGTTAATAAAAAAATTTAATTTCTAATTTAACCCTCAAACTTTCAAAACTTTACTTTTCACCATCTTTCCCGAAAATTTAAAAATTTTATTTCTCTGCTCACCACCCGATCCCGACCCTTTTTCTACCGCCATGAGTCCGCCACTCTCCTGATGCCACTATGGAAAACGCTAAGTCCCCAATATTTATTTTTAAAATACTCGAGTAGAAGTTTAAGTTTCGGTCTAGTAAGAAATTTCAGCTATTAGGCTTATTTGATGCAATTTCAAAATCTGGGTTTTCTTTAAACAGAATTTGATGGTTTCTTAATAGTTTCCCATTCAATCTAAGTTTTTGTATGGGAACTGAAGAACTAATGTTTTGATATAATAATTGAAAAATAGTTTTGGACTAAATTGAAAAAAATTTAAAAGTGCCTTTAAGTCCAAACAACTTGAAAATAAGTTTGTGGATGGTTTAAATGGTTTTGGAAATGTTTGAAACGTTTTAAAGTAACCAAAGCACAGTTTTCAAGGTACCCGTTTCAAAACAGGGGGACCTGTATCGAAACATTTTGAAACTGCCAAAACTCGTACCGAAACAGGCTTGCCCGTTTCGATACGGAGGGTTTTCATTTCGAAACACCCCTTTGGTGTTTCGATACGCCCAACGGTCAAAACCTCCCCAACGGTTATTTTTCCAACGACTTTTTAAATTACAACTCAATTGTCACACGTTTCGAAATGGGGTTGCTACTGTTTCGATACGAATCAAGAGTGTTTCAAAGCGGCCAAAGGCGTTTCAAAACGACTTGCGGCATCAGACTTCAACGGCTAGTTCTGAAGAAGGTCGTTTCGATATGAGGTCAATTGTTTCGAAACGGACGTATGTAGAACAACATTTATGGTGTGAAATAAAGTCTCTAACGGCTCCAAAACAACCCCAACGTTCCTAAACGGCTACAAACTCAATTGAGAGTATAAAAGGGACCTCCAAGCATCAAGAGAAGACTATTGCTTCAATTGTCAACAACATAATGATCAAGAATTTGTCTTAGAGCTTAATTGTTCATTTTCTTGTATAAACAACACCGGTGAGCTAAACATTGTTATATTTGCTCAAGTGTTTAGGTTTTGGGTGAGAGCTAAATAGTGCAAACAATTACCTGTTAGAGAGATTTCAAGTTTGCTTTAGAATTTCTCTTGTAGATAGGGTTTACTCAAACTTTGGGTTAGAAAGCTTTGAGTGTGTAAGGGTTGCATCCTTAGCCTAGAAAAGGGGAAGAAATTCAAGAGTGAATTTGTTGAAATCCTTAGTGGGAAGCTAAGGTAGTGGATGTAGGTGCTTGTTAGAAGTCTGAGCCACTATAAAGCATTGTGTCCAATTCTTATTCTTTAGCTTCCACTTAAACACCCAAAATCTAACTTCTCCACACTTGATGAGCTAGAACGGTTGAAGGAAATCGAGCACTTAAAAACCCAACAATTGGTATCAAAGCTTGGCTCAATTGAAGAGGATTAACGCCCTATTGAGGCGATCCGGCAAGATCGATCAACATTTCAAACAACTGGCTTAATGGCGCAATCCATCAACAAGCCACCTTTCTTCAACGGGACAAATTATGCATATTGGAAGACGAGGATGATGTTTTTGTCAAATCCAAAGACTACAAGCTTTGGGATATCATTGAAGATGACTCGTTTGTACCAAAAGGAAGCAAGACATAGTGGAGTGCCGACGATCGTAAGAAGATGGAGCTAAATTGCAAGGCTTTACACTTAATCGTTTGTGCATTTAGCATCAACATCTACGGAAAGATATCTTCTTGCAAAAGTGCCAAGGAAGTTTGGGACAAGCTTGAAGTTACATACGAGGGGACAAACGAAGTAAAGGAGGCCAAGATCGGCCTCATCAACCTAAAGTATGAAAACTTCAAAATAGATCCGAAAGAGAACATTGAAAAGATGTTCCATCTATTCTCCACCATCATCAATGGACTCAAGGGTTATGGAGAAGTCATCCCGGAAGAAAAGCTTGTTCAAAAGCTTATCTATTCTCTTCCCGAGTCATGGGACTAAAAAAGGACCACCATCATCGAAGCTAAGAATTTGAAGACCTTGAAGCTTGATGAACTCATGGGGTCACTTCTCACTCACCAAATCATGAAGAAGGATAAAGAAGAGGAGAAGAAGAAGGAAGAGATAAGAAAGATGGGGAAGAAGAAGATCATGGAGCTAGGCATCTATGCGAATGCCATGGCTCTCAAAAGCTCCAAGTGCAACCATGTTGATACAAGCGAGGAGAAGGATGAAGAGGAATAGATAGTTCATCTCTTCAAGAAGTGTGCCCCATTCATAAAGAAAGTATTGAAATAATTCGATCGTGAATCAATGAAGAAGAAGAGGACAAGCACTTCAAGCCATAAGAAGAAGGCATATGTGGCTACATGGAGTGATGAAGGCTCCACCGACGATGAACAAGCCAACATTTTCCTTATGGCCATCGAAGAAGATTCAAGGTTAACTTCTAATTCATCTACTTATGTTCATATTCTTTTGATGAATTACAAGATGCCTATGATGATTTGGTTTTAGAGTTTAAAAATCACATTTTGAAAAACAAGAAAGTGATTTCAAATTTGAAAATTCAAAATGATTTGATTTTTAAAACCAAAATTGAACTTGAAGCAAAACTCAATGAGTTTGAGCAAAAATGTGCTGATTTACAAAATTTGCTTCATAAAGTTTAAGAAGAAAAAGATTTGATTTCCAAAGAGTTTGAAAAGAAAATCAATTTTGGAAAATCAATTTTTTATGTAAGACAGTATAATGCCCCTAGATTTTTGAATGGAAATTTTTTTTGAAGTGTTTGGATTCCAAAAGAACTAATCACTTCAACTAAAAATGATGAAATTGAAAAATGGATTCCTAATGGAACTAAACTATGTGCTACTAATGTCTATGGATCCAAAGCAATTTCGGTACCAAAAATTACTTAATTGTCTTATGTTAGGTGTGATGGAGATGGATCAACAAGTCCAAACATTGAGGGGAGCTCCATGCACACAAGGAAGAACACTTGAAGAAAGAAGGCTTCACATCCTCCCTTAAGTTCAAGTGTGGTAAAATCTGGTTGTTTTAGTTGTTTAATTTGATTTATTTTTTTAATTTCAATAGATTATCATATATGTTAGACTAACACTTTTTGATGATGCTTTGAGTAAGGGGAGGTGTTGAGTTGTGAGGAGCTCGATTCGTTCAACCGATATGGCTCATCAAGTGGTGGAGAGGTGGATTTTTGGGTGGAGGTGGTGTGGAAGCTAAAAAGATAATTGACACAATGATTTATAGTGGTTCAACCTTCTAATCAAGGTCTACATCCACTACCTTAGCTTCCCACTAAGGATTTCCAATCAATTCACTATTGATTTGTCCCATTTTCTAGGCTTAGGAGGAAACCCTTTACACCGATCAAGCTTTCTACACAAAGCCTTGATCAAATCCTCTCTTACAAAGAGATAATAAAAGCAAACACAAATCCTTCTAATAGGTGTTTGTTTGCACAATTAAAGCACTCACCCAAAACCTAAAACACTTGAGCAAATTTGACAATTTTGGCTCACTAGTGTTTGTCTATACAATAAATGACAATTTAAGCTCTTAGACAATTCTTGTTCATTTGTTGATTGACAATATGAACATTAACCATTACTTGATGCTTGGAGGTCCCTTTTATACTCCTTGATGAGTTTATAGCCGTTACTAGTCGTTGGGGATGATTTGGAGCCGTTGAGGACTTTATTTCCCTTCATTAATGTTGTTCTGCAGCCTTCCGTATCGATACGCTTGGACCCGTATCGGTACGGCCTTCATCAGAAACTAGTCGTTGGGGTTTGAAAAAGTCAGGCTAGTTTCGATACCAGCATGGTGGTTTCGAAACCTACATGTTTCGATACCAGCAAGGTGGTTTCGAAACCTACATGTTTCGGTACCAGCAAGGTGGTTTCGATACCTTTAGCCCTGCATCTGGGTTTTGCTTACTGGAAATGGTGGTATCGATACAGATCAAAGGTGTATCGATACGAGCCTTGTATAAATGATATTTTGGCCATTTAAAAAGCGTTTTAGACATGTTAAAAACCTATGAAACCATTCCAAACATATTTTCAAGTTGTTTGGACTTTAAATAAGTTTTCAAAATATTCAAACAAGTCCAAAACCATTTTTCAATTATTATATCAAAACATTAGTTCTACATGAGGCATTTTAAACCAAAATTCTTATTTGTGTCATTTTTTTAACCTCCCAAGTTATTTGAACTTAAAGTTATTTAATTTTTTTGATATAACAAAAAAGAGGAGAGTTTGGTTTGAAAAATTGTATTTTCAAATGAATAAGGGGAAGCTTTAATTACTTGTCAATTTTGAAATCTCTTATTCAAATTTTTAAACTTAAAGGGGGAGAATCCCAAACAATTTTTCAAGTTGGTTTTATTATATCAAAAGGGGGGAATGAAGAACTAATGTTTTGATATAATAATTGAAAATAGTTTTGGACTAAATTGAAAAGATTTCAAAAGTGCCTTTAAGTCCAAACAACTTTAAAATAAGTTTGTGGATGGTTTAAATGGTTTTGGCAATGTTTGAAACGTTTTTAAGTAACCAAACCAGAGTTTTCAAGGTACCCGTTTTGAAACAGGGGGACATGTACCGAAACATTATGAAACTGCCAAAACTCGTACCAAAACAGGGCTTGCCCATTTCGATATAGAGGGTCTTCGTTTCGAAACACCCATTTTGTGTTTCGATACGCCCAACGGTCAAAACCTCCCCAACGGCTATTTTCCTAACGGCTTTTAAAATTACAGCTCAACTGTCACACGTTCCGAAACGGGGTTGCTACCGTTTCGATACGGATCAAGAGTGTTTTGAAACGACTAGAGGCGTTTCGAACGGCTTGCTGCATCAGACTTCAACGACTAGTTCTGAAGAAGGTCGTTTTGATACATGGTCGATTGTTTCGAAACGAACGTCTGCAGAACAGTATTTATGGTGGGAAATAAAGTCTCCAACGGCTCCAAAACAACCCCAACGGTCCTAAACGGCTACAAACTCAATTTGGAGTATAAAAAGGACCTTCAAGCATCAAGAGAAGACTAATGCTTCAATTGTCAACAACATAATGATCAAGAATTTGTCTTAGAGCTTAATTGTTCATTTTCTTGTATAGACAACACTAGTGAGCTAAACATTGTTATATTTGCTCAAGTGTTTAGGTTTTGGGTGAGAGATAAATAGTGCAAAAAATTACCTATTAGAGGGATTTCAAGTTTGCTTTAGAATTTCTCTTGTAAAGAGGATTTACTCAAGCTTTGGGTTAGAAAGCTTTGAGTGTGTAAGGGTTGCCTCTTTAGCCTAGAAAAGGGGGAAGAAATTCAAGTGTGAATTTGTTGAAATCCTTAGTAGGAAGCTAAGGTAGTGGATGTAGGTGCTTGTTAGAAGGCCGAACCACTATAAATTCTTGTGTACAATTCTTATTTTTTAGCTTCCACTTAAACACCAAAAAATCCAATTTCTCTACACTTGGTGAGCTAGAACGGTTGAAGGAAATTGAGCACTTAAAAACCCAACATGAACCTTTTTAAGAAAAGAAACATACCTTTATGGAGCTAAAAAGTGAAATTTTCATAATCTTGATATTGCTATTAAAAAAAGAAGGAATCAGTACAGTGGTGGGTGATGGTATGGACTATATTTCTAATTGTTAAATTGTAGATCTTCTTGTTAGCATTTCTAATTGTAATCTAGTGACAAGTATGGCGAACAATATATCTGGGGTTGTACTGATAATGCTTTGGGGTGGAGGAGAGTGGCAGACCTATGGCGGTGAAAAGAGGGTCGAGATCGGGTGGTTGGTGAAGAAATAAAATTTTTAAGTTTTGGGCAAGATGGTGAAACACAAAGTTTTGAAAGTTTGGGAGTTAAATTAGAAATTAATTTTTTAAATTAACGGAGGTTAACGGCCAAGGGACCAAAATAGACATGATTCAAAACTTAAGTGGCAATAATGATTTTTTAAATTTGGGTGACCAAAATAGAACAAACCCCAAACAAAAAGAACCACGAGTGAAGATTACCCTAATAATAATAATAATAATAATAATAATAATAATAACAATAATAATAATAATAATAATAATAATAATAATAATAATAATACAGGAAAAAAATCAAGTGTCATCCAACTACAAACGCATTCAATACATAAATATATATAAAAAATAAATTAGAAAATCATTCCTATAATAAATTTTTACACTTTTTAGTCTAAATTAATTGATCATATACAATTATATAAAAAATAAATAAATATTGTAATAATCAGTGACAGTCCAACAAAAAATAAATAATTTTCATCTCTTATTAATTGTGGTCTTAACCATAATATATATATATATATATATATATATATATTTGTCTGCAATAAATTTTTTTGGTCATATAAAAGACAATATCTCACAGCTCCACTTTCAACTCTAGTTGCTCTTCACTGCCAAAATTCCTTTAACACTAATCGCTCTCTACTTTAATCAATTTCTTTAATCGGTGGTCGACAATCAATTTTAATATTGGTTGTCGACCATCGGATCTATTAGTTTTCTTGTTTTTATTTTAATAAGAATTTTTTTCTTTGTTCTTGTGACACATTTTTTACTCTGTCCTCGTGACATGTTTTTGTTTTGTGGTTTGGTTCTTCTGTCTATGCGGCATGTTTTAGCATACCCTAGCGATCGATTGTTGTTCGCACAAAGATTCAATCGGCGCCAGTTTCTGATTTATGTTTTTTTCGGTGGTCACTTGGAAAGTTATATCCCCACTCGGTTGATGGTTGTTTGCCGATGAAATCAGTCCTGGGTAGCGGTACTTTTTGCTTGACAATTTGGATCGGGCATCACTCCTTCTTTCTTTATGCGTCTCGTTTGGACAGAGACAAAGAAATTCAGGAGGCTGCTAAATTTTGTTGATATGCTTATCTCCATAGAAGTTTTTATTTTTCTTTATTTTTAGGTTGTTTAATCCAAATATTCTTCTTCTTAGATGCATTGTAATTGTGTTTTTTCTTTGAATTTAATAAAATTTTAGTGACTTTTATCAAGAAAAAAAAAATCTTGGTCATATAATTTTCAAGTTCTTTTGATTGACATGACCAAAAAATAATTGTAGGTAGACCATTGGATCTAACATAAATCTTACAGGAAAACAAAACTCTTAATTCCAGACATTAGATATATGTTTTACATTAATATAGCCCCCAAGTCTGTTGGAATTTTAACCATTGATATGGTTGTGTTTCTTTAATTCATCAATACCGGCTCGTGGCTAAGGATACTCATATTATTATATTTTGTATGAGTTTAAATTTTAGTATGAGATTATAATATTTATCTATCTATTTATCTAATTAAAAAGGATTATTCGTTTAAACTCAAAGTTTTATTTCTAACTGAGAAGACTCATACAAAAACTAGACACGTGTAAAATATGAGTAATGCCTTAACTCAAACATTCAAAGTTTAAACCTAATTTGATCCGGCTTGTTTTTTAAGTTCGTAATGTTTTCATGTTATTTTATTTTATATAATATGTAATTATGCTACATAAATATAAATCTATAATAATATATACTACTATAATATAAGCTTTAAAAAATATGTCAAATTTATCTCTTAATTAATTCTCTCGTATTGATAGGTATTCTAAATCATCCTAATATGCCTTTTTCAGTTGTGTTAAAAGTCAGTTATTAACGTGCTATAATGTGTTATTGTTGTATTGGTATTGCTTTACATCACTATCAACAATGGTGTTCAACTCGTTGTACATTTAGTTTTTCGAAATTATTTAAATTGAGTTTATTTAATCTTTTTTATTGTATAATTATATATTTATGGAATGAATAAATTAATTTTTAATATATATATATATGAGGAAATACTTTGATACACAAGTCTTTTAATTTTAGGGTTTAAGATTTTAGGTTAGGGCTTAGGGGTTTAAGTTGCAGGTTGTAGAATTAAGAATGTATGATTAGAATTTAGAGTTTAAGGTTTAAGTTGTATGATTTTGGGTGTTAGGGTTAGGAATTTAGGTTTTGAATTTTATAGTTTAAATATGAAGGGTTGTGTAAAAAAATTTACACAGCTTGTATATCAAAATGTAACTATATATATATATGAAAATACTTTGATACCTTTCAATTTTAGGGTTTAGAATTTAGGGTTTTATGTTAGGGTTTAGGAGTTTAGTGTGTAGGGGTATAATTTAATATTTATGGTTAGAATTTAGAGTTTAAGGTTTAAGTTTTAGAGTGCTAGGGTTTGAGATTTAAGTTTTAAATTTTATAGAAGGGTTGTGTAAAAAAAATTACACAACAGCTTGTGTATTGGATATAAAACCTATAAATATAGTTAACATATATAACTATTTTGTGCATATTTTTATAGTAATACATATATATCGAGTCTAACTAAATTTAACAAGCATAAAATGTATTAATATGGCTCAAACCTAACCAATAAACACTACTAAAATTAACCAATAAATTGTTAAATAAATATAGTGAGACATCAAATTGTTGGGATTCAACAAACTTTTTTAAGATTTCGAAACATCTAAATCTACAAGGAAAAAAAAGAAAAAAACCAGCTTCAATTAGGTGTCTACGTGGAAGAGTAAAAATAAAGCATGAGAAACTGAGAATGCTGGTCATGCAATGATAATACACTAATCTTTTACTCATCAATATTTTTTAATCAGAAAATAATATTCCTAAATTATATTTTGAGTATAAAATAATCATCCATTATTAACTATCGGTTGGTCTAAATGAATGACACGTTAAATCTCACAAACAATGGCAGAAGTTCGAGTCCTGACATTGTAAATGGTAGAAATTGAGTGACAAGCATCGTTATTGTCAAATAAATATTCTTTAATCTCAAATAAATAAATAAATAAATAAATAAATAAAGACGTAGTAAAGAGAAGAAGGGTCGATTCGCAGGGACTAAGGCGTTTCTGATATTATGAGATTCTGATTCTGACTTGTGTGAAAAAATTTAGTAAACGGGGGGTTTTGATCGAAAAGTTAAACCTAAAGTAATAGCGAAAGTGATGAAAGTAAATTTTTAAGAGAAACTGATAAAATGAAATAGTCTCAAGCTTTGCTTAGCCTCGATTCAAACTAATCTTCGAAAAGGATTCTACTTTGGATAATTGCCGGTTACAGTTTACAAGGCCCAACTCTTGTAATTTGTTTTTCTCTTCGGTAAACTGATAACCCAAAATCAATTTTTGAGCTTCAGTTTTCTGGCTAGACTAACTACGACTATCGTTGTTAGAATAAAATAATTTAAAATCTGGAAAAACTTGACTCGGATTATGTTGTCTCAATGAGAATCGAATTCGATTTCAATTTCCTTTAGAGAATTCGTCGCTAAGTGTGTTCATAGGAAGTCGAAAATGCTACAAGCTGATCCTTCCTCTCAACTTTAAATCAAAGCAACATTTAGTTCAACATGCGCTTTTTGAAATGAAAGTGAAAAGATTTTTAAAAGAAAGGTCGATTGTCTATCTTAGTTTTCAGAAAATTGAGAATATTATCCAAAAATATTAAGTACTTTTAATTCTCACAAAATGAATCGAGGCATCGCTTTAAGCCTTTGGCTAATTGGAAAATTAGCTAAGCACGATTATGGTGAAAATCATATTTAGAATTTTAAATAAAATAAATAAAAATTAAAAAAAAATAAGAACGAAAGAATTTTTTTATAGAACTTTTAAAAGTTAGAACAAACTAAGAATGATAGATGATTTTCTAGCTTACCCCAATAGGGTATTTATAGTATTTTAAAACCTTAAAAAATAACATAAAAAGATAAATCCTAAAAATATTTAAATTAATTCCTAAAAACAAAAGATAATTTTAAGTTTGAAATTTAAAACACAGTTGATCTCATTATCCGTCCTAGTTGATCACACCTTCTGGAAGCTGCTGATTGGATCTTCTAGAAGTTGCTAACTGGATGCCACATCAGACTTCATGCCCAGATTCATGCCCACTAGCCCAGCCTTGATTTCATAAAATAAAACTGCAGATTTTTACATTTTAATGTTGTATTCTGAAATTCGAAGTCATGCGCAGAAATGAATAAAAACAACCAAAATCAGCAATATTAAAGATTCAACAGAGAGTAATTATTGGAAAAAAATAACGAAATAAAACACTTACCACAGAGTTAAAAGATTCGTTCCATAATAGACATTCACAATACTCATCCAAATTAGTCGATCAATTGGTTGATTAAAACATAATTATTCATAAAATATGACTTAATTAAAAAATAAATTTCTAAATTATACATCTAAACGCAAAAAAAAGCACGTTAATCGATATAGTTCATTTATTGAAACAAGCACTTTGATACAATGTTGTTGTGTGGATCAATCTATGAACAAATGGCCAAGATTAGGTGAATTGACCTTTTAAATTGAAAGGGAGTAAAGTTGTAAAATAAAAATTGAAGACAAGAGAATTTATAGTGGTTCAAGCTTAGAACAAGCTCTACATCTACTACCTTAGCCCCCACTAAGGATTTTCAATCAATTTCACTAAAAATTCTTCTCCTTTTCTCGGATTAGGAAAAAACCTTACAAACTGATTAAGTTTTCTACCCAAAGCTTAATCAAGATTCTCTCTTTACAAGAGAAATTTTGGCAACAAAAAAAATACCTCATAATAGGTGAATAATTACTCAGTTACAAGTTCACTCTAACCCCAAACTTGATTAAGAAAGAATACAATAAAAGCTCTCAAAAGGGTTACAAGAATTTGACTCTAATGGGCTCAAAGAGGTTGGATTTTTGCTTGATTGTGCTTGACTTGTTCGATAATTGTTGATGTAGCTTTAATGGCTTGCTTTTATACATCTTCATTGAATTCTAACCGTTTGGGTGGTTGGCATCATCAATAGAGCCGTTGGGTTCTCTTTTTCCCACCATAAACTCACTTTTACAATCTACCGTATCGGTGCACGTGTCACCGTATCAGTACCTACCATAAAAAGAAAGAGTCGTTGAATACAAATAGTGTATTGGTACGAAAACCATATTTAACAAAAACATCTAGTACGTCATAGTGTGTACTGGTACTGATTTTGCTCACTTGAATCTGGAGAAGTGGTTAACCAAAAAGTGTATAAGTATGGTAGTTAAGCGTATCAATACGATTAACTATTTTTCAAAATATTTGGTTCCGATAAACTAACAAGGCAACAATAAAAAATTAAATGCCAAGATTTATCAAATCTTACCAACTCGTATCGGTACGGAAATGAGCATATCGATACGGTAAGTAATTTTTAGTTTTCAGGTTTGAATGGCCTATCAGTACTGCAAGAAGCGTACCGATACTTTTTGTGAAATTTATACTTCGATTCTAAAAATCGTATCGATACGACAAGGAGCGTATCGATACATTTTTCTTATTTTGCATAACTCGTTTTCCAGTAACCAAAAACTGTATCGATACAGATGTAACTGTATCGGTACGCCTGGATCAAACTTGATAATTTTAGTTCGAAAATACTTAGAAAATATTTTGGATACTTGGATTTTGATTTAGAAACACTTAAAGTTCGAATCCTTGTCATTTTGTGAGTCTTTTTAGTATTTAAAAATTTATTTCATTTTGCAATCAAGTCCTTGAAAAATATTGTTATATCAAAGTCAACTTTGGTTTTACAATCTCCCCTTTTTGATATAACATAATCCAAATAAATATTTAAAATTTTTCTCTGTTACTTTAAGACTAAAAGATGTATCTTTGAAAAAAATTAAGGCTCTTGTTACTTCTCCCCTTTTTGTTAGATCAAAACCAATGATAGAAGATAATAGAAGCAATGTAAAGCAACATAAACTTTATTAAGCATAAGAAACATATTAATTCAAAGCAACAAGAAATCTAAACTTCAAATCTTAAAACATGATTCAGAAACAGCTAAGCAAAGAATTGGTTAAAAAGAAAATAACATGGATAGGTGCATAAAAAATCTTATATGATAGGATAGGATAGGATAGGTCTAAGGAGTGTCATCATCACCTTCATCATCGTCTTCAACATCATCTTCATCTTTCATGGCATCATCACCGAAGGTATGTCCACGTCACTCTACATGAAAGGCGGTGAGAGTCATATCCATTGAGGCTTGGCTAGCCTCCATAGAGGTGACTCCAGCATCCAAAGCCGTGAGACGAGTGGCAATGGAGGTGAAACCGACATTCATGCTCGCACTCATCGAAAAAAATTTCTCATCAAGATAGGTCATAAGAGCATCAAAGGAAGGCGGTGGAGGAGCAACCGGAGGAGGCGCTACTGGAACATTCTCTTTATTCGCGGGCTGAACATTTTGAGGTAGATCCACATTTTGAACTCATTCATTGCTATACCAAGTGAATTTAGCCTTGCAAATGACGGTTTTGAACAAGGTAGACGATCTCTGCAAATATAATCTGAGCAAAGTTTGGGCGCTTACCTTCCCAAAATCATCAGGTCCAAAAGCTATTAACTTGACGAATAGTAGATCATTTACCACTGGATGGATAAAATTATCAAGTGATAAGGAAATGAAGGAGCCAGTCATGAGCATCAATGGTGGAGACAGAGTCGAGTTGAATATTACCCAAAGAGTGTTCATCATCTATCCCAATATCCTCAACACCCAAACAATTTGCTATAACCAAAGAATCAATTCGAAAAGTTTTTCCCATGGGTATGACTCTATGGCGATAACTTCATTTTTTGGTTTTGTCCACAATAAACCGGCCATTTGAGTAAAAGATTAAAACAAGATTTTTATAAAAATACCCCGAGTATACTTAAAAAGGACATGGACTTCCATTGGGTAAATAAATCAAGATAACGAAAGTTAAATTCAGGGGAAGTCATGTAGGGAATAAAAATCTTACGCTCACGATGGATTGTATAGTTTTGAAAGATTTTAAAACAATTCATTACTCGAGTGTAACCGGACTCATTAACACTATGTTGTAAAATAAAGGACAAGTTTGGTTTAGTACCATTGGTGTCAGTGTTAGAAGAGGATGTTATATTCTTTTCTCATACGTTTCTTAGAAGTCATATCATGAAATCAAATTCAAACAAAAAACAATGTATGCATAAATCATCATATTTTATCCAACATACAATCCAATGATTCAAGGTAAAAAAATATATTGTATAATTTGAAAAATCATGTACAAATATAAAAAGAATTTTGGTAAAATAAATTTTAAAAAAAGCAGTTTAGAAAAGTAGGATATAATTTTATATTCGAATAAAAAAGTTTATGATTTGAAAGAATTTTTGCAAAATATTTAAAACACATACTATATGTATATTGTATATACAAAAACTAATTAAAAACAATATATAGATTTAAACGAAATTAAAAAAAGATAAGAAAAAGAATTTATACCTTGAATATGGGATTTGGGATGAATGGGGAGATGATAATGTACAAACTTGATGATATAGCTTATGCTTGAATTGAAAATTAAAAACCCTTAAAAGATTTGAAGAATTGTGTGAGAAATCAAAGGGTTTTGATGGGTTTTTATAGAGGATTTCGTATCTAGGGTTTTGGAGAAAAGAGGGTATTTGAATTAAAGTAGGAAACCCTTATTTAATGACATTTAAACACTCTTGTGTCAACGCATACCGATAAGCTAATAGTCGTATCGATACCAACTCGACAAATTGTACCGGTACATTTCTACCTGTACCAGATCCCTCATGAACACCCGTACCAGTATAGTTTTACTTGTACCGGAACCCTCATGCATATGTACTGATACGCAGTCAACCGTATCAGTACCTCATTGCCAAAAATAACAGTTTTGGCAGCAAAGGAGCTCAGAAATTTGATTTTAATCGAATCGATATGCATGTATGAGATATATGAACATCATGTATAGGCTAAAACAAGTACATACCCCCTAGAAACAAGCATATATGCATAAAGGAAAAAATCACAAAAGCACATACAACATTGAAATTCAAGCAAGTTTTTGACCTTAAGAGGCTATAAGGGGTCAAGAAAGGCTGGTTAGACCTAACTCTCCCCTAAGAGTCCAAAAACGCTCTTTGTCTAAAGATTTGGTAAAGATGTCCGCTAGTTAGTTCAATGTGTCAACATACTCTAGAACTACAAGACATGATCCCTAATGAAATGATGTCTTATCTCGATGTGCTTTGTTCTAGAATGTTGGATGAGATTTTTAGTGAGACAAATGACACTAGTATTGTCACACTTAAGAAGTATGATACCTACATCAACTCCATAATCTAAAAGTTGTTGCTTCATCCAAAAGACTTGAGCACAACAACTTCCGGCCGATATGTATTCTGCTTCGATGGTAGATAAGGTTACACTATTTTGTTTTGTAGAGAACCAAGATATGAGCATACTACCTAGAAATTGACATGTTCTGAAGGTACTCTTTCTATCTATCTTATATCACCCATAATCTGCATCCGAGAAAGCATACAAATCAAAGGAGGAATCTCTAGGGTACCAAAAGCCTAAACAAGGTGTGTCGCTAAGGTATTTAAAGATTCTCTTAACAGCTATAAGGTGTGCTTCTCTAGGACTAGCTTGAAACCTGGCACACAAGCAAATACTAAATATAATATCGGGTCTACTTGCGGTAAGGTAAAGCAAAGAGTCAATCATAGATGGATAAAGCTTTAAATCAACACACTTACCTCCTTCATCTTCTTCAAGCTTTATAGAAGAACCCATTGGTGTGGCTTGAGGCTTCACATTCTCCAAGCCAAACTTTTTGAGCATGTCTTTGATGTACTTAGCTTGATTGATGAAGATGTCGTCCTTCCTTTGTTTGTTTGGAGTCCCAAGAAGAATGAGAGCTCCCCCATAATGCTCATCTCGAACTCACCTTGCATTATCTTAGCAAAATCTTGGCAAAACACTTCAATAGTAGAACAAAAAATTATATCATCAACGTATATTTGAACTACTAAAATGTATTTTCCATTTCTTTTAATGAAAAGTGTAGTATCCACCTTTCCCTTTTCAAAATCTTTTTCAATGAAAAAGTTTGAAAGTATTTCATACCAAGCTCTTGGAGCTTGTTTCAAACCATAAAAGCTTTAGAGATTTTATAAACATGGTTTGAAAATTTTGGATCTTCAAAACCGGGTGGTTGTTCAACATACACTTCTTCATTTATAAAAACATTTAGAAAAGCACTTTTTACATCCATTTGAAAAATCTTGAATTCATGATAACATGCAAATGCAAGAAGCATCTTAATAGCTTCCATCCTAGCTACGGGTGCATAAGTTTCATCAAAATCGATTCCCTCTTCTTGAGTGTAATCTTGAGCAACAAGTCTATCCTTGTTTCTCACTATGTTACTACTCTTATCTAGTTTGTTTCTAAAAACCCATTTAGTTCATATGGTAGACTTATTACTAAGCCTATCAACTAGTGTCCAAACTTGACTCCTCTTAAATTGATTTAATTCTTCTTGCATGGAAAATATACAAAAATCATCATTTAATGCTTCTTTGATATTTTTAGGCTCCATGAATGAAATGAATGCAACATTATTCATAACTTTAAGAGAGGATCTAGTGGTTACCCTTTTGGATGGATCACTCAAAATCTCACCACCTTTAACATAGTTGAACTCCCTTGGGTAGCTCACATTCTTCTCCTCTAAATTCATGTCCTTCTAGGCTTCTAGAGGTGGACCTTATGCTTCTTCTTCCTTGGTTGGAACCTCATCCACCTTTGATGATTGTCCACCATTATTGGCTTCAATGATTCCTACATCATCATTATCACAAGAATCCTTCCTTAGGAGAAGGTTATCATCGAAAACCACATGAATAGACTCTTCTACAACCAAAGTTCTTTTGTTAAATACTCGATAGGCTTTAGAATTTAAAGAATACCCTAAGAAAATAGCTTCATCACTTTTTGCATCAGATTTACCTAAATTATCTTTTCCATTATTGAAAACAAAACACTTGCATCCAAAAGGATGAAAATAGCTAATATTATGCTTCTTTGATTTCAAAATCTCATAAGGAGTTTTCTTTAAATTTGACATAATCATTACTCGGTTAATAATATAACAAGCGGTGTTTGTGGCTTCCGCCCAAAAATATTTAGGTAAATTGTTTTCACAAAGCATGGTTCTAGCCATTTCTTCTAAAGTTCGGTTTTCCTCTCAACTACCCCATTTTATTGAGGAGTGCAAGGAGCAGAAAAATGATGGCTTGTACCATTTGAATTACAAAAATCCTCAAATTCTAAGTTTTGAAATTCGGTTCCATGGTCACTTCTAATATGAGAAATTTGTTGACCAAGATCATTTTGAGAGATTTTTTAAAATGTGATGAATTTTTCTAAAGCCTCATCCTTAGTACTTAAGAATAGAACTCAAGTGTATCTAGAGTAATCATCTACTAACACAAAAACATATGATTTTCCACCCCAAGCTCATTGTCCTAATAGGTCCAAAGAGATTTATATGGATCAATTGTAATACTCTACTAGTTGAAACATCATTAATAGGTTTAAAAGATACCTTTTTATGTTTACCCTTAGCACAAGCATTGTAAATTTTATCTAGAGAAAATTTTAGCTTAGCTAAATCTCTCACTAGATTTTGGGAAACCAATTTTTCTAAAACACCCATGCTAGCATGTCCTAGTTTCCTATGCCATAACCATGAGTCATGTTCATCTTTAGCTACAAAACATGCATTAGAAATATGAATGTCATCTAGATGCACCACATATATATTACCTATGCGATGACTTATGAGAATTATCTTATTTGTTTCAATGTTCATACTTTTGCAACCATTAACATCAAAGAGAACATTAAAACCTTCATCACATAATTGACTAATGCCCAATAAATTATGTTTTAGACCATTGACATAAATGACATTTTCAATGAGAATAGAAGAGTGATTACCAATGGAACCAATTCCTTCAATGTAGCCTTTGGAGTTGTCACCAAATGTTACTACTCCACTCTTTGGCTTTAGTTCCAATAATCTACTCTTGTCGCCGATCATGTGTCTTGAGCATCCACTATCAAGCTACCATGTGTTTTGACTTGATGCTTTGGCCTTGTAGCAATGCTCCCCCTACAAACAAAGATTAGGTTTTAATTTTTTTGTAACCAAATCATTTTGGGTCCATAAGATTTAGCTCCCAAAATCTTGGTTCCCTTGGGAATCTAAGGGAACCAATAAGCAATAGAATGTAAATCATTAGAGGCAATTAGGTTCTTACAAACCCAAACACTCATAATTCTCTTACCTTTAGAGGGTGTAGAATGATTAGGTGTTCTCTATTTATGAGTGCAAGTGCACACTTCTGTCAAGTTATAGTATATAAGATATCGTCTCCCATAGGGATTAGACAACTTGCTTCGAATTGTTGTTCCTGTACAAGAAAAGTAAATGCACAAGTAAGGTGGTTGTTTGAGAAAAAAAGTAAAATAAAAACACAAGTAATAATAAAGAAAGTGATTAGATTGATAGAGAGGGCAGAGTTATGCTGCTGCTTAGTGTGAAACTGCGTTGAATAGGTCAAGTTGTTTTGCGTTGCCACGATCTGCTGCCTTAGCGGGTAATGGAGGATTGAGGCGGCGACAACTTTCGCTGCCACGACGAAACTCTGCTCTTGCAACTTTCGCTGTCCCGACAGGTGAGATGGAGAGAAGTCCCGGCAGCAAATCTGAAAAATACTCCAAGTTCGGTGAAGCAATTCTGAAGTGATCCTACCTATGTCTAAGCTAGGATTTTGTTGTTGCGTGATGTAAGCAATACCTAGCAATCAACATAAACCTAACACATGCAGTCAAAGTTTGGTTGCTTCTTTTAGCCGTTGAAATTCGAACTTATGTTTAAGCCAAATTAGTCAATACTTCGTCATGATGAGATCATGCTTAATTCTTTCGTGAGTTTGACAGTTCCGTGCCCGACAAATGGATTCTTCAACTGGACTTTTGGAACTAATCGAAGGAAGTGAAGTACATGAATTAAGCAAACTAAGAGTATTTTATTACAAAAACAAACTTGAAAACTTAAACAACCATTCTCACAACTAATTACAACATAACCCAAACCCAAAGGGAGAATTAGAACATGTCAGCGGTAAGAAAACCTAAACTATGCCTAAGGAAAACCTAAGTTATCTTGGATTAGAATTACAATGAGTATATATAGGCATTAGCTAGGTCTAGTCCTTCTTGAAGTAGAAGTCTTCAAAGTAGCTTTCCACATTAAATGTGACTTTAAACTCTGACTTCTTTGAGTTGAATGTGGACTTTATCACATTGCCTTGTTCCGCAAGCAAAATCGAGATATAACTTTGGTGGCTCTGCACGCTGCTATAGACGTCGAAAAATTGAGTGGACAACATCGATAGAATCAGGACTTTATATTCTACAAATTGCACTCTGATTCTCCAAGTCCATAGTTTGCTGTCTTGGGCGGCAAGGTGGGTAGCGGCAGCTACTCGACAGCTGTTGTCTCTGTCTAGAACTGCATCAGTACAACTCCCTGGTTTGCTGCCTCAGCATCACATCCTCATCTCCTCTTTCCCTTTGTTAGCCTTTAATACCTAAAACCAAAAGCACACTAAAACAATACCTTTTTTCACCAAATAAAAGATAATCTATAAAAACATAGCAAAGCAAAGAAATACTGTAAAATGCAATACATGGTCCTAATTATGCCTAAGATGTACTCAAAAGCAGCAATAATATGAGATAGAATGTGTATGAAATATAGAACTTGTGGACACTTTATAGAGGGCCTTTGGAAGCCTCTTTGTTTGTGGTCAACAAATTTTCTTTTTACATAGTTAGGTTTTGAAGATTCACCTTTTTTAAAACTTAAGTTCCCAACTTTGTTCAAAGAAGCTTTGAGATCATTCACCTCCTTATGGTGATGATCATTAAGCCCGGAAAGAAGGTTGTTTAAATCAATGTTTTCTTTTTCAAAATATGTTAAATTGTCTTTTAAAGCACAAACCTTCTTTTCAAGTTCCGAATTGGTTTTGTATAAGGAATCATTTTGGTTTTTCAAATAGGAAACAATTTTCTTGTTTTTCAAAATTGATTCATTGTATTTCTCAACCAATTCACCATACACCTCTTACAACTCATCACAAGCTTCTTGAAGCTCATCGAAAGTATAATCAAAAGATGATGAGTTAGAGGTTACCTTAGGATCTTCCTCAAAGCCATAAGGCAAAGGTTGACAATTTCTTGCTCCTCTTCATTGGATGATGATTTCTCATCACTCCAAGTATCAACGTTGGTCTTGAGCTTCTTCTTCTTCTTCCCGAAGCTCTTCCTTTTGAGTTAGGGGCATTCGGTTCTAATGTGCCCTGGCTTCTTGCACTCAAAGCATATGAGTTGATCCTTCTCCTCTTCTTTATTCTTGTTCTTGTTCTTGAAGTCTCTTTTTCTAAAGAACTATCTTCCCCTGTTAGACTTCATGAACCGAGTAAATCTTTTGGCTAGCATAGCCATCTCTTCAAGCTCCTCCTCGGATGAATCACTCTCTTCTTGTAAGGCTTTTGAGAGCAATTTCGGTTTTCTTCTTCTCCACTTCCTTCTTTTTAATCTTTTTCTCTTATATTTTCTTTTCTTCTTCTCTTTCTTGCTTCATGATCTAATGAGTAAGGAGAGAACCCATGAGTGCATCGAGCTTCAATGTCTTCAAATCTTTTGCCTTGATGATGGTGGTTCTCTTCCTATCACATGACTCAGAAAGAGAGTAGAGTAGTTTCTAGACGAGCTTGTCTTTGGGGATGACTTCTCTGAAGCCTTTAAGACCATCGACGATGACCGAGAAACGATCAAACATCTTTGTGACACTCTTGTTGGGCTTCATTTTGAAATTCTTGTAACTCAAGTTAATGAGTCCAATCTTGGTCTCCTTAACATCGTTTGTGCCCTCGTAGGTGATCTCGAGCGTATCCCACACCTCTTTTGCACTTGTACAAGAGGACATCTTCGGTCTGAGTGCACAAAAGAACATGTGCAAGACCTTGTCATTAACTTGTAGCTTTCTTCTTTCTTCATCTGCCATTTCTTGTTTGGCCTTGGGAACCTGTCTATCACCTTCTTACTTTATTGGAATGGATGGCCCGTCTTCGATTACATCCCAAAGGAGGTAATCGTTGGATTTGATGAATAGTCTCACCTGGTTCTTCCAATATGGGTAGTTATCCCCATTGAAGAATAGAGGTTTGGTGGTGGATTGACTCTAATACAAGTTGGTAGAAGTATACGTCATTGCTTTGTTATCGATTAATTGAACTTCTTCCAGGATCATCTCTTGTAGATCATAATCTTTTAGAGAGTTAGACTCTGATACCAATTGTTGTGTGGATCAATCGATGAACAAATGGCCAAGAGGGGATGAATTGTCTTTTTAAATTGAAAGGGAGCAAAGTTGTAAAATAAAAATTGAAGACAAGAGGATTTATAGTGGATCAAGCTTAGAACAAGCTCTACATCCACTACCTTAACTCCCACTAAGGATTTTCAACCAATTTCACTAGAAATTCTTCTCTTTTCTCGGATTACGAGGAAACCTTACAAACCGATTAAGCTTTCTACCCAAAGCTTAATCAAGACTCACTTTTTACAAGAGAAGTTTTGACAACAAATAAAATACCTTACAATAGGTGAATAATTGTCCAATTACAAGTTCACTCTAACCCCAAACTTGATTAAGAAAGAATACAATAAAAGCTCTCGAGAGGGTTACAAGAATTTGACTCTAATAGGCTCAAAGAGGTTGGATTTTTCCTTGATTGTGCTTGACTTGTTCGATAGTTGTTGTTGTAGCTTTAATGGCTTGCTTTTATACCTCTTCATTGAATTCTAACTGTTCGGGTGGTTGGCATCATCAATAGAGTCGTTGGGCTCTCTTTTTCCCACCATAAATGCACTTCTGCAACCTACCGTATCGGTACACATGTCACTGTATCGGTACCTACCATAAGAAGAAAGAGCTGTTGTATACAAATAGCGTATCGGTACGCGATTAGGCATATCGGTACAAAAACCATATTTTACAAAAAGGATCGGTACGACATAGTATGTACCAGTACTGATTTTGCTCACTGGAATATAGAGAAGTGGTTTAACTAAAAAGTGTATCGGTACGGTAGTTAAACGTATCGGTACGATTAACCATTTTTTAAAGTGTTTGGTTCTAATAAACTGACAAGGCAATGGTAAAAAATTAAATGCCAAGATTTATCAAATCTTACCAACTCGTATCGGTACGGAAAGGAGCACATCAATATGGTAAGTAATTTTTAGTTTCCAGGTTTGAATGGCGTATCGGTGCTGCAAGAAGCGTACCAGTACCTTTTTGTGAAATTTATACTTCAAGTCTAAAAATTGCATCGATATGGCAAGGAGCGTATCGATACACTTTTCTTATTTTGCATAGCTCGTTTTCTAGTAGCCAAAAATTGTATCAATACAGATGTAACCGTATCGGTACGCCTGGACCAAACTTGAAAATTTTAGTTCGAAAATACTTAGAAAATATTTTTGGATACTTGGCTTTTGATTTATAAACACTTAAAGTTTGAATCTTGTCATTTTGTGTGTCTTTTGAATATTTAAAAATTTATTTTATTTTACAATTAAGTCCTTGAAAAATGTTGTTATATCAAAATCAATTTTAATTTTACAAATGTTTATATTATCCAAACCTTTTCCTCCTCATAAATGAATGACATTAAACACTTAAGTATGTTTGATATCATATTTTCCTGTATATTATATCAAGAATATAAAAAAAAAACTCAATCGACATATTTCATTAGATAAATGAATCAGAAAGTATATGGAAACCGGTATAATATATAGTTTTTAATTATTAATTTTATTTTGCAATAATTGTGAATTATCCCTTACAAATACAGACAAGGACCCTTTGTTTGGTGGCCAATTTGTTAGGCAACACAAATCCCATTGCCAGACAGTCTCAAACAAATGCACCTATCCAATCTAATTCTATTTCTCTAGAATGTCAAGGTAAAATTATTCCCCCAAATTTTAGTATTTTAAATTTAATTAAAATGTTTTTTTTATAATTTTACTTTTATCAAGAATTCAATTAAACTGATTTTTAATTAATATTTATATTTTACTATTTTATATCTGTATGCATTTATAAGGTGCGTACTTTTAGAATTATTAAAATATTTTTAAATTTAATTTTATGCCGTTTAAATTTATAATATCAATTGAATCTATTGAGTGGTCCTAATGGTGAAAGATAATATTATTCTTTTTAAGTGACTCATGTTTGAACAACGTAATTAGTAGCTGTGCGTAAATTTATCAAATTGAGACTAAATTAAATTTGAAACTTGACTAAAATATTATATTTTAATTGAATTAGAATGTTAAAAAATCGTTATTCCACCAACAAGTGTTGAGTGTGTTAGTAATACACATTACACTCTCAAGGAGAGGATGACATTGTTGGGAGTGACAGTCTTACACTCCAAACATAAACCCTAAGACAAACTTGTATATCGTAAAAAACTATTATTGCCATTTAATTACTTTAATAAATTTATTAAGATGACGTTGATTTGAAATCCGTAATATAAATAAAATCCAAATCGAAATTTTAAAATAGTATACATTTAAAAGTCAGCTATTTAACTAATCCATAAAAATATTAATACACTTTCCTTATTTCATTGACTTCACGTAAATAAGTACAAAACTGCGTTAGGAATAATAATAATAATAATAATAATAATAATAATAATAATAATAATAATAATAATAATAATAATAATAATAATAATAATAATAATAATAATTTATTCTTAAAGAACTTTAAACAAAATACAATTGACATCTATGGTTTACTCTATATTTTATATTTTCCTATATATATATATATATTTAAGAATCAATTAATTTATTAATTAAAAAAGAATCAATTAATTTATTAATTTAATTCACCTAATTAATTCCTAACGTCCCAACTAACCCTCCAACAAACAAGCCGACCTTTGTAAATGCAGCTCTTCTCATTCTCTCTCTTATTACTTTCACCTAATTTAATTAATCCATAATTAATGACCTTCGGAAAAGGAAATTGCATTGACTATAGTATCCCTTAAAAGGTTTGTACTTTGAACTCAATATTATCCTTGAAACCTTACCTTAATTACGTGAATGCCCCCGAGGTACAGTCACGTCAGCGGCGGAGTCCAAACTTCAATTAATTACAATTAGATAAATATATCAAATCCGACCAGCGTTTAAATTCGCAGAGAATGTAGCCATTTTGCATGCTTAAAATCCACAGACAAATATACTTTTTTTTATATATAAAATCCATTTCGTCGGTATATATTTTAATCTTTTTTTAGCGACGATAAAAGAGGGAGAGTTTTACCGCCACAGTCGACGGCTGACTTTGCGACGGCACATGGCGATCGATGACCGGAAGCAGCGGAGCTCCGAGAGGAAGGTGTTTGGTCTCTGTCCCTTTTGGCAAACTTCGTCTACGACGAACAACTCTTCGTCTTTTTCTTCGACTAGAAATCTCAACCACAATGGAAGCCGCCATTCGGAGACGGTGCCCGTCAAGCGCTCCAAATCCGTCTCTTCCATTGCCAGATCGCTTCTTCCTCCTCGGCGCCGTCTTCGCCTCGATCCTTCTAATAACCTCTACTTCCCTTGTACTAATCTCCGCTTTGCTTAGCCTTTGACTTCGTGAAGCTAACTTTCTTTATCCTTTTTAATTTTGTCAATTTTGGTTTTCTAACTGTAGATGAGCCTGGAACTCAGGCGAGAAGTGCGATCAGGTTGAAGAACACTAGTAAATCTCACGTAGCTTTCAAGGTAAAATTTGAGTTACTAAGTTTTTACTTCTCGTGTCTTTTACGCCATAATTCACTGTAATTTACACGATTCTTTTCATTTCAAGTAATGATTTGTCAATGAATTGATGCTAATTTTGGTTAAAATCCTCACTGACCATTAAGATGAGACTTCTTGCTACAGTTATAACTTATAACGGTTAATTTCTTAAGTTGATATTTTTTACCGTTAATATCATAACATTTGGTGATTTCGTTGAATCTTGCTGTTTATTTGTTTAATTAACTATTTTTTATTATTATTTTCTTGTAGTTTCAAACTACTGCGCCGAAGAGTTGTTTTATGCGTCCACCCGGTGGCATTTTGGCGCCAGGGGAAAGCATTATCGCGACTGGTAATAAAATTTGGCAGCTCTATTTTGAAATTTTATTATAGTAATTTTGTTTGATTTGGTTTGTTTGATTTTTTTTGACAGTGTTTAAATTTATAGAGCGTCCGGAGAATAATGAGGTGCAGGTGGATTTAAAGAGTAAAGTTAAATTTAAGATAATGAGCTTGAAGGTAACAGCTGGAGTGGATTACTTGCCCGAGCTTGTAAGTTCATTAATGTTCATGCTTCTTCTATATTTGACGTTTTCTCTTAAAGTTAAGTTGAATAAGCCCTTGTTTATTTAGCATTTCATAGATCTCAGTGGATCTCGGATGAATTTAAAAGGGAAGTTTAGGATATTTGAAAATGTTGAAGTGAAAATTCTTGTTAAGTTGATTGTTCTTATTTGGGTAAAACAAAGCCTGGTTAAAAGGGTTTTTTATGCTCGGTAAAATTTCTATGTTTTCATTTGGCTGACATGCGTGAGGAATTGTGGTTAAAACCACAGCTTTAGAGAATAGTCTGATTATATTGCCCTTTTCTTCTTACCATTTCTGGACCAGAGTCAAGTTTGAAGAATAGTTTTGTTTAGCGTAGTATAGCTTTTTTGGTAAGGGCATTATAATTTTAGTTTTGTCAAATTGCTGCAGAATAATGTCATTTTTAGTAGCAATGAATTGGATAAGTAGTTATAAGATAGAGTTCATTCATGTTACTTGCCAAACAAATTTTATTGATCTGATAAATATTATATGATCATCAGTGGAATGCCATGTCAGCTGGTGTAAACATGTAAAATTGATCCTTTAAGATGTTCAATAGACTTTTTAAAGTTCCAAATATTTATTTGTATTTAATGCCTAATGTGCTTGTTGGTTGTGTTATATTTATTATAATTTGATTATTTACCTCTATTGGATGTTAACCCCTGTTAACTTAAGAAGCCGATGCTAACACTGAATTGTTTTAATGTTTTTTTATTATGCCTTCTGTTGTATAGTTTGATGAACAAAGGGAACAAGTGACTGTAGAAAGAATTTTGCGGGTTGTATTTCTTGATGTGGGGCGGCCTAGCCCTGTAAGTAGCAAATTGTATTAGCATTGATCTGCTTTCTACACTTTAGGGCTCCTTGGTTTAGCCTTTCAATGGTTTGATTTTCTGCTTGTTCCTTAAGGCATGGGACAAACTTAAGCGCCAGTTAGCTGAGGCTGAGGCTGCTCTCGAAACACGCAAGAAACCCGCCCCCGACACAGGTCCCCGGGTTGTCGGGGAAGGTCTTGTTATCGATGAATGGGTAATTAACTGTCCATATATCTGAAACAATGCTCCTTTTTCCTTCTCCCCCTTCTTATTTTACTTGTATTTGATGATTTCAGAAAGAGCGAAGGGAAAAATACCTGGCACGTCAGCAAGTTGAAGCTGTAGATTCAACATGAAGTGTTGTTTGATTTGGCTGTAAGTGCTTTTATCTTTGGTTGAATCCCTCAATTTGTGACTCCTCAGAGGAGGGAAGGTGAAGAGATGAGTTGGCGGACCAGTTCATGTAGAGGAGAACCGTGTGTTCTCATGCCATTATCCAGCATTATGAACATTGTAATGGTCAAGGTGCCCGACTCTTACTTGTAGATAATGGGTGTTTTTTGGTCATGGAAATAAATGCAAGGCACAATGCATTATCATATTCGGTCCACTTTTTGAGGCTGGAGTGCTTATATATGTGTTACATGTGTTTAGCCTCGTTTTTTTTCTGTTGAAATATTTGATTATAGCCATTGAATTCACTAGGATTGTACTGTGCACTGCTATTTTAGATGAACAAGCATGAATTTTGCTCTGCTTTGAAGTGATTTATGTTTCTTATCATGTTTCCTTTTCTTTTTAAATGATCATGTGGTTCTAAATTTACTTGTATGACGATTAGTATTAGTAATTTCCGGCAGCGTAGGGCTTGGAACAGCAGCTGGCATCCTTTTTCCGAACTCACATGTCATAGATTCATAGAGCAATTGTGCAGGTTATCTTGTTTATGTTCATTCATGTCATTGCAACTTGTCGTGAAGATGCAGGTCTGGTTCATGTTCGTTCATATCCATTATGGGCTGAATTTTAGATTCTGTCGATGATTGATTGATTCCTTCTTGTAGTTCTCTTCTTTTCCTTTTCCATACTATAGAATGGAATTTAATTGTAGGAATGATCCTAGACTGTTATTCATGTCATTATCGAAACTACCTCATCCGGGAAAGCCGAGCTTGAGAAAGAAAAGAAAATCCGGAAATCATCCACATTTTCCCTCTTCAAGTTACTGTCGGAGAGGCATTTGAGTACTGACATGAACAATTTGTTAGTTATCGTTGTTCAAAATATCGGTCTGGTCAGCCGATAAGAGGTCTGTTGTGGTTACAATTTGTTAATATGTAGAAGTATATTCTATGAAATAGATAGCTCGTCCGGTCTCGTGTATAATGTACGAAATCGATAAAAAAAAATTGTTAAACAAGTAACAAGTTGGAAAGGAATGTCATTATAGCCTCTTAACCTTCTTTTAAGGCTCTGCCCTTCTACCCTTCATTCTTATCTTCTTTTGGATTGAAGAAGTAGATAAATTGATGTGGTGACTAATATAAAAAAAAAAGGTAAACTACATCCGACCCAATTCTTTGTTGAGTCTTCTGACTATGAGAAGCTACAAATAGGTTATCGACTAATCGCGACTAATAACTCGGTTCAATTTTTTTAAAAAATAAACGGCTGATAATGGGACAGTTAATAAAATTTGTATAATAATATATTTAATCTTTAATCTTTACATTTTATTTTAATTTGGTCCTAAATTTAAAATTTTAGGTCTCAACATTTAAGTATTACAATATTTTAGTCCCTTAAATCTTAAATTTCATCTTCTTCCATTCTAAAAAATAAACCACCATTGTTGTTAACACTAACCATTATCAAACCCATTTGTATGAGCAGTAAAAACAGTTGAAAAATCAAAACCTCCATTGATGTTACTGGTAACTAATCTTTTTAAAAGGCTAAAACAATAACTAATCTTATACTGTTCTCAGCTAAAAAAAAATTATTTGACTCCCTTAATAAAGTTTAGTAAATTCATAACGATTTTGCAGAGCTGAATAAAAGCAAGGTTATTTTACATATTAGTAAATTTATGACGGTAGCTAATTTAGGACCAAATTAAAATAAAATGTAAAGGTTAAGAGTTAAATATGTTATTCTATAGATTTTATTAACTGTCACATTATCAACCGTTTATTTTTTAACGAAATTGGACCGATTTGTTAATCGTAATTAGTCGGGGGACCTATTTGTGATTTTTCATAGTCAAAGGACTCAACAAAAAATTGGGTCATACTCGAGGTGTAGTTTACCCTATTAAAAATGATAAAATTATGTTTTAGTCCTTTAATTGTGTCCATGTTCATAGTTTAAGTATGCTGCAATTAATCCTTTATGAAATGAACCATAGTTTGCCAGATTTGGAGAAATGGGGAAAGTGATTGTATCATCGAAAGGGAAATTACTGAATACTGATAAGTGATAGGGACCAGTTCCTAGGACGATGCTAAAGCAAAATTAGCTAAATAAACAAAGGGTGGCCAAAAAGTAGGATGTTGAAACGACAATAAACAGAATCGATTTAGTCCATGTTCACTGCATTGTTAAAATTCCTTCATTTGGCCTTTATTGTTCATGTCAACTTATCATCGTGTCCTAAAAATCAAAACCAATTCTTTTATATTCGAATCTTGTAAATAATTTATCGTTTAAAGATTCAATTTTAAATCTAATGTGATTATCGAATATCTGAAATTTTCAGTGTCGGACTATATACGTGAATACTCTACAATCAGAAATTCCTTTTTCTTTTTGCAATTTCTTTCTATCATGTTAAGGATAAGGCAGATTTTATTTTTCTTACTGGCGAAGAATTCATCTGTTTTTTTCAACAGTTTTCATGTGGGGGCTATAAGATTCTTTTATAGTTCTTACATTGGAAAGATGTTTGCATAGGTAAATGTTGGTTGGTATTTATCACGACAAAGATTTGATTTGATTTGATTTATATAAACCTAATTGTTTAATGGGGGAATGATAAGGGGTTGAATTATTCCAGGTTTTGGTGATTGGTACTTGATACTTCATTGAAAATGTGTATATTTCCACTTGCATGTCTCTATGTTACTCTCATTGGCTACTATATTACCTATTCCCACTGCAAAACGCAATTACTGCAGATTCCTTCTTGAAAGTAAATTAAAGATTTTAGTTTCACCTTTAAAATTATGAGAGGAAATTAAATAGGAGAGAATTATTTTAGAGATATAATTATTTTTTAATTATAGCGATTATATTATAGAGAATCGAGATGAGTATTGAAGGAACTTTAAAAAGAGTGTTTTGAATACACCGAGTTTTTGGATATATATAGATATATGTGGATGAGATCCACTTACATGATGTAAAATTCGTTTAGTTTTACACTAATCCATAGCTCATTGAATGAGTTGAATGAATGGATGAGATTAAACACTCCTATTTTTTCTTCTTCTTAAAAATCTCCTTATTTTTAATTTTTCATCATATCCATCCATTCCACTCATCCAATGGCTATGAATTAGTGTAAAACTAAATGAATTTTACACCATGTAAGTAGATCCTAACCCATATGATATATATATATACCGGGTTATTTGATTATATGAGATATCGTGTATTTGTACTCTTCGTGTTCTCTATGTTAATAGTGGATTATTCGTTTTTCTCATCCGTGGAGGTAGGCAAGACTGAACCACGTTAAATCTCGTCTCTTGTGCATGTCTTATTTTATGTTGTTATTGCTTTGATTATTTCCGCATATCAAATTCCTAACAAGCTACATGTAATAGAAGATGGTGATCATTGAGATTCACAAAAGTTACTAATGTTTCCTTTGGTCAATGGTGTTAGACGTGGCCAGATATGAAACCCGCAGCATGTATCACCATATGATTGAAAGACTAAATCTATTAATTAAATTTAAATTAGAACTAAATCGATAGAATAAGTAAATAACATGGATTATATGTTAATTACGCAAATTTTCCTACCATGTCAATAGTTTCGTAAAAAAATTAATGGTTTGTGACTTGATTGAAACAATTTTAATATTTTAATGGTCTAGTTGATAAAATTCATAGTTCAATGGTCAAAATAAAATCGAACAAATAATTGAGTGGTATTGGAGGTAATTTACCTTGTATGAGGTAAAATCCTCTTACAATATGTAAAATCTATCTAATTTTACATTATTTTAGACCAATGGATACGCATATTATTTGGCTATTTGCTCCTTGAACTGCACTATCTTCTGCAGACTAGTTTAACAAAGATTAGTCTATATGCCGATAGTTATTTGACCGCATATCTAAACATTACACCACAACGAAAGAATATATGTTTGAATTTTAGAGATTATATTATTAGAGACATATACGAACTTAGGACATGAACAGTGAAATGAAATATGCCAAAAAAATTATTGGTTTATAAACTGTTCATAAATAGATTAATATTCTGGATCACAAGTCACAACACTTGCAATCCCATCCTCTTGTATTCGGTTTAAATATGTTAAAGGTCTTGTACTATTTTAAAATTTAGAATTTAGTCCATACACTTTAATTTTATTACATCGAGTTTCTATACTGTTTTTTATTTAAAACTCTTGAACTCTCCTTAACTTCTATTCGATTCTATTGTTTTGTCGACTATAGAAAAATAACTTTTTTAGTTACCTATGTTTATAGTTTTTAGACCTATAAGGCTTGTATTTACAAATAAGTTCTTAAAGTATATTAATTTTTTTATTTAGGTATACTTTTTAGTCAAAATAGGTATATATATATATATATATATATATATATATATATATATATATATATATATATATATATTCTAAAAGTTGTCCTGTGGCATTTATTAAAAACTATACTTAAATGAAAAAGTTAATATATTTGTGATATAAGTCGACCTATAATAGTGGCAAGCTGTAAGAAAATATATACAATAAAAGGGTTGCCCAATAGTGGATCAAGTATATACAATATACAGAGGATCAACTATCAACTCAAAAAGCTTCTACCAGCAAGCAGCAGCAACCATGCTGGAAGGCAAGGCGGTGATCTTGGATACCGATATGTATTAACAGAAAGAGAGGGAATGAATTTGTTAAGAAGGACGCAGGAAAGTTTGTAGAATTGGATCGTTGTAACCAATTCACAGCTAGGTTTAGAATGGTTGTAACAAACTCAACAAACTCTCTAGAAGATTACAACCTAGACCAGCTTGTATATAAACAGTGCTTTGATCACTGTAAAATCATGATTCCAGAAATGAAAAGTTGAAACTGAGTATTATCTCTACAAACTAAGCTCATTCATTTCTTAACATGGTATCTATCGCCTTTCTCTTTCGGTTCTGGTGATCCGATCGTTCCACTGTCATGGCTCCTTCCTCTGATGCCACCACCATCGTTGCCTCTGATTCGACTAGTGATAATCTGTCCAGCTCTCCTGGTTTCTTCAACAAGCAGATAAGCGTACGCCTCGACGATACAAATTATCTTCTCTGGCGACAGCAAGTGCTGTTGATGATCCGTGGTCAAGGACTTGATCACTATATTGATTCTGACTTCACACCACCAGTGAAGTTCCTTGTGGCTGCCGATGGAAGCAAGTCCCCAAACCCAGCTTATCAACGTTTCTTCAAACAGGACAGCTTCCTTGCTTCCTGGTTATTATCAACGATGAGCAACTCCCTTCTTCCCCACCTTGTTGGCTGCAAAACAACGGTCTCCATCTGGAAAACGATTGTCTCACGATATTCCAAGCTATCAACTACAAGGGTCATGCATCCACACTGTCGTCTCCGATCTCTGAAGAAAGGAGATCTCTCTATTAGTTCTTTCTCTGCCCAGATCAAGAAGATTTGCGATCTTCTTGCTATTAGTGGCAGTCCAATCTCAGAAATTGAGCAGGTTGCCTCTCTTCTCAACGGTCTTCCTTCTGACTTTGAGTCAGTTGTAGCAGTAATCACTGCTAGCAAAGAACCCTACACATTTGATGGTGCAGTTTCCCTCCTTGTCGATGCAGAAACAAGACTTGCTGATCCTTTTCGTTTATCTGTTGGGATTCATAATACCACTTGTGATTCTCCATCGTCGGGCTATGATTCTCCTAACAACTCCTTCTCCAGATCTCGTGGTGGCAGATCCAATACTGCCTTTTCATCTGGAGGTCGATTCCGAGGTCGCCATCGTATTCAGTGCCAGATATGTGGCAAACTAGGGCATCTTGCTGACAGATGCTGGTACCGCTTCAATCAAGAGTTCAAACCACAGTCCACTACTGAAGCTCACACATACAACTTCATATCTGATAGCCCGAAAGCTTGCTACAATCCTCATGTTCCAAGTAGAGGTGACAAACGGGTCAATCGGTTCGGGTTCGGTTCGGGTCATTTCGGTTTCGGTTATTTCGGGTCTGATATTTTCGGTTCAGATTCGGTTTCGGTTTCGGTTCGGTTTTAGTTCGAGTCTATTGTGTTTCGGGTCATTTCGGGTCGATTGATTTCGGTTCGGTTATTTTCGGTTCGGTTAATTTCGGTTTGGTTGATTTCAGTTTGGTTATTTTCGGTTCAATGAGAGATCAGTCGTTTTTAATCAAATTTTTAGGTTGGTCAGATTTTTACACCCTATATATGACTTTATAAAGTCAATATATTTGACATTTTAGTGATTTGTGCGGCTGTTCTTATTTTATCTTTCTTTATTTCTATTAATCGGGTCCATTCGGTTCGGGTCTATTCGGTTCGGGTCCATTCGGTTTGGGTCTATTAGGTTCGGGTCCATTCGGTTTAGGTCCATTCGGTTCAACTAAATTCGGTTCAGTTTCGGTTCGGTTTATTTCGGGTTTCGGATCAGATTTCGGGTCAATTTCGGGTTGATTTTCGGTTTCGGTTCGGGTCTGGGTTCAGGTAATTCGGTTCGGGTTTCGGTTCTCGGGTCAAGTTTGCCAGGTCTAGTTCCAAGTGATCTTGTTGCTCCTTCTGGCTCAGACTCTTCTCAGGCTAATCCACAAGTCACTCCACCACAGGTCAATTCTCTAGTTGCCCCTACATCAAACTGGTTTCCTGATTCCGGCGCGACTCATCACGTGACAAATGATCCATCTCAGTTTCACAAGATCCAACCATATTCCGGCCAGGGTAATGTTCATATTGGGGATGGTTCTTCCCTTTCAATTTCTCACTTAGGTTACTCTATGCTTTCATCTACTCCTAAGCCCCTTATTATTGATCAGTTGCTGCTTGTTCCAGCTAATACTCGAAACTTGATGTCCGTGTCACGATTTACCTCTGACAATAATGTGTATTTTGAATTTCATGCTTCTCACTGTGTTCTTAAGGATGAATTCTCTGGTCGTGAGCTGCTTCGAGGGGTTCAATCAAATGGCCTGTATGAATTTTCAGCTTCCACCTCCATCTCTACATACTCCATGACAAGTTCTGATTACTGGCTTTGGCACTCCATGATGGGTCATCCAGCTGTTGAAGTAGTTAGCTTAGCCTTGAATAAACGTTTTGTTGCAGACAAATCAAGTATCTGTCATGCCTGTCAACTTGGGAAGAATCACATGCTGCCATATCCTGCTTCCACTACTGTGTACACACACCCATTTCAACTAATTGAATTAGATCTTTGGGGACATGCTCCAGTTACTTCCGATGGTTATTCTTATTACCTGTCTTGTGTCGACATGTTCTCTAGAGTTACATGTGTGTATTTACTTCGAAAGAAATCAGATGCTTGTAATGCTTTTCAGCAATTCTTTACGTTAATCAAAACTCAGTTTTCTGCAAATCTTTTAGCTGTGCAAGTAGATGGGGGTGGTGAATTTCATTTCCTTCGTACTGAATTAGCTCGATTGGGATTGAACTAAGAATCACGTGTCCACACTCCTCTCAACAGAATGGAGTAGTGGAACGTAAACACAGACATGTTATTGAAACTGCCCTCACGTTGCTTGCACATGCAGGGCTTCCTCTCTCATTTTGGTCTCATGCAGTCCTCAGTGCCACGTATTTAATCAATCGTATACCAACCAGGAGTCTAGGCAATGTTTCTCCATTTCAGTGTCTCTACAACCAGCCTTCGGACTACAAATTTCTCAGGGTTTTTGGATGCCTGTGCTATCCACATCTTCGCCCTTTTAATAGACACAAAATGGAGTTTCGATCTCGTCCATGCCTATTTCTTGGCTATTCACCCTCACATCGAGGATATGTGTGTTATGACAAGTCTCAGAAGCGTACATTCATCTCTCGCAATGTTGTGTTTGCTGAATCCACCTTTCCTTATAAAGATCCGCAACAACCTCCTCCAACACCTCCTGAACCAGGCATTTCACCACCTTTACATGTTCTACCTCCATCAAATACTTCTTTCCCAATGTCACAAATGCCTACTTTCCCAACACAACCAGCTCCATCACAATCTGATCCATCACAACCTGATTCTCCATACCCTAGCTCCCAACAACCTGGTCCATCACAATATGACTCTCCACACCCTAGCGCACAACAACCTGATCCATCACAACCTGACCCCTTGTACTCCTCTACCACTCCTGTAACTCCACATCATACGTCTGTTGATCCCATATCACCTACTATTTCCTCTAACTCACCTACACAACCTGACTCTTCTCAATTAGCTCAACCTCTCTTACCTACAGAACAGTCTCACCAACCACTCTTATCAGACCAAACACCCCTTCCTACTCTTGAAACTTCAACTGCATCTTTACCAATCCCTGATCCTTCCCCTCCCACCATCCAACCTGCTCATACTGGCCACTCTATGACAACCAGAAGCAAGGCTGGCATTTTTAAACCAAAAATTTATCACATTCGAGTTTCAGAAGTTCCTCCTACAGTTCATATTGCTCTTCAAGATCCTACATGGCGAGAGGCAGATCTATCTGAATATCAAGCACTTATTGACAATGATACTTGGATGTTGGTAACCCTACCTCCTGATAAGAGAGCCATTGTGTAACATCCCAAAAATTAGCTTAGAAGTATTAGAGGTTTAATTTAATTATTAAGTGAATTATTAGATTAAACTTATTATTATTCGAATTGAAATTTGGTTCATGAGGACCAAATTAAAATGTGAACTAATGTATAAGAAAAATTCGGTCAAATTGATTAGTGACCAATTCGAATAGGGTGGAAATTATAAGGTTTGCATGCTAAGGTAAAAGAAATGGATTTAGATCATGAAATGGCATGCAATTATAAGACATATATGATTTATTATGTCTAAAGTGGTGATATTAGTATGATTAATTAGGGAGAATTAGTTGAGATATGACATGAAAGTCATATCCCAATTAATTTGCTCCCCACTTCCCCTTTCTTAGCCGGCTACACCAAATCCCACCAACTAAGTTTCCTCACTCTTTCACACACACACTCAAAACAAGATAGAAGGCTAGAGAGAATAGAGAAATCGGTAGAGAAGAAGAAGAAGCTTGCATGGTGGTGAAATCTCATTAGAAAAATCAAGGAAAAATTATAAGTAAGTAGCTTACTCCCTTCTTGTTTCGGTTAGGGTGAAAATTATAATAGATCAAATGATATGAGGTGTCTAGAAAACATTAAAGATGATACCTTAAGTGTGGTTGCTGGAAATCTGGAAATCTATATGAATTCTTAAGAGTTAAGAGTCATTAAATAATAAGAACATGCATGCAAAGATTGTTGGCAGATTTGCAAAGTTTATAACATGCAAGTTTAGAAAATCATAAGAAATTCTATGATGAGAGTTTGAGTCTGAATTTTTGATATGTTCCACCTTGACATGTCTAAAATGGTAGAAAAATTGTAAAAAGGAGTTTTGATGATTGTAGAAAAATCTGGAAGTGTAAGATATGGAAGCATGCAAAACTGTCCAGCCTTAATTCGAGCTGGACAGTGAACTTTGAAAATTCGTAGAAAATAATCTACTAAGCGGTTCGATCTGAAATTTTAGTATGTTGAAATTGGGAATGTAATCTGTAATTAGAAACAAACAGCACTTAATTTGGAGTTGTATACAAGGAGAACGAAGGGTGTCAAGTTGGGTGGTCAGAAATGAACAAAATTGGAATAATAAGAAAATTAGAATTTGGAATCGGTAAAATTGGTCAAATTGAAGCCTAATAAGTATTATTAAGTCGAGTTTTATGTTTAAGGATATGAAATTTAGTAAAATCGAAGGTCAATTTGAAGGTTTTAAGAGTTAATTGGAAGAATTAGAGTGTTTAGCAAATTGTCGAATTTGATTAAAATAGTTCAGGGACTGTTTCGATTAAATTAAGAAATTCAGCCTTAAATTGTATGAATTGCATTCTGAAAATTTGTTATTTTGTTTGTATTGAGTGCTCTAGATCCTAGAAGTGAAAGGATAGAAGAAGAGGCTACTCCGGGATCGAATACGGATCGAGCAAAAGGCGTACGGATTACGAACTAGCTCGGCGATTTGTGAGTGAAACGACCCTTAGAGTTGGAATTAGAGTTCCAACTACTTAATCTGAATTTTTGAGTATGATAAGCATGAATTGGACTAATTAATTATTGGATTTAGTAATGGGAAGAAGGAATAATGGAATTCAGATTCTTGTGTTGTGATATGCGATTATGATGCTTATGTGTTTGAAATTAAATTGATGTTTGCTATGCTTGAATCTGAAATTTTCCATTGTTAATTGTGTTGCTATATATATGAACTGGGCAATGCTGATTTTTGATTGTTATGAATTATCTTGGTGAATATCATGACATTGAATTATGTAACATGGCTATATGATGACAATTCCATGTATGCTTAAGATTGATATGTTCAATTGAGTGTTGAACCATGAGATGTGAATCTGATTTTTATGATATGAGCATGGAATTATATGAGTTTTGATTGAAGTATGCGAATTGAGCATGTACCATTGTATATGATCTTGTATGATGACATGTTAAGGAAATTGGGATCTTGAATAATTAATCGAAAGGATTAATTAAGAACTTCCGAAATTTGATTGATATTATATTTGATTAAATTAAAGATTTAAATGCAAAGCCTTTGGTGTGTACAGTCTGCTTAGGTAGTACGGCTAGCCTAGAGTCTGAGCTCAATAAGAAAATCGGTACGTTAGTGTACTCGATATTGTGGTACGTAAGTGTACCTACTTGTAAATGTCTGCGGACATTTTAATACGTTACATGTAATACGATATGGTACGTGGTACCTTAACATGGTGAATTTGATTCACAACCTCTGTCACACGAGACTTGATTACCTATCAAACTATACTATCCAAGGCATTGCAATTTGATTATTGAAATCTGAAATTGAAGGAAAATTAATAAAATTAATTATAGAAGCATTCGAATGACATGCTAAGCTTGGTGATTTTGTTATGTTTGATATGCTATGACTTGATTTAAGATAATATGATACTTAGAAGTTAAATTAGGTTTCATGGCTTGTATGTGTTTTGACTATGAATATTGTATATTTGAGGTATGTATTTGAATGGAAGATTATTGAATTTGTGATATATATATGATTAAATGATTAATATTGTTATGGATTATATGGTGACTCATTGTACTTGGTTCATTCGATTGGAATTACTTGAATTCTGTGTATACATATTCGAATGGTTGATGTTGATTATTGATAATGATGTGGCCTAATTGTTTGGCTTATTCGAATGAATTAATGTGCAAAGAGAGATTAAATTTGTTTGATCACTATATTAATTGGAAATCGGTTAGAATAGGGTTTCCTCACTAAGTACAAAATGTACTTACCACTCGAACCCTCCTGCCTTCCCCTAATTTCAGGTTCTAACATCGTCAACCTCAACCCGAGACTTTTCCGTACTCATATTAAGTATGATATTCCATGTTTTTGTCATACTCATGGTGGGTGGCTTAGCATTCGGCATGTTAGTGCAGTTCGGCTTGTTGTTTTTATTTATGAACTACTATTTCGGATCTATGTAGACTTTTAAATGTTTCCCTACATTTTGTTATGTAAGTAAGGGGGTAAATATGGGGTATAGTTAGCCCGTTTATATGTTAGGGCTCGATTCTTTTTGTCGATAGTCACGTTTTGTTTAGGCAACCATTAGGTTAGCCGTTTTATACCCCGGTTATTTTGTAAAGGGAAACTAAATTATATGGATTGTATGAACCGATTACTATGCTTAAATTATATATAATTATGAAGTATGTTCGGTTATGTATGCTTGGAATGTATGTTTGTATTCGATTGATTAATTTGGAAAGAATAGCAATTAGAAATTGGTATGAGTTAAATGGCAATGATCTTATGATAACCGAATGAAATGAAAATTATAAATTGACCTTAGTTAATTAGTACATCACTTGTGACATAGTTGTATTTATAATAATTAGTTTATAAGAATGAATATCAACCCGATAGAAAATATGCTAAGCTATCCAATTATGTATAGCTATTGAACTTAGAAGTTAAAGAAATGGTCCACATGTGTAAGTTGATACATGATGCTAAAGATAATTATAATTAGAATGAATTATGAATTCTTGGATGATGGTCGAATGGTATAAGCCAAACTGAAATGAGTATATGTTATGTTGTGATTGAGAATGTTTGTATATGGATTTCGATGTGTATTGTTTGGGTATGAATTAGTTAAGAATACATGATATATTCGAAATGGCTATAAGTGATAAAAAAAAATATTATACAATTTTGTTAAACCCTTCCGCTGTGTTAATACGAATCTGTTAAAGTTAATATAACGCTCCTTGCCCCTAATCAGGGTGAGGGGTGTTATATAAAGTGGTAATCAGAGCTTTTTAGGTTAAGTCCTAAAAACTGTAATCGAGTCTGCATACATTTGCATCATTTAGGTTTGCCACCCATGTATTGTGTGACAAGATATTTGTATTGAGCCTTCTGACTTTCTGTGTTTGACTGAATGATAGAATATGACGGACCCAAAAGACCCAAAGAATGGGAGCTCGCACGAATCTTCGAGTGAAGGTGAAAGTGTGAGATTGGGTGATAAATCTCCTACTCGAATTGAAACTCCGAGAAAGGAGAGAAACAAAGAGCCTGCTCAAACTTCCGAGCAAATTGCTAAAAAGCCTGCTCAAGTCACTGAACCCGTTCAGAACATTGAGCAACCTGATAAAGAACATGTCCAGAACACCGAACAACCTCCACCTGAGAACCCTATGGTTCAGTCTGCTCAAAGAGAATGTCTCCTCAGCATGAAGGAGATGTTCAATCAACTCCTGACAAATTTGAAACAAGAGCAACCTGCTGCTTCTGTTCCTCCTGCACCTAGCAGAGCTCCGATAGATAAGCTTTCTCAGCATCGAGCTTATACTTTTACTGGTGCTAATGAAGAAAGACCAGAAGATGCAGAGTATTGGCTTGAAAACACCACCAAGGTGGTAACCAGACAATTGCAGTGCTCCGATGACCACAAATTGGAGTGCGCTGTAGCCTTGTTAGCTGACGAAGCTATGAATTGGTGGGAAACCACTACTCTTACTGTTCCGGATGAACTGGTGACATGGGAATTCTTCCTCGAAGAGTTCAAAAAGAAGTATATCAGTGAACAGTACTTGGCTGAAAGAAGAAAGAAGTTCTTGCACCTTAAACAAGCCAACCGTCCTATTGAGCAGTACGTTGCAGACTTTTGCAAGTATTGCAAATATGGTGCAGAATACATCAAAACTGAAGCTGATAAATGCCGAATGTTCATTGAAGGCATGAATGATGAACTAAGTCCAATCTTCACTGCTTTGGGAATCAATGATTTCCAAAATCTGGTTAATCGGGCTATTGCAACCGAAGCTAGAATGAAAGCTGCGGAAAAGCGAAAAGGGGGCAATAAGCCTGACAAAAAGCAGAAACGAGATGACAAGTCTCAATGGCAGTTCAAGAAGCCCAAATTTCAGAAAGAAGGGTCTTCTAATTTCACTTCTACTCCGAGGAGCAATTACACTTCTAAACCAGCTACAGTGATCAGATCCTCAGTACCTACTATATCTGTTAATAGTACGGGAAATTCTGAAAAGATGTCTCCTTGCAAGTTCTGTCAGAAACCACATCGAGGTCAGTGCAGACTTCAAGCAAACCTCTGCTATGCTTGTGGTGGTGATGATCACTACATCAAAGACTGTCCTCAAAAGCTTGGACCTATGCCAGCTCGTAACATTGCAGTTCCTAGTCCGACATCCTCTAATCGGAATAGGAATGCCAAGTCAGCCCAGCCGAGTTATCAGAAGAAAGGCAAGGGTACTCATTCTAATGCTACCACTCATCAGGAATCTCGAGCACCTGCTAGAGTTTACCAAATTCGTGGTAGAGATGATGAAGAGTCTCCTGAAGTGATTGCAGGTACTGTTGAGCTAAACTCACATCCTGTTTATGCCTTAGTAGATTCGGGATCTACTCATTCATTCACATGTCTATCTGTTGTAAAAAGATTGAATTTAGAACCTGAAAATGTGAAAACAAGTCTGATAGTCTCAAACCCTTTAGGAGGAACTTCGAACATTAACCTAATATGTAGAAATTGTTCATTGCATATTAGCAATCTGCCATTCCTTATTGATCTCTACATATTACCCTCCTGTGAATTTGATCTAATTCTGGGGTTAGATTGGTTAAGTAAACATGAGGCTTGGGTAGATTGCCAAAATAAAAGATTGTATCTTCAGGGTTTAGGAAAAGAATCCATACTCCTAATTGATAAAAAGCCCACTTCCATCTTTGCATCCATGGTTTTACGAGATCAAATTGAATTTGGAATGTCTGAAATGCCTGTTGTTTCTGAATTCATTGATGTATTTCCCGAGGAACTACCTGGTCTCCCTCCGACTAGAGAAGTTGAATTCGGGATTGAAGTACAGCCTGGCTCAAATCCGGTGTCTATCACTCCGTACCGGATGACACCTCTTGAATTGAAAGAATTGCAAAAGCAACTCCAAGAACTTCAGGACAAGGGTTTCATTCGACCCAGCACTTCTCCTTGGGGTGCACCTGTTCTATTTGTAAAGAAGAAAGATGGAGCAATGCGTCTTTGCATTGACTACCGTCAATTGAACAAGATCACAATCAAGAACCGATATCCGCTCCCAAGAATAGAAGATCTGTTTGATCAACTTAGGGATGCCTCGGTATTCTCAAAGATCGATCTGCGATCTGGGTACTATCAAATGAGGGTCAAAGAGGAGGATGTGTCCAAAACAGCCTTCCGAACTCGTTATGGCCACTATGAATTTTTGGTAATGCCTTTTGGATTGACGAATGCCCCGGCAGCATTCATAGATCTCATGAACAGAGTGTTCAAACCTTATCTTGATAAATTTGTCGTCGTCTTCATCGATGACATCCTGATCTATTCTCGTAACAAAGAAGAACATGCTGATCATCTACGCATTGTCTTGCAAACTCTCCGGGAACGCCAGTTATTCGCAAAATTTTCCAAGTGCGAGTTCTGGTTATCGAAAGTATCTTTTCTTGGTCATGTGATTTCTGCAGAAGGAATTAAAGTTGATCCGAAGAAAATTCAGTCAATCATGGATTGGCGACCTCCCAGAAATGTCAGTGAAATACGAAGTTTCCTTGGTCTTGCTGGTTATTACAAGAGGTTTGTCAAAGGGTTTTCCTCTATAGCCTTACCTTTGACTAAACTTCTTCGTAAAGATCAACCATTTGAGTGGTCTGACAAGCAACAGAGAAGCTTTGACCAACTTAAAGCAGCCTTGACTCATGCCCCAGTTTTGATCCAACCAGAATCGGGCAAAGATTACACTGTGTACAGTGATGCTTCACATGCGGGTCTTGGATGTGTTCTAATGCAAGGTGATAATGTGATTGCTTATGCTTCACGCCAATTGAAATCTCATGAATTGAACTATCCAACACATGATCTTGAACTTGCTGCGATTGTGTTTGCTCTCAAAATCTGGAGACACTACTTGTACGGTGAAAAGTGTTACCTGTTCACTGATCACAAGAGCCTAAAGTATCTCCTAACTCAAAAGGATCTGAATTTGAGACAACGTATATGGATGGAGTTATTGAAGGACTATGATTTAGTCATTGACTATCATCCAGGAAAAGCCAATGTGGTTGCTGACGCCTTGAGTCGAAAACCGACATTGGGTAAAGTCCTTAATCTCTGAATCTTAAAATTTTAAAATGTTATAATAAGAATTTGATTAAAAAGTGGTATTTATTCTTGTAGCTCCAACTGCTATCAATGCTCATCTTCGAGTATATCAGAAGCAAGGATTTCTGTCCGAACTTCAAATTCAATCCAGTCTAATCTCAAGGATTGAAAATCTTCAGAAAGTTGATCCAGAACTTCAGGATATTATTTCCAAACTGGATACAAAGTCTGGTGAAGGATTCCGTATTCACACAAACGGCCTCATTTACTTCAAAGATAGGATCTGTATTCCAAATGATGAAAATCTGAAAAGAGATCTTCTGGAAGAAGCACACCAGAGTTCTTTCTCGGTCCACCCTGGATCGATTAAGATGTATAAAGATCTCAAGTCTTTGTATTGGTGGTCTGGTATGAAAGCGGCTATCAATGATTTCGTATCTAGATGTCTAAATTGTCAGAAAGTCAAAGCTGAACATAGAGTTCCCACCGGACTACTTCAACCACTTGTACTGCCACAGTGGAAATGGGAACGAATTACCATGGACTTCGTGACTGGTCTTCCTTGTTCTCCCAGAAAATATGATGCTATCTGGGTGATTGTTGATCGATTCACCAAATCGGCACATTTCATTCCTATTCGTGTCAATTACAGTTTGGAGACCTTGGCCAATCTGTATATTCAGGAAATAATTCGGCTACATGGAATTCCTATCTCCATTGTCTCTGATCGTGATCCAAGATTTACTTCTAGATTTTGGAGAACATTACAGAGAGCTATGGGAACAAAATTGAATCTAAGCACAGCTTTTCATCCACAAACAGATGGTCAGTCTGAACGAGTAATTCAGATTCTTGAAGATATGCTTAGAGCGTGCATAATTGACTTTGGGAAGAATTGGGAGAAATCCCTACCCTTAGTTGAATTTGCCTACAACAATAGCTATCAGTCGTCTATTCAGATGGCGCCTTTTGAAGCATTGTATGGCAGAAAATGCAGAACACCTCTGTGTTGGTCCGAACTTGGTGAAAGCAAAGTTTTGGGACCCCAATTGCTCAGAGAAACAGAAGAGAAAGTCCAAATCATTCATTCTCGTCTAAAGCAAGCCTTTGATAGACAGAAAGCCTATGCTGATCTGAAACGAAGAGATATTCAGCATAATGTGGGAGATAAAGTCTTTCTTAAAGTCTCTCCATGGAAGAAAGTATTTCGGTTCGGAAAGAGAGGAAAGCTCAGTCCTCGCTTTATTGGACCTTTTGAAATCACTGAAAGGATTGGCCCAGTGGCTTATCGACTTGCACTTCCTAGTGAATTCGATAAAATCCACAATGTTTTCCATGTGTCAATGCTCAGAAAATATAGATCCGATCCTTCCCACATCTTAGAGCCGGAAGAAGTAGAGTTAAATCCTGATTTGTCCTATGAAGAGGAACCAGTTCAGATTCTGGATAAGGAAATTAAAAGGCTTCGGAACAAAAATGTTGCACTTGTTAAAGTCTTGTGGAGAAATCACAAGATGAAAGAGGCAACATGGGAACCTGAGGAAACGATGCGAAATCAATACCCTCAATTGTTCGAATCAGGTAAGAATTCGGGGACGAATTCTTTTCTTAAGGGGGGGAGAAATGTAACATCCCAAAAATTAGCTTAGAAGTATTAGAGGTTTAATTTAATTATTAAGTGAATTATTAGATTAAACTTATTATTATTCGAATTGAAATTTGGTTCATGAGGACCAAATTAAAATGTGAACTAATGTATAAGAAAAATTCGGTCAAATTGATTAGTGACCAATTCGAATAGGGTGGAAATTATAAGGTTTGCATGCTAAGGTAAAAGAAATGGATTTAGATCATGAAATGGCATGCAATTATAAGACATATATGATTTATTATGTCTAAAGTGGTGATATTAGTATGATTAATTAGGGAGAATTAGTTGAGATATGACATGAAAGTCATATCCCAATTAATTTGCTCCCCACTTCCCCTTTCTTAGCCGGCTACACCAAATCCCACCAACTAAGTTTCCTCACTCTTTCACACACACACTCAAAACAAGATAGAAGGCTAGAGAGAATAGAGAAATCGGTAGAGAAGAAGAAGAAGCTTGCATGGTGGTGAAATCTCATTAGAAAAATCAAGGAAAAATTATAAGTAAGTAGCTTACTCCCTTCTTGTTTCGGTTAGGGTGAAAATTATAATAGATCAAATGATATGAGGTGTCTAGAAAACATTAAAGATGATACCTTAAGTGTGGTTGCTGGAAATCTGGAAATCTATATGAATTCTTAAGAGTTAAGAGTCATTAAATAATAAGAACATGCATGCAAAGATTGTTGGCAGATTTGCAAAGTTTATAACATGCAACTTTGGAAAATCATAAGAAATTCTATGATGAGAGTTTGAGTCTGAATTTTTGATATGTTCCACCTTGACATGTCTAAAATGGTAGAAAAATTGTAAAAAGGAGTTTTGATGACTGTAGAAAAATCTGGAAGTGTAAGATATGGAAGCATGCAAAACTGTCCAGCCTTAATTCGAGCTGGACAGTGAACTTTGAAAATTCGTAGAAAATAATCTACTAAGCGGTTCGATCTGAAATTTTAGTATGTTGAAATTGGGAATGTAATCTGTAATTAGAAACAAACGGAACTTAATTTGGAGTTGTATACAAGGAGAACGAAGGGTGTCAAGTTGGGTGGTCAGAAATGAACAAAATTGGAATAATAAGAAAATTAGAATTTGGAATCGGTAAAATTGGTCAAATTGAAGCCTAATAAGTATTATTAAGTCGAGTTTTATGTTTAAGGATATGAAATTTAGTAAAATCGAAGGTCAATTTGAAGGTTTTAAGAGTTAATTGGAAGAATTAGAGTGTTTAGCAAATTGTCGAATTTGATTAAAATAGTTCAGGGACTGTTTCGATTAAATTGAGAAATTCAGCCTTAAATTGTATGAATTGCATTCTGAAAATTTGTTATTTTGTTTGTATTGAGTGCTCTAGATCCTAGAAGTGAAAGGATAGAAGAAGAGGCTACTCCGGGATCGAATACGGATCGAGCAAAAGGCGTACGGATTACGAACTAGCTCGGCGATTTGTGAGTGAAACGACCCTTAGAGTTGGAATTAGAGTTCCAACTACTTAATCTGAATTTTTGAGTATGATAAGCATGAATTGGACTAATTAATTATTGGATTTAGTAATGGGAAGAAGGAATAATGGAATTCGGATTCTTGTGTTGTGATATGCGATTATGATGCTTATGTGTTTGAAATTAAATTGATGTTTGCTATGCTTGAATCTGAAATTTTCCATTGTTAATTGTGTTGCTATATATATGAACTGGGCAATGCTGATTTTTGATTGTTATGAATTATCTTGGTGAATATCATGACATTGAATTATGTAACATGGCTATATGATGACAATTCCATGTATGCTTAAGATTGATATGTTCAATTGAGTGTTGAACCATGAGATGTGAATCTGATTTTTATGATATGAGCATGGAATTATATGAGTTTTGATTGAAGTATGCGAATTGAGCATGTACCATTGTATATGATCTTGTATGATGACATGTTAAAGAAATTGGGATCTTGAATAATTAATCGAAAGGATTAATTAAGAACTTCCGAAATTTGATTGATATTATATTTGATTAAATTAAAGATTTAAATGCAAAGCCTTTGGTGTGTACAGTCTGCTTAGGTAGTACGGCTAGCCTAGAGTCTGAGCTCAATAAGAAAATCGGTACGTCAGTGTACTCGATATTGTGGTACGTAAGTGTACCTACTTGTAAATGTCTGCGGACATTTTAATACGTTACATGTAATACGATATGGTACGTGGTACCTTAACATGGTGAATTTGATTCACAACCTCTGTCACACGAGACTTGATTACCTATCAAACTATACTATCCAAGGCATTGCAATTTGATTATTGAAATCTGAAATTGAAGGAAAATTAATAAAATTAATTATAGAAGCATTCGAATGACATGCTAAGCTTGGTGATTTTGTTATGTTTGATATGCTATGACTTGATTTAAGATAATATGATACTTAGAAGTTAAATTAGGTTTCATGGCTTGTATGTGTTTTGACTATGAATATTGTATATTTGAGGTATGTATTTGAATGGAAGATTATTGAATTTGTGATATATATATGATTAAATGATTAATATTGTTATGGATTATATGGTGACTCATTGTACTTGGTTCATTCGATTGGAATTACTTGAATTCTGTGTATACATATTCGAATGGTTGATGTTGATTATTGATAATGATGTGGCCTAATTGTTTGGCTTATTCGAATGAATTAATGTGCAAAGAGAGATTAAATTTGTTTGATCACTATATTAATTGGAAATCGGTTAGAATAGGGTTTCCTCACTAAGTACAAAATGTACTTACCACTCGAACCCTCCTGCCTTCCCCTAATTTCAGGTTCTAACATCGTCAACCTCAACCCGAGACTTTTCCGTACTCATATTAAGTATGATATTCCCTGTTTTTGTCATACTCATGGTGGGTGGCTTAGCATTCGGCATGTTAGTGCAGTTCGGCTTGTTGTTTTTATTTATGAACTACTATTTCGGATCTATGTAGACTTTTAAATGTTTCCCTACATTTTGTTATGTAAGTAAGGGGGTAAATATGGGGTATAGTTAGCCCGTTTATATGTTAGGGCTCGATTCTTTTTGTCGATAGTCACGTTTTGTTTAGGCAACCATTAGGTTAGCCGTTTTATACCCCGGTTATTTTGTAAAGGGAAACTAAATTATATGGATTGTATGAACCGATTACTATGCTTAAATTATATATAATTATGAAGTATGTTCGGTTATGTATGCTTGGAATGTATGTTTGTATTCGATTGATTAATTTGAAAAGAATAGCAATTAGAAATTGGTATGAGTTAAATGGCAATGATCTTATGATAACCGAATGAAATGAAAATTATAAATTGACCTTAGTTAATTAGTACATCACTTGTGACATAGTTGTATTTATAATAATTAGTTTATAAGAATGAATATCAACCCGATAGAAAATATGCTAAGCTATCCAATTATGTATAGCTATTGAACTTAGAAGTTAAAGAAATGGTCCACATGTGTAAGTTGATACATGATGCTAAAGATAATTATAATTAGAATGAATTATGAATTCTTGGATGATGGTCGAATGGTATAAGCCAAACTGAAATGAGTATATGTTATGTTGTGATTGAGAATGTTTGTATATGGATTTCGATGTGTATTGTTTGGGTATGAATTAGTTAAGAATACATGATATATTCGAAATGGCTATAAGTGATAAAAAAAATATTATACGATTTTGTTAAACCCTTCCGCTGTGTTAATACGAATCTGTTAAAGTTAATATAACGCTCCTTGCCCCTAATCAGGGTGAGGGGTGTTATACATTGACTATAAATGGATCTTCAAAATCAAGCACAATGCAGATGGATCAATCGAACGTTACAAGTCCCGTTTAGTGGCCAAAGGCTACTCCCAATTCGCAGGGTCAGACTTTTGAGAGACCTTCAGTCCAGTGGTTAAAACATTTACAGTAAACTTGATTCTCTCCTTAGCTGTTACACACGGTTGGCATATTCATCAACTCGATGTAAATAATGTCTTCTTAAAAAGCGATCTTACTGAAGACGTATACATGGTTCAACCCGATGGATTTACACAAATTGCTTCTGATGGTAGTCCACTTGTCTGCAAACTTAAACGTGCTCTATATGGTCTAAGGTAGGCACCTCGCAATTGGTTTAACAAACTTAGGTCCTCTCTTGCTGAGATTGGTTTTAAATCTTCTAATGTTGATGCTTCTTTGTTTGTTTACACTGCATGTGAAGTGGTTACATACATTGTTGTATACGTTGAGGACATTTTGGTGACAGGATCATCTTCTCTCCATATGAATCAAACCATTGAACATCTTAATAGTCATTTTGCTCTCAAGGATCTTGGACACTTGAATTTCTTTATGGGCATCGAAGTTCTTCAGACCCATGGTGGCCTCTTTCTTTCCCAGCGTAAATACATCACCGAACTATTGGTTAAAATTGATCTACGTGATGCTACTACATCTGTTCCTACACCCATGGTTGCCAGCTCCAAATTACTTAAAGACGATGGCATCACTCTAACAGATGCTCGTGAATATCGCAGCATTGTTTGCTCATTGCAATATGTATGTTACACAAGGCCCGACATCTCCTTCTCAGTCAATAAGGTTGCTCAGTTTATGCAATCTCCAGCTGATCAACACTGGACAGATGTCAAACGCATTCTTCGCTACCTAAAGGGCACTCTCCAGTTTGGTCTTTGGTTCAGTCCTCAACCTTCTTCTTTGCTCAGCTTACACTCTTTTGTTGATGCTGACTGGGGCAGTGACCCTGATGATCGTCGTTCGATCAGTGGATACTGCATGTATCTTGGAGAACACTTATTGTCCTGGAGCTCTCACAAACAACGCTCAGTGTCTCGTTCGACAATTGAGGCGGAATTTCGAAGCTTGGCCGATGCTGCAGCAGACAACCTTTGGTTTCAAGAGGTTCTATGTGATATGCATGTCGAACTGCCTGATGAACCTATCATTTGGAATGACAACACCAGTGCCGTAGCAATGGCGGCCAACCTTGTCATGCACACAAAAACGAAACACGTTGAACTTGACTTGTTTTTTGTCCGAGAGAAGGTGCAGTCTCATCAATTGCAAGTTAATTAGCATATGCTCAAGTTGCAGATGCTCTCACCAAAGCTCTACCAGTTCAAATTTTCGAAGATTTTCGCTATCAACTTTGTGTGCGTGATCTTTTTTCTCTTGGAACCTAAGAAAGCAAGGGAAATATTAACAGAAAGAGAGGGAATGAATTTGTTAAGAAGGATGCGGGAAAGTTTGTAGAATTGGATCGTTGTAACCAATTCACGGCTAGGTTTAGAATGGTTGTAACAAACTCAACAAACTCTCTAGAAGATTACAGCCTAGACCAGCTTGTATATAAACAGTGCTGTGATCACTGTAAAATCATGATTCCAGAAATAAAAAGTTGAAACTGAGTATTATCTCTACAAACTAAGCTCATTCATTTCTTAACAATATGCAGACGGTTGCTCTCGATCTAGCCGCTAAAGCCCTCGATTTCTTCAACGTCACAAAGGCTACCGAGATCCAACGCTTCATAAATAAGGTAAAACACGAATCCAGTCGAGTGGACATGGTTTTCGATGTTCAATGAACTAAGTCTACAATGTTTTTGTCATGGCTTAGTGATTGCATTTTGATTGCTTGAATTTGATGGACAATATTGGAAGTGGGTGGCAAATTCGGAAATGAACCGGGACAAAGGATTGTCAACGTCACATAATCACGAGAATAAATATAAGTTTTTAGAAAACTTTGATTCGAATGGAGACAACTCCTTAACCTCCTCCATGAAAGCACTAAAATTTGCAGATAATCACAATACTCAAAACCACCAAGACAAAGAAAATAATAATATCAATGTGGCATAACAATACATATTTTTGAGTGGTAATTTTACATTTTTGAATTAACAAACGAAATTACCTCCACTTAGTAATATGATATTAACAATAGTGTAAAAAAATCAAAAATTGCAGTAAAAAAAGGCTCAGTTAGCTTCATTCTGTCATCTCAAAACTTTTCCTACAAGGGAAGCTAGGAAAAGCTTTTCCTATGAACATCTTTCATATCAGCAACCATGCAGGAGGTTGCTCTTGATCTAGCTGTTCAAGCCCTCGATTTGTTTGATGTCGCCGAGGCTACCGAGATCGAGTGCTTCGTAAAGAAGATAAACACGACCCTGGCCGAGTAGACATGATTTTCAAAGTTAAATTATGCTTCAGGGCAGTTTAAGGATTGCTAAACTCTGCTTTCTTTTCATCATCATTGCAACAAAATAAGCTCATCTTGAAACAATGGAATCCATTCTAAGGACATCCAAATTCACGTGAAAGATGTAACATATACATACATACATACATACATACATACATATGTGTAGTTGTAGATACAAACATTTAAAAAAAACAAAACAAAACTGCAGGCAGAATCAAAGCGAACAAAACTCTCATTCCGAACGAGGTCCTCACAAATGGTATCAAGACAAACACGAACTCGAAATACCGGACATTAAGAAATCCATGGAGCCTCCTTTTGAACCTTTTTCAAAAATCAAAATCATCTTGATTTGGCTTTGATGAAGTCAACATAGCCGTATAAAGCCTGAGCCTGTCCTCCCCTAACGAATTACTCCTCGATAACGGTCTCCGAGGCCGAATGAATGACAACGACGTGAGGGTTAACCGGTGCTTATACCGCCTCCAAGCCAGCTGAATCGCGACCGCCCCCCATGTCCGCCACCCGGGAGAATAATATCGAGCACTCCTTTGGACCTTCTCGTTAACGAATGTGTAGCGAAAATGTTGCGTGACATATTTGATGTCTTCAGCTTCAAGGCCGAATGCCTCGGTTGTTTCGAGCGTTACGAGTGTGGAAGACGATGGCGGGAGCCTCTCGATGAACGGTCTTCGAAGACACCACGATAAGAGCTCGTCGCCACTGAAATTTCCGGGGCCTAACATGCAGCAACTTTTCACACCATCTCTAAGAACTTGGCTGCTTTGGAGATGTCCCCTTACTACAAATAGCATTCTTTGTACGGGATCACCTTCTCTAGTTATCTGCATTATACATGCCAATGAGGCCGAATTTTAATTTTTCTTAAAATATTCATATTCGATAAATATGTAATAGATCAAATCGATACTTACAGTTTCTCCTTTGGTGAAAATTAAAGATTTGACACGATCACAAATATTTTCCAGGACCAAATCATCCATGTGTTGAAACAATGGCACCTGACAGAAAGGCATATGTTGAGATATGTAAGATTTAATGTTTATTTCTCATTATAGTGTAATTAAATTACCTGTCTAACTAAATCCAAGCAAAGGTGGTACTTGATATCTCTCCGGAGCCCCTCGGGTAGGTTTCTGATCATCTCGCATTCATCGACACCACGCATTGCTGCCCACCGCTGCCGCTCATAATTTCGAACCCTTTGCCGGAAACCGGAAGGCAAGCGCCTCTTCCTCATCCACCACTCTATATTCCTCATCTTCAATTGCATCGCTTGTTTCTTGGACGTAGTTGCATGCAAAAACACCTTCATAAAACATATATGTATATATAACACGTGGGGCAGTGGCAGAAACGACAGGTTTTTGTTTAAGACAAATTGTATGTCTGAACATGGAAATTATCAAAGATTTGTTGGAATATAAGTTGGACAGAAACGTTTTTATGGGTTCCAATGGACCCTATGGGATTTTGGTACATTTTTCTCTAGCCATTTGTGTTACATCCACCTCAACTGCACTATCAATCATGTTCATGTACATTTTTTTCTTTATATTATAAGATATTTTTATATTTAGATTAATATTAATATTCGATATACTAACGATAAATAAATTTATGTATCGTCACTAAATTAGATCATAACTTATAAATACCTTAATGTTTCCGATCAACATTGTGACAAGAAGAAGTCCACTGGTAAGAACAACGATGTTGAAGACAACTTCTAGCCATTCTGTTGTGCTCTCCAAGTTCCCAAATGTGCTGATAATTTACACACAAAAAATATTCATGTGCAATCCGAGATCGTTTTACTATTCAAGAACGAATAATTTGATTCGAATGAATTGAAAAAAAAGAAAAGAAAATGAAACCTGAGAGTCATGAGACCCCAGAAGATGGGGAAAAGTATTTTCTCGAGACGACTGTCGTTGGTGACGAGCTGAACGGTCCATTTATAAGCTCCGTAATCATAGTTATCAGGGCTTTCAATGCATGTGCTTCTTGCTTGCTTGTTTTCTGCCCAAAGCAGCCTTGCTCTATCCCTCGCCATGCTTCTTGTTCCATAGTAAATCGGGTCTTTGCAAGCCAATAATCTCAGGTCACAATTCTCTATTCCTCTGCACTGCTCTTTCAGGCACTTGGCCGATCTCTGAATCCCGAGCAAGTACCAGCACGCCCCCGCCGCCTACTCCGGCACCCGAGTCCATTCGGAAAAAAAATCATGAAAAAGGTAAAATTTAAAGGAAATAAAAGATTCAACACTTATGTAGCAATTGTTGAAATAATTGAGGATCTAAATGAAATGGATATTTTAATACTAAAAAATTCCATAAACAGTGTGTAGAGCCAAGTACAAGATATTAAATGGTTCAAATGGTACGCTATTTGCAGTATTTAATTAAACTTTGTACTTCCCACATGAATCACGAAAAGAAAAATAGGTGATTAAAAAATTTATATTTAATACACTGGTGGTGGTGGAAATTAAAAGTTTTTCTACAAACGTTTTAGTTGTAGGTTTAGGGATCCAGTTTATGGTATATGGTTTAGGAATCTAATTTAGGGTGTAGGGTTTAGAATGTAAGGATGGTGGTTAGAATTTAATGTTTAGAGGTTAGTGTTTAGTTTTAGGGTAATATGGTGAGAATTTAGGTTTTAACCTATAAATCCTATCCACCATCTCTAAATTTTAAATCTCTACACCCTAAACTAGATCCATAAACCCTAAAATTAAGAAATTTATAAAAACTTTTAATTTTTTCCGCTAGTGTATAAAATAATTACCTTAAAAAATAATAGTATTTCATTTATGATTTTTCACCGATAGGGAACATCTTCACTTCCTTTTATGTCTAATATCTTCCCATCTTTTAGAGGGAAAATGAATGGACCCAATGAATAAGGGAGGAATATTCATTTCTTAAATTTTTTGGTTTAACGCCCCTTTAAACTTTTATCAATTTTTAATATTAAATGTTTTATGAATTCTATTATACCCCTTGATCATAAGGAATTGTTCTACTTGGGAACAATCCCAAAACATGTTCCAAGTCGTACTCCATTATACACCTTCGATCGTCATCCTTAATCCAATAACAGATGATCTGTACAATTTGATAGGCCACGTAGCATATTTAGAAATATTTTTTTAGAATAGGCATATATAAAATTTCAGAATAGATACATGTCATAAAAATTTAAAAAAAATAAGACTAATTTATAAAATTAAAAAAATTAAAATAAAATATATGAAACTTAAGGTGAGCACAGACCCTCTCAACCATACACATACATCCACACGTGCAATCACCTTATTTTAGAGAACTGATAAACTAGTATACTAGGCTCATAATAATATAGTACTCGACTCATTAAGAGCAATATTTTTCTTATTATATCTTACCTCTTTGAATAGGAGGAATTCGCAACAAAAAAAAATCTCCAACTTCAGTTACTTGAACACGATCTTCAACTCAAATCAAAAGAGGTGAATTATGGTTTTGAGGTAAATTAGAAAAGTTGATTTTTAACAAAATTTCTATTTTTCTATGTAGTTGTTTATATTTAATTTATTGACTAATTAATTTAAATTAAATGACGATTAGAGATGAAGTATTAGAAAAGATGAAAATATTGAATTAAAATATACAAAAATTTATTAAATATTTAAAATCAAAATTAATGAAATAGATACATTTTATTGGTTGATGCTATGGATGACGTGGTGAGAATGGAATAGAAATTTTCTATCCGTTTTGGTGCCCCTGCATATGGCTCTACGCTCAAAATTAACTTTAGGGTTTATGGTTTAGGTTAGGGGTTGTGGTTAGGGTTTAGGGAATTTAGGGTATGGTGTATTTTTTAGGGTATAGGGAGTAAGGTTTAGGATTTAGAATTTAGGGTTAGTGCTTAGTATTTTATTTTGTAATGTTTTTTAGTGTTGGGACATATGTAGGGGCACCGAAAAGAGACAGACGAATTTTATCCGTGAGAATGACCCATAATATAACTGCTATGAAAACATTTTGTATATATGAAAAAAATAAACTTACATGTGAAGCGACGAAATAAGCGATCAAATTGAGGGCAATCCCCCACCACACGGTTTTGAAGATGTAGCCGGAAAGGTTTTGCAGACGGCGGAGAAAGCAAACGGAGTGGTAAATCTTGGGAAGGTATTGGAAGAGGAAGATGATCAACAACACCGTCATTACCAGGGTCACCGATCCTTTCTCCAATAAAGATGGAATTGCCACCCACACTACAATCTTCATTGCATTGCAAATCCATGTTACTCCATTAGCATGCAATAGAATTGTACCATGCATAATTTATAATATGTATCGTAAGGACAGAGCTAGGATCGAATATTAGAGAGATAAAAGTTTATTAAGTTTTTAAATTTAAAAATTAAAAGGCGCGAGGATTTTATTTAATTAATATTTAAACTAAAAGTACCTAAAGTGCTAGTATGCCAAAAATTTTGGAAGGGGTTACCCTTACCACACTATATATAGCTCCTTCCATGATGTATTGGCTGATGACTATTTTTTTAGTTTAATCATTGATATCTAATTTATTGGCTGGTTAATTCGAAAATAAAATTTTGCAGAGGTTCAATGTGGGATGACCATCTCAATTCAATTTTCTTCATTCACAATGTCAAGATTCAAAGATTTGACCTAGCGTCTCATCTCGCTAGATCAACTGATTGTTGGTAGACCAAACTTGCTATACTTTTGTATAAATATAAAAATAGTAATTTTTTTATTAAGTAGTGTTACAATAATATTTTCAAGGTAAATGTTGGGGTTCGAATACATACATGGGTAAAACATATGAACATTTATACCCACAAGGCCAATTAGTGGATCTTAAAAAGTTAAAAATTTTAACTTCTCTCACGTTAATTAATAGATTATTAGTTGGTGATTAACATTAGTTAATGATAGTGATTAATGTACCTGAGGTAGAGGTAAAATGACTAAGAGATCGAAGAAGAATCCCTTATTTGCTTTCAAGTATTTGAAGGCCGCGTGGCGTACATTTCTTCTTTCTCCTCCGTCTCTTTCCTCTTCACTCTCACTTCCGCTTCTTCTATCTTGGCGGCGGGCGTACAACGACCTCTCGGTCATCTTGAGCTGCAAGTACATGTTCCACACGTGCAAAGCGTCTGTCATGCACCGGACCGCCGTCACGGTGACGGCGAACCACCCGTCGACAAAGAGGCACATGCACGTGTCACTAACCGAGAGGGCATAGAAGAACAACGGGTCCACGAATAGACCCGTCGCGCATACGAGGAGGAAAACCCTATTCCATTCCTCAACCCATTTGGCTCTTGGGTCCAGAACTTGCTCCAGAGACCAAGTTTTACGGCGGCGACGGCCCATGACAAGCAAGCTCCGGCTATCCCTCGAACTCTCTTCTTCTTCATCATCATCAACTGCGCATTCCAACAATTCTTCTTCTTCTGCTTCTGTATCTCCAAACTTTACTTCTTCATCGTCGTCGTTATCGTCGCCGTCGTTACAATATTGCATGTGTTTTGCACGTGAAAAAGAGATTTCGCGTTCGTTCTCCATCGAGATTCGAGAACTCAAAAGGAAAGGAAGGTTTCTGGAGAAGAGAGATGGCGCAGAAAAGACATAATAATTGAAGAAGAGAAGAGAGGAGAGGGAACAATGATATATCTGCTGACAAATTATAGAATATGCACCCTTCACTCATGATGATGCCTTTTGTTCGCATTAAATTTCAGTCTACTAAAACAGTTAATTTAAACACAGGAAGATGACAAATTTAGGGAAATAATGTACATAGGGAAAAAAAGGAATAGGGCGGGTTTCGATTATTTAGGAATTACGACATTTTTTACAGTGGAAGATAAGTTACTATGTGTTTTTTACCGTGACAAAATTTGATGATAGAGTTTAGAAGGGTTAATTTATATTTTTTAATGAAAAAAATAGAGATGTAAATTTGTTATGAATATTTATCTATGTGGATGTCTATCATGATTAGAACTTTATCAAATGAGTTTGATATATTTATTATTAGGAATATTATCTCTATGAATTAGAGTTTAATGTATTATGTACTTCTTATGCCTATAAATAGATATTCATTGAAGGCATTGTATACAATTCTATATTTTGAGAATAATACAAATCTCTCTCTTCCTCTCATTTCTTTGTTCTTCTTGTTCTTCTTTATTTTATTCACAACACGTTATCAGCACGAGACTCTAATCAACTGAGGTCTTCATCGTTATAATTCAAAAGAAGTTACCGGGGAGAATTCGATTATAGAATAAACCAAAGATAAGTTTTTTTTTCTCCTTATTTTTTTTAGTTAGCGATTGTCTTTCTCTTTATATTTTAACTTTGTTTTAATTTTTGAAAATTTTGGAAGTATGTTTGATTTTATTCGAACATTGGAAAGAGATAAATTTGTGGCTTCTCACAAACCAAAAGACGAATCGACAGAGACGAAGAGGTTGCGTTTGGTGTAAATTACGTGTATTTTCTCTTATTCCTAAAAGGGTTAATTAGCGGTATACTTATTCATACTTTTACTTATATGATTATATTTGATATTTTTCATATTATTATTTATGTCATTTTATTTGGTAAAAGTTAATATTTTTAACCGTGTTTTGAGTTTTACATGATATGCTTAAATGACTTGGAAAGAGATGTGATATAAAGGGATTATGAGAAGCTATCTCGGTCATATGCTATGTCTCCATTGTCCACGAGAGAAAAATCAATATCGGTAAATTTTGGTTTTATTTTTATTCTTTATATTATTATTTTAAAGTGCGATAAATCATGATGATTTTGGATTTACAAGAAGATTATTATAAAGTCTATATTTGCTTGAAAGCAATATTTCTTCTTCGTCAAAAAAACTCGACTATAGGCTTCTCCCAATTTCAAGTTACGAAAATTCGTCTTGATCCAAAAAGTTTTATGGGAGGCATTCCTTGAAGTGAATGCAAAGCATGATGTTTATTCCATGCGATTATCAATGATGGGGCATTCCCTGAAGTGAATGCAAGCATGATGTTTATTCCATGCAATTATCAATGATGGGGCATTCCCTGAAGTGAATGCAAGCATGATGTTTATTCCATGCAATTATTGGATCTGTTTCATTCCCTGAAGTGAATGCAAACATGGTAAATCATTATTCAATTAGAGACATAATTTCGATATAATCCAAGTAAAATTGGTTGGACATCCCGTTTTGCGAGGCTACTGGTCTCAAAAGAGGTTTTTAAAGAACCTTTTGGACAGGTTTAACAATGCCGCGTACGAGGATTAAATCTTTGTTCTCTGTGATAAGGATATGAGAAAAAGGTTTTAAAGGCCCACTAGCTCTACTCCATTCCCTGAAGTGAATGTGAGATTATATTATGGAAGGAATAAAAAATCACATTAAAAGTTGTGGTCGTGGTCGAGGCTATGAATATACACATGAAAAATATAGTCATTTTAAGAATACTTCTACCCGCTGGTAGCGAAGTTATAAGGATGACAAGAGTGATAAAGATCATTCTAAGGAAGTGAAATCCTTTTACCAATGTGATGTTATAAACCATTGGTTTCGTACTTGTCAAACGCCAAAGTATTATGGACTTTATCCATAATCATGAATGATAAATGAAATAAAATATAAACAAAATTTGTTTATGGAAAAAATAATTATGGCGTTATTGGTCCAACTCAATTGGATATTGTTAATTTTCTCATAACCCTTGAAGGAAATAATTTACCATTTATTTATTTCCCTTATAACCTCTAACATGAATAATTGGTTTTATTTTATTTTATTTTTTTATGTTAATTCGTTTTATTTATTATTTATTTATGTTGGTTTGCTTTATGTTTATTTATTTCACATATTATTTATTTACGTTTTATGTTAATTTATTATTTGAAGAATATGATTACTTCCGGAATAAAATATACAATGAATTGTGGCTATTTATGCCTAGAATTGTGGCTATTTATGCCTAGCAGATAATGCAAGTACTCATATTGTACTTAAGCATAAGAAATAATTTCCCATTTAAATGCAAGGGAAAATATGAGTAGTATTTCTCAAAGTACTAAAATATCAATACTTCGGAAGAGCACTTGAAAGTTTATCTCTGATAGATAATCGACTTGATATGATGTGCTATATTTTATATTTTTCATTCCTCGAAGTGAATGATACAAAGTGCATATTTTCATTACCTGAAGTAAATGAAACAAAGCACATTTTGAAAGGTGCACAATTATGCATTTCTCGATTAAAATGCAAGGGAATAATGTGAGTACTATATCCGGAAGTACTAATATCACAAAAGGCTCTGGTTGAGCAAATATGTTATTGTCAAATGGAACTTTATTCCATATTCACAGTGTGTTATACTCGTCAAAGTCATAAAGAGAGCAGTATGAGTTCGCAAACTATCCCTTTGGGAATTATAGATAACATATGTTATCAATTGGCATTTGAAATAAGCCAATATGAATATAAGTTCTGGTAGCCAAAAAGTCAGTTGAAAGCTCTAGGAGAGCTATATATTGCTACCAAAAGATCATTTCAATTGAAAGCTCCGAAAGAGCTAAATATATTCCTATTTAAAGGAACAATTTTGATGGTCGTACTAGACATGTACGAGTGAGATTGAATTACATGTTATGGTAAACAAGGAGTTTACAAATTCAGAGATATATACATACATATATATAGTTGGCATGATCGGTTAGACCATCCTGATCAATAATGGTGCAGAAATTATTGAGATTTACATGCACGTGTATTAAAAGAACCTGTAGTTCTTGTAGTGCTTATTCTCAAAAGAATGGATTAAATTCCACTTATTAAAGAATGTGAACTTGTGTTGCTTAAAGGAATTGATTAAATTCCACTTACTAAAAGAACCTGAAGTTCTTGTGTTGTTTGTTCTCAAAGGATATAGATGATCCCACTTACCAAAAGAATTAGAACTTAAAGTTCTTGTACTGAAGTTAAGACTGTATGTCTTGCATATCTGAACAAAATATGGGCCCATATATCCACAAATGTGGAAAGTTTTATATGATTTTAGTAGATGCATCTACATTGTTTTATCGACTTACAACCAGAAGTTTGTGAGATTGATTCTAAAAATATTCAGATTATGCAGTTAGACTATTCGTCTTGAAAAGCTAGTGGATTTATATTTTAGGCTATATCAGTTGTTACAAAGCCTATTGATTATGAAAAATATAGTTTAGTAAAATTTCAATTGGATGCCTCCTATTTAATAGCTAAACTATGAGAACAAAAGAGTTATTATTTATATGGTGTTTCCGTATAGCAACACTTATACGCATCAAGCCAACGAGTTATAATAAACTCCCCGTTATGATTGTTTTTGGTCAGAAACCATACATTTCCCATTTTATGATTTTTGAATGTGCGATATGAATTGCTCCACCACAACGCACAAAATGGGTAAATAAAAAGGGTTGAGAATATATATTGAGTACGAGTCTCCTTTTATGTTTAAATTCTAAGATTAATTGGAGAATCATTTATGACATGATTTTTCTCAACATCAGGGGGAGATAATAATCAGCTGGATAGAGGAAAATGAATTATCATTATCTAGATCCTCGTATATGAACTAGAAGTTCATAAGATAATTCATGTTATTACATGTCAACTGCCAGACATATTTACTGACCCAATGAGAGTAATTAAGTCTCATATACCAGCTGAAATGCTCTAAGTTTAAATTACATGTTAGAGCGAGAGAATGTAAATCATGCCTGAAGCATGATAGTTGAAATGGTTCCAATGATCAAAATTCTCGTAAATAGAAAGTAATATGAGATGGTCATATATTGGAGGCGGGTGCTTCTAAAGAGACCCAAGACATAACAAATAATAAAACTCTTGAAGAGTTTCAGGTACCTGAAATAAAGATTGAAATCTTGAAGAGATCTCGATGAGTTATGTCATTACGAGAATGGAACTAGAAAAATTGGAAAGTTGTCGACAACGATTTTACAAACAATTTTACATAAAATACTTCTATAGAAGTAAAGAAAGAAATCGAGGATCTTGTATAAAATCTATCCAGAAGTATAGATATTGAATTGGCCAATGTTGAAAGACGCGTTGAACTTCTAAAATAGAAGTATTTGGACCACCAGTCCAAACACCTAAAGGTGTAATGCAAGTGAGGCACGAATAAGTAGTCGTAAATACGACTTGAATTGTGATTTATGAAAAGTTTTAATTACTTCATGGTGGATGCAATTACTTTGGCAGTTTTGAAAATTTTACATGCGTCTAATTATTTGTGGATCCATATTTATCCTTGAAGGATCTAAAATGCTATAAGCATTTGGAAATTTTTGAGGAATTTATTTAGACATGTCTCATGAATATTTTGGCGCATTTGGTATAATCGCCTTAGTGAATACTATAAGAATGATAAGATTTCCTTATATATTTTATAAAGGAGTTTGGATCAAGATCCATTATGATAATTTTAGAACTCCTAAAGAGCTTCAAATTGTAAACTCATGAAGTACTTTCAATACAAGTACTTGAATCTTGACATCAAGTTTATCTCGACCTGAAGATCGAGCATTTTTATATATTTCTTTTGTCTATGAATAGACATAAGCTGAAAGAATCTTAAAGAATATTCAATATGAATAGAGCATATCTATTGAGTATCCCAATAGTTGTAAGATTTTTGGATGTGAATAAAGATAATTATATCTTTTCTTGGTCTTGAAGCACTATATATTAGTTGGTCAAGAAATATCTATGAATATACAAAGATCATTACATTTAGATCTTCAAACATTCGTTGATGCCTCCTCAAATGTCGTAGAAATAATTGTTATGAACGAGGCAAGCAAAAAAAAACTGTGTTTGGCTAAGACTATTGACCCAACATATCCAAAAGATAAGTGGATTTACTTTTACAAGATATGATAAAAGCTATCTTGTGTGAAGATAACGCAAAATGTATATCTCAGTTTGAAAGTGGATACATCATGGAACATATTACTCCAAAGTTTTCATCCCTCACGATCTTTAGAAAAATGATATTCAAGATTAAATTATGAAGATTCAAAGATCTTCTGTGATGTTTGCATGAGGGGGAGTAAATACTGCGTTGCACTCTTTTTCCCTTAACCGAGGTTTTGTCCCAATGGGTTTTCCTGGTAAGGTTTTTAATGAGGCAACATGTTATGCGTATCAAAGATGTGTGTACTCTTTTTCCTTCACTAAAGAATTTTTTTTCCCACTGGGTTTTTATCTTAGTAAGGTTTTAACGAGACACATTATCTTCATAGACATCCAAGGGGGAGTGTTATGAATATTTATCTATGTGGATGTCTATCATGATTAGAACTTTATCAAAGGAGTTTGATTTATTTATTATTAGGAATATTATCTCTATGAATTAGAGTTTAATGTATTATGTACTTCTTATGCCTATAAATAGATGATTCATTGAAGGCATTGTATACAATTCTATATTTTGAGAATAATACAAATCTCCCTCTTCCTCTCATCTCTTTGTTCTTCTTGTTCTTCTTTATTTTATTCACAACAAAATTAATATTTTTAAATTTTTTTGAAAGGTTTAACTTATATTTTTTAAAAAAGTTTAGGGTCTAATTAAAATTTCTAAATTTTGAGAGGCTTAGTGAGAACTTTATAATGGGAGAGATTTAGTTTAAATTATTTAAATTTTTGAAGATTAATATGAATTTCTAAAAAAAACTTTGTAGGGGTAAATTAAATTTTTGAAAATTTGAAGGGATTAAATGCATTTTTTTAAAATCTAGGGCACATGACGAATTATTTCGCATTGTAGAAGTTATCGTAGTTTCTTAAACAATCATGGACGTCAACTATTTCCCTAATTTTTATTATGTTTACATTATTTTCCTAAATTTGCCCAAAACAAACAATGAAAAACCATCAAATACACTCAAAATTTAACTATTTTCCTACAAATGGTTTATATGATTATTAGCTTGTGGATGCTAATATTAAAGTTGAAATTTAAACAAAATCTTTATTAATTTGATCTTTAAAATAATTAAAATTTGAGTTTAAATCATAATAACTGCAATTATCCGGTTATTTGTTGTATGTGGAGCTGTGTCGATGCTCTAGTCCCTTTACAATTTCTGCACTTGTTTGGATCCATGCGCAGTTCATCCAACTTGCATATACGAGAATATGTGAAGAGGAATAGTTTGAACAAATTTCTATTTTTTACAAGAAAAAAAGTTAATGTGCTGTAAAAGAAAGTTTGAAATATTATTGAGGTTTTTGCCTTTTTATTTTATTTTTTTTCATTTCCTCAATGATTTTGCATGGGGACGAAAGTCTAAAATTATTTGAAAGTTGAAAGTCCTAGAAGATAAAAAATCAAAATAGATGTCCTGTTATTTTTTTCTTATATATATATAAGGTTTAACTCTGAAATAGATGTCTAAACTATACATTTTTCTAAAATAGGTGCCCAACATTTTTTTGGTTAAAATATGTGCTTAAAGTTTTATTTTGTTACTATTTTAAGCTAATACCGTTTAAAAAAAATCATCACTCAATAATAGATTGACACGTAATTTTTGTTTTTTATTTTTTTCAAAAATAAATTAAACAATATCCCGAAAGTTTTAAAAAAATCACAAATCACAAAATAGTCTCAAAATCTCTAAAACTCCAAAACCTTAAACCCAAAATTGACAATATTGTCGATGTCAATAGCCTTGCCAGACCCCACTACCGTTGTCCTCGAAGACCACCGCTTATTTTTCTCAACCACCCATCGTCAGTAATCGGTGGGAGGGGTGTCAATTGGTCGACGAACGCGAAAAGTTCTAGTCGTTCGATGTTCGATTGGCACTACTCTCACCTGTTACCAACGATGGGTGGTTGGGAAAATAGACGATGACCTCAAGCGACCGGATGAGGTCCAGCGAGGCTATCAACGGCGTTAGTGACGTTAAGTTTAAGATTTTGATGTTTGAGGTTTTAGGGTTTTGAGACTTTTTTTTTAGATTTTAAGAATTTTTAGATTTTTTAAAATATATATTCTTTTTTTATTTTTTATAATAAAAATTAAAAATTAAAAAATAAAGACGTGTTAAATTTTAATTAGCTTATAATTTTTTAATAGTGTTACCTTAAAATAATAACATAATAAAATTTTAGACATTTATTTCTGCTAAAGAAAACGTTATGCAACTATCTAAAAAAAATTGTATAATTTGAAACTCGAATATCAAGATATGGACATTGTGTATTTGTGTAGTATAAGTGTTTGTAGGATCAGAAAATCGGAACTGAGAATTATTTGTCTTATTTATTCAATATCATTACTAAAATAATTATTTTCGAAAATGATATTTATATAATTAAAAATTAATATTTAAATAATAAATATTATATTATGTTATATTATAGTAAATTAATACCTTTGGGACCATAAAATTTTATTAATTTAGAGAGATATTAATATATCGATAAATTAATAATTTATTAATTAAAAGAAAATTTCTCAATTCAACAAATATAACTTTGATAAAGATATTGTGTGCAAATAAATTGAAAATTGTACATAATATTCTAATTAATTAAAAATAAGTAGATTCATGTATATGTTATTAATTATTAAATATATTCATGTATCAAATTATTTATATCTAACTAGACAAATGCATGTAGCTAATAATTCATTGTTTCAATTTAATATTGTGTTCATGAATTTACGAATTCATTGAAACTAATTGAATATTTTTCATGTATCTATTAAGTTCATTGTAATTAATCAAATAATAAGTTAAAAAACTATGTACTGATTTAATGTAATTTATTATTGTAATTAAGTTCAAAGTTTAGAGAAAATTGTGGCTAATATTGTTGAAAGTTCTACTAATGATGAAGTTGAAGATGATTCAACACCACTTGAACTAGTCACGCGAAAGGAAGCATTGAATGCGGCAACAACTCTTCACAACTTTTTATTGCAGTTGGAGACCTCAACGCCGGAACTTGTGGGTGCAATTAGAAAAGTTAGAGATGAAATTGAATTAGATTTGAATTTTAAAAAGAAACAGATTACAATAAATTCATAGTTTAGCAAGATATCAAAGTAGTAATTGTAATATTTATGAATTATTAATTTATAGTTTTGATGGGCCTTTATATTTATAAAGGGGATCTCCAAAAAAATTATTATATCATTATCTTATCGAATTTGATGATTTTTTACATTGACCTAAGTCGGGACCGGAAAAATTTATTATTTAATAGAGTTTATTAATTTAAAGAGTATTAATTTATAGAGATTTTATTGTATATCTATCAATAGTCAACACAAACCTTAATCACTCAAACAATAATATATAATGGCTAAAGGGGTTATTTTATCACTGAGTTCGACCCAAATTAACAATGTGCCCTCGCGCGAAAACGCGTTCAACTAGGTCCTCTAGTTCGCACATTGTAGCAAATTAGCCCATTGACCAATGTTGACCGTTAAAGTGATGACATGGCAGTTAACTCAATACGTGGTAGTCAACTATGCTGACATGTCAGCCCACGATGTTGACATGACAGTGCATGTGTGATGATGACATGACAGAGGGACTGAATTGATTTTTTAAACTAAATTCGAGGGCATAATTGAATTGTTTGCCCAGTTCAGGTGCATAATTCATTTTAATCGAAAGTTTGACAACTTATTTAATATTTAAGCTAAAAAATAAGAATTTAAGAAATTATTTAATATATGAAAAATCGATTAACAAATTGATGTAAATATCTTTTGAGTTTCTGATAAATTTAAAATAAACAAAGTGAGAATACTCACAAAAAATTAAAAATATTCTTCGGCTTTAAAAAAATTCATAAACTTAATAAAAATAAATAAAATATTTAAAAATTTATTGAAAATAAAATATGTAAATATTCCCTGCCACACCATCATCACACATGTACTGTCACGCTAGCATCGTGGACCGCAATGTCAGCATAGTTGACTACCACATCAACACTGTTAATTGACACGTTAGCACTTTAACAGTCAACGTTGGTCAAGGGGCTAATTTGCTGCAATGTGCGAACTGAAGACCTGATTGAACATGTTTTCGCGCGAGGGGCAACATTGTTAATTTGGGTCGAACTCGGAGGCAAATAACCCTTTAGCCAATTATTTAATAGAAAAGTGCTTTTTGTGAACCCAACAAGTGTACCAGTGGAAAATCGGATAATATTCATCTTAGGAGATGCGAGTTCAAATCACATTGTCTACAGGGAGTATGTGCATAATTAAAGGTTTAAGAATATGTATGAACAAATATTGCCTTGTAATCATCTTTTGATATTTTTTAAAAAAAAAACGTGTTTGAGAGCCATTTTTTTACTTATGTGATAAATTTGAGTATTTTTTATAAATAATTATAAATTAATATTTTTAATAGTCTAAAGTTAATTACAATGTAGTATATATATATATATATATATATATATATATATATATATATATATATATATATACTTAACCATTTTATAATGTACATACACCTTGTAGACAAAGCGATTTGAACTCGTGTCTCTTAAGATGAACATCATTTACTTTTCCACTGTAATACTGATTGGTTGGATTCAATTATAAATTAATGTCATTTTTCAAAAAAAAGAAAACAAATCATTTGGTGATATATTCAGATAAATAAACCGAATTATTTGTCATACCTAAGTTGTTGTCCACGTAACATCACACGTAGCTTTCACTATTTAATGCAAATAAAGATTTATTCTTCTCTTGGGAATTTTACATTAATTAAAAGAATGAATAAAAGGGATGTTTCCCATTTGGCGTTGCTTCCTCTCTCTTTCTAAGTCTTAAATGATTATATTTTTAAAGTCTTGGTAAAATAAATGAAAAAAATTTAAATTAAAATGAGTCTCTATTATAAATTTTTACATTACCTAATTCGAATCAGATAATCAATAAATTAAATATCAGTAATAAAATAAAAATTATTCAGCTCAAGATATAATGTTGACATACATCTATCAAAAAATAAAAATAATTATTAATATGTTATGTGATGCAAATTTAAAAATATATTAAAATTTATATAATACAAATTATTATATCAAAGTTTATATAAATTATTACCTAATATGCCTCGGATTTGGGGGGCGATTTTAACGCAATCCCGAGTGCTTGTGACCGCATGGGAGGGTCCATTAGAAGGGATGGTGTTTGTAGGGGGTTTGGCAATTTTATCAATGTTGTGGATTTGCACTCTTTGGATATTCAGGGGCCTTGGTTTACTTGGAGGAGAGGGACCTTGCACCAAAGACTTGATCGATGTCTCGGTAATGATGCTTGGCATGACTCTTGGCCTATGTCGAGTGTCTTCCACTTGGCTCGTATTGGTTCGGACCACCGCCTTATTTTGTTGGTAGCTTCACCATCTCAGACTCGTCGTCAGCCTGCTCCACTTAAGTATCTTGCGGCTTGGCAAGACGATCCGAGTTTTCTAGAGATGTTGCAGAAAACGTGGAAACCGGGTAATTCTATTACTACTAATCTATCTAATTTTCCTGAGGTTGCGAGTGTTTGGAATCGTGAGTCGTTTGGTCATATTGGTAGGAGAAAAGCTCGTTTATTGGCACATATACAGGGCATTGAGAAAAAAATTGATTTTTCTTCGAATGATCACCTCTTTGAGCTTGAAACAGATTTGAAGCGTGAGCTGAATAATGTGTTTGTTCAGGAAGAAAGTCTTTGGTTTCAACGGTCAAGGGCCAAATGGATTATGGATGGTGATCGGAATACTGGGTATTATCATCATGTTACTAAAAGCCGCCAAATTCGTAGAAGGATTATGATGATTAAACTAAATGATGGTAGTTGGTGTGACGACCCAGTTTTAATGAAGCGTGGTGCGACATCTTTTTTCCAAGCCCTCTTCACAATGTCTAGAACGGTCTTGCATAGTTGGCCAATCCGTAATTATTTTACTCCGTTGTTGGATGGGGATATATCGCGGTTAGTGGCGAATGTAATGAAGGGTGAAGTTCGTGATGCAATTTTTGATATGGATCCTCTGAAAGCTCCTGGGATTGATGGGATACATACAATGTTCTATCAAAGAAATCGGTCTGTTGTTGGGAGGATGTATTTGCTTTTGTTCGTGATTGTTTCTGTAATCATGAAGTACAAGCTGAGGCCAACCGAACTTTATTGGTTCTTATTCCAAAGGTGAATTCACCTGAGACTTTCTCGCAATTTCGGCCTATCAGTCTATGTCTGGTTATATACAAGACTCTGACAAAGGTCATAGTAAATTGCATGAAGCCTCTACTTCCTTCTTTGATCTCTTCAACGCAAGTCAACTTTGTACCTGGGCGTAATATTATGGATAATGTAGTTTTGGCCCAGGAGGTTATACATTCGATGCAACATAAAAGTGGGCGAAAGGGTTGGATGGCCGTGATGATTGATCTTGAAAAGGCATACGATCATCTAGAATGGTAATTTATCGCAAATACTTTGCATGATATTGGTTTGCCGGGGGATTTCATTGCGTTTGTTATGGGTTGCATCACAACTGTCTCTACGCAAATTGTTTGGAACGGTGAGTTGACTAAAAGTTTTCGACTGTCAAGAGGTATTCGACAAGGTGACCCGTTGTCACCATATATTCTTGTCCTTTGTATGGAGCGTCTACCCTAGACTATACGGTTGACTATTGATAACAGGTACTAGAAAGAAATTAGACTAAGCCGCAATGGTCCGAGCATCTCTCATCTATTTTTTTGCGGACAATATCTTGTTATTTGCTGAAGCGACAGTTCACCAAATGTAGACAATTAAACATGTTCTTAATTCTTTTTGCGCATCTTCTGGGCATAAAGTTAGTAAGCCGAAAACCAATATTTTCTTTTCGTAGAATACAACTGAGGACATAAGGACAACAATTACACGAGGTTTTGGTTTTAATGAGGTGATGGATTTGGGGTAGTACCTTTGCATACCTCTATTACATAGTAGGGCAACGAAATCGACTTATAGTTACTTGATTGACAAAGTGAGAGCTCAAATCACATCGCGATCGACAAAATCCCTTGCCTTTGCTGGGAGGGTTACTCTGGCTCAATCTATTTTGCAGGCAATTCCTTTCTATACAATGCAGGCGACATGGCTTCCTAAAGGAGTTTGTAGGGAAATGGAAAAACTTATTAGAGGTTTTATTTGGGGGAATAATGTGGATCATAAAGGGGTTAATCTTGTGCATTGGGATGATGTGCAAACTCCGATTGTTAATGGTGGTCTTGGTCTTCGGAATTTGGAGTGTGTGAACCTCTCTTTTCTTATGAAAATGGGCTATTAGATGCTTACTAAGGAGAGTAAACTCTGGGTTAGGGTGATGCGTCCTAAGTATAGAGTGGAAGGCGATTTTCCTCTTACTCTCCTGGCTCGGAATCGCTCTCGTTTATGGTCTGGAATTTGTCAAGTATGGGACTCTATTATTGAAGGAATGTGATGGATTGTGTGTGATGGGTGTCGTATCGAATTTTGGTACGATGTTTGGTTGGATTCTATTGGTCCTTTGTATCATTTCTATACTTTAAGTGGTTTACCATCTCCCTGCCCGGTTATAAACTTTGTCATGGACAATGGACATTGGGATGTTACTGCGTTGTAGTTAGTTTTACCAGAGGACTGTCTTCAACGTATTCTTGCTATTTACCCGCCGGCTTAGCAACTCGGACCTGATCGTTTAGGATGGAAAGATGAGAAAATGAATGGATTTTCTGTGAAATCGGCCTATAACCGCATTACCGGATTTTTTTGATTCGCTAGACTCCAATGTGTGGAAAGTGATATGGCAATTGAAAATTTCGCAAAGTATTAGGGCATTTCTTTGGCTTACGGCATGTGGTAGTTTGCTCACTAACATGGAACGTGTGAGGCGCCATATGACAAGTGACTCGCGATGTTCCTTGTGTGGATGTCAATGTGAAGATGTTTTACATGTGCTTAGAGATTGTCCCTTATCAAGAGGTATATGGCGACAACTTGTCAACGATCAAAAGTGTACTTTGTTTTACACCTTACAGCTACAAGATTGAATGTTGGCGAATTTGAGTGGTAATGGTCCGTTCTTGGGGCTCAGTAATGATTGGCGTACTTCGTTCGCAATTACCTGCTGGAAGCTATGGAATCGCAAGAATAAAAAGGCGTTTGATCCATGTTTTGTCGAACATCACGATTTGGTTGTAGAATGCAGGTTGTTCATGGAGGAGGTAATTGCGGCCAATGCGAAGCCACGACTGGTTGGTGGGAGTTGGGGTGACGGCCAGCAACATCGGTATGTGTGGGAGTGTCCGCCGACGAATTGGGTTAAAATTAATATTGATGGTGCCGTGAATTTGAACTCAAGGGCAGTAACTGTTGGAGGAGTCGGCCGGTCGAGTACCGGGGAATGGCTTTTTGGTTTTAATAGAAAGCTTGGGTGTTGCTCGGTACTCAACGCTGAGTTGTGGGCTATATTGGAGAGGCTTAGACATGGTTGACGAAGAGGCTTTCACCGTGTTCAAATTGAATCGGATAGCCGTGAGGCGATTAATGTTGTTGTTAATAATTCCAATCATCTGAGTAATAATGCTTTGGTCGCGGCTATTGTTACAATGTTGCAACAAGATTGGGAGGCGAAAGTACAACATGGTTGTCGTGAATCGAATAAGGTTGCAAACTGGTTAGCTTGTGATGTGCGAGACCGGGATTTGGGTGAAAATATTTTCACGGAACCACCTGTTGGGTTGCGATCCTTACTGGAAACTGATAGGTTATGCGGGGAAAGTGATATTGCAGAGGGCATTGGTTAGTGCTATTTTATTTTGGTTTTTCTGCCTGTTTTGATCGTGGAATAGGATTGTTGGGTGGTGCATGTATGGCATGGTGTTGTCTGCAATCATTTGCAGTGTAAGGGCTTTCTTTGTATTGGCTCTTGCCTTGGTCTTATGATTCATTATGTGTATGTATAGTCCTACGTCATGTATTCTTTTTCCTCCATTAGATTTAGAGAGGTTTTTTAACAGGCATGACGCAGGTGCTCTTCCTTATTCAATCGAAAAAAAACACGTGAATAAATTTAAAACGTGAGGTTTAGTATACTAATGTTTGAATAGTTTAGTATAATAATTTCTATTATTATTATTATTATTTAATTTTCCTAAAAATTACAAGCAATACCATTGCTTACGATTTTTTTTATATAAAAAAATCCGGCAATAAACTTGATCGAATAAAAAATTTACACATCAAGTGAGTTTTTAAAGGAGGTTAAAAAAATCACGTAAACACCTTGGGTAAAATAGTTAAAAGTGTTAGTAACTTAGACTAACAAATAACACCATAAACTTAGAAGGACTAAATCAAGTCAACGCACAATGGCTAAATTAGTAATTTTTAGTATATACAGTAAAAGTATAAAACCATAATTTAACCTTTTGTTTTAATTTGGATAAATCCATAATTTCCCCCACTTCTTATACATCTACACAGAACAAAGCTAGGATTAAACTATAAGGGGTAAACCAATTAATTTTGAAACGAATATAATTTTAGAAAGTAATTAAATCATAAAAATTAAGGGAGTTTGAGTTTAATTTTACAAAATTTAAAAATAAAGGTCTTAAAAGTAATTGTAAAACTAATGTTTGATTTTGATATAACAAATAATTTAAGGACTAAATTGCAAAGTAAATAAATTTTTAAGTACTCAAAATACTCACATTTGACAAGTAAAATTTATACTTAAAATGTTTTGAAGTCAAAATTTAAACCCCATAAATTTCATAAATTTTTCTAAATGTTTCAAAGCCAAAATACTCAAAATTGCCCAGGCGTTTCGAAACACCCCCAAAGTATTTCGATACGTTTTACCATTGGAAACGTCCGTTTCGATACAGACTAATCTGTTTTGAGACAAGGGTTTTGAAACGGGCTTGTCCGTTTTGATACAACCTTCATCTGGACTTTTAATTTTTAAGTGTCGTTTCGAAACGACTCATACTTGTTTCGATACATGAGTTAAGTATTTTCAAAATCGAGCATTAAATGAACTTCGTTACTTGTCAGAACCGAAATTTTGAAAATTTGGTTAGGTGTTTCGATGCACCCCTCTATTGTTTCGAAACACCAATTTACAGTTTCAAAACGTTTTGATACAACCTATAGTCGTTTCGATATGGCCCTTTTTATACTTAAAGGCATTTTACAGCTTCAAATTGTTTCGAATACGACCTATATCCATTTCGATACGGGTCTTTTTTTAAACACAATGGCTCTTTCTTTCTTTTTTTGGTGTTCGTTTCGATACATAGTCTCATGTTTCGATATGGATAGTTGCAGAACGACATTTATGGAGGGAAGAGAGAGCCCCAACGACTTTATTGATGATCTCAACCACCCAAACAACTAGAAATCAATGAGAATGTATAAAAGCAAGCCTCAAAAGCACCAACAACAATTATTGAACTTAAAAGCAACATCCAAGCAATCCAATCCAAACCCTAAGCACTTATTGTCAAATTCTTGTACCCAACTCTTAGAGTCCTTAGCGTAAATCAAATTTGTGAGTTTGGGGAGTGTTTGTAATCAAATTGGGCTATATTTGTTTTGTGAGAGATCAATTGTAATAGCCAACATCTTCTTTGTAAGTGAGAGTCTTGTGGTTCAATCTTTGGGTAGAAAGATTGAACATTTGTAAAGGTTGTCTTCTTAGCCTATAAAAGGAAAAAAAACAAATTAGTGAAGAGTTTGTTGAAAATCCTTAGTGAGAGCTAAGGTGGTGGTTGTAGAGCTTATTTAGAAGCTAGAACGATTATAATTACCTTGTTCATCTTTTTTAATTGTTCCTTTTGCTTCCTTCATTCTTTAAATTGCCAATTCAGTCCCCTCTTGTCCATATCGATTAATTCGACCCAATTAACAATAATTATACCAAAAATAAAACGAGGGGTAAAAGGTTTAATTTTATTAATTGTAAATGATAGGTCCTAAAAGAATAATAAACTAAATTTTTTTGAGAGGGACAAAGGTTTAATTGCAATAATTTTAAAATTATTTAGACTTAAAATACAATTAACCTATCAAATTTGGGGTAATTGTCTCTCACACCTTACACGTAGCACCGTCTTTAACATCTGCTATGAGTTTATTTACGTAAACCATCTATAGTTGTCACATATTTTTAATAAAAAATAATTGTGTTTGAGTACATTTGAACTCTGCGACTACTAAAAATTATCAACTGAATTAAAATTCAATCGATCTGAATTTAAATTTTAGTCACTTTAAAGGAAAATTTAGGGGAAAGATGAGGATTAGAAGGGGAAAAACATAAGAGATAGGGAGACAAGAGCGTTCGGTATTATTCCCAAATAAGTCCAAAAATCACAGTTTCCATACAGCTTCGTATTTTTTTTGTTTGTTTCTACGTTAAATTAAATATTATATATGGCTATGTATATATAAAAACCCTTCCGATATTCAAAAAGCTATTTTCTCAACAAATGGAAGTTATCTACTCCAACACTTGATTTTCATATCCTCCCTACCTTTCGTTTCAATGATTATTAGCAAATAATCAACAACAATAATACGGAAATTATTTGATATATTTGTCGTGTAGCACTTAGACTATACAATTCTTTATGTTTTAAAAGGTTAGAGTTTTGGTTTTTACGGTTTAAAATTTAAGGTTTATAGTTAGAATTTAGAAGTTAAAGTTTATATTTCAGGATTTTTTTTGTTAGAGATTTATATTTTATCTTTTAAAAAATAAATATGCCGGGTTGTGTAGTTTTTTTACCCACTATGTGTATCGAAAAATTACTTCCATAATAAGCCCTATATGTATTTTCCTTTTTAATACATGTCTATAGCTTTCTCCATTATATATATAGGGTTAGAATCCATTTACACGTTTTTAAGCTTTCTCTATTATATATATAGAGTGATTTGGTAATTATAAACAAAAATAGAGTGACATAGTTGTAACTAAATAATTAACATTCGTTTCATTTTTAACAATAGATCTAACATGTTTAGTATAATTGATTAATTACATTTTTGCAAGACAATGTGAGTTTGGACTTTGGAGGGTGTTAGAATTTATAGTTCGAAACACTCTTCGATGCTTAAATCAATACTAGGACTTTATAACAAAGAAAGTCATATAAAATAATAGATAAAAAGATGAGATGAAAGGGAAAAAACTCTCATCAGTAAATAATACTTGTTAAGGTTACTCCCTTATCATCATTGATATATAAATTATTCGACATTATATCAAATTAGACGAATAACGCTTTCGGCTTAATATTATAGTATAACAGTCGTCAATTATTATTATTATTTTTTTCTATAAATTAACAAATGATAGTTATAGTGACAAAATACATGGTATAAACATTTGAATTCAAATTCAAATATTAAAGTTGAAATTTTCAAAAGTAGTTTACGTTATCAAATTGGTTCTATGGTGTAGTGGTTAGCACTCTGGACTTTGAATCCAGCGACCTGGGTTCGACTCCCGGTAGGACCTTATTTTTTCAGATTTAGATAGAAACTTCTCAATTTTGAGTTTAAATTAATGGATCAAGATTCAAACCCATTTTAATAGGAATGGGCCGAACTTAATCAGATAATACTTACCCGACCCTATTGAGCTAGTTGGATTGCTCGGATCGGGTCGTTGTCTCCGCCCAAACTTTGGTCTCATTTGCTTCGTCCCCTTTTCTCTTTGAATTCCGCGCCGTTTCTTCCACTTCCTCAACTGCACCAGACACCGGAAAATTTGTACACTTCATCTTACATTTTTGGTAGCTAATCTCTATTTTTTTCGATTATTATTTGACTCACTTGCTTTTGGGTATGAAAATAGATTGCTTCAAGTTTTATATAGTGGGAAAAATATTAAATGATTTTACATTTTCTTGACATTTTTTTAAATGTCTTTCAGGTTTTAAATCGATTGCTATGACCGATTCGAGAAGGTAAAATATCTCATCCTTCTTCTCTTTGCTTTTTTTTAAATGGTTTGGATATGATGTAATGAAGAAAAGAAATTTCCAGAGAGGATTTTAGCAATACGCTTCGAGTACTGGTAGCGACGGATTGTCATTTAGGTTATATGGAGAAAGATGAAATACGACGACATGATTCTTTTCAAGCATTTGATGAAATATGTTCAATAGCAGAGGAAAAACAGGTGATTCTTTTGCTTCTCTTTTTTTGAAGTTTCCTTATTGGCTATTGCTATATTCCATGGAATATTTTTATATTCGATATGATTTTCCCTGAAAAGAAAAACGCCATCTCTGTCTTGATTTCTAGTAAACTTCACGTTTTCAAGTGTTAGTATGCACTGATTTATATTTGGCGTTTAGGTGGATTTTTTACTCCTTGGTGGAGACCTCTTCCATGAAAATAAGCCTTCGAGGACGACTTTAGTTAAGGCCATTGAGATTCTTCGTCGGCATTGCCTTAATGATCAACCGGTCCAGTTCCAAGTTGTTAGCGACCAGACTGTGAATTTTCCAAATACGTAATGCTTCTCACTCTTTTCTCAGTGTTATAGTTGCTGATTTAATGTCTTGACCAATGTAGTTAATGTAAATATGTAATTAAAGTTTATAACTTGTTTCCTGGATTTGTATGTGCTTTGATAGCAGTTCATATGTGATTATTCTCTTTCCATTGGTTGCTCGACAATTGTTTTGAAGAATATTATCACATTTAGTTTGTAACAGGCATTTCTCTCTTTACAGATTTGGGCATGTGAATTATGAAGATCCCCACTTCAATGTCGGCTTACCAGTGTTTAGTATTCATGGAAACCATGATGATCCTGCTGGAGTGGTAAGGAGCTTATGGAAACTCTGCTCTCCCCACCTTTTTTTTCGTTTTAGAGATAAATCTTGGTTGCTCAATACTCTTTGTTCCAATTTTGGTGTCCCGTCCTATGTTTGTGTCATAAATCGCCAATGTCATGCCTATCTGTATATATGGGAGTGAATAGCAGATAAAACTTTCCAGCCGTTTACTCCCTTTCTTGATTTGTTAGATAATCATGTTTTTGTGGAGTGCGCAAGTCTACAATTCTCAATATTTCTATGAGCATTCTATTCATAACTGTTTATTGGTGACAGGACAACCTTTCTGCTGTTGATATTCTTTCAGCATGTAACCTTGTCAACTATTTTGGGAAAATGGTTCTTGGGGGTTCGGGTGTTGGTCAGATTACTCTCTACCCTATTCTTATGAGGAAGGTCTGTCAGTCACTTTGTTGACATGAGTTATAAGGGTAATTGTACATTCATAGGAAAACTTATGCCTCTTTTTGAATTGCAGGGTTCCACTGCTGTAGCTCTTTATGGTCTAGGGAATATTAGAGATGAGCGGCTCAATAGAATGTTTCAGGTACCTTTACGAGTTTAGATTGAACAGTTTTTACAACTCATTAGTTTCTGACGTCCTGGATATTCAGCTAAAATACTTGTTTGAGGTTTATATTTCGTTTTTCAGACACCCCAAGCTGTGCAATGGATGCGACCTGAACCTCAAGAAGGGTGTGAAGTATCTGATTGGTTCAACATTCTGGTACTTCATCAGAACAGGTTGTGTGTGGGTGTTGTTTGTTCCCTACTTGTGTGTATCATGCTCACAGTGTTCTACTTTGTGATCGAGTTATTTCATGCATGACCAAAACTAAAAGTGGAAAAACACATTATAGTGTAAATCTACATGTGTACATATTAAAACTTTCAACTAATGTGGCCTGCAGAGTGAAGATGAATGCTAAAAATGCGATTAATGAGCGTTTCTTACCACGCTTCCTCGATTTTGTAGTTTGGGGACACGAACATGAATGTCTTATTGACCCTCAGGTGGAATATAAAATCTTTTCCGTGTCTTATTATTTATCCCTTTGAGGATGCAAAAGATTAAAGGTTGCTTTTAACTTCATAGGAAGTACCAGGGATGGGGTTTCACATTACTCAGCCAGGTTCCTCAGTTGCAACATCACTGATTGATGGAGAATCAAAGCCAAAGCATGTGCTTCTTTTAGAAATTAAGGTTGTATACCTGAATGATTGGATTCGTCATTTAATCAATCAATATCTAATTATGCATTTCTTATTTATATTCTCACGCCATAACTTGCTGCTTTCGTTCAGGGAAATCAATATCGTCCAACCAAAATACCTTTGACATCAGTGAGACCTTTTGAATATAAAGAGGTAAGCAGTGTCTTTGTTAATTACTTTTAAAACTTTCTAGAAAAGGCAAGAAATTGAGAAGAACTATTTTGTCTTATTCTATGTTCATGATTTAGGTTGTGTTGAAGGATGAACCTGACATTGATCCCAACGATCAAAACTCAATTCTTGAACATTTGGACAAAGTGGCAAGTCTCTTTCTTGCATGAGATGGTTTTCGACTTTATCTAATAGAGACGTCTAACAATTACATCTTTATAAGTGTGTATGGTGAGAACAAAATCTGTTATCACCTTTATCATAATAATTATACTTTCGTTTTAGGTCAGTGAGCTAATAGAGAAGTCTAATAGGAACACTGTCAGTGGATCAGAGCCCAAGCTTCCATTAGTCCGAGTTAAGGTGATTTCAGCCTCTGCTTTGCAAATGATGTTAATGCGACTATGAAATCTAATTTTTGCACCAAATTCTCTTCATTTGACATGTTTCACCTTTGAAATAAGGTGAATTTTGCATCGGGAGATAACTTTTTCGATATTTCTATGTGATATTGTAGGTGGATTACTCTGGATTCATGACAATAAATCCACAAAGGTTTGGACAGAAGTATGTTGGAAAGGTATGTTAAGGCTATTGGTCATACTGTATGAGGAATAAGTTATATATATATATATATATATATATATATATATTCTCATTCAGGTACTAAATAATTAGTATTCAACTTTTGCAGGTTGCAAATCCTCAAGACATTCTTATATTTTCGAAGGCGGCTAAAAGGAGTCAGAAAGAAGGTAATTTAATCATCCAGACTTAATAATTTACTCAACTGTGACTGGTTCCCAAAGATTTAACTGATGGGTCGCAAACAAGTTTTTCTACAGTCTGGAACATGGGTTGCTCCCTTGCAAAGATAAATAAGCCTCTGCTTTATAAAATTAATCACATTAATCCCTAGTTTTTTGGGGGGAAAGAAGAAGATAAGAATAGGTGGCGAGTGGAATATTCTATTACAAGGCTGTTGGGGCAGAAGTCGCAAACATATACTGGAACAGCTGTTGGTTTGGAAGTTTACTTTCACTTTTGAAGACTCGGATATTGCTTTTGCTATATGCTTGTTTATGCAACAGCATCTGGATTATCAAAGCTCTTTTGTTTTCTTAATTTTATATGTTTGATGTTAGCTTCTAGAAGAATGGCGTCGACGGAGTTTAACTTAAGTTTTTTTTTTTGTGTGTAGCTAAAATTGATGATTCTGAAAGGCTTCGTCCAGAAGAACTGAATCAACAGAATATAGAAGCATTAGTTGCTGAAAACAATCTGGTAATTGAACTTAGCATTCGACACTTCATTTTTGTTTTTCTTATTTTACCTATATCATTTATTTCTCGTTTGGAACATATGTAATAACACAAGGAAAAATCTTAATTATTACATGTGTTATTACATGAGTTTTAAAATAGTTTGTAGTATAAATATAAACTTGAAGTTAGAAAGATTGAGTAAAAACTCATGTAAAAACCAATACCTATTCAAAATAAGCAATATATATTCCTTATCTTTGTTCAAATTAAGTCATGTGAGTGGCTAAAAATTACCCAGTGAAGGTAGCTTGTTGCTAATTTGTAAAAAAAAAAAATAACACTCCAATCAAACAAAGCATTAATGCTAATTTGTACTATGCCAAATGCATATGATCTAGAATATTGTTTCTATGGAAAATATTTTTACTGAAAGCACCATGTATTTTTCATGCTAAACTCAATTTGACATGGTAACTAAGCATTGATCGAATGCTTCTGCATACAAAAGCTGTATCAGATTTCCAGTTTTCTTTCAGTTACCGGACTAAATGGAACTTGCATGACTGGGATCAAATATTTATAATGAAGTTTATTCACCTTTAACCTTGTCCCTTTTATCATGTCTATCGTGCAGAAAATGGAGATCCTTCCGGTCAATGACTTGGATGTCGCACTGCAAAATTTTGTTAATAAGGATGACAAATTGGCTTTCTTTAACTGTGTGCAATACAATCTCGAAGAAACTCGTGTAAGTATTTTGCAGGGTACCCAATATGCAGTTAAATTAGTGCAAAATCATAATGTTAGAAGGAAAGGGGATGACCAAAGAAGATACTTGCTGAGAGTACTATTAAGGACCTTACTTTTACTGGTTTAACTCAAGGTGTGGTCCTAAATAGAGCTAAATGGCTTTTCTGATCCATATAGCCAGCCTTGCATTTTGGGAAAGGCTTCCTGTTTTAATGCTTGTTTAATTTTATGTCAATTGGATGTCCCTGTTATAAATTCTTTCTGGCTGATGTTTTATAACATAATCTTATGGTTTGCTCATTTGCATGCATTAGTTTGACAGTTCTTTCTTTTCATCGTATTCTTGTTCGTGTCAGTGATTTCTTCACTCTTTTTATTGACAGAACAAAATTGGAAAAGATTCAGATGCTACAAAGTTTGAAGAGGAAGACTTGATTCTTAAAGTTGGGGAGTGCTTCGAGGCAAGCATTTCAAGTTGATTGATATAAAAATCACTACAAAATTTTAATGCTAAATACCCCAATTGCAAAAATGTTCCTTAGTTGATAATTGTTTATCAATAGTGCCTTTGGTAGATGGAACAATACACTATGATTCAATTCATCGATTAATTTTGCAGGAGCGTGTCAAGGAAAGGTCTTCACACCCTAAGGATACTTTTCAGTTCACATCCAGTGTGCAGTCCTTTGAGGTGATCTTAATTTACATTTGCTCAGCGTTGATCAACAATGATTGGATATGTTCCACTTTCCTTTTGTTTTGAATGTTGATGAAGTTTTCTTATACAACGTTCTTTGCATTTAAACTTTTGGTTCTTCAATATTATAGAATGCGAGGAGTAAGCATGATACGGGAATAGGAAGTGCAACATCCTTTAGCGATGATGAAGATACAACCCAGATATTAAGCTCTGCCAATATAGGCCGGAAAGGGTCATTGGCAGCTTCTCGGTCATCTGGCGATGCTCCAGAACTTGTTAAAGGTAAAACTTCTACTAGAGGAAGGGGTAGAGGTAGAGGCAGAGGATCTAGTGGCTTAAAGCAGACAACTCTTGATGCTACCTTGGGGTTTCGCCATTCTCAAAGGTGACACTTGATCTAACATGATGTATGGAAATTTGCATCAATAGCTAAATTTCATTGGTAATTTTCCTAATGCAGATCTGCTTCGGTTGCTGCATCAGCTTCAGTTCACAGTATTGCTGATGATGAGGAGAACATCAACTCTGCTTCTAGTGAAGAACACATAATTAATGAGGTTGATGACAGTTCGGTATGAAATACCTCTCAATCAGTTCATTTCAATTCCATGCTCCGATTCTATTGCTTCTCTATGTGACTATACGCGGTAATCACAATTTCAAGAATAATGTAAACACAATCTGAATAAGTGCTCTGTATCTTTTGAAGGAAAATGATGGAATCGTTCAAAGTAAAGGGCGCAAAAGAGCAGCTCCTAGGGGGAGAGGTAGAGGATCCACATCTAAGCGGGGTCGGAAATCTGATGACTCTTCGGTTCAAAAAATGTTCATGAACAAGCATGATGATGACGACGACGACGATGCTGAAGAGATTGCAAGGAGATTTAACAAGCCTCCACCTCTGGTTAGTGATTGTTCTTCTATCTGTTCCTTTTGCAGTGACATTTATATTTTGGTTTGTCTATTTATCTCCTTTTTACTCGGGCTTTCGGTATATTTTCTGCCAGTCTGCTGCTTCTAATTTACAAATATTGTTCGGAATTCTGGTTCCGCTCATAACTTCACCGTGTTGTCAATCTCGAGATTTAAGTAAAACAAATTATATCTTTACCTTTTATCCAGTATTAATACCTCTAGCAATATCAGACTAGTTTCCTCTTCGTGCTAGAAATCCTTGCACTATTCATTAGGATTCCATGACTGCAGTCTGAACCGGTCCCTTCGTGTTTCTTAGGTAACAAAACGTTATGGATCTTTGAGAAGATAATTGTTGCCGTGCTTCCACGACCCTTACAGCTTCAACCGGCATGATTACGATTGATAAATCGAGAAGAAAAATCATCCAGCAGCAGCCCTCAGATGTAAATGGTTTTCAAGGCGCAATTAGGTATGAATTGTAATGCCTGCCCTATTACCTTATACAAACCTTTTGTCTGCGACATTACCAAGGATGTACAGACCAGATTCGTATATAGATATATTGTTTTTTCTTTGTGTCTTGGTATATACACGAGTTAGCAACAAATTAATTTCATTTGATAACTTTCGACAATTCAAATGACTTGGTTTGAACAAAAGGAAGGAAAGTATTTTATTTATTTAAGTTTAGATTTGTATAATTTCTGTTTTATGCTCAAACAAAGCAAGGAATGTATCGACGTCCACTAATTGGCCTAGTGGCTATGGTCCTAAGGATGCTCATATTGTCTCATTTCGTATGGGTTCAAATCTTGATATGGGAATATAATACCTCTCTATTTAATCGAAATAAGGTTATTTCAGTACAATCCTAAAATTATAATCTTCATTCTATTGATCTTTAATTTTTTTAATAATAGCCATTAAATTTTTATTAAGATATCACAATTACAATGCATCCATGAATGAGAATAATAGGACTAATCTACCAAAATCTCTTACAACCCAAAACAAAGAAAAGTGAATACTTCCCTAGAAATAAGCATACCATCAAAATTCAGAAGTTTTCCTAAATCTTTTTGTTTCTATCCAATCGAGATGCATAACCGGTAAAAAAAGAGTGGCGAGCGACCCAAACCATCAGACAGAATGTTTTGCTACCGAGGATTGATTATATCGGCAAACAACCATCAACCGAGTGGGGATTCAACTTTCCATGACCATCGACAAAATTATAATAAAAAACTAGCGTCGTTAGAATCACTGTGTGGCCAACAAACGACCGTTAGAGTATGCTGAAATCATGCCACAAGGACAAATGAAACGAACCACAAAATAAAGAAAACATGTCACAAGGACAGAGGAAAACGTGTGTCACGATAACAAAGAAAACACGTGCCACAAAGGCAAAGATTCTTATTAAAATATATAAAAAGTAAAAAAAACATGAAAAATAATAAATCCGGTAGTTGACAACCAATATTAAGATTGACTGCCGACCACTAATCAAAGAAAAAGAAAAGAAAAATTGCAGTCGACAGTGAAAAGATGAGAGTGGCGGCAGAAAATTAGAGAATTAAGGTAAAAGGGGTTAGCGACTGATCTTCAAATTTTTTAAACGTTCTAATTTCTTCTTTAAATTATGACTTTTATTTTTACCCGGTCTTAAAACTTTTGAACGTTTTAGTTTTATCCTTTAATTGTGACCCTTATTTTAAATTTTGAACATTTTAGTTTCATTCTAAATTATTAGTATATGTTAATCATATTTCATGCTGATAAAATTGTTATAAATTTTGTTAATTTTTCTATAAACATTGATGTGTATTATGTAATAATACGATGCGGTATACACGATAATATGAGGATGAAATTAGAATGTGAAAATGTTTAGAGATTAATTTAGAATGAGCCATAGTTTGGAGATAAAAATGGAATCTAAAAAAGTTTAGAAATCAATTTAAAATAAAAATTATAATTTGAAGATTAAATTAAAATATCTAAAAGTTTAAAGATCGGTTGAGAACGGAAATTATAATTTGAATTGATTGGTACAATTAAGTCAATGAGAGAGTGAAGATCCGGAGTTGTGGGTTGATTCTGCTCAAAAGCCCAAACTACATTTCCTTTTTCTGCATATTGTTGTAGGTGCAAACTGCAAAGTATCCCTCCTTTCAATTCAAAAAAGCCCAAACCATTGCTCCCATCAGTTTTAGAAGGAAGAGATAAAGGAAATCAAGAATGGCAGGCTGGCTATGTTCTCTATGTTTGGTTTCTTTGTCCAAGCTATTGTCACCAGAAAAGGTCCCCTGGAAACAGATTCTATGACAAAATTATGCAGGGAAAGGGGCATATGAACACTTATCATTTCATCGGTATACAGAAAACTACAATGTTGGAGCTTACATAACTGACAACAGAATATACATAAACTAAATAGAACCACTCAAAGAAGAGAGCGGTCTCGCCGCGACGAATTCCTATTTTGTCTATGAACATGGTAATTCCTCCCGCCGAGTAACAAAAATTGGTAAGATATACAAGCACAACGTCTCCCTCACCGGCCATGGACTACAGAAACATGTCTATTTGTTGCTGTAAATGTAACTGTACCCGAGAATGGATGCAGATTGTCATTTAGGCAACAATTCTCTGATCGATCAAGATGATCATTTCAAGGTTGGACTCGTTCCCGATCTTGAACCTAGCTTCCCCCACCATTTTCTTCGAGTTTTGTCTGATTCTTGATGCCCACGCTTATGTAGTCTTGCCTTGGTTTCCTTTAATCTCATCTTGAAATCTTTCTTCCATGTCTCGAACCTGCCTTTTAATCTTCGAAGCTCATCGTCAGGATTCACATCAGAAGTTGGCTGTGGCGTTCTGATTTCAACCAAAGATTTTGCATCATCGTCAAAAGCTTGTTTCACCTGGTCAAACTCTTTTAGCAGATTTCCCACTGCATTCAACGAACCATTCTCTCTCCCCCCTACAGGAGTATTCATACCAGGAGTTCGAGATCCCATGGACACATTATCCTCAGAATAATAATGGCTAGGTGATACCACATCAGCTATTCCTAGCTGACCAGCAGTACTGTCAGCAGCAAGACTCTTTCTGGCTGCAGCAAGACTTGTCTGCAATAAATTGCAATCGAAGTCAATAGCCGTCTAAGTTATTAAATTATTAAACGTGCATTGGCAGCGACTATTTCAATATCTTTATGTATAAATACGCGCAAACTCACCTGTAACGATGCCATTTGCTTTTGCCACATGTCCTCCATTGATTTCATCTTTGCCTCGTAATCCAACCACCTTGCCTCGTGCTGTTGTAATTGCTCACGTAAAGTAGTGTTTTCCTGTTCTTTTTTCCCCAAAGTTGCTTCTGCCTTGAGTACCCTTCTTTGAAGCTCCGCCATAACAGAAGGTACAACTTGAATCTGTTGCTCGTGCAGTGTTTCCTGGTCAGCCAAAAATAGGGTCCGAGTAAATCCTTCATAGTTATTCAGCGGATAGAGAACATTGAGAAAGTAAAACATGATCATTGGCATGCAACTAAGAGAATAAAACTGGTTTGGAAAATATCTTTAAAAGAAAAGGAAAGGAAAAAACTCTAGTATGTTACCATGTCAACCGTGGGGAATACCTTTGCCTCGGAAAGCTTCCTACCAGTCTTTCGTCTAGATTTTATGCTTTCACGGTTCAACTGTTTTGAATTATGCATGTTACTGAAATGTCTTCGGGCCAACCAACCACGGATTACTGCAGTGGAGAAAAACATGATGATGATAAAAGAACAATAGACAATTGAAAGACACAAATTTAGCTAGAACACAGAATTTACCAGATTGTAAATATATAACTGATGTCAACTGCTCATCAAGTAACTGAGAAGCAAACGCTGAGCACCTATTTGCCTCACTAGCATACTTTCTTCGGATACTTTCACCACAGACAACTGCATCACATAGGAAATGTCCGTCAATCAAGTGAAAAGAATAAAGATAGTGGATTGGAAAAATATAGAGTGTCAATGCTCTAGAAACAGAACCAACTTATGACAAACAATAATAAATTTACACCAAGCCTCTGAAGTGTTAAAAGGTGCATAGAGGATGGTGTTTAAAGACTAAAGTCTAAACTGTCCTGCACAAAGCCTAAATATAAGAAGCCATGTTTACTTCAGACCAAAAAGACAACTAAAAATTATAAAACAATCAACGAATCTCTCAGTAGCAAAATGTATATTGGAAAGAATTGCTTGGAAGAAGTTGCTTACATGAATGTATATTTTTTGCTCCTTTGTTGAGCTCAAGGAAAAGGCGCCGAGCTCGGTGACCGCGGAAGTATTTTTGAACCCCAATTACTCCTCGCAACACCTTTTTTCTCCTATCCTCCAATGCACCTATCTGCATGCCAGACACAGAATCAAAGAAATTGTTACGTTATTTAACCATAAACAAAATGAAATAAGTTGGTATCTCTCTTTTCCAAAATTCGGTACATTAACTTCAAGGTCCAATTCTGAGCATCAAAAGATATTCCAGGCTTTTATTTGCCACAGAATGATATTGGAAGTATAGGTCTTGCAACTTTCTATAGTGTCATATAGTCCTGGAAGTCTTCGGGCAAAGAGGTACCAATATTGGAAAGTACACCACAAAAGTTGAAAGAAACAAGAAAAACTAAACGAGGGTATAGAACTTACCTGCCCAGTTCGAAGAAACAGTTTCGTATATCCAACTTGATACATTTCAGGGAGGACATTAAATTGTTTTAGAAGAGAAACTGAAATGCTTAATGGATCGTGAGATGCATTGGTCTCCAACAGTAGGAACCCATACCTATGAAATGCTTGAATATATGAGAACTATGCTCAAAAGAGAATAAATGAAAAACATAAATCAAGCCACAGGCACAAACTACAGAAGGCTTTAGCCACTACCTTTCTGCAAAATCCTGATGTGTCATTCGAGTTGGATATCCTGATTTTGAGATTCTAACAACCTCCAAAACTCCACAATATCTAAGTTGCTGCAGGACAAGATCCTCATCATATGTGTCAGGGACCTGCTTGCAATTTGGTTTTATGCAGCAAATAAAGTGAGGTGTTGTCTTCTCCAACTGGTGCATTAGTTCGAAAAGTTGGCCCTGCGAGTACAGAAGAAAAACATAAACATTCACAAAGCATGCCATCGTGCAGTATACAACAATATTCCTACTACTATTTTAGCTACCTCTGCACTGCCAAAGGAATGTAAAAGATTTCACAGGTAAATGCATATATCAAATACCAAAGAAAAAGAGACATGCAAGAAACTTTCTCCAGTAGAGATGGAACCATAAAAAACGTTGCAGTCTTATTGATCAGTTTGAACTTCATTACAACCAAGAGATATATTTAGATCACAACTATGAAGGAAGCAAATTTACCTTGAACTTCATGCCAACACTTTGCTTTGGAGCGTCCGATGAAATTCCTGGTTTCAGAGATTGATCAAGCACTTTTTTGGCAAATGATTGTGGCATTTGGCCACTACAGGATGACAGAAGTTGGACCAACCCCGAGTTCAGGGGATCTCGGTTCTTTTCCAGAAAGCCATTGGTATCATACAGTACCTGGAAGAACTCCAAAAATCAGTAATTTCTCAGGGTTTGTTATCTTTCCTTTGAAATTGAAAGAAAACAATATCTTCTTAATCCTCAAAAGTACTATGACTGACCTCTCCTGCAAAATGTCGAACACCAAAGGCCCTGCCTCTGTCTCCTTTGAAGTAAGAATTAGAATGCAGGTGCTGCTTCAACTTATTAGCAAGGGTAAAATCAGTCGCATTGGGGAAATTTGATTCCTCGTCCAGCAAAGAAAGTATTCCCAATGGTTTCTGCAAAATAGTCACCAAAACAGAAGAATAACATTTAGCTTTCAAACGGCAGGAAATACGAAAAGTAAATAAAAACTTCAGCCAGCATCAGCATTCAGCACCAAAGCTAAGACACCATACTTTAGCAAGAACCACATGCTATATACTATATATATAAAAAAGTCCAACAATTCCTTAGAAAACTCCCAAGTGAAGGTTGCTGACAAAGAACATATTGAACCAAATTACCTTCTCAAATAAGTCCAAGCACTCTTGGTTGTCTACAAAATCAACTTTGGCCCAATCAATCCCATCCATTACATACTCCTGAAATAGAAAAAAGAGGGGAAGATGGTCAAAATAACAATTTGTGTGAAGGGAAACCAAATACAGAGATAAGAATTAACAGCCGAGAACCAGGTCATTTAGAACTTCAACTTCTTGAAAATAACTTGCATGGCCAGTAATATAAGGTCGAGTACTGGAAACCCAGCATAAAATTTGAGTTGCTTACCTCTTGCTCAAGTTTAAATAGATGCCGGTTGAAATGTTGTTGCAACCTCTCGTTTGCATAATTTATACAAAACTGTTCAAAGCTATTCTTCTGAAAGTTGGAAGACAAAATCATAAGTTGAACAAACTTCTACACAATTACAATATAGAAAGAGCTAATTATAAACTACTTACCTTAAATGACTCAAACCCATAAATATCAAGGATGCTTATGGACCTGCCAACGCATCTTTTACCAACTTCAAGTGACTTGTTGATTTGTACCACAAGCCAGTCAAACAAGCTTGCATAGATGAATTTTGCTAATGCATCTCTTGTGTCAATCGCCTATATTACAAGTTATAACCAACATATTATCAGGTTGTTAATTGTGCATCACGGCAAACATAGCATGTGACTAAAGAGATTATGAAGAATAAGTGTACTAGCAAATACGGGACGAACCTGTTGCAATGTCGATTTCTTAGCAATATTATCCTTGGCAGCTCGGATTCCATGGGTAGATAAAGCTTGCATCAAGTCATGAGTTGCACAACCCATAAGCCTGGCAGCACTGGTTAAAGCTGCAACAAGGAAAAAAATCCCACTTAAACTCAAAAGTGAAACAAAAGGCTAACTACAGGCATTATATTCTTTGTTCTATACAAGATTTATGCAAACTCAGTTCCTTAAAAACTGCTACAACAACGAAGGAATCCAGTTTCTCTCTATTAGAAGAAAAAGAGAGAAAAAATGATGTATTTGCTGAAGATGTGTCATTATGCAAAGCTAAACCCCACATTATTACCTTCGTCAGCTAATGCCTCCACATGATGTTCATCGTCAATTAATTGAAATGATACATCTCCCAGCCATAATACAGCAGCAAGCATTGCAAATGCTTGCTCTTGCTGTTCTTTGCAAATTTGAACAGTGTCCAAGGCTTCCTGCAGAAATGGGAAAACTATTGCTTAAAAACCAATGTGACCAGAAATCAAACGGTAAAAGAATGGCTACACTATTATGGCGACATTAAAATCTAGTCTTCTGAATTACCACAAGCTTATGGAATTTCTGAGCATCATCAACACCATTAATCACCAAGTTGTCACTCTGGATAAGATAGTTGTACTCATTAGCCATTTTAAGATTCAGTCTCTCTGTAAAGCCATAATTCAAAGGATCATAAATATATTTCACAGATTCAGGTAAATAAGCTGTGCAGAACTGTAAACAATATCATGTATCTATTTCACAGACCCCAAGAGTTTTCTGAACTAGCAAGGAGTGTGAAATACTGTAAAATGAAATAGTACCTCTTAGAGCCAGTGGAGCACCAGCACAAAGTTGATAAAAGATATGGTAAGACCGTTCACCAGCAGCCACCTGTACTACTCTCGACTGCTCAAAGGTGACAACAAAAACATCCACATCAGATACCATACATGACAACAGAGACAATATAAATTGTAACTGGGTCAGGAACTCACCTTTTCCAGAAGAACTATCCAGGATTGCCATTGATAAATCAACATTAGCACAAAAATAAAGTCAGTAACCAGGATCAATCATTGTAATTTTATTACAGCAAAGTAATAAACTAATAGTAGAAATTTTTCAAATTCAACATGCTTACAAGTTTGGATGTTGGCACCAGATATCTTCCCCGATTCGGTAAAATGAACTTCTGTAAGTTTGCCCTGCACCAGAACAGAGTAATAAACAAGTCGTATTTTTCTAAGCTATAGTAAATGTGATGCACGTGCCAAAGTGGAAATCGGTCCTCTAGTTTAATATCAGCAAGGATTCGTTAGCCATGAGAGTAATTTTATATAGATTTGCCTTCAATATATAACAGTGGAAAATGAACTAGGGGGAAAAGAAGAACTCACAAATCGGCTAGAATTGTCATTCCTAGATGTCTTTGCATTCCCAAACGCTTGAAGTATACAATGTGTCTCAAGGATTTTAGACACTATCTTTCCATTGCCACCTCCAAGGGCAGCTAGGTACTGCATTGCAAATTTTGCTGCTTCAGTTTTCCCAGCTCCACTTTCCCCACTGCAAGATGACTTTAGTTAATTCTATAGGTCATAAAACAAATAATGAGCTTAAAGAACCACAGTATTATATTATCGTATATTAAGACAAATATTAAATCTCTGACTTACCTTATGATTATAGATTGATCGACTCCATCTGCAAAATTTTAACAGAATTAAAAGAGCATCAGAAAACAGGTCACCACAACACCACAAGCAAATTATCACTTGTTTATGCGAACTTCAGAAAGAAAAGAAAAGAAAAGAATGACTTCATTCACCATTCATCATCTCATTATAAGCAGTGTCTACTATAGCAAAAACATGAGGGCTGTCTGTAGCTTTCTCTCTATAACTCGTGACAAAATCTTTTCCATAAATTTGGACGTCTTTGTATGGGTTGACTGCTATCAAAACTGGACCAGCTTTACTCTACATAGAGAAAACAAAATGTATAAATGAAGCTCGGTAGCAGAGACAATCCTCATTAGTACTCGAGTAAGGATTATATCTTTCTTACATATATCATATCGTGAGCATATCTGTACTTAAGATTGTGAAGAACTGACGGCTCATTCAAATAACTAAGCTCTATCATATCATTCACACCCTCCAAAATTTCTGGGTTTGCAGGTAAAAGCTCGCTGGTTGATGCCTTTACAACCTATACCAACAACACAATGTAAATCTAAATGAAAACTGGAGGTTCATCATACAATTTCAAAAAATCAAGACATATGAACTTACATTTCCATTAGAAAGGGAGACAAATGATTCCTCTCCTGACGTAGACTGTATAGCTCCAGATTCCCACGCCCCATTGGATTGCCGGCACCAGACGCGAAGTTTCTGTAAAGATAAATACGATTTACTCAAATCATTTTCACATAAGATAAACAAATGTCCAAGGTGATCCTTCCATTCCTATGTTTCAGCAAAAGAGAACCCAAGTGGCAGTCTAAATTTAGTAACAAAGGCTAAACTAATCACAGATTTCCCCCAGGACTAATAATCCAATGCATTGCATCAACTAAAAAAGGGCACAGAAAAAAATTTTAAAAAAAAAACTTACAATACCACCATAAGAAATAGCTATAATCAAAATCGATCAAAGTTAAAACAAAAGTCACCAAACTATATTTTTTTTCTTCAAATTTACCCTGGAATCAATCCATAGTCCCTAAATGGTATAAAAACATGACGCCAAACTCATAAAACAAATCAATCCACAAATAAAAGAAGAAGGAGAAGAAGAAGAAGAAGAAGAAGAAACAATTTAAACTTGAAATTGAACTTTTTAATAAAATACACAGTATAATCATTTACCTTCCAGATCGCCTTCCCTTTCTGCATTTCATTAACCTCAGCTTTGGCATCAGAAACCTTATCTTCCCCTTTCTTCCCTACCACTGCCTCCAAATCATAAGGTGAATCCACATTCACAATTTTCCTCAATTTTTTGCTCCCAAAAACATCTCTCTTCTCTCCCAACTCCTCTTCCTTTCTTTTACTTTCCTCTTTCCCTTCAACTTCACTAAAACCGCAGCCGTTTTCGCCGTTAGAAACGAGTTTGAAGTTCGTCGGAAGCGACCGGCGGGCCGAGGGAAGTCTGGCCTTGGAAGTTGGCCGCGACGGTAAAGCCGGCGGTAAGTCCTTAGGCTTCTCGTCCTCATCTTGCCGCCGGAGAGTCTCCAACATTTCTTCGAGCGAACTTTTCGCTAAAGCCGTAGGCGACGCCGATAACATCATTTTCCGGTGGTGAGACAAAAAAGTAAAGTTTTTTTTTTCCTTAGAAATTCAAACCAATTTCTTATCTAAACTGGCTTTGAAAATTTTTGACAAAGAAGATCGAAACGTCATGGGCTTTGAAAACGGAGAATAAAAACAGCAGCGAATCGGGGAAACGAAACAAACCGTTTCAAAACTTTGTTAAAAAGAAACAGAACAACTGCCACTAGCACGACATAGAATTAGCAAAAATCACAGCTTTAAAAAAAGAAACTTTCTTACAAAACAGATTAAGATTGTTAGAGAAACAAAGATTTGAACAAAAAACAAAGCAGTCAAAGTTGTTTTGGGGAGAAACAACTGTGCTTCTGCTTCATTTTTTTCCTGTTTCTGCTTTGGGTTATATCACAAATTTTTTTAAAAAAAAATCCAGTGGAACTAATTTGAATACTGATATTATGAACGATTAAATTAGATTGAAATATTATCTTTAATAAATTTCGTCGTGTGAATTCTTAAAAATTCATCAATAAATTGAGATGATTATATAGAGAGGAAAGAAAAACAGTTTGGAAACGATGAATGGGGTCTAAATTTAAAAAATGGAAATATAATTTTAAGAATAAAATAAGAGGAATTAATTCATAGAAATAAACTAAAAGGGAGTTCTAGGGGAGGGACCTGAATAAATCTGAAGCGAATAGGGAAAAACACAGAGGATTTGGAATAGGTCCCTTTCTTTTTTTGAATTTTTATTAAAGTCCCTTTTTATTAGAATATTACTTAATCATTAGAATAAGAAATACCAATATATTTTAAATAAAAATTAAGCTTTTGAGCTAGTACGAAAATGAATAGATTATGCAAATTAAGCACTTTCCATAAAATAATAATTCAAATAAAAGTAACAAAATCTTATTAGATATCCTAATAAATTCCTATGGGGATTCTTCCATTTTTTTTCGTTTCATGCATCGAATTCAATTGTTTTTTTCTTTACTTATTTGAATTAATATAATTTTTCTCTTCCCTTCGATGCAAATTAACCACTTAGCAAATACAACTTTCATCGTTATACTCTTTGGTGTGTGGGTAGGTGGATCAAAAATTTAACTACTCAAATCATGTGGTTTAAGTAAGATAGTAAGAATATCTCTTATTTTTTACTTAATCGGTGGTAACATTAGTTTTGGTGTTGGTTGTCGACTGCAGTAATTCATATTTTGTTTGTTTTTTCTATTTGTTTTGTCCTTTTTGCATATTTTGTTGCGATTTTTCTACATTTGCAACATGTTTTCTCTACATTTACGACATGTCTTGCCTTATGGCACATTTTTATGGTTAATTTTGCAAGTTTTTGTTGTTCGTGCGGTGATCCTCACGATGCTTGTTTTTTATTCATGTTTGTCGGTAGTCACATAGAGTTTTGTCCCCTTCTAGAATGTTTGTCGATGTAATCGGTAGCGGGTCGCTTTTTTGATAATAGGCGTGAAAGGTGGTTGTCAATTTTGAGGATTTTATCTAGTTCGTGTTTTGTTAAGTCCCTAGGGACTCTTCCTACAATAAACCGTAGAAAATTTTTTGGTACAAAGAGAAAGTGTTTGATATAACTGATGCAACGCTTAACTTTTCTTCTTAAATTTACTATTTATTTTTATTTTTTTTATGTTTTAAATAGAGGTTGCGTTCTGGTTTTACTTTTGTTTATCAATAAAGTTATTTGGTTGGTGTGTCAAGAAAGTATATCATATTTTAACAAGTGGTCGAAGGTTCAATACTCTCTTTGAACATAAATTAACTTTAAAACTTATGGGCTAGCTTCTTGACGGATGTGAGTTTAGTTGGAATGGTTAGGGGTGATAATGAGTCTGACCGACTCGCAAGTTATTTGGGCTCAGCTCGGTCAAAGCTCGTGAACATGCTCAAAAAATTATATATATATATATATATATATATATACTCCATATACACTTGTATGTTTCAATGTTGTTAACTTGTTATCATGGTTGAATACTTTAAATCTCTTTCTTTCTGTGGACTTGTATGATTTAAAAAATGTACTATGATTACTTATGAACTTCAAAAATAAATATTATATCTTTCCAAATAGGGTTTCATATGTTATTTTTCAAAACTTCAATAAAAATATTTAAAAATAATTTGAGAAAAACAACAAGCCGAACCGAGACTGCCTAGGCTCGTTATCATCCATATGTATGATTATTGTTTCAACATCTAGACAATTGTAAATTTAACATACATACTTAAACGCGCATTATCCTTTGATTTTTAGTTTTAAATTGCCTGTATATTTTTTTATCGTATTATAACAAAAGTAATTTAAGCATTGGTTTAGAAAAATTAAATAGCCAACTTTTAATGTTTTTGGATCAAAAGTTAATAAATCATGTTAATAAGGACATGGAATAGTACGTGTTTTTGTGGTCCTTTTGCAATAATTTAGTGAAACGCATTACCTCTCGTTTGCCCAAAACGTTACGTTCTTGACTTGAAGGGTATATTTCTTGACTTGTTAGGAAGATAATGGAATTGAAAATGACATGGAAACAAAACTTGTCCTTGAATTTTTTTTAAATAGCATTTTGTTTAAAATTCAAAGGTTGTTATAAATCAGAGTTTGTTAGGAAAGTTCAAATAATTAGAAAGTGTGACAATCAAACCCTTGAAGGCATATAAGATGAGAAAGGTAGAAATTAGAATACAAGGATGAAAAAATGGTAGGTAGCTTTCATAACTAATATAATAATTATCAAATAAAAAAGTAATTGTACCACAAGTTCCCAAATCATAATCTTTAGTTTAAATTGGTCCTCAAAATTTTGATTGTTTCATTTTATCCTATAATTATGACTCTCATTTTTAAACTGACCTCCAAACTTTTGAACGTTCCAAAATCGTCTCAAACTATAACTTTTGGTCTTATACTTTTGAATATTCTAGTTTCATCCCCAAATTATCAATATATGTTAATCATATATGTTGTTAATCAAAATCGTATAAAAATCTTAATTGTCATGTAAACACTGATGTGTATTGTGTAATAATAAGATGTGAAATAAATGAGAATTTGAGGATAAAATTAGAACATTCACAAGTTCAAGGACCAATTTAGAATGAGGATTAAAAACTGAGGATGCAACTGAAATATTTAAAAGTTTGAGGACCAATTTAGAATGTGAGACATAGTTTGAAGATGAAATTGAAACACTTAAAAATTTAAGAACCATTTTAAAATGAAATCGAATCTTTAAAATAAATTGAAACATTTAAAATTTTAAAGACCATTTTAGAATAGGGCATGTGATACAATTAACTCTTAAATAAACAAAGATTTTTTTTTACAAATAATAAACAAAGAGTTTTTTTAAAAAGAACTTGATATATAAAAGGGTAGGTGGGTAATTACATCTAGTGACAAAATCACCCATTAATATTTTGAAAATTAGTATTTATTTTTACAAGGGCAAATAAGTAATTAGACTCCTTTGCCCTAAGCCTTTTTTTTTTATCAAATTTTCCCTAAGCCATATAAATGAATAGAGTTGCTCTTGCAAAAAAAAAAAAGAATAGAGTTGAGTTATTTGAATAAACATTATATTATAAGTGGAGGGAGCTTAATCATAACGGTAACGTGGCCCCTACTAATATTGTGTGATAAAAGCAAAAGCCAAGCAACTATAAGTCAAACCACAAATATATATATATATATATAACATATATTGAAATAATAGTTGTGCTTCATTTAGACATTTGACTTACACTCATTTTTTATTTTGGTATTTTTTATATATAGACATTTAAAGTGATTTTAAAATAATGATAATTTTAAATTATAACGAAATGGTCAATAATTTCTAGAGTAAGTGGTTACGGCTCTTAATTGACAGCCTCTTTTTCTCCTTAGGTTGTGGATTCTAAACCTATTACGAGCAAGTTCCCCCTTCCATCTCCACTAGATAAAAATTTGTTAAAAAATGTAATGTCAACCATTACACCAAATCAAGATATTCCTTTAATTAGGACGATCAACAATTGTCAAATCTGTATTTATTTGTTTCTTTTTATATAGGACTCTAAATAGGAATTGGCCGTTTATATACTTTGTTTTAGGAGCTATTTTATTCATTGTAGTGTATATATATATATATATACACGTTCTCCTTTTGCTTTCAATAATATCAGTAGAAGGCATTTTCACGTATTCTTTTCATAGCATCAGAGCAGCCACGTTCCTGATTTCTTTTACATAAAACATATTGCCCACCTTTCTTTAGCCAACATCCATGGTAGGAAAAGATAATAGTCAAAGCAAAGCCAAGCCTGAAGCTAACAAATTTGATAACCCAATTGATCCATTTTACCTGCACCATTCAGACCAACCTGGTCTTGTACTCGTTACACAATTGTTGAATGAAGAAAATTACAGTAGTTGGAGTCGTGCCATGCTCATGGCTCTTAGCATCAAAAACAAAGAAGGTTTTGTCAACGGTACTGTTGGGATTTATGATGCTCGATTCCTTCAACCGTTCTTGCTCGCCAAGTGTGGAGAAGTTGGATAATTGGGTGTTTTAGTGGGAGGTGAAAATTGGACAATAAGACACAAGGAATTATAGTGGTTCAACCTTCTAACCAATGTCTACATCCACTACCTTAGCTCCCCACTAAGGATTTCAACAAATTCACTCTAGAATTTCGTCCCCTTTTCTCGGCTTAGGAGGAAACTGTTACAATGATTAAGCTAACTACCCTTAGCTTAATCAAACACTCTCTTACAAGAGAAATTCTTAAGCAAACTTGAAATCCCTCTAATAGGTATTTGTTTGCACTATAAAGCTCTCACCCAAAACCTAAACACTTGAGAAAATTTAACAATATTTAGCTCACTAGTGTTGTATATACAAGAAATGGACAATTTAAGCTCTAAGACAATTTCTTGATCATAGTATTATTGACAATTGAAGCATTAGTCTTCTCTTGATGCTTGGAGGTCTCTTTTATACTCCCAAATGAGTTTGTAGCCGTTGAGGACTGTTGGAGATGTTTTGGAGCCGTTTGAGACTTTATTTCCCACAATAATTGCAGTTCCGGTGTTGTCCGTTTCGGAACAATCAAGCTCGTATTGGAACGACCTTATTCAGAATTAGCCGTTGAAGTCTGATGTAGCAGGCCATATCGAAACGTCTATGGCCGTTTCGAAACCCTTCTGAATGTATCGAAACGTGTTGAGTGGATCGAATGATCGAACTAAACCAAGAGGGGGTGAATTGGAATTTTAATGTTCTTGGTGGTGGAAATTGCAAATAAAAAGATTGACAAGGAATTTTAGAGTGGTTCAAGTTCCAAATGAACTCTACATCCACTACCTTAGCTTCACTAAGGATTTGCAACAATTCCACTAATTGCTCTTTCTCTTTTCTAGGCTAAGGAGGTAACCCTTACAATTTTCGGTCAAATTTTCTACCCAAAATTTGACCCAGTCCTCACACAAATAAAACAAAGAATTTGTTGGCTAAACAAGTATCTCTCAATACATAAACTAGCCCAATTACAAGCACTCAACCCAATTGAAATGATAAGAATGAAAAATACAATTGGGGTTTCTAGACAATGATGGGATTTAGGCACAAATGCTTGGATTTGATGTTTGGATGTTTGCTTTAGGATCAATAGTTGTTGCTAAAGCTTTTAGAGGTCCCTTTTATACCTTCTCATTGAATTCTAGCCGTTGTGGTTGTTGCAATCATCAATAGAGCCGTTGGGGGTGTTATCTCCCCTCCATAAATGCAGTCTGCAACCAACCGTTTCGAAAAGCCCGACCCTGTTTCAAAATAGACCAAAATAGAAAGAGCCGTTGGGGTGCATTAAAGAGCCCGTATCGAAACGGTCAGACATGTTCCGATACGCTAAGAGCCGTTTTGAAACTTGTTTCGAAACATTTTTCCACTGTCAAGGGTCGTATCGAAACGGCTTGAGATCGTTTCGAAACACCTTAACGGTTTGTTCAAATCAATTAAAAATCAGTTAAAAACTTTCAACGGTCATATTTTTCAAACCAATTTAAGAACCGTTTCGAAACACTTCATATCGTTTCGATACGGTGTCTCTTTGTTCTAAAGCCATTTCGATACCTGTTTCGAAACATGGGTTCACAGTTTCAAAACTGTTTCGAAACGCCTTAGACCGTTTCGAAACAGGGACTCGAAAATCATTGTTTTGGCTTTAAGAACACTTAGCAAATATTTGATAAACTTAGTTTTTAACTTAGGCATATTCTTTAAATCATATAGAGATGTTTGAGGACTTAAAAATTCGTTTTTACATTTTCAATTTAGTCCTTAGGTTCTTTAGTTATATCAAAATTAAAATATCAGTTTCACAATCTCCCCCCTTTTTGATATAACAAAACCAAAGTTAGAATTTTTAAGAGTTTTGAAGATTTTAAACATATTCTAACTCCCCCTCAATTTAAGGTAGGTTTTTAAAGTTTTAAAAGGATTTAAATTTTAAATTCAAGGTTTAAAAACTTAAAAACACTTTAAACATTTAAAACGAATTTTTGGCTCTTAGATTACTTCTCTCCCTTTTTGTTAGATCAAAAATAATAAACAAGGTTCATAGAGAAGAAATAGGGTTAATGGCAATAATCATTAAGCAATATTCAATAAGCAACAATAATATTAATTCATAAAATTAAAATATCCAAAACATAAATCTTCAACAAAAAGTTCAAAGCATAATCCCAAATAAAATCAAAAGCATAGGTTCATAAAACATAATGGAGATAAAGATGCAAACTTAATCCTAAAATGCATAGCTAATATGATATGTCATGAATATCCCAGGCCTCGTCGTTACCATCATCATCCGAGGACTCATCATCGCTCTTGACTTGAGAACGGAAAAACTTCATCCATTAGCCATAAAAGGTGGAGAAGGACATGTCCATGGCCGATTGTTGAGTCTCAAGGTATTGGAGTCGGTTCTCATTGGCAAGGAGACGATCTTCTACATTTTGAAAACGTGTATTGATAGCACCAAAGCTCGAAGCCATGTTAGTGTCCATGGCGTTGAACCGCTCGGTAAGGAAGGTCGTGAGAGCTTCATTGTTCGCAACTTGAGCTTGTGGTTGAGGTTCAACGGGAGGAGGAGGAGGAGGTGCTTCCCTATCAACACGTTCCCAATGTTCATTGTTTACATAGCGAAAACCGGACTTACAGAGAGAGGACTCACCAATTTTTGACTTGCGGGGTTCCTGAGAGTCGTAGGTGCAATCAAGATTAAGCGTGCTAAAGATGTGACTTAAAACCGTTCCATAAGTGAAGGATTTTAGTGCATCGGTGTCACGAAGCTTAACATTGTTAACTATTTCGGCAAATATGATATTAACTAGATTAGGGCGCTCACCACGAGGGAAACACTCAAGCCAAAAATAGTCTACTTGACGGATGTGAGAATATTTACCTCCGGAGGGGCGAAGGAACCATGAGACCATCAAATGAAGGAATCTATCGTGCGCATCCAAACTAAGCACCGAACCAGTGTGAGAACCAAAGTGACTCTCATTCGCAATTCCTTCGTCCTTAAGAGAAAACGTAAACTCCAAGAGGGGGATGTTAATGACAATCCTCTTGCCCAAGATAGAGGACTCAAGGCCAACCACTTTGGTATTATCTTCATTGTTAATAAATTGAGCATTGGAGTAAAAGAGAAGTACCATGTGTTTGTAGCAAATATCTGGGATACTCAATAGACCAAGGAATCCCCATTCTCTTAAACGGTCGAGATAACGAAAGAGAAATCGCTCGGAGTCAAGAAACGTGAGATCAATAACACGCTTACGACGAACTTCGTACTCCTTGACATATTTGAAACGATCCCTCATCTCTTGAGTTTGAAGAGTTTTTTGAAATAGCAGGGTGAGATTTGGACGAATACTCGAGTCACCGGATTGAACGGACTTACGCTTTTTGTTAATATTCTCCATAGCCATCCTAGAAACATTAAGCAAGCGAAAAAAAATTTAAGTGTATGCATGAGATTTCGTAATTCAATCCAATGATAAATCCCACTTAGGTTTAAAACAAGTTTTAAAAAAATATAAAAAAATTAAGAGAAAAACAGTAAAAAAAATACGAGTGAAAATTTATATATTCGAATAAAAAAATTGAAGATTTTGAAAAAAAATTACAAGATTTGAAAAACCCAAGTATCAAAACATATAAACTATACAAAATTAAAATTTTCTAACCTAAGATTCGAATACAAATTGAATGAAAAAGAAAAAGAAGAAAAATACCTTAAATTGGGATTTTGGATGAATGGATGAAATTCCTTGCACAAGATTGTTGAAGCTTGCTTAGACTTGTGTTTAAGAGTAAAACCCCTCAAGATTTAGTGAAAAACAAAGAGGTTTAGAGGGTTTTTATAAGTAAAAATGATTCTAGGGTTTTTAGGGTTTGGGAGAGTTTTAATTAAAGCATAACTTTATCATCAGAAGCCCTTTTTAAAGCAGTCCGCGAACCCGTTTCGGAACGGTGTCGACCGTTTCGAAACGCGGGCACGAAAGTTTGACCAATTTTTCAACTCCAGCTGACCGTTTTGATACGTGTTTGACCGTATCGAATCCCCGTTGACTCGTATCGAAACTTGTTTCGATACACCCCTTAGTAGTAGCCAAAACGCTTCGAAACACTTGGAAGGTGTTTCGAAACGCCCTTCTCTAAGATAGAAATTTAAAGCAATCGTATCGAAATAGGTGGACCCGTTTCGATACACCTGGGCCTGGAAGTGCAGATGGGGCTCTAAAAGTGCAGAAAAATGAAATTTTCTAAGGCCTAACTTGCATGAATGACATGAATGAGCAGGAAAAACATATGCAAACATAAACATACTCCCCCTAGCTATAGGCATGGATGAAATTAGGAGTAAAAACACATAAACATGGCATTTCACAAGATCAAGCAATTTTAAGCACAAAAGAGGTCATAAAAGGTCAAGATAGGCTAGTTAGACCTAACTCTCTCCTAAGGGACCAAAAACGCTCTTTGTCTAAAGGTTTTGTAAATATGTCCGCTAATTGATTTAAGGTGTCAACATACTCTATAACCACATCTTCTTTAAGGACATGATCTCTAATGAAATGATGCCTTATTTCTATATGTTTGGTTCTAGAGTGTTGGATGGAATTTTTTGTCAAATATATAGCACTAGTGTTATCACATTTTAGGGGTATGGTTTCAACTTTAATACCATAATCTAAGAGTTGTTGCTTCATCCAAAGGACTTGAGCACAACAACTCCATAAGGATATGTACTCGGCTTCGGTGGTAGATAAGGCTACACTATTTTGTTTCTTAGAGAACCAAGATATGAGCATACTACCTAGGAATTGACAAGTTCCCGAAGTACTCTTCCTATCGATTTTACATCCCTCATAATCCGCATCCGAATAAGCATGAAGGTTGAAGGTGGAGTCTCTAGGGTACCAAAGACCTAAACAAGGAGTATCTCTAAGGTACCTAAAGATTCTCTTAACGACTATAAGGTGAGACTCTCTAGGACTAGCTTGAAACCTAGCACACAAGCAAACACTAAACAAGATATCCGGTCTACTTGCGGTAAGGTAAAGCAATGATCCAATCATAGAACGGTAAAGCTTAGAGTCAACACACTTACCTCCTTCATCTTTGTCAAGCTTTGTAGATGAGCTCATAGGTGTGGCTTGAGGCTTTGCATTCTCCAAGCCAAACTTCTTGAGCATGTCCTTTATGTACTTTGCTTGATTGATGAAGGTGCCATCCTTCTTTTGCTTGATTTGGAGTCCCAAAAAGAATGAGAGCTCCCTCATCATGCTCATCTCGAATTCACCTTGCATTAGCTTAACAAACTCTTTGCAATGGCATTCGTTAGTAAAACCAAAAATAATATCATCAACATAAATTTGTACTACTAAGATGTCATTTTTATACCTTTTTATAAAAAGTGTAGTGTCCACCTTGCCTTTTTCAAAAAAAATCAATTAAAAAATTTGAAAGTCTTTCATACCAAGCTCTAGGAGCTTGTTTTAAACCATAAAGAGCTTTAGTGAGTTTGAAAACATGATTTAGAAATTTTGAGTCTTCAAAACCCGGTGGTTGTTCCACATACACTTCCTCATTTATAAACCCATTTAAAAACGCGCTTTTAACATCCATTTGAAAAAGCTTGAAATCATGATAACATGCATATGCAAGCAACATCCTAATGGCTTCCATTCTAGCTACGGGTGCATAGGTTTCATCAAAATCTATTCCCTCTTCTTGAGTGTAAGCTTGTGCTACTAGTCTAGCTTTATTTCTCACAATGTTACCACTCTCATCTAGCTTGTTCCTAAAGACACATTTAGTTCCTATGGTAGATTGATTACTAGGCCTATCAACTAATGTCCAAACGTTACTTCTCTCAAATTGATTTAACTCTTCTTGTATAGCCATAATCCAAAAATCATCTTTCAATGCTTCTTTTATATTCTTAGGCTCTATGCATGAGATAAATGCAACATGATTCATTAATCTAAGAGAAGATCGAGTGGTTACCCCCTTGGATGGATCACCCAAGATTTCATCATCTTTGACATAGTTGAACTCCCTTGGGTAGCTCACTTCATTTTCCTCAAGAGCCAAGTCCTTCAAGGCTTCAAGAGGTGGATCTTGTGTGTCCTCTTCTTTTGTTGGAATCTCATCCTCTTTTGAAGTTTGTCCTCCATCAAAGGCATTTATGATTCATACATCATCATCATCACAAGAATCCTTCCTTGGAAGGAGGTTATCATCGAATACAACATGTATAGATTCTTCTACTACTAAAGTTCTTTTGTTAAATACTCGATAGGCTTTAGAGGTTAAAGAGAATCCTATGAAAATAGTTTTATCACTTTTTGCATCAAATTTACGTAAGTTATCTTTTCCATTATTTAAAACAAAAAATTGCAACCAAAAGGATGAAAATAGCTAATTTTAGGCTTTTTAGATTTTAAAATCTCATAAGGTGTTTTCTTTAAAATTGGCCTAATCATTACTCGGTTTACAATGTAGCAAGCGGTGTTTGTGGCTTCCGCCAACAAATATTTAGGTAAATTATTTTCACAAAGCATGGTTCTAGCCATTTCTTGCAAAGTTCTATTTTTCCTCTCAACTACCCCATTTTGTTGAGGAGTTCGTGGAGCCGAAAAATTGTGGCTATTACCATTTCATTTAAAAAATCTTCAAACCCTAAAATTTGAAACTTGGTTCTATGATCACTTCTAATATGTGAAATTCTAAGTTCAAGATCATTTTGGGTTAGTTTTGAAAATGTGATGAATTTTTCTAAAGCATCATCTTTAGTACTTAAAAATAGAACCCAAGTAAATCTAGAAAAATCATCAACAAGTACAAATGCATAAGATTTACCACCCAAGCTCATAGTCCTAATTGGCCCAAATAAATCCATATGGATAAGTTGTAAACATCTACTTGTAGAAACATCATTAATGGATTTAAAGGAAGACCTATGTTGTTTACCCTTAGAGCATGCATCACAAATTTTATCATTTGAGAATTTAATCTTGGGTAAACCTCTAACTAGATCAAGGGAAACTAGTTTTTCTAAACACTAATGCTAGCATGTCCTAGTTTCCTATGCCACAACCATGCATCATTTTCATTTTGTGCTACTAAGCATGCATGAGATGTATGTATGTCATCTAGATGCACCATGTATATGTTCCCTATGCGATGACTTATGAGCATAATATTATTAGATTTAATGTCAACTATTTTGCACCCATTTTTATCAAATAAAACATTAAATCCTTTATCACACAATTGACTTATGCTCAACAAGTTATGTTTAAGACCATCGACATACAAGCCATTTTCAATAAGAATAGTAGAGTGATTACCTATGGAGCCAATACCTTTAATGTGACCTTTGGAGTTGTCACCAAATGTTACCACTCCTCCACTCTTTGGCTTTAGATCCATGAATCTACTCTTGTCTCCGGTCATATGCCTTGAGCATCCACTATCAAGGTACCATGAGTTTTGACTTTGTGCTTTGGCCTTGTAGCAATGCTCCCCCTACAAACAAAGATATTAAGCTTTTGTTTTTGGTACCCAAATCATTTTGGGTCCATGAGTGTTAGCTCCCAAAACCTTGGTTCCCTTAGGAATCCAAGATGACATAGCAACAATGTTATTATATTTTACAAGTTCCTTAGGAACTCATACACTTCTAATCCTTTTAGTTCTACTATGTCTAGGAAAGCTACTTTGTTTGTAGTAATTAGTCTTTTTCTTAGGTTGGTTTGTTTTTGAATATTCACCTATTTCATGCTTGACACTACCACCATTTTTAAAAGACTCTTTGAGCTTATTTAGCTCATCTAACACCTTTTGGTGTTCACTATTACATTGAGATAAAAGATTATTAAGATCAATATTTTCATCTTGAAAAAATTTTAGTTCATCTTTCAACCCTAATATCTTTTTCTCAAATTTTAAATTAGCTTGAGAGAGTGAGTCATTTTTATCATTTAGTTCCGAAATAATTTTCTTATTCCTAATGACCGACTCCTTGTATTTCTCAACTAATTCATCATAGACCTCTTGCAACTCATCATATGCATCATTTAATTCATCATATGTAAAATCTAAAGATGGTGAGTTAGAGGTTACCATGGAGGAATCTTCCTCAAGTGCCATGAGGCAAAGGTTGGCCACTTCTTGTTCGTCATCCTCGGATGACTCCTCATAACTCCAAGTAGCAAGCTTGGCTTTGAGCTTCTTCTTCTTCTCAAAGTCCTTCTTCTTGAGTTGAGGGCACTCCGAACGTATGTGGCCGGGTTTATTGCACTCGATGCAAATGATTTGATCCTCTGCTTCTTCTTTGTTTTTACCTTTGAAGTCCATCTTCCTTTGAATTTTTCTTCCCCGGTTGGACCTCATAAAGCGTGAGAATCATTTAGCTATCATAGCCAATTCTTCTAGCTCATCCTCCTCACTAGAAGAGCTCTCCTCAAGTAATGAAGCTTTGAGAGCTATTCTCATCTTCTTCTTCTTTTCAACCTCTAGCTTTTCTACTTTCTTCTCTTCCTTCTTCTTCTCTTCTTCCTTTCCTTGCTTCATAATCTCATGAGTAAGGAGAGAACCCACTAGCTCATCAAGCTTTAAAGTTTTCAAATTTTTAGCTTCTATGATGGCGGTTCTCTTCCCATCCCAAGATTCGGGAAGTGAGTAGAGTAGCTTCCGGACAAGCTTGTCTTCCGGTATTGTCTCTCCAAATTCTTTGAGACCATTGACTATGGTGGAGAAACGATCAAACATCTTGGACACCGTCTCATCGGGCTCCATCTTGAAATTTTCATAACTAAGATTGAGAATTCCAATCTTAGTTTCCTTGACATCATTGGTTCCCTCATAGGTAGTCTCAAGAGTGTCCCACACTTCTTTGGCACTCTCAATGGATGACACTTTGGAGTAGATGTCCGGGCCGAATGAACATAAGAGCATGTGGAGAGCTTTGTCATTTATTTGAATCTTTCTCCTTTATTCTTCACTCATCCCCACCTTTTTCTTCAGAACCATCTTCCTTTCACTATCTTGCTTCAATGGAATGTAAGGGCCATCTTCAATTACATCCCAAACTAAGTAGTCATTGGACTTGATGAAGAGGCGCATTCTATTCTTCCAAAACTGATAGTTGTCACCATTGAAGAATGGAGGTTTTGTAGTGGATTGAGACTCATACATGCTCGAACCGGAGGTAGAAGTCATCTATTGATTTTTGGATGATCACACTCTTCCTAGGAAATCCTCTTGTGGTTGTTAATCCTCAAAAAGGTAGGCTCTGATACCAATTGTTTAGTGGATCGAATGATCGAACTAAACCAAGAGGGGGTGAATTGGAATTTTAATGTTCTTGGTGGTGGAAATTGCAAATAAAAAGATTGACAAGGAATTTTAGAGTGGTTCAAGTTCCAAATGAACTCTACATCCACTACCTTAGCTTCACTAAGGATTTGCAACAATTCCACTAATTGCTCTTCTCCTTTTCTAGGCTAAGGAGGTAACCCTTACAATTTTCAGTCAAATTTTCTACCCAAAATTTGACCCAGTCCTCACACAAATAAAACAAAGAATTCGTTGGCTAAACAAGTATCTCTCAATACATAAACTAGCCCAATTACAAGCACTCAACCCAATTGAAATGATAAGAATGAAAAATACAATTGGGGTTTCTAGACAATAATGAGATTTAGGCACAAATGCTTGGATTTGATGTTTGGATGTTTGCTTTAGGATCAATAGTTGTTGCTGAAGCTTTTAGAGGTCCCTTTTATACCGTCTCATTGAATTCTAGACGTTGTGGTTGTTGCAATCATTAATAAAGCCGTTGGGGTGTTATCTCCCCTCCATAAATGCAGTCTGCAACCAACCGTTTCGAAACGCACGACCCTGTTTCGAAATAGACCAAAATAGAAAGAGCCGTTGGGGTGCATTAAAGAGCTCGTATCGAAATGGTCAGACCTATTCCGATACGCTAAGAGCCATTTCGAAACTTGTTTCGAAACATTTTGCCACTATCAAGGGTCGTATCGAAACGGCTTGAGATCGTTTCGAAACGCCTTAACAGTTTGTTCAAATCAATTAAAAATCAGTTAAAAACTTTCAACGGTCATATTTTTCAAATCAATTTAAGAACCGTTTCGAAACACTTCACATCGTTCCGATACGGTGTCTCTTTATTCTAAAGCCGTTTCGAAACTTGTTTCGAAACATGGGTTGGCAGTGTTGAAATCGATTCAATACCCGTTTCGAAACATGGGTTCACAGTTTCAAAACTGTTTCGAAATGCCTTAGGCCGTTTCGAAATAGGGACTCAAAAATCATTATTTTGACTTTAAGAACACTTAGAAAATATTTGATAAACTTAGTTTTTAACTTAGGCATATTCTTTAAATCATATAGAGATGTTTGAGGACTTAAAAATTCGTTTTTACATTTTCAATTTAGTCCTTAGGTTCTTTAGTTATATCAAAATTAAAATATCGGTTTCACAAAACGGTTACAACTCGTTTCAGTACGATTGACAGTTAGGCTGCAAATTAAATTATCGTTGGGAAATAGTCGTTGGGTATTTGACCGTTGTAGAAATAATCGTATCGAAACAGTGAAGCCCGTATCGTAATGTTGTGTAAAACCCTCACCCAAATTAAAGCCCATTTCAAAACATGCAAGGTTGTATCGAAATGTTTTGTCTCTGTGAATGGTCGTTCTGAAATGCCTAGGGGTGTTTCGAAACACCTGAGTGGTTTTGTTAAGTTTGACTTTAGAAATTGTATAAAAACCCCTTTAAAACTACTTTAAACATATTTTCAAGTTTTTTGGACTTAAAAGCATTTTGAAATCTTTTCAACTTAGTATAAAACTATTTTTCAATTATGATATCAAAACATTAGTTCTTCAATCTCCCCCTTTTTTATATAATAAAACCAACTTGAAAAATTGTTTGGGATTCTCCCCTTCAAGTTTAAAAATTTGAATAAGAGATGAAAAATTTAAAAGTTAGATAAAGCTCCCCCTTATTCATTTGAAAAAGCAATTTTTCAAACCAAACTCTCCCCTTTTGTTATATCAAAGAGAATTTAAATGACTTTAAGTTCAAAATAACTTAGAAGGTTAAAAGTAATTGACACAAATAAGAATTTTTGTTTTAAAATGGCTCCCCCTTACTCAAAGCATCATCAAAAGATGTTAGTCCAACACATGATAATCTAGTTGAATTAAAAGAAAATAAATCAAATTAAACAAGTAAAAAACTAGATTTTACCAACACTTGAACTTCAAGGGAGGATGTGAAGCCTTCCTTCTTCAAGTGTTCTTCCTTGTGTGCATGAAGCTCCCCCTCAATATTTGGACTTGTTGATCAATCTCCATCACACCTAACATAAGACAATCAAGTAATTTTTGGTATCCAAGTTGCTTTGGATCCATAGACATTAGTGGCACAAAATTTAGTCCCATTAGGAATCCATTTTTCAATTTCATCCTTTTTAGTACCCAAATACTTCTAAAAACTTTACCATTTACAAATCTAGGGGCACTAGATTGTCTAACATAAAAGTTTAATTTTCCAAAATTATTTTTCTTTTCAAGTTCTTTTGAAATCAAATTCTTTTCTTTTTGAACTTTACGAAGTAAATTTTCTAAATCAAAACATTTTTGTTCAAACTCATTGAGTTTTGCTTCAAGTTCAATTTTGGTTTTAGAAATTAAATCATTTTGAATTTTCAAATTTGAGACAATTTTTTTATTTTTCAAAATGTGATTTTTAAATTCTAAAACCAAATTATCATAGGCATCTTGTAATTCATCAAAAGAATATGAACATGAAATAGATGAATTAGAAGTTACCATTGAATCTTCTTCGATGGCCATAAGGCAAAGGTTGACTTGTTCATCGTCAGTGGAGTCTTCATCACTCCATGTAGCCACATATACCGTCTTCTTATAGCTTGAAGTGTTTGCCCTCTTCTTCTTCATAGATTCACGTTCGAGTTCTTTCATGGCTTTCTTCATGAAAATGGCACACTTCTTGAAGAGATGAACTATCTCTTCTTCTTCATCCTCCTCCTCACTTGTATCAACATGGTTGCACTTGGAGGACTTGAGAGTCATGACATTCGCATGGATGCCTAGCTCCATGATCTTTTTCTTCCCCATCCTTCTTATAACTTCCTTCTTCTTCTCCTCGTCTTTGTCTTTCTTCATAATTTGGTGAGTGAGAAGTGACCCTATGAGTTCATCAAGCTTCAAAGTCAATTCTTAGCTTCGATGATGGCGGTCCTCTTTGAGTCTCATGACTCGGGAAGAGAATAGATAAGCTTTCGGACAAGCTTTTCTTTTGGAATGACTTCTCCATAACCCTTGAGTCCATTGGTGATGGTGGAGAATCGGTGGAACTTCTTCTCAATACCTCTTCCGGATCCATTTTGAAGTTTTCATACTCTAAGTTGAGGAGGCCGATCTTGGTCTCCTTTACTTCGTTTGTGCCTTTGTATGTAACTTCGAACTTGTCCCAAACTTCCTTGACACTCTCATAAGAAGACATCTTCTCGTATATGTTGAGGCTAAGTGCACAAAAGATGAAGTGCAAAGCCTTGCAATTTAGCTCCATCTTCTTGTGATCGTCAGCACTCCACTCCGCCTTGCTTCTTTTTGGTACGAACGAGTCATCTTCAATGATATCCCAAAGCTTGTAGTCTTTGGATTTGACAAAGAACATCATCCTTGTCTTCCAATCAGCATAATTGGTCTTGTCGAAGAAGGGTGGCTTGTCGATAGATTGCGCCATTGAGCCGGTTGTTTGAAATGTTGATCGAGCTTGGCGGATCGCCTCAATAGGGTGTTAATCTTCTTCAATTGAGTCAAGCTCTGGTACCAATTGTTGAGATTTATGATGCTCGATTCCTTCCACCGTTCTTGCTCGCCAAGTTTGGAGAAGTTGGATAATTGAGTGTTTTAGTGGGGGTGAAAATTGGACAATAAGACACAAAGAATCATAGTGGTTCAACTTTCTAACCAAGGTCTACATCCACTACCTTAGCTCCCCACTAAGGACTTCAACAAATTCACTCTAGAATTTCATCCCCTTTTCTCGGCTTAGGAGGAAACCGTTACAACAATTAAGCTAACTACTCTTAGCTTAATCAAACACTCTCTTACAAGAGAAATTCTTAAGCAAACTTGAAATCCCTCTAATAGGTATTTGTTTGCACTATAAAGCTCTTACCCAAAACCTAAACACTTGAGCAAATTTAACAATATTTAGCTCACTAGTGTTGTCTATACAAGAAATGGACAATTTAAGCTCTAAGACAATTTCTTGATCATAGTGTTGTTGACAATTGAAGCATTAGTCTTCTCTTGATGCTTGGAGGTCCCTTTTATACTCCCGAATGAGTTTGTAGCCGTTGAGGACCGTTGGGAATGTTTTGAAGCCGTTGGAGACTTTATTTCCCACATTAATTGCAGTTTTGGTACTGTCCATTTCGGAATAGTCGAGCCCGTATCGGAACGACCTTCTTCAGAACTAGCCGTTGAAGTTTGATGCAGCAGGTCGTATCGAAATGCTTATGGTTGTTTCGAAACCTTTCTGGACATATCGAAACGGTTACAACCCGTTTCGGTACGATTGACATCTAGGCTGCAAATTAAATTACCGTTGGGGATTTGACCATTGAGGAAATAGCCGTATCGAAACGCTATGTAAAACCCTCACCCAAATTAAAGCCCGTTTCGAAACAGACAAGGCTTTATCGAAACGTTATGTCTTTGTGAATGGTCGTTCTGAAACGCCTAGGGGTGTTTCGAAACACATGAGTGGATTTGTTAAGTTTGACTTTAGAAATTGTATAAAAACCCCTTTAAAACTTCTTTAGACATATTTTCAAGTTGTTTGGACTTAAAAGCATTTTGAAATCTTTTCAACTTAGTCCAAAACTATTTTTCAATTATTATATCAAAATATTAGTTCTTCAGGTACCATCAAACAACCATTGGATAGTTCTCTTGAAGAATACCAGCAATGGAAACGTTGCAATAATCTTGTAAGTGCATGGATTTTTAACTCAATATCACCAGATATTGGAGCAAGCATAATATACATTAATAATGCTCATGAGATTTGGGCCGATTTGGAAGAGCGTTATTCAAACACCAACAGTCTTCATCTTTTCCATGTGGAAGAAGCCATTCATAATAGCAAACAGGAAAATATGACCATTGGAGCTTATTACACCAAGCTTAAAGGTCTTTGGGATGAACTTGACGTATTATGCAACATTCCAACCTGCACATACGGGGCTATGAAGGAAGTTTTACAATTCCAACAAAATCAAAAGACCGTGAAATTTCTCATGGGACTTAATGAAGTCTACTCTACTGTTCAAGGACATATTCTTCTCATGGATCCACTACCTACAATCAACAAAGCTTATTCTTTAATCTCTCAAGATGAAAAACATCGAGGTATATCAAAAGGAGGCACGTCGATGGTTGAAGCTTCAGCTTTTGCTGTGAAGAATAATTCCAGAAATTCAGAAAGAAATTCCAATGTAAAAAAATCTCATTTAAAATGCGAAACTTGCAACAAAATTGGTCACACCTCAGAGACATGTCGGTCACATCTCAAATGTGATTATTACGGCTGGCAAGGTCACACCATTGATACTTGTAGAAAGTTACAAAAGAATTCCACATGTAATAAACATGATCAACGAGAGCACAAGAATGTTCTCTCTAAAGCCAACCATACAAACGCATCCACACTCGTAGCTAGTAATCAATATACTCACACTGCTGAACAGTACCAGAGTCTGATAACATTACTTAATGGAAATAAGTCAAATTCCATGGCCAATAATGTTAGTAGCACATCAGCCATGAGTGATGTCCCAAGTACAATCTTTTGTGCATTAGTTATTGACAAAGAAATGTGTTGGATACTTGACACAGGAGCCACAGATCACATGTTATACTCAACTGATATGTTAACTACCAATCGTCCTGTGACCAATCAAACCATGTCACTACCAAATTGAGCCATCGTTGATGTAACACACATAGGCAACATCATTTTTCCAATTTTGTTTTACATGATGTGCTCTGTGTCCCCTCCTTCAAACTAAATCTGATTTCAATTAGCAAACTCCTTTATAAATTCAATTATGCTGCTACATTCACTGATCATACTTGTATGCTACATGACCAACTATCGGGGAAGATGATTGGGATGGGAACTGAGCGAGAAGGACTTTACTACCTTGATATTTCACAAAGAACTACCTGTAATGCAGCCATTGACATGTCTCTTCTTCTCCAAAAATTTGGCATCAACGCCTTGGTCACCTATCTAATAAGATTTTTCATTTACTCTCTCATTCAGTTATGAACATTCAATATTGTGATATATCTAATTGTTTAATTTGCCCATTAAATAAACAAACTCGTTGTTCATTTCCTTTAAGCTCTATTCGCACTAAAGCACCTTTTGAATTAATACATGTTGATATTTGGGGAGGATATCATGTTCCTTCTATTACAAAGGCACAATATTTTCTTACGATTGTTGATGATTATACTCGTTGCACGTGGACTTATTTGATGTCTCATAAATCAGATGCACAAACATATATTACTACATTCATTAACCTTGTTGAAACACAATTTCCCTTGAAAATCAAAATTCTTCGCATTGATAATGGACCTAAATTCACTTTAAAATATCTATATTTGGACAAAGGTATCATTCATCAAACTAGTTGTGTTTCCACTCCTTAGCAAAATTGAGTAGCCAAAAGAAAATATCGGCATCTTCTCAATGTAGCCCGAGCATTATTATTCCAAGCTAATCTTCCTAAAAAATTTTGGGGGGATGCAATCTTGACAAGTACATACCTCATCAACCACATACACACACCTCTTCTTCAAGAGAAATCACCTTTGGAAGTACTCTTCCATAAACAGCCTACATATGACCATCTACGTGTGTTTGGGTGCTTGTCCTTTGTCTCAACTCATCACCATCGTCCTACAAAGTTCGATGCTAGAGCCACACAATGTATTTTCTTGGGTTATCCATACAACCAAAAAGGGTACAAGGTTTATGATCTCTTAACAGGTAAAATTTTCACTTCACGTGATGTCATTTTATTTGAAGAAATTTTTCCTTTTTCATCTTCCGCTGCAAGTTCACCTCTTATTCCTCATCCTTCACCAATATATGATTATGACAGTCCCACCTTAGAAGCATTCTCACCCGACAGCCCCTCTCAAGGAGATAATTCACTTGCCAACACAGAAACCACTCTTCAAAATAACCCGTCAGCCACAACTTCTTCTCCACTAATTGATCAATCTACTTCACTATTGTCTTCAGTTACACAAACCACTCCACCACGATTAACTCGTACTACAAAACCACCCAAACACCTCAATGAGTATCAAGTTGGTGTTTATCTTCCTTCACGCAACATCTCAACGTCTAACTCGGCTTTGGTTATTACAGCAGGGATCACCTATTCTTTATCTACTTTTCTTTCATATGATAGATTATCTTCCAAACACAAGGCTTTCACCACTTCTCTTTCAGTTGAAAAGGAACCATCCTCATTTGCAGAAGCAGTTTGTGATCTAAAATAGTGTCTTGCTATGGTACATGGTCTTTACAATCATTGCCTACTGACAAGCAGCCGATATAGTGTAAATGGGTATATAAGATCAAATTTCGATCTGATGGTACAATGGAATGCTATAAAGCCTGGTTGGTCGCAAAAGGCTACAATCAAGTTGAAGGACTCGACTACCAAGAGACTTTTGCTCCTGATGCAAAACTTGTTACAGTTCGCCTTCTCTTGTCATGGCTTCAACTCAAAAATGGAACCTTCACCAACTTGATGTTAACAATACATTCTTACATGGAGATCTTGATGAAGATGTTTACATGTTATTACCACCTGTTTTCGGACGAAAGGGGAGACACGAGTTTGCAAACTTCACAAGTCTTTATACGGCCTCAAACAAGCTTCGCGGCAGTGGTTCATTAAACTTTCTAATGCCATCAAGAAAGCCAACTTCAAACAATCCAAGGCTGACTATTCTTTGTTCGTCTGATCCCAGCATGGTAAATTTACTTGTTTCCTTATTTACGCAGATGATGCTATCCTAATAGGAAACAATCTACAAGATATCGAAGACACCAAATCATTTTTGAATAATCGGTTTAAACTGAAAGATCTAGGAGAATTAAAGTATTTTCTAGGTATAAAGGTTGCGCGATCCAACAAAGGTATTGCTCTTTCACAACGGAAGTATCCTCTCGAAATTCTTGAAAATACAGGATATCTTGGTGCAAAATCAACTTCTTTCCCTATGGAACAGAACCTATCACTCAGTAATTTTGAAGGAGAATATATTGATAATCCATCATCATATCGGAGGCTTGTTGGTCGGTTGATTTATATGACTATAACAAGACCAGACTTGGCATATATAGTCCATGTTTTAAGTCAATTTATGGACAAACCAAGAGTGCCACATTTAGAAGCAACTTACTGTGTTTTACGGTATGTGAAACAAACACCTGGACAAGAATTGGGCTAGATGTCGTGACACACGACGATCAGTTACTGGATATTGCATATTTCTTGGGAGCTCACTAGTTCCTTGGAAGACCAAAAAGCAAACGACTATATCACAGTCAAGTGCAGAAGCTGAATATCGATCCATGGCTGCAACTTGTTGTGAGATCATATGGCTGAAAGGTATTTTACAAGAGTTGGGTATCAAGCATTCACCACCTGTCAATTTATACTGTAATAACCAAGCGGCACTACATATTGCTTCAAATCTAGTTTATCATGAACGTACAAAGCATATAGAAATAAATTGTCATCTTGTGCGAGAAAAAGTTCAAGGAGACAATTCACTTGCCAACACAGAAACCACTCTTCAAAATAGCTTGTCAGCCACAACTTCTTCTCCATTAATTGATCAATCTACTTCATTGTTGCCTTCAGTTCCACAAACCACTCCACCACGATTAACTCGTACTACAAAACCACCCAAACACCTCAATGAGTATTAAGTTGGTATTTCTCTTCCTTCACGTAACATCTCGACGTCTAACTCGACTTTGGTTATTACAACAGGGATCACCTATCCTTTATCTACTTTTCTTTCATATGATAGATTATCTTCCAAACACAAGGCTTTCACTACTTCTCTTTCCGTTGAAAAGGAACCATCCTCATTTGCAGAAGCAATTTGTGATCTAAAATGGCGTCTTGCTATGCAACAAGAGCTTGATGCACTCAAAGAAAATGGTACATGGTCTTTACGATCATTGCCTCCTGACAAGCAGCCGATAGAGTGCAAAAGGGTATATAAGATCAAATTTCAATCTGATGGTACAGTAGAACGCTATAAAGCTTGGATGGTCGCAAAAGGCTACAATCAAGTTGAAGGACTCGACTACCAAGAGACTTTTGCTCATGTTGCAAAACTTGTTACAATTCGCCTTCTTCTTATCATAGCTTCAACTCAAAAATTGAACATTCACCAACTTAATGTTAACAATGCATTCTTACATGAAGATCTTGATGAAGATGTTTACATGTCCTTACCACCTGGTTTCGGACGAAAGGGGGAGACACAAGTTTGCAAACTTCACAAGTCTTTATACGGCCTCAAACAAGCTTCGCGACAGTGGTTCATTAAACTTTCTAATGCCATCAAGAAAGCCAACTTCAAATAATCCAAGGCTGACTATTCTTTATTCGTCCGATCTCAGCATGGTAAATTTACTTGTCTCCTTATTTACGTAGATGATGTTATCCTAACAGGAAACAATCTACAAGATATTAGATATCAAAGACACCAAATCATTTTTGAAGAATCAGTTTAAACTGAAAGATCTAGGAGAATTAAAGTATTTCCTAGGTATAGAGGTCGCGCGATCCAACAAAGGTATTGCTCTTTCACAACGGAAGTATGCTCTCCAAATTCTTAAAGATGAAGGATATCTTGGTGCAAAACCAGCTTCTTCCCCTATGGAACAGAACCTATCACTCAGTAATTTTGAAGGAGAATATATTGATAATCTATCATCATATCGGAGGCTTGTTGGTCGGTTGATTTATATGACTATAACAAGACCAGACTTGGCATATGCAGTCCATGTTTTAAGTCAATTTATGGACAAACCAAGAGTGCCACATTTAGAAGCAACTTACCGTGTTTTACGATATGTGAAACAAACACCTGGACAAAGATTTTTTTCTGCAGAAAATCCAATTCAGTTAAATACTTTCTGTGATGCGGATTGGGCTAGATGTCGTGACACACGAAGATCAGTTACTGGATATTGCGTATTTCTTGGGAGCTCACTAGTTTCTTGGAAAACCAAAATGCAAACGACTATATTACAGTCAAGTGCAGAAGCTGAATATCGATCCATGACTGCAACTTGTTGTGAGATCATATGGCTGAAAGGTATTTTACAAGACTTGGATATCAAGCATTCACCACATGTCAATTTATACTGTAATAACCAAGCGGCACTACATATTGCTTCAAATTTAGTTTATCATGAACGTACAAAGCATATAGAAATAGATTGTCATCTTGTGCGAGAAAAAGTTCAAGAAAGAATAATCAAGATGACTCATGTGAACACATCAAGCCAGCCAGCAGACATTTTCACAAAACCTTTAAGTTCCTTGCAATTCTCGACTCTAATGAGCAAGTTATGAATAATCAATATTCATTCCAAACTTGAGGAGGAGTGTTAAGGAATGTAATGTCAACTATTACATCAAATCAGGATACTTCTCTAATTAGGACGATCAACATTTGTCAAATCTGTATTTATTTGTTTCTTTTTATATAGGACTCTAAATAGTAACTAATTGTTTATATGCTTTGTTTTGGGAGTTATTTTAGTCATTGTAGTGTATATATATACATTCTCTTTTTGCTTTCAATAATATCAGTAAAAGGCATTTTCACTTATTCTTTTCAAAATTGTTCCAAAAGAATGTAAAGAAATGATAGTTTAATCAGACATCAACATTTTTATAAATTTTTCATTATAAAATTTAAATATTAAGCACTAAATTTTCTACTAAAGTTGATGTTTAACGGGATGAGGTGTAAAGTCCTTTAAATAATGTTAGAAGTTCAAATTGTGACGTTAAAAATGGAGAAAACTAGGTTGGGAGGATTGACTTATATTGAATATTTACAAAACTTGATCTGAACTAATCGACCAATGAATTAAATACCGGTGATTAAACTAAAAAGTACTAAAATTTATTATAAAATAAAATAAAAAGGGTTAAATTCAATAATCAAATAAAGTACGTCCTCACGTCAACATAGTGAATTCAATACTTCAGTTTTAAAAATGTATTTTATAAGGTCTTAAAATAAAAGGTATATATTATTTTATTTTTGAAAATGAAATTATGAATGCAGGTGGCTGTATACACATAATGATGACGAGAGGGGCGAAAACTTGCTTAGAGTCTACATTTTGTATTTTTTTCGTATAATAACCCATAAGAATTTATATCCAATATATTAGCGTCGGAAACTAAAAATTTTCACAAATGTCTTAATTTTATGGTTTACTTATTCAGTTTAGGTGTAGTTTTTGGTTATTTAGAATTTAAAATTTATGGTAAGAATTTTGAGTTTAGAGTTTAATTTTTAGGATAATATGGTGAGAAATTTATGTTTTAACTTATAAACCATAAATTCTAATCAATGTCCCTAAATTCTAAATTTCTAATCTCCACACCCTAAACTAAGTCTCTAAATCCTAAAACTAAAACAGTTAAAAAACAATTTTACAAATCCTAATTTTAATCATACTTAAAAAGAATATGAGTGAACAAAGATGAACAACCTAATCAACTGGCCAAATATACTTCCTAACACTTTCAAAACTTTTAATTTTTACTTTAACGGTCATATATATATATATATATATATATATATATATATATATATATATTTGTGTGGCAGAGTTGATTGATTTGTGGCCAAATTAAAGGCTGTAACTCGCTTTTGGCTGCAATTTTTTCAGCTTTGCTGCTTCCCAATTTACATAGCTTTCTCAACATTCTCAACTGTTGCCAATCTCAGTAATTGTTTTTCTCCTTTACGGCCCTACATTTTTGTTTTATTAGTGTTTAGATTTTGTGATTGTTTATTCTAAAAATATCATTTTAATATCAATCTATGTCAAAAAGATTTATCTAATTCGAATTAAAGAAAACTAAGTTGAAATGAAAAAAAAAATTGCTGGTGCTCAAAAATTATTCTTCGACAAATAAAATAATTGAACTCAGATCTTTTAAGATAAATATCATTTGGTTTTTTCACTAAAAACGCTTATTAGGTTTTTAATGTTTTTATTTTTCAAGATATACATTAGAACGAGTTTAATGATTAATCATCTGCGATTTATTAGCTCATACTAGGGACATACACTGACCACATATTTTTCAAACTACTATATATCCAAAACAAGAATTGTACCTTTGACCAATAGTTAAAATAGAAATTGTTTTTTTAACAAATAGACTTAGGTGAGATAGTACAACCTCTTCTATCTTAACCAGGGATCGACAGTTCGATCCCTATTCCTCACCTTATACATGGAGCAATTATAAACCTTGTAATTGGCTATTGTTTTATGTGTGAACAACAAAATTCAAAAAACAATTCACTGAATTTATTCTAGTGAACACTTTAAAAAAAATTAAATCTGTTTATTTATTATAAACTTTATTAATTTATGATTCCAATGAATCTCTAGATTAGCATTTAGCAGCATCATTGATAGATTTTTATGAAGATGTCTCTTCCAAATGCAACACACCACCATTTATTACGAAGTTTGTCTGCAATCTTAATGATTAGGTAGGTTTACTTGCACATTTTTTTCAAGGGTAAACTACACTGGTAGTCACCAAACTTTTAGGGTGCTTTTAATAAGGTCACCGAACTTTTAAAACTTTCATTACAGTCACCCAACTTTTAATTCGCTTTCAATAAGGTCACTGCCGTCAACCACCGTTAAAAAAGCTGACGTGGCATGTTAAATTTAAGGTTAAAATACACTATTAGTCACTGAACTTTAAGAGGCTTTCAATATGGTCACCGAACTTTTAAAACTTTCATTACTATCACTCAACTTTTAATTCGCTTTCATTACCGTTAAAAAAAATTGATGTGGCACGTTAAGTTTAAAAATAAACGTTTTCCCACCATATTTTTTTATCATCTCTTATTTTCTTCGATCCAAACATGTCTCTTTCTTTCATATGAATTAAATTGTAATTTTTTGGTGAAGGTCGTTACTTCTCTAGTAACACATCAAGGAAAATATTAATGTATCTAGACATGCATGAGACATGTGTGAGAACAAGAAAAATATTGGGAGACATCCGATGATGGAATGATAAAGAAATAACTAAAATTTTGCTCATAAAAATCCTCTTTATGCTTCAGGCCCGACATTTACTGAGCCATGCACTAGATAATGAGGAGTTCAAAGGAAAATATTAATGTATCTAAAAGATAGACATGTTTGGATGGAAGAAAATAAGACATGGAGATAAAATAGGGTGGGGAAAAGTTTATTTTTAAACTTAACATGTCACATTAACTTTTTTAACGGTAATGAAAGCGAATTAAAAGTTGAGTGATAGTAATGAAAGTTTTAAAAGTTCGGTGACCATATTGAAAGCCTCTTAAAAGTTCAGTGACTAATAGTGTATTTTAACCTTAAATTTTACATGCCACGTCAGCTTTTTTAACGGTGGTTGACGGCAGTGACCTTATTGAAAGCGAATTAAAAGTTGGGTGACTGTAATGAAAGTTTTAAAAGTTCGATGACCTTATTGAAAGCGCCCTAAATGTTCGGTGACTACTAGTGTAGTTTACCCTTTTTTCAACTATAAAACCTATTAATATGAAAGTGTCCTCGAAAGCAACTAATGCCCACAAAATCACTTAATTTGACACCGACCACTCGGTTTTTCTATGCTTCAAGTTCTCGTAACAACAAAATTTGTGTACTACATTTTTATTTCATAAAATAGGTTCCATGAAAGAACAGTAGGCCTTGACAATCTTATTATTAAATGATGGTTACATAATTAGTCACTTATAATATCAAGTAAATTATTTTTATTTTCAATAAAATTATTGAGATCATAGCTATACGAGAATATATATTGTATGAAATATACTTTAATACATAAGTTTGTGTAAAATAGAGATTACACAAACCTTTTAATTTTAAGATTAGAGATTTAAGTTGTGGTTTAGAGTTTAAAAGTTTAAATTTTATAGCTTAAATATGAAGGGTTGTGTAAATTTTTTTACACAACTTATGTATCAAAATATAACCTTAATAATAATTATAATCAATTTATTTATATAACTATTATCATATAATATAGGTTACTACTTTTATAGATTTCATAGTAATAGAAAATACATGATGAACGAATCTCAAAGTGCACAATCGAGGGTTGAGGACGGTCATCAATGCCGTATGAACCTGAAATACTTTAAAAAAGGAATACGTTCAATGGCTGATCTAGAATTTTTTAGAGTGGATAGAAGTCGCAATATTTTGAGGGTGGACACAAGTCATAAAAATCTTAAAATTTCAGGGTGAACACAAATTATAAAATTTAAAAATAATTCATAAAAATTAAAAAAATTAAAACTAATTGTGTGAATTTTAAAAGTTAAAGGTAGGTACAAGCCCACTAAAGCATATATGTGGATCAACCAATGAGTAAAACTCTATATTGTCCCATGACATGCATTGAGAGGAAGTTCTTTGAGTTCCTTGAGACTAATTCGATATTTCTAAGAAAAAACTGAGGGTGTTACGGGTGTAGTCCCTCTTGTAGGGATGTCAATTTTTCATATGTTATATGTATTGTATATTAATGATCTAATCTCGCATCCCTAGAATTTCGTATATTCTAACATAAACTGTTGTGCACATCCTTAGATACCCCACGTTGAAAATCAAAACCCCTGAGCCACATAGTGTGAGAGGGGCTGCTATATAATTATGGATCACTAACCCCTCATTTGTACATGGATACACAGCAACTGTACAAGGTGAACACCTTGACTGAGGCTTAGTTTGTGGTTGCTTTTAAAAAGTGCGGTGAAAAAAATAATTTTCAAACTAGCTGTTGAAAAGTAGTTTTGAAAAGCTGGTTAGTGTTTGTCATTGATGTCAAAAAGTGATTTTGAGGAGATAAAATGTCTATTTTAGACATGATATTGAAAAGTAAAATTAAATTTGGGTGATTGTTCAAATTAATTAATGTTATGATTTATGAAATAAATCAATTTCAATTATAATAAAAAATTATTTTTTTATAAAATTTAATTTGAAAATATAAACTACATTCTAAATTATATACGGGCATACCATTTACACATTAATAATAAATATAAAATAAAGTACAAATAAAACAATTTTATTTTCAATATAAATATTATAAAATATATATTATTTTACAATTATGTATGCATAAACATTATTTTAACAATAAATTATAATAAAATAATAAGGGTAAAAAAGTAATTTTATTTTTAAACTAGCTTTTCCACCCAAAAAGCTATAAAATCTAGCTTTTTGGTTTGGGTTGAAAATCTGGTTTTAAAAGCAACCAAAAACAATCTATTTTAACTAAAAGCACTTAAAAAAGTGATTTTTGGTTGCCAAACGCAACTAAAAACAAGCCCTGAGTCAGGGATTGAGTTTGCCACGAGCGAGTTTATGGGTTACAACTTTATGGTTTTCTGATTTCTCTTTATTTGGTAGAGTCATGTGGTTGGACAAAGCTTCAACCACTGAACTTAATGGAAGGCAATGTGACATTTCTGACATACTCACAGGTGTATGCCCCAAAAGCAGTTATAATGATACCTACCCTCAATCTAACTCATTTCTGTTATATATTAAATTATCTGTGGTTGTTACCAACAACCAGTTAATTTAGTAAGATGAGATATTAGATTCTTTATGTAAAGTTGGCGATTCGAATTCTAACTTTATGAATAGAACAATTGGGTTAAGAGAATCGACCCCATACTAAATTTCTACATTATCCCGTCTGTATCCGCCATCTCATTATAACTTTATGAAGATTTTTAAGAGCTAAATTAAGTTTTTCAACTTTGGTATTTTTACCCATAATTTTATTTTTTTAATATTTAATACTTGTGCATAATTACATGCATTGTCAATAAATCAAATAATGATATATTATAAAAATATTATTTTTAAAACATTTTGTTTTATATTTTATAATAATATATTATTATTTGATTTATTAATTATGCAGAAAATGATACTCGGATTTATCATCATACCTAACGTTTTGACCGATTGAGAATCAAACAGTTGTGGCCAAAAGGAAAATCCAAATTCAGCTCAGCTGTTAGTTCATTATGTCTGATTAATGATAGTTGAAATAGCTGTTAGTTCATTATTAGTATTTTGGCCCTATTTGGCAATTAGCATATAGTTGATAGTAAATTACATTAGCTGATTGCATTAGCTGATTTGATTAGCAGATTATATTAGCTGATTATATAAAAGTGTCTGGTAAAATTAACTGATAGTTGTTAGCTATTTGATTATTTAAACAAGTAAAATAACATATAAGGATATAATTATATTCGATACTTATTTGAATAGTTTATTAGTTATCAATATTTTGTATCTATTAATATTAATTAGATTATGAACAATAATTTTTAATATAACATTATTAAGCATTTTTGAAGGATCTATATATTAATTTATTATTTATATAATTATTTTTAATACAATTTAATTAATTATTAAATTTTAATACATATATAAATGTGTGAGAATAAAAAGAAAAAAAAACAAAAGGGATTAGTTTACGAATGTCACAATGTAAATTCGTGAGGTTGAAAATTAAAATAGAAATGGTTAAATTTAGGTTATTTGGAGATTTTTGGTAATTGTTAAGAGTAAAAGAGTCTTTATAACTCTTATATCAAAATCTCTAATTTCAAAAAGCTCCTATTAGAAGTTTTTTCAAAATTAGAGGTTTCACCCTAATTCGCTATTTCAATATGCTCTTTACCAAACATCCAAATTAGAGGATTTAACCGGTCAAACCTCTAATCTTAGCTCAAACCTCTAATTTTGGCTCAAATTTCTCTTTACCAAACAGATTCTTTATAATAATACATGTTTTTTTCTTCTTAATAATTGTTTCTTTAGTCTATGATCTAAAAAGAGAGAATGATAATTTTTAATATGTTGTGTGAAATTTAAATCCTAATATTGTGAATAAAATATTTAGATTAAAATTCGTTCATATAGGTTTTATCGTATTTGTATCAGAATTAATCTGTCAATAGAATGAATATAAATAATTATATTAAAACAGTTATTACCAGAACTGCTGGGCCTGGTATAAACCAAATTAAAGATTGTATTCAGACCCAAAAGATAGTTTAAATTTAGACTTTCTGACCCATTTTCAGTTCGAAGGTCGGTTCGGCGGCTCCTCCCCCTGTTTATTTCTAAAAAAAGTTCCTAGGGTTTATAAGTTGAATCCTCCACTTTCCGATAATTCTCTTCTTTTTCTGTTGCCTGATCTCTGAAACCCCAAAGACATGGCGAAAAACAGGAACAAGAAGAAGCGAAACGGCGTCGCTTCAATGGACGTTAACGAAGGAACCGTTCCCGAGCTTCATGAAGGTAGCTTTCATCTTTTATTTTTTATGTTTAAAAATTCAATCTTTAAAGGATAACTATAGAACCAAAAGTAACTTCAATTCAGAATTTAACACATTTTTTTCTTATTATGCCTCTTATAAAAAGTTGAATTTATGTAAATTTTGGTTTGTTTGCAGCAATGGATACTTCAGAAACTGGAGTTCCAAATCCCAGTTCTGCTACTCCAAAACTGTAGGTGTTATTTAAGTATACTCTAGTTTCGACCAAAAAAAAACATTTTAATGAATTAATGAGTCAATGGTTGAAGTATTTGTTTCTCACACACGCATATATAGTATTGATATAGGCTTGTGTATATGTAAGAGTGGGATTCTAGATGGAGTCTTTTAGTTGTATTTGGTTGAAAGTTCTATCAATTTGATCTCATATCATATTTGGTGATAGTTTGATTGAGGGTAAATGCAATTCTTTAGCAAAATTCTAGACAGAAAACGAGATTGCGAAGTTAATTCTATATTGATTCCCTTTTGTTGTGTTGCTTGATGAGTATTTTTATTAATGATCTCTAGAGTTTGTTTGGTAGTTAGAATTGTTAGATTAGTGTCCGATCATACGATAAATTGAAGACTGGAAAGTGACTTATTTAGGTTCGGGTATTTGCATTTCCGAGTTTAGCAGGGATTGTTAGTTGGTTAATGGTGACATGGTGTAGTGTATATGCTTGACCTCGCTTTTCTTGGGCAGTTTGAAAGTTTTACGGGTCTAATCTTCTCGTCTTGCAAGCTTGTTTTGCTTTATTGTGATTCTCGGAGTTCGAGGCTTTCTATAGTTTTGTTTTTAGTAGTAGTGTTGTTTTTCTACACAATGAAACTCACCATAACATAGCTTTGTTCACACGGAAAAGATTCTGGCCACATTGCCTATGCCTCTTAATCAGATTTTGATATTCGAAATGATTTTCTTCTTGGCGTTCATTAATGGGTATTTATTAGATATCGAAGAATGTAACATAACGTTTATGCACATACAAATGAGCCCAAATCCCGGGGCTGTTGCTGTGTCTGAACACACTTGTTTAAAAAGCCATTGTCAGAATGCATCTTCGTTTAAACTTTGTTATATCGTATTATTGTTAATCTTAATCTATGTATTGTATTTTCCGCAAACCCCTAACCATGTACCTATCTCGAAACAGAAAGATGAAGGGAAGACCGATGAAGAGATCGAAAAATGTTCGTAAGGCAAAGGCTACAGAAAAAGCTATTGCTAAGAACGAGAAGTATGCTGAGAAAAGCTCGAAGATCGAAAGTAAGAAATCGAGAATTCAATCAGCTAAAGTGCTATATGACTGAGTATTTTGAAGAATTTTATTGCCAGATGATCTTCCTTGATGTCTTTTCTAATCTCGGATGAATTTTTATTAATTTAGCAGAGCTTAGGTTCATGTATAATAGTCACAAGTTTTGCTATCACAAACTGGTTATGCTAAAAGTATTTTGAGGATTGGGGTATTCCATTGCAATAGAAAAATGTTTGGAATTCCGGAGTTTTTGTCATACTCATCGGTTTGAGTTCGGATTTGTTTGTTGAATTATTCAACATATCCAAGATCTATATATTGTTTTTCCATACGAATTCTGCAGTCTATATTCTGGACGGAATGCCCCATCTACATTAATCTTCAATCGTGCCAGCCGCGGGTGGTTTTCACCGAAAAACTTCGAGACGACAGCATTGCTTGTGCAGCTGGAACTCTTGCAAACTTCTACTGGTGCAATAGTTCTTTTGCCCTCCATGACTTTCTCAACACGGATTACAGACATACGGATGGGCACGGGGCGGGATGGTTTTTTGGCCGCCCCGACCCTGCCCTAGATTAAACTGTTAGTTTATCCGCCCCGCCCTAATATACCAACTCTTAAACTTGATCTTGAACCGACCTGACCCGAAAAATTAAAAAAATATTTATTTCCGATGACGATAAAAGTTAGATCCGATCAATTTATTATTACGGCCACAAAATTTAATTTCAAAAGTTTTTAAACCTATATAAAAATAACAATAAAAATTACATATTTAAAAAATAAACTTGAATTATTGACTGTTAGAATCAGATATGTTAAAACTTGAACAACATTTAAATTTTTTTATAATAAGCATAAATAAAAAAATTAGCTTAACAACCATAAAAGTGTTTATATATAATAATATTTTTATAAATATAATAAAAAATATATTTATTTAAATATATAATGGGCGGGGAGGGGCAGGGAATTTTTAGCATATACCGAACATGTCCTGCCCCGACTCAACACTATAAATAACATACCTTGCCCTGATCTCCAAAATTCAAAACTAAAAACTCGATCGGATCGATTTGGGGCACACCGGGTCGTTCGGGTTCGAGTTATTTGGCCATCCCTAAACGGATAGTCTGAAGTGACCATATTAAAACAACAATGGTTTAATTATACAATTGACCCCTGCACTTATATTCCCATACCACATTAATTTCTGAACTTGTTATTTTATATTAGTCCCTAAACTTGTATTTTGTCAGACTATTGACTTTTTGTATTGAGTTTAGTTTTAAATGATGCGATGCACTTGACCTATAAGAGAATGCCACGTATTGTATTTCTTTCTATTTTTCTTTTGGTTTGAGGGTGTAACGAGATTTGTATAAAAAAGGTAAACTACACTGGTAGTCACCGAATTTTTAGAGCGCTTTCAATAAGGTCACCGAACTTTTAAAACTTTCATTACAGTCACTCAACTTTTAATTTGCTTTCAATAAGGTCACTGCCGTCAACCACCGTTAAAAAAGCTGGCGTGGCATGTTATGTGTAAGGGTAAAATACACTGTTAGTCACTGAACTTTTAAGAGGCTTTCAATATCGAACTTTTAAAACTTTCATTACCATCACTCAACTTTTAATTTGCTTTCATTACCGTTAAAAAAAAGCTGATGTGACACGTTAAGTTTAAAAATAAACTTTTTCCCACCCTATTTTATCTCCATGTCTTATTTTCTTCCATCCAAACATGTCTATCTTTTAGATACATTAATATTTTTCTTTGAACTCCTCATTATCCAGTGCATGACTCAGTAAATGTCGGGACTGAAGCATAAAGAGGATTTTTATGAGCAAAATTTTAGTTATTTCTTTATCATTCCATCAACGGATATCTCCCAATATTTTTCTTGTTCTCACACATGTCGCATGCATGTCTAGATACATTAATATTTTCCTTGATGTGTTACTAGAGAAGTAACGACCTTCCCCAAAAAATTACAATTTGATTCATATGGAAGAAAGAGACATGTTTGGATGGAAGAAAATAAGAGGGAAGAGAAAATACGGTCGGAAAACGTTTATTTTTAAACTTAACATGTCACATCAACTTTTTTTAACGGTAATGAAAGCGAATTAAAAGTTGAGTGATAGTAATGAAATTTTTAAAAGTTCGGTGACCATATTGAAAGCCTCTTAAAAGTTCAGTGACTAATAGTGTATTATTTTACCCTTACATTTAACATGCCACGTCAGCTTTTTTAACGGTAGTTGACGGCAGTGACCTTATTGAAAGCGAATTAAAAGTTGGGTGACTGTAATGAAAGTTTTAAAAGTTCGGTGACCTTATTGAAAGCGCCCTAAAAGTTCAGTGACTACCAGTGTAGTTTACCCTAAAAAAACTCTTAACTTAAGGTTAATATGAGACCATTTATTTTAAACTCTTGGATCCAAGTTATGAAAAATAATAGTTGGATTTAAAAGAAAAAAAATGACCCGATTAACCGGTAACCCTAAAAATGAAGAAAAAAATGAAAGAGTAAAAGGGACTCTCGAGCTGTTAAAATTATTCCCCAATGTCTGATAACGCAGTTTCACAAGATGCCTCCATGAACGGCCACTCACCTAATCTTTCCTCCATTTCCGTCGTCGGCTCCTCTATAGGGATGGGCACGGCACCCGGACCCGACGAGTTCCGACCCGACCCGATCGGGCCAGATATTTTTATAAAAAAATCAGGGTCGGGTCGGGTCGGGTCGGGTCGAATTTTTGTGTAGGGTGAGGTTGGGTCGGGTCGAGTTCTAGTTTTAGGGTGAAAAAATCCGACCCGACCCGACCTGGGACTAATAGTGGAATTTTCTCCTAAATTTTTAGGGATATTTGTAATAATACCCCCTCTTTATATATTTTTTATAATTAGGTCCTTAAAATTAAATTTTTATTTACATTTTAGTCCTTAAAATTATTATTTTTATAATTATACCTCTTAAAATTATTTTTTTACAATTAGGTCCCTAAAATTAATTTTTTTCTATAGATCGGGTCGGGTCGGGGTCGGGTTTAAAATATTTATTTTCGGATCAGGTCGGGTCGGGGTCGATTTTAGGATAATTAGTTTTGGATCGGGTTCGGGTGGGCCAAAAACTCGACCCGACCCGACCCGACCCGACCCGTGCCCATCCCTACTCCTCTCTTTGAGCTGACGTTTCCTCTCTCCTTCAAGCCGCCTGTACAAGTCCAATCTCTGTCTCTCTTTGTCTTCCCTCTAGGCCCAAAGTCAAAATAAAAGGAGAACCCTCCCATTTGATTTGATCAAGAGATTTGATCGTTAATCCCTGAACCCTTTTGCTGGTTGAGTAAATTCTTGTATAATTTCTGCATAACTGAAGGGTGGGGAGCTATTGTTTTTGAAAAAAGCTTTAGCTTTATAAAAGCTAAAGCTTTCTCTTTTTTATTTATGATCACCCAAAGCAAGAAAAATATTTGTATCAAAGGTTGTTTTTTTAGTGATTCTATCATTGTTCTTGTCGAGCTTTGTAAAACATAAAACGAGAATGTAATCTGTTTTTTGAGTAATGATTACAATCTTATATTTTGAGTTTTGCTTTATCACTTAGTTATTCAGCAATGTTTGGTGATCATAGTCTTAGAAATGGAGAGCTCATTCATGGGACAGTTTTAATCTTTTTGCCGCCATGTCTGCTTTAGAAGTATTGATACTTTCTTGATTACTGACCGTGATTTTTTTTATTGTTATAGTGTGTTAGAAGTTATCATTATCTTACTCAAGATGATACTTACTATCTTTTAATTTTTGGCATTTTTTTCAAAACTTGATTTGTTCACCATCAGTGTTTGAGCTATTAACATATTTACACCAAATGTGGGTGTGTTGCAATGGTCACCTAGACACTTGAATGCATAATTCTACTCTCATATGTCAAGTGATGTATAATCCTACATAAAAAAGTGCTCCCATTTAATATATTTTAATTGGCTTGCTTTTTCTTGTTAAGTTTTAAATTTTTCTCCATATTTTTATGTTCGAATTATATGATTTTTATTGACTAATTTTTGTTTATCTCTATTAGATAATGGATTCAAAGATGGATTTCGGTATTGTTTTTACATACTATTCTATTAATGAGGCCATTGAAAATAGTGATGCTCCTATTTCTATCAGACCTAACAACACAATTGATGTCCAATGCACCATTGGTATCATGAACCATCTTCTAGCATGTGAGGTATTATCTTGCTCATTTTCATTTCTTTTTTGGGTTGTAATATTACACATATTTGGCTGTTTTGATTAGTCTTAAATTTGTCTCACCTATTCTGAACTGTCTCAAATGCTTCCAAATAATCGTTCATGTACCTGAAATGAGTGTTTATACTGGTTCTGTTGGTGCTTATGCCACAGCCATCTATTTGTTCCTCTCTCTCTCTCTCTCTTTTCTACCCAAATTGTAGTCTTTCATGGCAGGCAGCACGACATAAGAGTCATTTTTTTTTGGCACAAACTGTCTTTTTTTGCATCTATCTTCTGAGGCTTGATAGGACTGCTCCACATGCCTTACTGCATTCTTTTGTGATAATTTTTGTTTTTGCGATTTCGAATTGTGGAAAATTAGTCTTATATTAGTTGATGATGTTTTCAACAGTGAAGATTTTTTTTACAAATTTTAGTGATTTTCTTTTAAAAAAAAATTTATAAACTTTTCATGGACTGTGTTGTTGGGTTTGTGTTTTTCATAATCATTTTAGGGAGGGTTCTTTTCTTTTTGGTTGTTCTATAAAAACCCCATGTGGGTTGTTTTATGGTTTACTAGTATTTTTTTGAATGGTTCTACAAAACTGGTTAATCTTTACTAGCTATGGAGGTTATGCTTTCCTAATTTTCTCGAGTTATGTGCTTTTTAAGGCTTTGGTTGGTTCAAACAAATTAAGTAATTTGATATTATAATTCAGTTAATTGGTATTATTGCAATTAGGTTGGAATATGTGAGTTGTGGTTATATTTTGTGTTATTGGGGTATAATTTCTTTCTCTACTTTAATGCTATTGTTGATTGACATTCTAATTGGTTTGGTTTGATTTAGGCAAACTCTTTTGAAATGTGTAGTTATGTTTACTTTTTTTCTCTCCTTGAAATTAGAAGGAGCCAAGTAATCTTAATGTTGTTATTTTGCTCAAAATAGTTTAGCTTCTTTAGAAAAAAGATATCATTCTTAAGCAAAACATATGTAGTTTTGATCTACTTGTCTAAACACTCATGTTAAAATGTCAATGATATGTTTGTTCTCGTTTATTTCCTTTACTTGAAGCAAGAACAGAGGGTTGTTGATTCTCCACAAGGTATCAATACTACAATAGTTGAAACTTGGGATTGGTTATTCCTTCCCAATTCTTATGATTAAATTATTATCAATTTAATTGTCTGTTTTGAATTCTTAAGTAATTAATTTTATCATATTATGAATGAGCAGTTATGGTGCGGTCTCCATAATTACTAACTCTACTCTGAATTTGCTTGTATCTCCTTTTGTTCCCACATTAGTAATTTTTCTTTTTTTGTAATCACTAATTGGAGTTTGGATTCAGTAGTATTGATAGGATATTTTTATGAACAGTTTCATTGGAGACTTTGTAATGCCTTCTACAAGAGGATGAAGGATCATGTTACTAAATAATGAGTTTGCAAACATAATTTTGGCTTTAAGAAGGGATCATTATTTATGAGGAGTTTCTTTAATGAAACTTTTGGAATTGTCTTTGTTTTTAAAGTAGTGGCAGGTAGCTCTTGCTTATAAAATCTTTCAAAAATATAGCTTTTTATCAAGTTCTATAGTATTGTCTTACATAACCATACAATGAGTCATAACATCAAGCGATAGATGATAGGTTGCAGAATATCTTGCTTACCGACTTCTAGACATTTTGTTTCTTGTTGATCATGCTGTTCTTGTTTGGCGTTGACATCCGTGCTCTGTCTACTTCTTTTCTGATTAATTTGAGATCAAAACTGGTTCATGATAGGTTACTTGCACTCTGGCGGTTATATTAAACTAATGACTTGTAAGACTTGCTAAGTGATGATATCCAAATGGAGTGACAAGAAACTTTGCGTCAATGATCATTTCTTCTTATTTTGTAAACTCTCATATTGTTTAACAAACCTTGTCTGATTTTTTATGTTCTTGGTTGCTGAGGGCATGTTGTTTTGTATTAAAATCCAGATACTAATAGATAATGTTGATTGCTTTTAATTTTACATACAGTTTTTTGGTTCATACTAGAAACATTGTTGCATCTTTGAAATTGTTTTTGAAATTGTGCATTGAGAGAGTGATTAAAAAGTTTGGTATGTAAAGAAAAATATCTTTGACTTTTTATGTACGCTTTAGGATCATGGATATATATGCTATCCTTTGGAATGGTAGTCCCTTATCTATGGGTTTTTTTATATCATTTTTAATAGATGTTAGCTTATGATTAATGCTTAAACTTTGGACATATTATTTTCAGGCTCACATTAAAAAAAATATGCAAGGTGATGAAGATGTTGGGAAGATTGCATTAGCAATGTACATTTTAATTTGTGAGTGACAGTAACATTAATGATTTCACATAATAACTCTCCCTTCCCCCATGTATATTACTTGCTAATTTTTCTTTCTCTTATCTTTCACTCTTGTAGCTAAATCCTTGGAATTGTTTCTACAAGAACTTTGTGATCGTACATATCGGATTGCCCTTGAGAGAGGTGCAAAGACTAGTGTTGTAATGGGTTTAAGCTGCAAGTCTTTCTGAATCAGCTCTCTTACGCACTTTTGATGTTAGGCATGTATATATGTTTCTTTAAATTTCAACTAGATGAATTTTGTAAATTCCACGTTGGGAATTTTTTGTTTTTAAATCCATATAACGTGTAATAAATTAAGTATGTATTTAATTTTCTCATACTTTTTTGTAACAAAATAGGTTTTTATGTAACAAATTATGTATGTACATAGTTTGTTACCTTTGGTTGAGGTAAATTTAGTTTTGGTGATCTCGTGTAATAATTTCGCACAGACCGTTTTCATTACAAATTCTGTAACAAATTACGTACAATGTCTAATAAATTAAGTACATACTTAATTTTTCATATTTTTACGTAACAAAATAGGTTTTTATGTAACAAACTATGCATGTACATAATATCTTACCATTGGTTGAGTTCTTTTGATTTTGGTGATCTCGTGTAAAGATTTCGGTATATACCGTTTCGTTACAAAATCTGTAACAAATTACGTACAACGTGTAATAAATTAAGTACATACTTAATATCTCATATTTTTGTAACAAATTTGGTTTTCATGTAACAAACTATGTATGTACATAGTTTATTACCCTTGGTTGAGGTGGTTTTGGTTTTGGTGATCTCGTGTAATAATTTAATTACATACCGTTTTCATTACAGATTGTGTAAAAAATTACGTACAACGTGTAATAAATTAAGTACATACTTAATTTACAATATTTTTTTTGTAACAAATTACGTTTTTGTGTAAGAAACAATGTATGTTCATAGTTTATTACCCGTGGTTGAGGTGGTTTATGTTTTGGTGATCTCGTGTATTAATTTAAGTACATACCATTTTCATTATAGATTGCGTAACAAATTACGTACAACGTGTAATAAATTAAGTACATACTTAGTTTACCATACTTTTTGTCACAAATTACGTTTTCGTGTAAGAAACTATGTATGTACATAATTTCTTACCATTGGTTGGGTTCTTTTGATTTTGGTGATCTCGTGTAAAGATTTCGGTATATACCGTTTCGTTACAAAATCTGTAACAAATTACGTACAACGTGTAATAAATTAAGTACACACTTAATATCTCATATTTTGTAACAAATTTGGTTTTCATGTAACAAACTATGTATGTACATAGTTTATTACCCTTGGTTGAGGTGGTTTTAGTTTTGGTGATCTCGTGTAATAATTTAAGTACATACCATTTTCATTATAGATTGTGTAAAAAATTACGTACAACGTGTAATAAATTAAGTACATACTTAATTTACAATATTTTTTTGTAACAAATTACGTTTTTGTGTAAGAAACAATGTATGTTCATAGTTTATTACCCTTGGTTGAGTTGGTTTATGTTTTGGTGATCTCGTGTATTAATTTAAGTACATACCATTTTCATTATAGATTGCGTAACAAATTACGTACAACGTGTAATAAATTAAGTATATACTTAGTTTACCATACTTTTTGTAACAAATTACGTTTTCGTGTAAGAAACTATGTATATACATAGTTTATTACCCTTGGTTGAGCTAGTTTAGGTTTTGGTGATCTCGTGTATTAATTTAAGTACATACCGTTTTTATTACAAATTGTGTAACAAATTACGTACAACGTGTAATAAATTAAGTACATACTTATTTTACCATACTTTTTGTAAGAAATTACATTTTCGTGTGCATAGTTTCTTACCCTTGGTTGAGCTGGTTTAGGTTTTGGTGATGTCGTGTAATAATTTATGTATATACTGTTTTCATTATAGATTCTGTAACAAATTACGTACAATTTCTAATAAATTAAGTACATACTTAATTTACCATACTTTTTATAACAAATTACGTTTTTGTGTAAGAAACTATGTATGTACATAGTTTATTACCCTTAGTTGAGGTGGTTTTGGTTTTGGTGCTCGTGTAATAATTTAAGTACATACCGTTTTTATTACAAATCGTGTAACAAATTACGTAAAATTGTAATAAATTAAGTACATACTTAATATATCATACTTTTTGTAACAAATTACGTTTTTGTGTAAGAAACTATGTATGTACATAGTTTATTACCATTGGTTGAGGTTTGTTGGTTTTTGTGATATCATGTAATAATTTAAGTACATACGGTTTTCATTACAAATTATGTAATAAATTACGTACAACTTGTAATAAATTAAGTACAAACTTAATATATCATATTTTTTGTAACAAACTAGGTTTTCGTGTAAGAAACTATGTATGTACATAGTTTATTACCTTTAGTTGAGGTGGTTTTGGTTTTGGTGCTCGTGTAATAATTTAAGTACATACTGTTTTCATTAAAATTCTGTAACAAATTACGTACAACTTGTAATAAATTAAGTACATACTTAATTTCTCAAGCTTTTTTAACAAATTAGGTTTTCGTGTAAGAAACTTTGTATGTACATAGTTTATTACCTTTGGTTGAGTACTTTTGGGGTTGATGTTCTCGTGTAATAATTTTAGTACATACCTTTTTAATTACAAATTCTGTAACAAATTACATACAACGTGTAATAAATTAAGTTCATACTTAATTTATTATATATTTTTTTGTAACAAATTAGGTTTTCGTGTAAGAAACTATGTATGTACATAGTTTATTACCCTTGGTTGAGGTACTTTTGGGATTGGTGATCTCGTGTAATAATTTTCGTACATACCTTTTTCATTACAAATTCTGTAACAAATTGCGTACAACGTGTAATAAATTAAGTACATACTTAATTTATCATACTTTTTGTAACAAATTAGGTTTTCGTGTAAGAAACTATGTATGTACATAGTTTATTACCCTTGGTTGAGGTACTTTTGGGATTGGTGATCTCGTGTAATAATTTAGGTACATACCATTTTCATTACAGATTCTGTAACAAATTACGTACAACGTGTAATAAATTAAGTACATATTTAATTTCTCATGCTTTTTTTAACAAATTAGGTTTTCGTGTAAGAAACTAGGTATGTACATAATTTATTACCCTTGGTTGAACTGGTTTAGGTTTTGGTGATGTCGTGTTATAATTTAAGTATATACCATTTCCATTACAAATTGTGTAACAAATTACGTACAACGTGTAATAAATTAAGTACATACTTAATTTACCATTTTTTTGTAACAAATTACGTTTTCATACTTTTAAACTATGTACATAGTTTATTACCCTTTGTTGAGGTTTCTTGGATTTTGTGATCTCTTGTAACAAACTATGTATGTACCTTTTTAATTACACTTTTTGTAATCAATTATGTACAAACCTTGTAATAAATTATGTACGAACTTATAACCTTCACAATCGGTCATCCTTAAATTAACCTCAAATTAGAGGTTTCACCCTAAAATCTCTCGGGTGTAACGTGTAAGAAGTCATTGATTTTTTTAAATAAAATTATGAATATATTTTAACACCTAAATGAATTAATGAATTAATAATTTGAATTAATTTTGACCATTAAATTTTGACAGTTTTTTCTTTAAATATTATTATTACAAAATACACTATATTTTTATCGGGTGGTATTTACACTTTTTATTAATATTTGTATAAGTTATTTTATAATTTTTTAGGGATTTTAAAGAATTTTTTAAATACAATAATTTTTTTTGAAAATGTCAATTAGCAATACTTTGACAACATGTTGTACTAACTACTCCAAAAATACTCATTAGATTCAACAATTAATGTTCCTCAAAAGAGTCAATTGATTTAATTTATCGGTTCAAATACTTAATTGAGTGTAAAATAATTTAAAAACTTGATTGACATTTTTCAAAAGATAATAATGCATTTTTTCCTCTCTAATTTTATTGAAATTCAAATGCAGGAAATAATAAATTTGTGGATGAGTCTACCACGTGCGTCAAACATCGTTGAACACTACTAACGTTGAACATCATTAAATTAATTAATAAAAATTAAAAAATCTCAATGACTTAACATACAATTAATAATTATTTAAAATATATATATATATATATATATATTCTATTTTTTAATTTTTATTTTCAAATAATTATATCAAATACCAACCTCTAAATTACAAACCATAAATCTTTTTCTTTTCCATTCCAGCCGCTATCAACTCTCATTTGCTGCTATATGAAATTCTAGAATTACAGTCGCTATCATTCTACTTTGTTCTATTTTTGAATCATGAATGGTGAATTGCGTGGGATACAATGCCTACGGCCTTTTCAATTAAATTAATTTTTAAATCGCGTATGTTAATTTATATTCCGATCATCACTCTTCGCAATCGACCACCGAACAAGCCTGACCCCAAAATTTTTAGATCATTATATTCTGATCCCCTGAATCTGAATCTCAATGTCCATGTTATTCATAAAATCTTTGACAACGTTTCACCTGAAATTTGATCTTACCCACATTAAATTTAACCTTTTTTAAGTTTTCTTCCTTCGAATTAATATATATGTATATAATATAATGTGAATTATGTACATATACATGTGATGTCGATATTCAAGCTTTGTGGAGGTAAAATCTGAATTCAGATTGATTTTCAGAGTGTGAGTTTCTTTATTTAATGGGGCTTTGTAGTAGAATATTTCTTTAGTCAACAACTTAAAACAAAAGATTTAAAGGAAAATACCCATAGTTTATTGAAGTTGATTCATATTAAAACATGATCAAGCCTCATAAGCCTTTGTTTTTAGATGTTGAATACAGATGTCTGCAACTTGAGACAATGCATTAGGGTTCTAATTATTTAAAAGAAAAATTTAGAGTTTTTAATTTTGGGGTTAATATTCAATTTAATTATTTGAAAATAAAGATTAAAAAATAATATATATAAAAATAATTTTATTAAAATTTTATTTTAAATAACCCCTTTAGAATTTTCTTAAATTTGTGCTCTTCAAATCACCCAACCAACTCTAAATCTTCACCACTTCATTCCATTTTTTTTCAAATTATTATTTCTTCATTCGCAATGACTAATTAGAGTAAAAAATTAAAAAAAAATCAAAGAAATTTTGAAGAAAAATGTAATGTAGGTTAAATCAACACACTAAACCATTCTCTTATATATTGAAAGAGAATAATATAAACTTTCTATTATAACAAATCTTTGACTAATCTACCGGCTCACCCTTTGTCCATGATGGTTAGGTGTTTATCACTTCAACTTGAGCAGGGTTCGAGAGTGGGTAGGAAATCATTTTTTTGGCTAAAGGGGTTATTTTACCACCGACTTCAACTTAAATTAACAGTTAACTCATGCTAAATTGGCCGTTAGTTGATGATGTGACATAAAAATAAAAAAGTTCTTCCTTATTTTAACTCCGACCACCTCGTTGCCGCTATCAAGCCGAAACGATGGTAACCCCACGTTAAAGCAATGATTTCCGTCGCTTTTCACGTTACCAAATGAAAGGGCTTAATTGGGAGAATGGTTTCCATGGGAAAATTTTGATCCGAAAAACAAATTAGACCCTTCCATCGATTGCTATATGTATCGGCATTAGAGGCCACGATTTACAAGCACCGTTTTAATTAGAGAGCGGTCACAACGGCAATTTCGAGACGAAACATTTTAGTTCATCAATGCGGTGGAAAATGGTCGTCGCTTGTTGCGTGTAAATGGTGCTCCGCAATTAGTGCAAGTGTACACATCTCAAGTAATATAATGATAAGTATTAGAGTATCGTCTCCACAAGGATTGGGATGACTTCCTTCGTTTATCTTTTCGCATTGAAAAAGTAAAGTAAAAGTAAAAAAAAAAAACAAGTAGAGGAGTTTTGAGGTTTAATTAAACTAATAATCATAAACTAAAGCAAGCAAGTAAAAGTAGAGTAATCAAGATGAGAGAATGAGCCGGATTAGATTGCGTCATAGTGTGGAAATCAATTGACTTCTCTCGGTCTTTGAATGCAATAAACACCAAACTGCTTCGGCAATGACCTAAGTCTCTGCCGCGACAATAAGTTGTGCTGCCTCGGAAATCCTTTGCTGGTCGACAGACGATGTTAAGGTTTGACAAAACGTCCTTTGATGGTTCCTTCTTATCCCTAAGTCGCAGCTCTATTGATGAATGAGCCTTGATAATACCTCCCGGCGTAAACTAAGGATGAACACCAACCAATCTCACGCTTCTTTTAGCCGTTTAAACTCTAACTTATCCCTAAGCCGAGTTAGCTTCCACCGTTGGGATGAAAATCATGCTTATTCGTTTCTTGAGTTTAATTTTTCTGATATTAAATAAATGAATAACCTCACAATACTCTTTCTCGATAAGATTGCAAGAATAGAATCAATGCCAAGAATAAGAAAACCTTGAACTAAATTGCATTAACAAAAACTTAAATGAAGTACAATTGTTTTCTCACAACTACTCAACAAAATAATCCTAACTCTAAGAGAATTTAGAACATGATGAACATGGAGAACACACAACTAAACTTAATCTCAAGCTCTCAATACTCGACTCCCTTGATGTGTGCGTCAAGCCTTGTTTAAATAGGAAAAGGAGTAGGGCAAAGTCCTTCTTGGATAGGAAGTTAAGTTGGACTTGGACTTGTCTTCATTAAAGAGGTGAATCTCTTTGATTTTAATGCCTTTATCCACTTTGACCAAATTCCATCTTTAACCTTCCTTCTATGTTTCCACCATCTTCTTGTGCTCCGATATCCATGCAAAGTATGTATAAAAATCTAGCGTTTTATGCTCTTCAAATCGGCTATCACTTTGCATGTTTTGCCCTCTAACAAGTTGGTCTGTGCACTGCCTCAACAACGTCCTATCACTGGATCTACTCCGTAAGGCTTCATCTTCATAATTCATCTTCCTTTAGTAGAAGCTGTCGTCTTTGGCTTATCTTGATCTGGACCTTTCACGAGCTCGTTATGCACCATCTTTCCTTTTCTTCATTGACTGCTCGGCATCACCTACCCCGGCAGTGAGTAAATATGCGCAAGCACAAAACATGCATTAGAACAGTACCTTTTTCATTAAATACACCAAATATCAGGATCAAATGTAAAAGAGTGTAATTAATGCATATAAGGCCATAATGCCACTCAAATGGATGTAGGTTACGCAATAATTGCCATGTAAAAATGGTGAAAACATAAGACTTTTGGGCACTTATCACACCTTCAAACTCGAACTATTCCTTGTCCTCAAGCAACGCATACTATCAATTGCCAAAACATTAATCTTCATGAAATTTCTCCTTGGTCTTACTTTTCCTTCTTCTCTCTAAACCATGGCAATGAATGCTCGACCCTTAAGTCTTCGGATGCCTTAGGAATTCCCTGGAGTCAAACTATAAGATTTGTGAGTGTGTGCATGAATTGTGAACAAGATGATTATAAGGGTTCTAAGTGAACACTTAAGCATTAACCTACTTAACGTGGGTAATTAATTTTTTTCCCCAAGCAATCTAACCTACTAAAGCCAATTTCGGCCACCTCTAATGTTAAGCCTAGAGCCGATTTCAGGCATCTATAGTGCTTCCTTAAGCTAGAGCCGATGTTAGGCACCTCTAAATTTTTACCCAAAATTTTCTTTCTAAGCAAGTCTATGTCCTAAGTGTCCTAGAACACCTTCAATCATGCAAGTCACAAAAGTGTATTAAAGTTCTAATCTCATAGTACGATTCTAAGTTATCTTTCTTATGCACCCTAAAATTAAAGACTCTAAACAATTCAAAGCTATGGTAAGAAGAGAGATTTCTATTGCCAAGGTAGAAAATTCAATTAATTAAAACTAAGGCAATTGAGGAGAATTATTGCCGAGGCATAAGCTTCATTCGACTAAGACAATATGTGCAGTAAAAAAATTTGACAAGTATTAGACAAAACATAACTGCATTGCAATATATTGAAAGCTCGCGGCAGCAGAACCTACACCCCCAAACTCAAGACAAGCATCGCCATCAATGCATTAACAACAGATGCGATAATAGAAAAATTAAGCACAAAAACTAAGGGCATAAAATGAAGGCGTAAGAGAGAAAAGAATTTAGAGTGACTCGGATGAGTCATCGCTTTGTAAGATCAGTTTCCTCCATTTGTAGGTCGTATGCTTGACTTTCTTGGTTTCTCTTGGCGGTTGGATGCACGTGGGAGGGGGCTTGGCTTGGCCGGAGCGGTTACTTCTTCCTCTCTATCCATGTCAAGGTGGAGCTCCTTCGTTGCCTCTATGGTGAATGCCTTACGTTTTGCAGCTTCAAATGTCTGGAGGACGGATTGGGCAGTTTCAGTCTAATTGGAGAAGCCTTTTGTTCCGATTGGTGAACCCATAAGAGTGTCTAGATGTGCCTTGCCCTTGGCCTTCCTGGCCGCGGTAGAAGAAGTGGTGGTTGTGGTGGCAGAATGCCTTGGTGAGGCCTGGGCTGTAGCAGTGGCAGGTGTGGCTCCGACATTGGGCTCTAGGGCAGCTATGGCAGAGATGGTGGCAGGGAACTGAGGAAACTGGACGGTATGGTCAGGGAACTTTTGTTAAATCAGCTGGATAATGGATGAAGTGAAGTCCCTTGTGAAAGTCATAAAGAGGTGTTGCCGTTTGTCCATATCCTCAGACTTCTAGGCAATTTGCTGGAGGGTGGCTGCTGGGGCAGTGGTTTGTGGAGTCTCTGAAGCATCTGCCAAGGATGCTGCCACATCATGGCCCTGCATCGATGTAGATTGCCAAGGTTCGGCCTCCGTCATTTGCATCAACATGTAGTATGCTTCTCTGTCCCATCCTTTCCTTGGAGCTGTATGCTCATCGACTTCATCTGTTGGTACCTCCTATTTGGTGCATAAGCCGGTGATGAGTGATGGGAAGTAGAGGGGGCAACATTCCTTTTGGCTACACTGGTGAATCTCGTGACATATAATGTTACCAATATTAATGATACGATTATTTAAAATAGAGTGAATGAGTGCAAGCGTGGGCCAATCGATAGTGTTGTTATGCGAGGTGGGAATGAGGCGGCGTTTAACAAATATGTTCCATAGCTTGGCTTCGGGCCACAACTATCGCTGATTGACTGAGCCCTTGTGGGTCTCGGTATTCCATGTCGTGCTGGCATAGCATAGTTCTTCCTTTATTTGTTCGTAGTTTTCCTCCATTAGTGACTCGACAAATTCTACATACTCGTCCCCCTCTACATGGATGCCATAAAATATATTTATGGCATCGGTATCCACCTTGATTGCTTTTCACTGAACGTGAATAAAGAGTGTGGTCAGACATGGATTGTGGGCGTAAAACTCTCGTACCACTATTATGTTGGCGCGTTCGAGTTGGAGGCAAAATATTTTCCACTTTTGGTGATCCACCTTGTTGAAGAGATAATGGTCGAGGCCGAAATTTGGCTCATCGAAGCATTGGAATCCTTGCTCCTCCCATACTTGACGGGCTATGAAGTGCTTGTTGAAGCGCTTCTCTACCTCCAGCGGTGCGAAGCGTTTGTAGGTTGGTGCCTCAGTCGAGCATGAGCTTTCTCTTTTCTTTAATTTGAGGGCCATCTTTAAAAAATAGGAGTGAGTTGTGAGAGAGCAGAAGAAAATACTAAACTTTGGAGAATGCAAGAGAGTAGAAGAGAATGTTTGAGTGATGAATAGTTTAGAGAATAGTGGCCTTTATATAGAGTTTGGCAAGCAATGCTGTTGCAGCAATAAATGCGGGAGTGACATCGCTATCCATTACTAGCCGTTTCTTCCTGTTATGATCTTCTGCCCTTTACATATAGCCGTTGCGGCTTTTTCTGTCCGTTGGCAGATTATGCCATTGCGGTTTTCTGCCCGTTGGTAGATTATGTCGTTGCGGCAGAGGTTTCTCCACACCTAGCTGTTGGTTCATCTATTCTTTCTTTCTTGATCTCCATGCGGGAGTGCATGGGGATGCATCTCTTAAAGTGAGCACTTCCCTATCCCTATTGATATGTGTGCCATTGTAGTGCTTCAACCGCTGTCCATTCACTTTGAATTCATGCCCATCCTTGGTTGATTTAATTGTCACAACTCCATGAGGGAATGCTTTAATAACTTCGAACGGTCCAAACCATCGAGATCGTAATTTCCTTGGAAATAACTGCAATCGAGAATTGAAGAGGAAGATTGTCTGCCCATGCAGGAACTGTTGCGGCAGCAACTTGCTGTCGCGCCATCGTTTGGTTTTTTCCTTGTATATTCTCGAATTGTCGTATGCCAGGGCTTAGAATTCTTCTCATTCATTTAGGTCTAGGAGTCTTTTCTATCTGGCATTTTCCCAATCCATGTTCACCGTTTTAATGGCCCAATATGCCTTGTGCTCTATTTCAATTGGTAGGTGACAAGATTTTCCATACACAAGTCTATATGGGAACATTTCCAGTGGGGTTTTGTGAGCCATTCTATATGCCCACAAGGCATCATCAAGCCGAAGCGACCAATCTTTTCGGGATGGGTTAACCACCTTTTCAAGGATGTTCTTCAGCTCTCTATTGGATATCTCGGCCTGCCCATTGGTCTACGGGTGATATGACGTGGCAATCTTGTGTGTGACCAAATTTCTTCAATGTCGCGGCAATGAGTCTGTTGTCAAAGTGTTTTCCTTCGTCACTGATGATGGCTTTAGGTACCCCAAACCGTGTAAATATGTTTTTCTGTAGAAATCGATGCACGGTTTTGGAGTCACAGTTTGGTGTGGCAATGGCTTCGACCCATTTGGACACGTAGTCGACGGCGAGAAGGATGTAAAGATTTCCATACGAGGATGGAAAGGGCCCCATGAAGTTAATCCCCCAAACATCGAACAGTTCGACCTCGAGGATTTTGATGAGTATCTAGTTTGGTCAATATTTTAGTGCTAATTACGCTTAAATGGTTTATATGTGGTGCTGAATTGTGGTCTATTGTGTTCTTTTCTGTGCAGGACTTCATGGTTGAAAACATATTAGAAAAGGCTAGATTTTGCAAGTTTTCTGAATTCATGGCTGGATTAGTGGGCATGACTTGGGGCAAGAATGCGTTGACTCGATGACATGTCAGCAGGCTTCTAGAAGATGACGTCAGCAGCACGTGATAAGCTATCAGCCGCGTTCCGGATCACTTATCAGCCGAGATTTGGATCAAAGCTTAGGGATTATCTTTTATTTTTAAATTTAAACATTTTAGGATTTATTTATTATCACTTAGGAATTATCTCTTGTATTTTAAATATTCTAAGGATTATCTCTTATCATTTTAGAGTTATTTTATGATTTTAGGATGCTATAAATACCCTCTTTAGGCTGAGACTCAAATCATCACTTTCTCTTGTTCTCATTTTCACTTTGAAGTTTTATAAATTTCCTTTCTCTCCATTTTTAATTTTCTTTACTTTCCCTTTGTTAAAGAAGCTAAGTATGGTTTCTTCGCAAGCTATGCTTAGCTAAATCCTCATTTAGCCAAAAGCTAAGCTAAACCCGATTTATCTTGTGAGGATAGACAAAGTTCTTCAAAACCTTTGATTTCTTTCTTGACTTTCAGAAAAATTGGATTGTCAATCGGCCTTTTCTTTAGGCATCACGATTACTTCATTCCGAAAGCGCGTGGGGTTGCCGTGGTTTTGATCCACCGTTGGGGATGAGATTAGGCTTGTAGCAGATTCAACTCCCTAATAACAAACTTAGTGGTTGCCCACTAATAGGAATCAAGATCAGATACTGTAGAGAGTTTGGGTGTTCTCTATTTATGAGCGCAAGTGCACACTCCTGTCAAGTTATAGTATAAAATATATCGTCTCCCACAGGGATTGGAGTAGCTACTATGAGTGTTTTCCTGCACAAGGAAATAGTAATTGCACAATTAAATTTTTGAATATAGAAAAACATAAAAGTCAAAACAAAAATAAGTGTGTTTTGCGCCAGGTAGCTGTAGCTCAATAGTGTGTAGGGAGAGATGAGGATGATAAATTGGGCCAGGTAGTTGTAGCTCAATAGTGTTTAGACTGCGTTGTAAAGATTAAGTGTGTTTTGCGCTGCCATGATCTGCTGCCTTGGCGGTAATGGCGGATTGAGGCGGCATCAACTTTCGATGCCACGACGAAACTCTGCGCTTGCAACTTTTTTTTGTCTCGGCAGGTGGGATGGAGAGAAGTCCCGACGGCAAGCTCGACGAAGCAATTCTGAAGTGATCCTTCCTATGTCTAGGCAAGGATTCTGTCACCACGTGATGTCGGCAATACCTAGCAATCTCAGCATAAACCTAACACGGACAGTCGACGTTTGGTTGCTCTATTTAGCCGTTGAAATTCTAACAATGTCTAAGCTAAATTAGTCAACACCTCGACATGATGAGACCGTGCTTAATTCTTTCGTGAGTTTGACACTCTCGTGCCCGACAAATGAATTTCTTCAACTGGACTTTTTGGAACTAATTGAAGAAGTGAAGAACATGAACTAAGCAAACTTGGAATATTTTATTGCAAAACAAACTTAAAATTATACAATCGTTTCTCACAACTACTTCACATACAAAAACCTAAACCCTATTGGAGAATTAGCCTAGGATTATCTCCCCAACGTAATCTATCTATCTACCTCTGCGCTCTGCCTCTATACCCTCACATACATGAGTATATATAGGGCTCATGGCATAAGTTTGAGTCCTCCTTGGAGTAGAAGTTTTTAAAGTATCTTTACATTAAATGTTGACTCCTTTTTGACTTGAATGTGGACTCTTTGGACATTTCCTTCTCCAGCAAGTAAAGATAAGTCACTTTGCTTATCCCTCTTCAATCATCTCTCCAGGCCGCTACAGGCTTCAGGAAATTGCAAGACTGAGCTCATTGGATTCAAGAAATTGTCATCTTTCAATCGCAACCCATCTTGACTAAGTTGGTTTAACTCCTACCTAGGCGGCACCTTGGAACTGCTTTAGTACAGCTCATTTTGCTCCCTAATTTCTTATCCTCTCCTCCTCTACACAGCTACAACACCTGAAAATGTAAACTACACTAAAATAATATCTTTTCTTAACCAAACATAGAATATTCAACAAAAGCGTGGTAAAAGCGCAAATGTTGTTATTATGCATACAATGCGCCTAAATATGCCTAGATGAGCTTAAGAACATCAATAATAAGGGTAGGAATGTGTACAAAATATAGAAATTGTGGACACTCTACACACTCCCAAATTCGAACTATTGCTTGTCCTCAAGTAATGTAACGTAACTAGTAAACCTGCCCCTTTGCACAAAATTTAATAGAAGTTTAGCTTTTAACTTGATTTCTTACATCAAGGTCGTGGCGCCTAATTTATGTTAGTGAAAGGGAATAGTATGAAATAACTTAGAATTTAATTTTTCTTAGTGCCAGTGCAATATGTGCAGGTCTGTGTTCATGCTAAACATGTCGAGTATACTAAGTAAACAAAGAGTGCTAAAAATAATTAAATTATGAAAAAAGGATATGAGTTGCTGCCTTGGCAGCATAGTTAAGCACTTCTCTTTTTTTCTTTTTCTCTTTTTCTGATCACGGCCTTAAGGGCTTCAGCTCATCACAACTATTCTACGGGTTTGATGCTAAGATAGGTGCACACTACGAAACTCCGAACCCTTTGAATAGTGTCATCCCGTGAAGGCTTTCATTCACTCTTGCTAATTTGTCTGTCACTTTAATTAATTTCTGATACTTAGACTTTGATAGCAGCGGAGTGTCCTTGCTCATGATCCTTCCTAGATCCTGTTTCGGGCACCTCTAGGGTTTTAAACATCTTTTTGCTGCTTCTTTGTGCTGCCGCGACGGCAAACCTGCATTCAGTTAAGAAATTTTCATTAAATAAAGCAGGCAGTGTTAACTTAGAACTCAAGCAAAACGCAGCACTTAACAGACAGTGTAAAAATAATTGGCAAAAAGAAAATTTTTCTAAGTATTTTTCATACTTCTTCCCATAGTTAAGTTAAATTTTATGTATGGTGCGAAAATAAGTAATCGGCTACCTATCATAGGTTCAAGTTTTTAAGCTAAGAATTTATACTTTATTAAGTGCTAGTGTAGAATTTACATATGCTCCTATATGCTGCTAAATGCAACTAAAGAAAACAAAGACGACTACCCCCCCCCCCCCCCAAACTCAAGGTTGGCATTGTCCTCAATGCCTTATACAAAACATAAAATAAAAATTGAAAAAATAAAAAAACTGAAAAATGAAAAGAAAACATAAAAAGAACAAAAAGTAAAGAAAAAGGGTGCTATAGACTATGAGGTTCCCTTCTATTTCTGCTGCTTTGTCGGAGGAGGATTTTAAGGAGGCGGGGAGAACGAGGCGGCGTGTGGCGGGAGATTTGGCGGCTGGGCTCTTCTTCTGGCCGCGTGGTGGCTGGATGCGACTGAGAGTGGGTCTTTTGGGTGGTGCTGCTGGTTCAGTGTCAGACCCTTCATCTTGAGGCTCGACCAAAACGGTGGGCCACTTTCTTTTCCTTGTTGCTTTGGTTGGTTCGTCGCCGGAGGAGTCAGATACCTCCATGTCTAATAAGTCCAAGGCCTCAGCTTCCTTTTTGGCAGCAACCTTCTTTGCTGCTGGAGAGGCGGCGGTAGTCTCCTCCTCTTTTTCAGACTCAGATGAGGAGGTGAGGTTGTACGACTGGATGGGAGTAGGAGAGGTCCTTCCCTTGGGGCGGATGTGCGGCCCTTTTCTGTTTGGGGCGGCGGTTGGTGTGGCAGCTTGTCTATGTGTGATCTGGGTTGGTTTAGAAGCTGTTAACTCCGAAGGGAAGGCTGGCAACTGTGGGCTGGCGTCGTGGTATTGTCTAGCAAGTAGGCCACGAAGGTCTCTTGCACCTTTGCGATGTATTTTGTGAAGGTTATCTGCTTGTGCTCGATTCTCTGGCAGCTTTCTATGAGACTACGCAACAGGGGTACCATGGCGGAAGAAAGGGCAACATTAGTACTATCCGCTGCAGCTGGGGTGGCGGTAGGTTGGGACGGCGGCTGGGCGGTTGTCGGCAATGATTGTATCTTTAGGGTGCGACGGTACACAGAAGTTGGCGCAGAGGCCTGTGATGATCGCAGGGAAGACGAGGGGTCCCTTGGAGTTGGATTTGGCTGCGTGGGCATAGATTTCTTCAAGAATGACTTCTCCAACGTTGATTGGTTGCCTCTTCATAATGTGGATTAGGGCCAGCCGTGGCCTGTTGACTGTCGAACTATGCGAAGTGGGCATTAGGCGGCACTAGACGAATTTACTCCAAAGAATGGCCTCCGGTAGCAGGTCACGGTGGTTGACTGAACCGTTATTCTTGTCGGTCAGCCATTTGGCATTAGGCTGCCATGTTTTCTTTTTTAACCATTTCGTAGTCTGCTGTCGTTAAGTACAACCTCCATTCTTCATGCGGATTCCTTCTGATTTCTATGCCATTGAAGATATTAATTGTTGCCGCTGTGAACTTGACACCGTCGCCACAAACGTAGACAAAAGGATTTCCCGGGGTAGTTTTGTGGGCATAGAATTCTCGCACCAGATTGGTGTTTATCTCTTTTGTCTGTCGTGCGAAAATATCCCATCCCAATGTATGAAACCTTCGCTGTGAACTTGCAGATTGCTTGATAATCATCAAAATCAAATAGATATTGGGAACTCCTTAGTCCTTGCGGATCGACCCTTACTCTCACTATTCTACTTAAATTATTTCTTTAATTGAGTTTAAGGAATTTTATTTGATAGTCCATAACGCTTTTGCAAGGGCATCTCGTGTCTCCTTGATATGTTGCCCGTTCATTGACATCAGTCACACTACTTGTAGTATTCCTGGGCATCCTTGTAGAGTGTAGGCCAATATAAGCCCGACTGTAGCACTTTGGCAGCGGTTCTAGTTCCTCCAAAATGCCATCCATATGGTGAAGAATGGCACTGGTGGAGTACTTCGTTTTTCTCTTCTTCTGGGACACATCTCCTTATAACCTGATTTGCACATTGTCTAAACAAAAGAGGTTCGTCCCAAAAATAATGCTTCGCATCATGTTGGAACCTCTTCTTTCCTTGATGGTTAAGGTTATAAGGTAAAACACCACTAACTAAAAAATTAACAAGATATGCGTACCAAGGTGTTGTTTCAGCAGATAATACTGTCAAGGGCAATGCCGCGACAATGCAGTCTGAGAGTGCCTAGGCAAGGGTGTCCGTCACTACCGCAGTAGACGCTGTCTTGGTGGCTAAGAGCTGCTCATTTGGGAATGCATCTTGTATGTATGGGCATGTGATGTCTTCTTCCCGTTGTTCTAGTCTCGATAGGTGATCAACCACTTGGTTCTTTGTTCCTTTTCTATCCTTGATGTCAATGTCGAATTCTTGTAGTAAAATGATCCATCAAATCAACCAAGGCTTTGCATCTTTCTTGGAGAACAAGTATTTGATCGTCGAGTGATCCGTGTGAACCTTGGTTCCGATTAGGTGTGATCGGAACTTGTCAAAGGCAAAAACTACTGCTAGCAACTCCTCAGTGGTAGTATAGTTGACTTGGGCCTCGTTGAGTGTTTTGCTAGAATAATAGATCATGTGGAAAATTCTGTCTTTTCTTTGTCCAAGGATTGCCCCGACGATATAGTCGATTGCGTCGCACATAAGCTCGAAGGGCAGCGTCCAGTCTGGTGGGACTACTATTGGTGCGGTCACAAGCTTTTATTTCAGTATCTCGAATGCTTTAGTACATTTATCATTGAAGTCAAAGTTCCTATCATGTTCAAGCAGAGAACACAAGGGTTTTTTAATCTTAGAAAAAATTGCAATAAATATTCTATAAATACCTACGTGTCCTAAAAAACTCCGGATTCCTTTGACTGAGGTTGGTGGGGGCAGCTTCTCGATCACATCTATCTTGGCTTTATCTACCCAATTCCGTTTGATGAGATCTTGTGGCCGAGTACGATGCCCTCATCTACCATGAAGTGGCATTTCTCCTAATTAAACACTAGATTGGACTCCTCACATCGTTCGAGAACCCTCTCCAAGTTGTCGAGGCAATTGTCGAAGTCATCGCCAAATACTGAGAAATCATCCATGAAGATCTCCCAAAAGTCTTCTACCATGTCGGAGAATATTGCCATCATGCATCGTTGGAATGTTGTCGGGGTATTGCAAAGCTCGAATGGCATCATCCTAAATGCATATATACCGTATGGGCCCGTGAAGGTAGTTTTTGCTTGGTTATCCAGTGCGATGTCAATTTGATTATAACCTGAGTAACCATCAAGAAAACAGTAAAATGATTTTCCAGCAAGTCTATCAAGCATTTGATCAATAAAGGGCAAAGGGAAGTGATCCTTTCTAGTTGCTTTATTTAACTTGCGATAGTCTATACAAACCCTCAAACCGGTCACAATCTTGGTTGGGATTAACTCATTGTTCTCGTTGGTTATCACTGTTATTTCATCTTTCTTTGGTATGCATTGTATCGGGCTTACCCATGTGCTGTCAAAGATGAGACAGATAATTCCTGCATAAAGCCATTTAATGATCTCTTTTGTTACCACCTCATTCATAGTATGGTTAAGCCTTCTTTGAGCTTCAATGGTAGGTTTATGCTCATCTTCCAAGAGGATTTTGTGCATACATACCGCTGGGCTTATCCTCTTTAAGTCGGCAATCGTCCACCCTAATGCCCGCTTATGCCACTGCAACATGTTGATCAAACTTTGTTCCTATTTTGGCTGCAACTTAGAACAAATAACTACGGGCAACGTGTCATTGGTTCCCAAATAAATATATTTTAATTTATCATATAATTGTTTTAATTCAAGAACCGGTGGTTGCTCGATTGAGGGTTTTTCAATCTTTCGTTCCTCTCCAGAATAATTGAGGGGTTTGAAATACTTACCTGGACGAGAGACCGTCCAATGGGCTTCCTCAATTTCTGCCTCTTTAGTTTCTTTAGTGTCGGGAAGGTTGTCCAGTATACTGTCGAGGCAGTCGTCAGAGTGCATGCCGAGGCAGTGGTTGCCGAGGTAGGGTGCATTAATGTCAAAGTTGAATTCAGTCGTGGTTTGTATCATTTGACATTCCTCTGGATCGTTGAAACGCTTGAGGGTTTGGAACACATTGAGCTTGACTTGTTGGTCATTTACCCTCATTGTTAGCTCACCTTTCTCCACATCAATCAATGTCCTCCCAGTGGCCAAGAATGGTTGCCCAAGTATGATGGGTGCATGTTCATCTGCTTCACAATCAAGAACAAGGAAGTCAACATGAAAAATAAACTTATCGATTCTTACCAGTATATCTTCATTTTTCCCTCTAGTTGCACATAAGAGCGATCGGCCAGCTGAAGCATGACTGTGGTTGGTATTTGTTGCGCGTAAAAGAGTCCTATCGCAAATAGTGCAAGTGTAAACGGCGCAAGGAGTAAAGTGATACTTGGAGTATCGGATATCGTCTTCACAGGGACTGGAAATAACTTTATCCTTGAATTGTTGCACAAGAGAGAGAGTTTAATTGGATTATAAAGTGATCGAGATAAACAACTAAAATAAAAGAGTAAAGAATTAGGTTTAAGAAATAGGCCGGTATTGATTTGCTCAGTAGTGCAGGTGTTGTACTGCAAGAGAACTTCTGTTCTATCGTCGTCCCTGTCGCAACAGCACCTGTCGCGAAAGAAGTCTGTTGATGTCGCGGCAGCGATCACACAACTCTGTACTTCAAGTTTGGCAAGAATCCCTATTATGACTTGTCCTATCCCTATGCCCAAGTTCTGTTGATGAACACTTCTTAGATAATACCTCCCGGCGTGAATCAAAGGGTGAACACCAATGTTGTTGAATTCTTCCTTAGCCACTTAACCTCGTACTTATCTTTAAGCCAAGATGGTTTAATAATAAACTAGAAAATGCGTATTTATTTCATTCGTATGCTTGACTATCCCGATATCAAACAAATAGATAACCTCACAATGCTCTCCCGATACTCTTGCGAGATATGAAAACCAGAATAAATAAACTTGAAGTTTTTATTGCTTGAACAGAAAATTCCTAAAACAGTACAATCCTTGCAACTACTTTACAGAATCAACCCTTAGCCCTAGGGGAAGTTTAGAACATGATGAAGAAGGGAAAACAAAAAAGGGACTGGGGAAGAGGGCTAGGAATGAGATCTCATTCCCTAGGTCGAATTACACGCCTTTATATAGGCCTTGGGTCCAAGTTTTCTAATATGGCAAGAATACAAGTTTAAACTAAAGTACAATTCTATTGGAGATTAAATCTTCTGAGTATATGCCTTTAATTCGTCCTCTTTTCTTGCCTTGAGTTACTTCCTTGGACTTTGGGCTTGGCTTTCATTCTACCTCAGGGCTCAGAAAAATATAGGAGTGGCCTACGACAGACTGGCTTGAAGTCTTCTATCTGTCGAGCTCCACTTCACTTGTCCACTTCATCCTTCTGTCGTCATGGCTGCCACGGTAGTGGCCACGGTAGCGTGTGATCTTTGGCTCCAGTTCAGTAATCCAGCTCTGCTCTTTTGCTACCCTGAGTCTGCCACAGCAGACACCTGATAAAGTGACCAAAATCAGTAGCAACTGTGCCATTTTATCTAATTGTGATGTATATGCATAAATCTACCTAAATGCAATGAAATATGCTTGAATGCAGTAGAAATATGGGTTAAATGAGGGGTAAAATATAAAACTTTTATACACTCAACAATATTGCCTTTCCAATCCTAACTTCTGGAAAATTAATTTGGGCATCAAGTTTATGCTTTCCCCTAAGTCATACAATGCCTTCCCCACATAATGACTCTCGATTGCACATAGTATTGTGAAGCTTCCATGATCTTTAAGCTTAGATGGTGTTCAGTTGTGTAACATGGCCATACACCCCTTTGTTGCGGCAACTATTTTTGAACTCCCCTATTCTTGTTCGCCTTGACACCATGTCTTTAAGGAACTTGGCATAATTTGGCATTTGCTCTATTGCTTCCACGAAGGGTATGCTGACGTGGACCTGCTTCAAGATGTCCAAGAACTTCTTGAACTGGTACTCGTGTTTCTACCATTTAAGACTTTGTGGGAATGGTGGTATGGGTCGAATGTCCTTGATCCGTTCTTTACATGGAAATTTAATTTAGGGTAGCGGATCTAGTTTTTCAGCGTCCTTCTGATTTTGTAACACCTCAAAAACGGGGCTAGTCGAAATTGGATTCCGATGATTGGAATGTTGATATTAAAATGTTTAAATATTGTTTCTTTTCTATAGATTATATTGTTAAGGGACACTGATTGAACTTATTCTTAGTTAAGGACCTTATTAGAAATGCTTAAAATGGCGTTTTTAGCTAGGCGTTTCGATACAATAAGATCCGTACCGAAACGGCCTAGGTAAGGCGTTTCGAAACGATTATGGGGCGTTCCAATACAATTCCAACGGTATTAAATAACTTTTGGACTTTCTCTTAGACATTTCGATACAACTTTACGTGTTTCGAAATGGGTCCCTGCAGAATTGATTTTTAGTAATCAATTGTAAGCTTTGAGCTTGATGATGATTCACCAGCTTGTTTGTTGTCCTTCCCACGTGGAAGCTGGTTTAAAAGGATGGTTAATAGTCATCTTTATTGAAAAGATATACAGAATATAGATAATATATATTAAGCTTACCCTTGGATGAGGGAAACCTTTTCATTGGCCATAAGGGAGGTGGGAAATGATTAAGCTTGGAAAATGAATAAAAGAAAGCTCTCATCTTTTTTTTGCTTCACCGAGACGAATTTCATCTTCTTGTTTTGAAAGAACAAGCACACACCTCCATTGTCCTCAACCTTGAGCTCCTAAGCATACACCTCCCAATTTAAGATCCTTAAGCTTAAGCTTTCCTTGATTTAAGAACATCAATTCATAGCTATCGGTCGGGTAAGTGAAAACCCTAAGTCAATCATTGATACTCTTGATCATTGAATGTCCAATTCCAAGCTTTAAGATAAGCTTTGTCTAATAGTTAATAGCTATTCAAGTATCGATATTGTCATATTTATTCTAATAATCCCTTATTGCTCTTTCTAGTTCAAGAATTGGAAAAGACTAACCCATCGTCTCCATCGAAAGCTAGGAATAAAGAGATAGCCATCCGGGAGCTGTATGAGCTTTGGATTATCGAGGTGAGTGTAGTCGGAGTCTCGGGATTAGGTGAGGAGCCTTTCTGAATTCATCGTTATGGATTTCGTTTGATTTATTAACCATTGAAATGAAGGGTCTTGCATAAAACATTATAGAAAGCTATATTGGTAAGTCTTGGTAAGTATTGCATCGAATTATTGTCTGAGGCATTGATATTGTTGTCAAGGAAATCATTGAAGCATTGACATATAGAATCATTGACATGTGTCTATTACTATTGCCTATTGCTATGACCATATGATTATTGAGCTATTGATATTGATTCATTGATATCGAACTATTGATTACTGTACCTTGGGATCAAAGTATTGGATACATTTGGCATGTCATAGAATTCATGAGCTTAGTGGTACAAAGTTTATACGGTATAGTGGAGGGATGTGATATGTGCTGGTCAAAAACGGTGTAGTGGAGGATGTTGGACCATATTTGTTCAATGTTGGTTTAGTGGTGGAATTCGCGTATCCAAATACGAGTAAATCGATCCAAGGAAGATTATTGGTTAATGGTATTGCTTTGTTATGATATTGCCATTGATGATATGATGATTGATACTATGCTTTTAATATGATTGAAGAACATGCCATGTCTATTGTAGAGCGTTTTAGGTGCACTCTATTATTGAGCGCAAGTGCACACTCTTGTCAAGTTATAGTATATATAAGATATCGCCTCACACAGGGATTGGACAGCTTGGTTCGAATTGTCGTTCCTGCACAAGAAAAGTAAATTGCACAAGTAAGATAGTTGTTGAGAAGAAAATTAAATGAAAACACAAATAAAAGAGGAAGTGATCAGGTTGATAGAGAGGGAAGGGTTATGCTGCTGCTTAGTGTGAAACTGCGTTGAATAGGCCAAGTTGTTTTGCGCTGCCACAATCTGCTGCCTCGGCAGGTAATGTCGGATTGAGGCGGCGACAACTTTCGATGCCACGGCGGAACTCTGCTCTTGCAACTTTTGCTGTCTCGGCAGGTGGAATGGAGAGAAGTCCTAACGACAAGTCTGGCAGATACTCCAAGTTCGGCAGAGCAATTCTGAAGTGATTCTTCCTATGTCTAGGCAAGGATTCTATCACCACGTGATGTAGGCAATACCTAGCAATCTCAACGTAAACCTAACACAGGTAGTCAACGTTTGGTTGCTCCTTTTAGCCGCTGAAATTCTAACTTATGTCTAATCTCAATTAGTCATCACCTCGTCATGATGAGACCGTGCTTAATTCTTTCGTGAGTTTGACACTCTCGTGCCCGACAAATGGATTTCTTCAACTGGACTTTTGGAACTAGTTGAATAAGTGAAGAACATGAATTAAGCAAACTTGGAATATTTTATTGCGAAAAAAAACTTGAAAAACCTAAACAACCGTTCTCACAACTAATTACAACATAACATTTAACCCAAGAGAGGTTTAGAACATGACGGCGGTAAGAAAACCTAAGCTATGCCTAAAGAAAACCTAAGATCTCTCTATCGAAATACAAAAATATGTGAAGTATATATAGGCCATAGTCTAGGTTAAGTCCTCCTTGGAGTAGAAGTCTTCAAGGAGCTTTTACATTAAATGCAAATTTAAATTCTGACTTCTTTGAGTTGAATTTGGACTTCTTTTTCCGTTTCGATGCTCCGCAAGTAAGCTTATTCTTTCTCTTTGGGTGGCTCTGCATTCTGCCACAGGCGTCAGAAAATTACGTGATCAGCACCGTTAGAATCAGGATTTTCTACTATGTCGGTCGCACTCCAATTCTCCAACTCCTCAGTTTGCTACCCTGGGCGGCACAGGGCAGCACTGGGCACCACTAGGCTCACTTTGCTGCCCTCGTCTGCTACCCCAGCATCCTCTCCTCTGATCTGTCCTCCTCCTGTCAGCTTCTAGCCCTGGAAAACTAAATCTACACTAAAACATCATCTTTACTTTACCAAATAACAAATATTCAATAAAAGTATGGCAAAACAAAGAATACTGTATTCATGCAATGTATAACCTAATTATGCCTAAAATGCACTTGAAAACAGCAATAATATGAGATGGAATGTGCATGAAATATAGAACTTATGGACACTTTACACGCCCCCAAACTCGAACTATTGCTTGTCCTCAAGCAATGCAACCTAAACATACTTGCCCTTATATTAACCAGAAAGAAAAATTTGTTTTCAACTTGATTCCGCATCTCAAGGCCGTGACACCTATATTAGATTAGTGAGGGGAAAATAGCAAGAAATAACTCAGAATTAATCTATAATGCCAGTGTAGTGTGTGCAGGACTGTGTACAGGCTGAATATGAAGAATAACTAGATAAACAAAGATGATGTTATGATATATAAGGTTGTTGCCGAGACAACACAGTTTAGCACAATATTTTAATCATGGCAATGAGGGCTTCAATTTATCACAACTGCTCTTCTAGGTCCGAAATTAAGATAAGAGCAAACTACAAAACCCCTAACCCATGGAGTAGAGTCATCACGTGAAGACTTTCATTCACTCATGCTAATTTTCTTGTCACTTCTAAACTTTCAGATTTATGGACATTGATAGCAGCGGAGTGTCCTCGCACATGATTCTTCCAAGAGCGTGTTTCAGGCACCTCTAGGGTGAAACAACAATTTTTCTTTGTTTTTCTCTGTCGTGGCAGTGCTTTGATTTTTCTGTCTCTGTTGCCTGCCTTGGCGGCTACCTACAACCATTGTTAGAACTTTGCACAGAATTCTAAAAACAAAGCAGACAGTGTTTATCAAATTTCTATCAAATTCAGCAAGTAACAGTAGTGTTAAATTTTTTTGTGTGGCTATTATAAAAAATTCTAAGTTATACATGCTTTTCCCGATTTAAGTTCAATTTTTAATTGGTGAGAAAAATTAAACGGTTGTCCTATCATAGGCACAAGCTATAACATTTTTTTCTTTTCCGATTAATATGAAGGCAAGTACAATATGCAAACTACATGTTACTAAGTACGCCTAAACAAAAATATGAGAACTATATCCCCATAAACTCGAGATGGGCATTGCCCTCAATGCACAAAATAAAACTAAAACTAAAAAATAAATATGAGAAAGGGAAAGAAAACTCAAGCTTAGTTGCTGGCAGATGGTGGAGAAGATGTGGAGGAGTTATCCACTCTTCCACCAGTTGCGGGTTGCGGCAGTGCTGCCCCTGTTGTGCTCGGCGGCTCGATTCCTTAGGGTCTGAATCTGGGTAAGTAGTTTTGAGATGGGAATAAAACGCAAATAAAATCTGGTCCTAAGTAGGTAAAATCTACTCTTAAATAAAACAATAAAGATGTGGAAAAATAAAAACTTATACAAAATTTTTGTTACTCTAGGAGTGCATTGATATGCATCTCCTAAAGTAACTACTCCCTTATCGGTTTAGCTCAAGAGGGTCATTTTTGATACTTCTTGTAATCCATTCGCACCCTCCATCTAGTGATTATCCTCATGGTGGAGGAGTTCTTCTTCCTCGTTCCCTTGTAATCCATGTGAACCTTCCTTCTTGTTCCTATTCCTGAAGGCATGAACATGTGAGTAGGAAAAATTATATAACTACCTAACCATGTACTTACCTCCTTTTTGTCGAAGTTCGTCATAGGGGAAAGTTTCTTTTGCTGCCGAGGCAGCTGCTGTGGCAACCAGCTGTTGTGGTAGTCTTTTGTCATAGTGTTGTACCAGTCAAGGGAAAACTCTTTAGGCTCCTCGAAAATCTCCATCAGTAGAGATTTTGACGGCTTTAAATATGCCTGCACCAGCTTCTCTAGATATATATAATCCATAGATGCCGAGGTGTTTGTCAAGGCTGGCGTTATTATAGAGGCTTCTGTCGTGGCGGGCCTCTCTGTTGAGGCATAGCTTTGCTCAGGTGCTGTCAGTTCCTCCTCACGGTAGGGTTCTAGGTAGCTGCCAGAACAACTATCAATCTTGTTGCCCGGGCAGTGTTTCGCATCCTCTTGGCTTGGAGTTTCTAATTGCTCCTCACACATCGGAGATCTTTCCTCGCATTTCTCTTCGTCCTCTTGTCCTAGGAAATTAACATCTCTTAGACTTAATTGTAGTTCATCTATGGCATTGATGGGGACAAAATTGTTCAACCGTGCATCTATCTTAGCGATGCTGGCGTCCATAGCAGTTGTCACTTTATCCGTGAGCGCAAGGAAGGTTCGAAGTGTGTCCTCCAAAGATTTTGGTTGTTCTTGCGGATATTTATATTCCCATGGCATGTCGCTTTCTGCAGCAAAACTATTATGGTAAAAAAATTGAGATTTTTGCTCATACCATGAAAAATCTTGCTGCTGCCGCGGCAACTACGGCAGCGGCATCAACAGTCCCTGTTGCTGCTACGGTGGCATCTACTGTTCATATTCAAACATCCACTCTCAAGTGGTTTTTCTCGACATGTCTGCTGCAAAAAGATGAGGGCAACTGTCAAACGCATGATTACCTTCACAAAATTTGCAAGAACTTTCCCAAATATTGCTGCCCTTAACTCGTGGGGCACTTGAATAAGCACTTTCCCACATAATTTTTTATTTTCGAATGAAAATAAGAATGATAAAAACTAAAATTAAATGCAAATAAAAAATAAAAGTGCAGAAATATAAATACGAATTTCGTTGTTACCAATCCCCGGCAACAGCGCCAAAAACTTGTAGAGCATTTTAGGCCTACTCTATTTATGAGCGCAAGTGCACACTTTTGTCAAGTTATAGTATATAAGATATCGTCTCCCACGGGGATTGGACAGCTTGGTTCGAATTGTCATTACTGCACAAGAAAAGTAAATTGCACAAGTAAGATAGTTGTTGAGAAGAAAATTAAATAAAGCACAAATAAAAAGAGGAAGTGATCAGGTTGATAGAGAGGGCGGGGTTATGATGCTGCTTAGTGTGAAACTGCGTTGAATAGGCCAAGTTGTTTTGCGCTGCCACAATCTGCTACCTCAGCGGATAATGGCGGATTGAGGCAACGGCAACTTTCGATGCCACGAGCTGCTCTTGCAAATCTCGTTGTCTCGGCAGGTGGAATGAAGAGAAGTCCTAGCAGCAAGTTTGACAGATACTCCAAGTTCGGTAGAGCAATTCTGAAGTGATCCTTCCTATGTCTAGGCAAGGATTCTGTCACCACGTGATGTAGGCAATACCTAGCAATCTCAACATAAACCTAACACAGGCAATCGATGTTTGGTTGCTCCTTTTAGCCGTTGAATTTCTAACTTATGTCTAAGCCGAATTAGTCAACACCTCGTCATGATGAGATCGTGCTTAATTCTTTCGTGATTTTGACACTCTCGTGCCCGACAAATGGATTTCTTCAACTGGACTTTTGAAACTAGTTGAAATAGTGAAGAACATGAATTAAGCAAACTTGGAATATTTTATTACGAAAACAAAACTTGAAAAACCTAAACAACTGTTCTCACAACTAATTACAACATAACATTTAACCCAATAGAGGTTTAGAACATGACGGCGGCAAGAAAACCTAAGCTATGCCTAAAGAAAACCTAAGATCTCTCTATCGAAATACAAAAATATGTGAAGTATATATAGGCCATAGTCTAGGTTAAGTCCTCCTTGGAGTAGAAGTCTTCAACGAGCTTTTACATTAAATGCAACTTTAAATTCTGACTTCTTTAAGTTGAATTTGGACTTCTTTTCCCGTTGCCTGTCTCCGCAAGTAAGCTCATTCTTTCTCTTTGGGCGGCTCTGCATTCTGCTACAGGCATCAGAAAATTGTGTGATCGGCATCGTTAGAATCGGGATTTTCTACTATGTCGATCGCACTCCAATTCTCCAACTCCTCAGTTTGCTGCCCTGGGCGGCACGGGGCAGCACTAGGCGCCACTAGGCTCACTTTGCTGCCCTCGTCAGCTGCCTCAGCATCCTCTCCTCTGGTTTGTCCTCCTTCTGTCAGCTTCTAGCGCTGGAAAACTAAATCTACACTAAAACATCATCTTTACTTTACCAAATAACAAATATTCAATAAAAGCATGGCAAAACAAAGAATATTTATTTTATGCAATGCATGACCTAATTATGCCTAAAATGCACTTGAAACAACAATAATATGAGATGGAATGTGCATGAAATATAGAACTTATAGAAATTTTACATCAATTCACATATTTGATATTATAATTGTCATCAAAGCATGCTAAATAGTATACATTGTTCATTTATTGTCATTAGCTACCTCACTTAGACTATATAAGTCTAATGCATTCATTGTTCATACGTTTCAGGTCAAGAGTTATCGTTTCAAGATTAGAGCTAGTTGGTAAAGCGACAAGTCACCTCGGGCCTAAAGTAAAGTATTTTTGTCCCTATGAACTCCTAGAATGGTGGCAAAGTAGTTAAACTAGTTGCTTTTGATGTTTTGTCTATGTGTATACAGGCTATGTGTTATATGTGGTTTAAGTGTCCTAAATGCCTTGTTAAGTTTGCTTGAAAATTGCTTAATATGCATATTTGGCTTTAAAAGGTGAAAACATAGTAAATGGATTTGAATGATGATGAAATTTGGCATGCCAGTAGTTTATAGTATTGAAATATTGCATGTAAAGTTTCATTGTATTTGAACATCGTTTGGTAAGTCAAATAGATTAAAAACCAACAAAAATCTGTTATCACAGGTCAGGTCGTATCGATACGAGGTATGGCGTATCGATACATATAGGCATAATTGGACTTAAGAAACAAGGCGTATTGAAACGGCATGGAGTCGTATCGAAACATTTTGCTACTAGAATCTTCTGTTTTTGATACAAGTCCAATGTGTATCAAAACGGGTCAAAGTCAAGGTCAAAGAGAGTAAACTCGTGTCGAAATGGGCCTGATTAGATTGTGTCGTAGTGTGAAAATCAATTGACCTGTCTCGATCTTTGAATGCAATAAACACCAAACTGCTTCGGCAATGACCTAAGTCCCTACCATGACAATAAGTTGTGCTACCTCCGCAATCCCTTGTTGGTCGGTAGATGATGTCAAGGTTCGAAAAAACATCCTTTGATGGCTCCTCCTTATCCCTAAGCCGTAGCTCTATTGATGAATGGGCCTTGATAATACCTCCCAACGTAAACCAAGGATGAACCACCAACCAATCTCGCACTTCTTTTAGCCGTTGAAACTCTAACTTATTCCTAAGCTGAGTTAGCTTCCACCGTTGGGATGAAAATCATGCTTATTCGTTTCTTGAGTTTAATTCTTCCGATATTAAACAAATGAATAACCTCACAATACTCTATCCCGATAAGATTGCAAGAATAGAATCAAAGCCAAGAATAAATGTTGCGTGTAAATAAGGCTATCGCAATTGAGTGTAAGTATACACGACGCAAGTAATATAGTGATACGAAGTATCAGATATCGTCTTCACAGGGACTGGAAATACTTCTATCTTTAAAAGCCTGCACAAGAAAAGAGATGAATTTAATAGAGAGTTTTGAGTAATCTTGAAAGTAAACTAAAATAGATAAAGGAATTAGATTGAGAAAATAAGTTGGTATTGATTGATCAGTAGTGCAGGTGTTGCACTGTTTAGAAGACTTTCTGTTGCGTCTGTCGCCAAGCCTGTCGCGGTAGAGGTCTGTCGATGTCGCGGTAGCGAACAACAACTTTGTACTTCAAGTTCAGCAAGAATCCCTGTTGTGACTCGTCATATCCCTAGGTCCAAGTTCTATCAATGAACACGTCTTGGATGATACCTCCCGGCGTGAATCGAAGGATGAACACCGATGTTGTGGATTCTTCTTTAGCTGCTTAACCTTGTGCCTATCCCTAGGCCAAGATGGTTTAACCATAAACTGGAAAACTCGTATTTACTCCTTTCGTATACTTAACTCTCCCGATATTAAGTAAATGGATAACCTCACAATGCTCACCCGAAACTCTTATGAGATATGAAAACCAGAGTGAATAAACTTGAAGTTTTATTGAATTGAACAGAAAAATCCTAAGAAACAGTTGAACCCTTACAACTACTTTACAAGATCAACCCTTAGCCCTGGGGAAGTTTAGAACATGATGAAGAAGGGGGAAAAACTATGGTTTGTGGTGGAAGACGGCTAGAAACTAGGTTATCCTTCTCTAGGTCAAATTACAAGCATATATATAGGCCTTGGGTACAAGTTTTCTTAATGGCCAAGAATACTAGTTCGAATTAAAGTACAAATCATTTAAAGACTAAATCTCTGAGTAGAATTCCTTTAATTCGTCCTATATTCTTGTTTTGACTTTCTCCTCAAACTTTGGGTAAGGTCTTCTTTGTGCTTCTGGACTCCAAAAATAATGCAAGTGGTCTCTAAAAATTAGGCTTGAAATCCTCTATCAGTCAAACTCCACTTTGCATTTTTCCATCTCTTCTTCTTCACTGTCGCCACCTCTGCCACGACAGATGTCACGACAGCAAGTATAAGGCAATTTGCTTCGACCCTCTTGCTCCAGCTTTGCAGTTATCTATTGTTCCTCTACTGCCCTGGATGCTGCCACGACAGGTACCTGCAAGAATTAACTGAAATCAACAGCATCTGTGCAATAATTATTAATTTGTGATGTTTATGCAAAATCTATCCTAAAATGCAACTAAACATGCTTGAGTGCATCAATAATATGGGTAAATGAGGGTTAAAATACAGAACATTTATGCACTCAACAATAAGCAACCCTTGAACTAAATTGCATTAACAAAAACTTAAATGAAGTACAATTGTTTTCTCACAACTACTCAACAAAATAATCCTAACCCTAAGAGAATTTAGAGCATGATGAACATGGAGAACACACACCTAAATTTAATCTCAAGCTCTCAATACTCGACTCCCTTGATGTGTGCGTCAAGCCTTGTTTAAATAGGAAAAAGAGTATGGAAAAGTCCTTCTTGGATAGGAAGTTAAGTTGGACTTGGACTTGTCTTCATTAAAGAGGTGAATCTCTTTAATTTTAATGCCTTTATCCACTTTGACCAAATTCTATCTTTAACCTTCCTTCTATGTTTCCACCATCTTCTCGTGCTCCGATTGCCATACAAAGTATGTAAAAAAATCCAGCGTTTTATGCTCTTCAAATCGGCTATCACTTTGCATGTTTTGCCCTCCAGTAGGTTGGTCTGTGCACTACCTCGGCAGAGGATATATGCTGCCTCGGCAGTGGTCTGTCACTGGATCTACTTCGTAAGGCTTCATCTTCATAATTTAGCTTCCTTCAGTAGAAGTTGTCGTCTTTGGCTTAGCTTGATCTGGACCTGTCACGAGCTCGTTCTGCACCATCTTTCCTTTTCTTCATTGCTCGCTCGACATCACCTGCCCCAACAGTGAGTAAATTTGCGCAAGCACCAAACATGCATTAGAACAATACATTTTTTATTAAATACACCAAATATCAAGATCAAAGGTAAAAGCAGTGTAATTAATGCATATAAGGTCATAATGTTACTCAAATGAGTGTAAATTAAGCAATAATTGTCATATAAAAAAGGTGAAAACATAAGACTTTTGGGCACTTATTAACGCCAATGAGATGGTTGAACTCTGTCGTCCTTGATTCAGAGACGAAAAATGGTACTACGAAATTATCACCATTTTTGTAGTGAATATAAGGACTGTGAGGAAACTGAGGCAGCATAAGATGTCATGCAAATGGGAAAAACTATTGAAGAGCAAGGGTTTATGTTTGAATGCTTGAATTTAGAAAGCAAATCCACTTTATTATGCAATTTTTAAATTAGTAACATCAATGGTGATGATGACGATTATTAAAGAAGATGAAACGGGGGAAATGTTTAGCGTTTTGATTTAAAAGAAGAGAAAAAATATTTTTTTAATTAATTTAATTTTATAAAAATAATATTCTATTGCCACATGAGATTTTTTTCATGTCACACATGGGTCAAAGGGCTAACTTAGAAAGAGTTAACGACAACTCAGTAGAAGTTAACGGTTTTCGTCGATCAATGTTCATTGAAGGGCAAATTTGTTGCAACTTGCTAATTGGAAGAATAAATTAGACGTATTTTCGCGCGAAGGACGACATTATTAATTTGGATCGAATTTAAGGACAAAATAAACCCTTTTAACTTTTTTCTTTGACTAATATCTCAAATCAACTATACCTTGACAGACATTTCCTTGAGAAAACAAAGCACAAAAATATTTCCTCAGGATGAATTTTTCTCATTCTCTCCCTTGATTTTTCTCTCTCTCATTTTTAGAAAGATTTTTGGTCGTTCAAAGTTTTAGTCAACATTCAACAACTTTCCATCTAAATTAGAAGAGATAAATAGTTGACGTCATCCTTATTTAATGTTTTCTATTCTGACATTATTTATGATAATGAGATATTTTTAATATAATTTGACATATAATTTAACACTCAAATCAGGGACGGACGCAAAATTTTAAGTTAGGAGTGAAAAAATAAAATTCTAAGATGAGTGAATTTATAAAATATTAGGAAATGAAAAAATAGATTTTTAATATGAAATACATAAAAAGAATTTTAAAAATATTTTTAAATCATATAAAAATTTCAAATTTTTAGAAGGGCAACCGCCAAGCAAGCCCTTCTAGGTCTATCTATGACTCAAACCATTATTTTAATTTATGATTTCTTTAAAGGAGGTCGACATAACAAAACAATTTTTTAGATATAGTATATTTAATCTGACTTCGTCGAGGGTTGTCTGACCTTTTATCTTCTCCTAATTTCTTCTTCAATTTTTTTTTTTGTTTTGTTGTCGGTTCATTGTTTTCCTCTGATATGGTTGTTGGAATTTTTTCTTAACGTCCACTAATCTTTCATCATAGCCGTCTAGCGGTAGAGTAGAATTTTTCTTTTTTATTTATGTCGGAGGCAGAGGAGGAGTCGGAAAATTTTCTCCTTTTCTTTGTTTTAGTTGTTGTTGTTGTTTTATGTTGGTTTATTTATTTCTTTCGCGGGTTTGATGTTTTCGGTATCTTAATTTTTCGGCTTCGTTTTTCTTATTCCATCAGGCATCGATGATTTCAAATTTCTTGACGCAATGATTGTTCGATAGTTGTTTCCGTTGTATTTTTTCACATGATTTATTCTTCGTTGTCTCCCGAAGCGTCATACAGATGAAGAATGATGTTCTTGGTTCGATGTTTGTGTTTTTGATTATATTTTCCCTCTGCTAGTTTGTTCTTTCTTCTTCTGTTGTTTTGTGTGCTTTTTTGGGCTTGTTTTGAAACTCAATCTCATTTTGTTGGGTCGCAAAATTATTCTTTCTTGTTCTGTCCTTTTGTATCCTTATTTTTGTTCAATAAAATTGACATTTGAAATAAAAAAATATAATTTCTTCAAACTTATTTTTTAATCTGATGAGATGATTTATTTTGCTCTATATGATTTTACAAATAGATCCCACTTTCTAATTCAAACACAAATGAAAAAAAAAGGGCGAAATGACAAATTAGATGGTGTGTAAATACTAATAGGTTTCTAACTGAAGCATCTTTTGCATGAAACCGAAGAGGGGTAATACCAACACCTGTTCTAAGGACTAAGGAGGGAGAGGAATCTCTAGTTTCAATACCCCACGGTTTTAATCCTCTACACACTTGCCTATCTACACCCTTAAACTCTCGTACACACATTTATTGCTATACACCTAAGAATCCTAGCTGTATGTATATTTTGTATGCAGTTTTTGATAATTTCTATACCAATTATGAAAAATATAATTTTTTATTATCAATATAAATTCAGGTTCCCAAGAAAACGTTTTTACTAAACTCAATTAAAATACGAGGTAATTATTTTATGCACAAGCGCGTACATAAACAAACCTTAGTTTTATGGTTTAGGGATTTCGTTTAGGGGTTTAAGTGTAGCTATTTTGAATTTAGGGTTTGTTGGTAGAATTTTAGGTTTATGGTTAAAATTTAAGGTTTATTGGTTAAAACTTAAATCCCTAATCATATTGTCCTAAAACCCTAACCTTAAACTCTAAATTCTAACCTCAAACCCTAAATTTTAATCATCAACCCTAACATCTAAACCCTACACTATAACTCTTAAATTATAAACTCTAAAATTAAAGCGCTTAGGGAAATAAAAAATTTCCACCGTCTGTGTATAAGTAATAATCCTTAAAATATTATTAATGACATTTTTTCGGTTCTCCAATACTTTGCCATGACTAATACGGATCGATCCACATTGTTGAGTGGATCAAATGAATGTGATTTGGCCAAGAGGGGGTGAAGAACTAATGTTTTGATATAATAATTGAAAAATAGTTTTGGACTAAATTGAAAAGATTTGAAAAGTGTTTTTAAGTCCAAACAACTTGAAAATAAGTTTGTGGATGTTTTTAATGGTTTTGGCAAGGTTTGAAACGTTTTTAAGTAGTCAAACTAGGGTTTTTAAGGTACCCTTTTCGATACAGGATAACATGTTTCGAAACAGTTTGAAACTGTCAAAACCCGTACCGAAATAGGGCTTGCCCGTTTCGATACGAAAAGTTTTCGTTTCGAAACACCCCTTTGGTGTTTCGATACGCCCAACGGTCGAAATTTCCCAACGACTTTTTAAATGCAGCTCAACGGTCACTCGTACTGAAACAGTTTGTAACCGTTTCGATACAGCTCATACTATTTCGATACGGCCAAAGGCGTTTCGATACGGCTTGCTGCATCAGGCTTCAACGGCTAGTTCTAAAGAAGGTCGTTCCGATATGGGCTCGCCTGTTCCGAAACGAACATCACCAGAACTGCAATTAATGAGGGACATAAAGTCTCCAATGGCTCCAATTCAATCCCAACGGTCCTCAACGGCTACTAGGGGTAGGAGAAAATACCCGACCCGATTGACCCGACCTGAAAACCCGACTACCCGAAACAAAAATACCGGGTAATTCCCGAAAAAAAATTACGCGACCAGGCCGGGTACCCGACCCGGCAAATTTCCCGGGACACGGGCCGAGAGTTTTTCCTTACCGGGTACCCGACCCGACCCGATAAAATTTAATATAGATTTTTTATATTTAAAATTATATTTTTATTTTATGTTTCTTAATATTTTCACTCTAAAATTAAGTTTAAATCCCTATATTTTTTCTATGTTTGTATTATATTCTTTTAAGTTTTAAGTTTAATTTTTTTTTAAATTTTTTTGTGTTTAACATATGATTTTTTTAATTTTAAAATAATAAAAAAATAAAAAAAATATATGAACCAGGTACCCGGTACCCGATTACCCGGGTACCCGGTACCCGATTACCCGGGTACCCGAATTTTACGGGTACCCGAATCCCGGGTACCCGAATTTAATGGGCCGGGACACGGGCCGTTTAAAGAGGTACCCGGACGAACCGGGTACCCGACAATTCCCACCCCTAACGGCTACAAACTCATTTGGGACTATAAAAGGGACCTCCAAGCATCAATGATAGGTTAATGCTTCATTTATAACAACATTATGATAAAGAAATTGTCTTAGAGCTTATTTGTATATTTTCTTGTAGACAACACTAGTAAGCTCAATTCTCAAATTTGCTCAAGTGTATATGATTTGAGTGAGTGCTTAATAGTGCAAACAAATACATATTAGAGGGATTTCAAGTTTGCTTAGAATTTCTCTTGTAATAGAGTGCTTGATCAAGCTTTGGGTAGAAAGTTTGATCGTTGTAACGGTTTCCTCCTAATCCGAGAGAAGGGGACGAAATTCTTAGTGAATTTGTTTGAAATCCTTAGTGGGGAGCTAAGGTAGTGGATGTAGGTGCTTGTTAGAAGGCCGAACCACTATAAATCATTGTGTCTATTGTCTATTTTTCACCTCCCACAAAATCATCCAAATATTAAACTTCTCCACCACTTGGCGAGCAAGAACGATTGAAGGAAATCGAGCACATAAAACTCAACAGGGGGTGAATTGGCTTTTTAAATTTGGAGAGAGTAAATTGGAAATTGATAAATGAAGAACAAGGCAAATTATAGTGGTTCAAGCTTCTAACAAGCTCTACATCCACTACCTTAGCTCCCATTAAGGAATTTCAACAATCTCCACTAGAAGTTCTTCCCCTTTTTTAGGCTAACGAGATAACCTTTATAATCGGTTAATCTTACTACCTAAAGATTGACCCAAAAGACTCTCTTTACAAAAGAGAAATATGGCAAATAGAAATATCTCTCACAAGACTGAAAATTTGCCCAATTACAATCAAACACTCCCTCAAACTTGAACTAATTATTTACAATAAGATTTACACCAAGTTAGGTACAAGATATGACTCTTATAAAGCTCCAAGGTTTGAAATATAGTTTGGATGTTGCAAGTAGGTTTAATAGTTGTTGCTGAAGCTTTGGAGGCTTGCTTTTATACACTTACATTGATTTCTAGCAGTTTGGGTGGTTGAGGTCATCAATAGAGACGTTGGAGCTTTTATTTTCCACCATAAAGGCACTTATGCACCTGCCCGTATCGAAACGTGAAGGCCCGTACCGATCATTGTCTCAAAACAGAAATAGTCGTTGCAGGTAATAAAGAGGGTCGTATCAAAACGCAGGAAGGCGTATCGAAATGCTGTAAGGGGTCATATCGAAACGACTTTGGTCGTACTGATACAATTTTTCTCACTTGAGCTACTATCAATCTCCGTACCGAAACGATCATAAGGCGTATCGGTACATGTCAACTACTTTTTAAAAACTACTCATTCTCAATAATTGACAAATAACAGTAAAAAAATAATAAATGTTAAGATTTTACAAATCTTTCAAACTGTATCGATACGAAATGCCTAAAATTGTTAAAACCACAAGAAGGCCGTATCGAAACAGTATAAGCAAACGCCTTGTCAAAATTTTATCTTTTAAAGCAACTCGTATCAAACTGTATAAATCCTATCAAAACGGTTTCTTCCAATAGCCAAATAAAGTTTTGGCTGTATCTAAACACCATTGGGTGTATCGAAACGTATGTACATTTTTGTAAAGTTTGGCTTAAAAACACTTAGAAAATTTTATAGGGTTTAAGTTTTGACTTTGGAAAACAATTTGGGCTTAAAATTACTTGTTAATTGTGAGGCTTTAAAGTACTTAAAAGTTTATTTACTTTGCAAACAAGTCCTTAAAATAATTTGTTATATCAAAATCAAACATAATTTTTACACGTATCGCACACCCGATTTTGGTGGGGAGTCTCTCAGCGGATTTTTTTTTGCCTACACATGGTGTTAAACCCGAGGCCTACTTAATAGGGGTGATCAAAATTACCCGACTTGAACTACCCGAACATAAATAACCGGGTATTTACTCGATTTTTTTTACCTGGGTCGGGCCCGAGTCACAAAATATGAAATTTTCAAGTACCCGGTTCCTAAATTTTTTTATTAGATTACTTAATATTTTTATCTTAGAACTATATTTAAATCCCTAAATTTATTCTATATTTGTATCATATGCTTTTTATGTTTTAAATTTTTCAAAAAAAAATATATTAATTTGTGAATATGTAAGATTCGAAAAAATATGAATTTTTAATATTTTTTCTTTAAAAAATATGAGATTAAAAAAAATCACGACCGAGATTGATATTTTTAATGTCTTTTTTATGGTTATAAACTTCAAATCATTAAAAAAATTGTTTAGATCATGTGTTATGAACTTTTATTTTTAATTTTAAAATAAAAAATAACAAAAAAATGTGAGCCGGGTACCCGATACTCACTGGCCGGACACATGCCGACAAATATGATACCCGATTTTTTGGGTACCCGAAAACCCGAATACTCAAATTTAAATACCCCTACTACTTAAACAATATCAAATCACTTACCACTTGGACCAATTACATCAATACTGGTTAGTATAAGTATTAATGGCTTTTCTAATATATGGTTAATTGAGTTTATGTAACTGAAATGAAAAAAAATATTTAAAAATTTCAAAAAAATCCGTTGGGCTTTTAATTCTATACCAATTATGGGTTAAATGATTTTTTTAAAAATAATTTACATGTCAAAACCACTCACATTTTTTAAATTACATACCAAATTAACACATTTTTTAAATAATTTTATTGTTACATAAAACCTAAAATCATAATAATATATCAACTGTTGGATCAAATCCGACGGTCCAGAAACCATGAAGGAGTCCCTGAATAAGGCTAGGAAGAACAACACGCTAGCTTAGCTGGGGCGTATCCATGTCGACGTCAGTGCGACTAAAATTCTGATAAATACTTCCAAATCTTAAAAAAACCGTCCTTTTCTCAGATACCCCTTTTCACTGTCATTTTCAAAGAGCAGAAAAGCAGCAATTCAAAGCTCTCCTCTGGGTTTTCTCTTTCACTGCTTTATTGAAAGAAAATGGCTTCTTCCTCCATAAGCAAAAGATGTTTTCACTGCGGAGCTTTTTCTGATACGTTCTACTTTGGTTGGCAACTTCGTAGTGGTAGTTTCGCTATGCTCTGCCATCCCTGTGGGTAAGCTTTCTTTCTTTCTTTTCAATTTTCTTTCACTGTAAATCTCACTTTGCTTCCAATGCATGTTGTTTTTCTTTCTCTGTTTTGATTTTTTTTTTGTGTATTTAGATGAGATAAAGTTGGGTTTTTTTGTTTGTTTTAATCATTGTCTTCATCTTCAATAAACTTGTTTGATTGTCATTGCTTCAAGTTTAATTTTTTTATACAGATTTTCAACCAAACCTCTTGAATTGAAATTGGGTTTGTCTCAGTTTCTGTTTTATGTATTTGTATGCAAATGTCTTTAGTTAAAAGCTACTATGTATTATTGTATTCATTTAAGTAGTTTGAAACTGCAAACACATATCAAGAAAGAAAGTAAGATGGATAATTAGTATTTTTTTTCATGTGTGTTCTAAGGCTTTGCTTGCTAGGGTGAAAAAAAGGAAGGATGAAAAATTAAAAGGTAGAAAAGTGGAAAGATGAAAAATTATTATTTTTCTTTCTATTGGTGTGCTTGGTAGGAAGGATGGAAAAATTGAAAGAAAATTGTATCTTATTTTCATTCTTTGCTTAGTAGGGTTGAAAATTGGAAGGAAAGAAAATTAAGCTTTGAAAAATTCATATTTTGAAGGTTGAACTACTCTTTTCCTTTCAAGTTTGGAATGATTTTTTTTACACATGAGCATGAAAAATGATCATTGTCTAGTTTTCTTTCCTCTCACTTTTTTTTCCTATGAAGCATACCCAAAATTTATATTTTTTCCATTTTTCCTTCCCCTTTTCCCATCCTTCCACTTTTCCACCCAACCAAGCAAAGACTAAGAGTAAAAGCTTGGCAGTTATAATGTTACTATGTGAGAACTTGAAAGTTGTTATGTTAGTAGGTAAGGGCAAAATGAGAAGAAAAAAAAGATGAAATTGTTGCATTTTCGACTTGATTCGAAGTAATGAAGCTGAATGCTAGTTTCAGGATGAAAGAAGAGTACTGTTTGCTAATTTTCATGTTGATTTGTTGTTTAAAACAAATTGACCACATTAAATTTGGTTTATTTGAATAAAGAAGTAAAATTTGTGCTATAAACTACTTTCTGGCTATGGATTGCTACGAGCTTAAGTATGGTTTTTATTTTTTAAGAACTTGATGCATAGGAAGGTTTTTTCTTCACTTGCTTGTACAGTGAAGTCCCCTTAGATTGAACATTTCTTCAATCACCACAGATTATCATTCTTTTGTTATAGAGTGTTTAGGTTTTTTTAAACGCTTATATATGCTATCCCTTCATTGTCACGGTTTCTGTATGTGTTTGCTTCTGTTATTTTTGTTAATCTAAATTCTATGATAAGAGGAATTACTTGCCATGTTTTAGTACTTGTCTTGAGTCAATCAATGTTTTGATTTTTGGGGGGCTTTTTACCCTCCATTTGTCAATTCCTCCTTTACTTTTTTCCTTCTACACAATATGGTTCGAAGAGCAAGCTGAAGAAGAAATTGTCAAGAAATCCTGGTGTTCGCTATTGTTCTGAATCTTCACCCACTAACTGTTGGTGACCAAGAGGAGTTGGAGATACAGTTACCAAAAACGTAACTGGAGATTCTAGAATAAGTTGTAAATAGGATATGGCATAACAAACTGATGGAGTTAGCTCCGTTTCTATTGTCGTTGTTGCTGTTATGTTTGTCCTAGGTACCCCGTTCATCCGATTCCTTTGTTACATTAGTTATTCTCGCTGACAGCTTTCATTACTGCGCTTCTATTCCCTTTTGGTAGAGTGAACCTCTCTTATTTCATGTGCATGTTTGTTTTATTTATTTGGGAAATTTGTTAACAGAACAATTGGTTTGTGACAAGCATTTCGGGAAGGCGGGAACTGATGGTTAGCTTCCCTCTCGAGATGTGTCTTGTCGGTGCCTGATAATTTAAAATAAATAGAAACAATAAAAGATCTTGCTAAGAGAAACAGTGAATTGTAATCATCACTTCATAGGGTTATTAATTAGTATTTGTTAGTAAAGAAAAGAACACCATATATTGTAACCAAAGCCTAAATATTTCAGTTATTTTAAACAATTTCTCCATAAATTTGAATTTACATTGAGGCATTGTCATAAAATATGGGAGCACAAGATCATGATGATAATTCACTTTATTCATAATAATCTTCATTATTTCATCAACTAATTGGATAAATAAGACTATATCTCATGTCCCGAGAAGCTCTTTCCTTTCTGAGTAATAGGTAGTTGTTAACCATATGATTATTAGGAAAGTTTTTATTTTTATTTTTATTCTAACAATACATTTCATAATAGATATGTACTTGTTATGGTGTTAAAAATGTAGATTTTAGTTTCAACTTGTTATGCCCTCCGCCTTAAAGCTATAATATGTACACGTTCGGAGGGAACAAGAAGGAACCCTCCGGAAATTTATAGTAAACACCCTCAGAGGCACAATAAGGAACCCTCCGAAGACTCCCTTTCGCAGAGGTATCTCCGCCACAACTTGCCTTGCCCAACGAGTCCTACATTTTAACTGTCAGGTCAAATCTAAACTACCACATCAATTCCTGTTAGAACAAGTGGACCTAGGCTACATCATGGTGCCGACCTACCTAGGCCAATCACGTCATCCCACTTGCCTCCAATCCTCAATGACTGCCTGCCATGTGGAACCTCGAGATACAGGCCACCAACTATATAAGACTCGAGAATGGGAGAGAGAGGGCCCAAGTGACCTTCTTTTTGATCCTCACCTCCTTTTTGTTCCGTCTACTCCAGCCACCTTTCTTAGCGGCTCTCCACCTTGTACAAAACAAGGTGAACCGCTTATCATCGCCATCCAACCCTCTTTCTATCAACACAACTTAATAGCTTTTCGAATATTGGGATAGTGTTGGTTTTCATTCGAAAATGATAAAACAATTAATGGTGTCACGAAAACAATAACCATTTCACTTGTACAGTTGTACCAAGTGTAATCTAAGAGGCCTAATAGATAAAGTCTTGTAATGAGAAAGCACATACCCTAAGATACCATTATAGGAAGTCATAATTGGGTGTTGGATGGATATTCTATTCTCTATGAAGTTATATCTACTTGAAAATGTTATTATGGCTTTATTGTTGACGAGTTTGATGGCCGGACCAGAGTCGAAAGAAAATAGCCTAACAAGATACTATTGAAGAGAGACATACCTTTTATAACTATAGTTTAGCATTTGATTTAAAGCTAGTTAGTTAGATGCTTATTAGCATAATTGGTGGTCATGGCCTTTTGCTCTTCCTCTTAGTAATTTACACTTTCAACATTAGCCGTCGAAAGTTTTGGTTTTGTTGGAGTAATTGGGCCGGTCATTGATGGAAGAGGAAGAACAACTTCCAAAGTATTGGGCCTCTGATGTTCATCCCCCCCAACCCCCCCCCCCCCCCGGTTGGTTTAGAGGGAATATATTGGAGACACGAATATTATATGGTTTAGGAAGTAAAAAACGATCTATATTTTCTATTTTTGTTTTGGGGCCTCTGATGTTCACCCCCCCCCCCCGTTGGTTTAGAGGGAATATATTGGAGACACGAATATTATATGGTTTAAGAAGTAAAAAACGATCTATATTTTCTATTTTTGTGTTCAATGTTTTCAAATCTATGTATTACTCGAGTATAGATGTCGGCAATCTACATAAGTGTGCAATTTCTATGGCAGCGCATCATATATTTACCATTTAGCGTGTATAAAGCATCTATGAAAATTGATTCAAAAGTATGTCATTTTCGGTTAAAATGATGAGTTGCACATCATAGTTGGTTTAATTTTAGCTTACTAGAAAAAGTCCTTTTCAGCATGCTATCTGAAATCTTTTGGTGAGTTGTCAAAAATCAGTTGCGGTTAGAGTTATAGTGAGTAGTGATATAGGCATCAGATGATAAAACGGTGTTGTATTTGTTCTACTTTTAGTAACATTGCATACATCTGTCATTTAGAAGTTATTTAATTGGTTGTTTTCCTTACTTGCCCATCCTCTTTTACTCTAACCGTCTCTTGGTGTGTCGGAGGTTGTTCACCTGCGCACATGCACCATCATTTAATAAAGTAAAACACATCATTTGTGAAAGTATTAAATATATCGATATTATCTCAAATTTCTTAGGTTGAATTATTTGCATACTAATGATGGCACAACACAATATATATATATTCCCTGTGATTGCTTGTCTATCTTCCAGAACTGATTGTTAATGTTTACTTGGGTTGCTGTGGACATCTTCTACTTGATTGTTGCTTTTCATTTTTGGATGGCCATTTGTTTCTCTTCATTTATTGATTTACCTGTGCTTGTTCATATTTTTACAATATGCAAACATGTGCTTAGACTTTGCTTTTGACATCATGGATTCTATGCTCAAGTTTTGGTGCATGCATCCACGTGGTTTTTTAGAAATTTCTATATCCTAGGTTTCAATTGATGATATTATCCTTATTTTAGCATCATTTGTGTTCTTAAGGTGATATTAGGAACCTGAAAAAAAGACTGAGTTTATTTATCTCTGTAGTGTTCATAAACAAACTGACTCAGCCTTTTACAATTTCAGTTACCCTTTTAATGAAGGAAGATTCTGTGAAATTTTTCACCCTGAAGCCCGTGGCTGGAGAGAGTGCGCTTATTGTAAGAAGGTAACATGAAAATTCTTATTGATTTTGCATTTTCTTTTTCCAGGTATGTAGGTGATTGTATAGAAATTCTCTTTAATTTTATTTTTGAGTCTGCAAACTTTATTCTCTAATGCTTGATTTTTCTTCCATTTGTTACAGCGAGTTCATTGTGGATGTATTATGGCAGTCCATACATATACAATATTGGACACTGAAGGTGTGCAATGTCTGGAGTGTGCCGTAAAGGAAGCTTGGGGGGTAGGAGTCAACTATCCAGCCATTCCATCTTAGTTTATTCATGCCCTTTTCACGTGTAACTAACATTTTATACCGAATTGCATAATATATAATGCCATAAACCTTAAAATGAATGTTTCAAACTTCAAATGAGCATATATTTTTGTTGAATTCTTCTAATTCCTTCTTCATCTAAATATAAAGTTATCAAAGTTTAAACAAACATCTTCCATTTCAGGCACCACTCCAATGCTCACCAGACTTCGTGCGCCCCGAGGCTTTGCTGCAATCAACAGACTCTCTTCAAATACTATCTTCTGACCCAGAGAAAACGATAACTGGTGAATTTTCAATATATCTTACCTTTTGGAATGAACTAAAATTAGAGAAAAAAATATTGTTCATAGTATATTAAAAAATTCAAGCAAGAGTATTTTTGTTATTCTTTTAATCGATAAACGAATAAGGAATGCATTGCAGAAGTTCCATAATTTTATCTTACTCCTCTCCATCAGCACTCACAGCAATAGCTTGTCATATATATGGTTTCCAATTGGAAGGAAAAGTGACTCTTGCACTCATGTTGTTGGAACTAAATTAGGGGTTGATCCAGTTCCACCACCTGGTTGTGTTGTACGCAACGCCTCACCTAATAAGGTAGCCACTCCAACTACTCCCGGAGTGGTACATCAAGCACAATCTCCTCCAACAGAAACTGAAGAAGAAGACTCTGTGAATTCACCTGATGAAAACAAAATCTCTCGTCCGAAGAATGGTGGCAAGCGTCGTAAAGGTGCCAATAAACAGACTCAAGTACAAAATAGGTACTCACCCAGGACAAGCTCAGCGGAGCTAAGGGAAATATGCATACAGTATCCACTACCCTTCTGTTTATATCTGTTGTGTTGTTTACCTTTTTTTTGAAGGATAATGTGATTGAGGAACTATATGATATTAGAAATAGTCTAACATTTATCTACCGTGTTATTATGATATTTTATCTTGATATAGCTTTAATGCAATATCCTGGTTCATTTTGAACTTAACAACTTAGGAATTTTGAGTCCTTAATCATACTTCAGGTTAAAAACAAGTCTTGTTCCTTTGTTTGAGAAAGAATTGACTGTTAGCGATACTGACATCAAGAAAGGGCGCCTACTGTTACCAAAGAGATGCGCAGAGGTAAGATTTTACATATAAATATATATTTTAATTTCTTAGTTTTGTATGAATTGGAATATGAATTAAGTTTTGTGATGGAGATTGTGATTGATCAGTTTTTTAATGCATCATTTGCATTTATTGTAATTAAAGATTCTATTAGTATTTTTTATATACTCCATCTGTCTCACTAAAACTGTCATATATTTTAAAACTACTTGAATTTTTTTGTCAAACAAAACTACTTGATTGAAGGTTTTTGAAATATATATTTTTTTCTTCATATTTTTATCAATAATAAAATTTAAATAATAAGACGTCAAAGATAAAAAAGTTTGACAAAAAAATGTCAACATGTGACAATTTTAGTGGGATAGAGGGGGTATTTTATTTGCATAACTTACACTTAACTATTTGAGTCATATTAGCTGGAATGCCAGTCTTCATATATATATATATATATATATATATATATATATATATATGTATGTATGTATGAGCTCTACTCTGGATTTCACATATCCACCATGTTTCATATTTTCCTCGGTAAAGAATGGATATATTTCTTGTATTGAAAGAGACTACTGCAAGCTTATTTCCCAAAGATTTTGGAGAAACAAGGAATCTTCCTCACGGTGCAAGACACAAAAGGAAATGCCTGGGAACTTCACTTCCGTTACTGGACAAATAGTAATGGAAAGATGTATTTTCTTGAAGGGCTTAGAGATTGCATGATCCTGATGCAATGGGAAGCGGGCGATTCAGGTAATTGATATAAGTGTCTAATGATTCTATTCCCTTTTTGACAAGTTGGGTTTTCCTTTTCGGTGGAACTGGCATTTGAATCATATATTTTACTTTTTATTTCTCTGTTCTATCTTACTATTTTGTCTCAATCAATTAGCAACTTTGACCTTAGTCGTGCTTGCTAAATGATAGACATCTCAGGCACATCAATATCGTCAGATGTATATGTAAAATATGTTCTAAATTTAGTATTGACAGTTCATGCACCTAAAAGATAATATATCCAGCTGTGATTTTCTTTATCAGAAATATTTTCAAAAATTTCAAGATTTATTTTGTTTCACCCAAGAATTCGATTTTAATAACTAGTGACTGAGTGATGAACTTTTCAGTTACATTTTATAAAAGAGAAGAAGATGGAAAATTGGTCATGGGATTCAAAAAGTATCAGGCTGCCAAAGTTGTTCTGAAGGTATGCGTGCTAATTAATTCAACTTATCTTTTTAGTGTGCCCATTTCTGATAAGTACAACATTTTCTGGTGTCCGTTTATTCCTTAATTACGTGGTTCATGAAAAAATCTGCTTTGAATCTATATAATATGTGGTTGATGCATTTCATGAAAAGGCCAGCCATATGCTAGGATAAGGCTGTAAATGAGATTATAATATGATAGCAATGATACTGATGATAATAATACTAATTGAAATAGTAACAACATAATAATTGAAATTCTTGTTTCCCTAACGATATGGTATAAAACATTGCTTAGTGTTGGTGGTGCTAAGTTTTTAGTATAATTTTGATGTGTATAATGTCGTCCAGGTAAACCTTAATCTTATATCTCAGTAGAATAGGTTGTGTTCTCTCAAGATTTGAACAATTTCTAACATGCATAGGGAATAGTAGTTTCTCAGCTGATGGTATAATGAAAGATTATAATTTTGATATATGATGTGTTTATGGATTTTATGTTTGTCTAAAAAATGTTGTTTCAGCATCCTAAGATTTGACACTTTTTTCCCAGAGCTCAACTGATGTTTGAAAACGACTCTAGCGTTCAAAGACCGGTGTGACTGTGAACCTTGTTCTTTTCATCGAAGGTGTTGGAAGTTCCTTTTATACATGCTGCCATCTCTCAGCAAACTTGTATGTTAATAAGTCAAAGAAGTTCGTTCCTTTGTGGATGAAAAACTTCTAATTATCTTTTTATGTTATCGGTTAAACCCTCACAGCGGCTGTTGTGAAAAACTTGCTATGCTACTTTGCAGTACTCTAGGACTGTTTACAAACAATTTGGCTTTAAGTTAGAAAATCAAACATACTAGTTATGTTAACCTTTGTCCCTAAATCATAATAATCTGCCTTGAATTTGAAATGCATGCGACTTGACCCTAATAAGTATTAACAGGTGCAATGGTTGATGCTCTTAGTTTTATTTATGCAATTGTTCTTTGAAAGTTTTTGAGCATCATAGTTCTTTTATTGGAAAGACGAATTTAGTGTTTAAACCTTAGGAGTAATTAACAAAGAAGGGAGCAATTCATTGTTAGATATATGTTACCGGATAACACTATGAAGAATATTTCTTGTTTTATGATGTTTGTGAGGAAAGTGGAGTATATCCTTCAATTTTTAGTCTGAAAACTTTTAGCAAAAAGAAGAGAAAATCAGTACGAATCTTACAGTATAAGTATTCAAACAATATGTTCTTGGAGTAAGATGATTGTTGTTCGGGAAGGAAATGAAAGTTGATGTTTAATCTTGGTCTAGCACAAACTCTAAACTCTTGTGTCAGAATCATCAAAAGTATGAATAAAAATGGTAGAACTGCAACATTAAGATCACAAAAGTTTTTGCTATTTTTAGTCTATAAGCAGTTAACAAAATGAAGGGAGGATAAATCTTAGACTATTAGTTAGGGCCACAAGAATCACCAATTGAGTATGAGAAAGTTGAGACTTCACTAAGTTGGTTGTGAATTAAGGATTTTAGGAAGTATGTTATTGGTTAAAGATCTTGTTGCTCTGTGTGGCCTTAATTTGTAGTATTATGGTCATAGGATATTTTTTGTATACAATTGCTGAAAAATCCAACATGAATCTTTGTTGTCTTATGGAAAGAGATCGAAGCAAATACTTTTTCAAGTCTTACCATTGCTTTTAAGACAAAAGGAATTCTTGGCTTCATCTTTTAAGCTGAAAGAAATTGGAAATCACATAACAATTGTCTAGATTTATTGACCGAAAAATACTAAGTTCGGGATTTATAGGCATTTGATTGCTGGAATTCTTCCTTTCCTTCATGTCATGACTGTTAATTTCTTTTCAACTTCTCTTCTAGTTTTAGTTTCCTTCAAATGAATCATGTTAAGATATCTTAGGAACAATAATACATGAACCTATAAAGACGAATCGGAAGTCATTTTCAGTGTCAACTTTATCATGTCGGAAATTTGCAGCTCCCGTCAAGGAAGATGCAAGTGATCGGTATGAATGATAAGAAGACAAAAAGCTTATATTCTATTAGACTATCAGTACGATGAAGGAAACCTTCATTATCGGCGATCGAAACAGTCACTCTCGTAATTAACCAAGTGCAAAATGATATGTTACCTGTGAATGAAAACAGAAAATTTTCCCTCGAATTTTAGTAGTTGGACATTCTGTGGTTGAGTTGGCTACTTTTGATTCTAAATCTTTAATTAGTAACGCCACCAAGTACTTAAATATCACAACTCTGGAATTTTTTCTGCAATTAATTCAGTAAGCTATGTTTAGTAATAAACTTCACACTGCATTAATTGAATGGCCTTTGTCTGGGAACATATCTGAGTTCCTTTTCAGTCTATGCAATTTTATAGTATCTAATATTATATATGGTAATTTGTTAACGGAGATAAATTTTCCATATTTAGTCTATTAATGGATCGTTCTCTATATTTATCTGTTATTTACCGACATGAGTTTAAGTTACCATGTTTTCTAGCTACACAAATAGTTGTACGCGTGTTCATCATTGTCTGTCTCGTAAATTCATAGTATTTGGTCATATTACATTGGATGAATATAAAACTTTCAAAACACAAACTAAACAAAAGAACAAAGTCATCTGAAGCTGTTATGGTGATTTGTTGATCGGTTATCAGACCTGTATGTTTATTGCATTGTATTTTTTTGTGTTTTGAGGATTATGTTTTCTGTTTCAAAAGCCTTTAGTTGGAACCCTATAACTAGGAAGAATCCGAAAAGTCATATAGGACAAAATAAAGTTTACGTTTTGTGTAAGTTACAAATAGCTTTGTCAGGAACTCTCTTCTTGTGCCATTTGTTGATTTAGTGAGGATTCTTATATGGCAGTTACATTGGTGTTAGAGCTGGTTCCATGGACAGCTGAAAGATGCTTGACTTCTTAGCAACAGGAGTTTAAGTTACCATGTTTTGTAGCTACACAAATAGTTGTATGTGTGTTCATTGTTATCTGTCTCGTAAATTCATAGTATTTGGTCATATTACATTGGATGAATAAAAAACTAAAAGAAAACAGAAACTAAACAAAAGAACGAAGTTATCTTAAGTTGTTGTGGTGATTCATCGATTGTTTATCAGGCCTGCATATTCATTGCATTGTACATTTATCGTGTTTTGATGATTATGTTTTCTGTTTCAAAAGCCTTTAGTTGGAACCCTATAGCTAGGAAAAATCCGAAAAGTCATGTAGGACAAACTAAAGTTTACATTTTGTGTAAGTTACAAATAGCTTTGTCAGGAACTCTCTTCTTGTGCCATTTGTTGATTTAATGTGGATTCTTGTATGGCAGTTACATTGGTGTCAGGGCAGGTTCCATGGACAGCTGAAAGATGCTTGACTTCTTAATACGGACAGAAAGAGATTAACATTGGCATGCCAACACTCATATGTGTTTCCACTTCGACATAATAAGTAAATTGTCCGACTGATAGACAGTTGTCAGGTTAGATTTCAAGTCTATTTCCTTTCTACACTGCATTCCATATATTCCCTGGAAAAACTTTTTGCTCTCTTTCTTCTTTCTTTTTTTTCGTGTTTCTTAAAGCTGAAATAGAGGGATATATATCTCGTATTCTACCATTGTTCTTACAAGCATGGAATGTTTGCAGTAAGAGCGTCAGTTCTTGTTACCATGTCTGCGAGTCATATTTGAAAGACATGATTAATTGAGGATGAGCTTTGTGAAGTGCTGAAATTATGGTTTTAAAGGTGAAAGGCCAACTTTATGATTAGTGGCGCTGATGTTAATCTTGCTCAATTTCTGGTCTCGTAGGCCAGTTCAGTAGCTACCAAAGTAAATATGTGATGCAATATCTACCTTTCTTGATTGGTTCTGGAATTCCATCATCCTGTCGGGTAACATTTAGGAATTCCGGTCAGACTGTACAATTTCTTTTTCACCATTTGTTCTAATCTTTTAAAGATTGTAACTCGAGCCTTATTGAATTTGATCAGATTGTTACTGCCTTTCCTTCAAAAGAGAATTTTGTACGACATGGTTGAACAGCAATGAAGCGAATGCTGCTGGCTCCATGCAATTATCTTTAACAACAAAAGTCACGAGGTGGTGAATAATGTATATGCAGATATATGTATATATATATATATATATGTGGTTGAGTTGACTACTTTTGATTCTAAATCTATAATTAGTACTGCTACCAAGTACTTAAATGTCACAACTCTGGAATTTTTTCTGCAATTAATTCAGAAAGCTATGTTTAGTAATAAACTTCACACTGCATTAATTTAATGGCCCTTGTCTGGAAAAATAACTGAGTTCCTTTTCAGTCTATGCAATTGTATAGTATATAATATTATATATGGTAATTTGTTAACAGAGATAAATCCATATTTATTCTATTAATGGATCTTTCTCTACATTTATTTGTTATTTAGAAATAGGAGACGTATGTGTGTTCATCGTTATGTCTCGTAAATTCATAGTATTTGGTCATATTTCATTGGATGAATATAAAACTAAAGAAAATACAAACTTAACAAAAGAACGAAGTCATATGAAGCTGTTGTGGTGACACGCTGATCGTTTATCGGACATGTATGTTTATTGCATTGCATTGTATTTTTTGTGTGTTTTGAGGATTATGTTTTCTGTTTCAAAAGCCTTTAGTTGGAACTAGGAAGAACCTGACAAGTCATATAAGACAAAATAAAGTTTACATTTTGTGTAAGTTACAAATAGCTGTCAGGAACTCTCTTCTTGTGCCATTTGTTGATTTAGTGTGGATTCTTATATGGCAGTCACATTGGTGTTAGAGCAGGTTCCATGGACAGCTGAAAGATGCTCAACTTCTTAATACAGAGAAAAAGATATTATCGGTGGCATGCCAACACTCGTGTGTTTCCACTTCGACATAATAAGTAAAGCTGTCCGACGGATCAACAGTTATCAGGTTAGGTTTCAAGTCTGATTCCTTTCCACACTGCATTCCATCTATTCCCTGGAAAAAATCTTTTCCTTTCTCTTTCTTTCTTCTTTTTTCGTGTTTCTTAAAGCTGAGATAGAGGGATATATATCTCGTATTCTGCCATTGTTCTTACAAGTCGTCAGTTCTTGTTATTATGTCTGCGAATCATGTTTGAAAGACGTGATTAATTGAGGATGATCTTTGTGAAGTGCTGAAAATATGGTTTTAAAGGTGAAATATCAACTTTACGATTAGTGGCACTGATGTTGCTCAATTTCTCGTCTCGTAGGACAGTTCAGTAGCTAGCAAAGTAAATATGCAATGCAATAGCTACCTTGCTTGATCGGTTCTGGAATTCCATCATCATGTCCGGTAACATTTAGGAATTCAGGTCAGACTGTACAATTTCTTTTTCACTGTTTGTTCTAATCTTTTAAAGATTGTAATTCGAGCCTTACTGAATTTGACCAGATTGTTATCGTCTTTCCTTTAAAACAGAATTTTGTACGACAGGGTCGAACAACAATGAAGCGAATGCTGCTGGCCCCATGCAATTATCTTTTAACAACAAAAGTCATGTGGCAGTGAATAGTGCATATGCAGAAATATATATGATACATACATATATGTTTTTTCCTTATGTTCGTGTTAGTCTCTCGCCGTATGTCCTCTCGAACACCGAGAAATGAATCATCGATTAAAACTGTTTGTGGACATCTTATGATAACTTTTTAAGCCCTTTACGTGGTTTGTTGGCTTCTATGTGAAAATTGGGGTGTATTGAGAGGTTGTGTCAAACTAAGCCACACAATGGAAAAACTGTGTGTTATAGTTTCAGTTACCAGTTGGGCTAGTTCATGCCCATTTAGTAACAAATTGTTTGGTCCTGACCCGACAGGCCCAGAACAGTTGAATTAATATTTTTTTTGAAAAGTCTCTTTTGTATTTTTCTTTTTTAAAAATAGTTACTAAACGCTAAATAAGACAAGGGCGAAGGATCAGAATGAAATTGGAGACTCGAAAGTACATTTTCTTTTAATCCGTTAATTTTTAAAGGTTTGATGTTTTTAACTAATTTAGTTCTTATTTTTTTAACTAATTTAACTACGAACGTTTTATTTGGGGTCAAAGTGGCTCAATTGTAGATAAAAACTGTTAATCAACTGGCGATAAACTACTTGAAATGATGTGACAAAACCACATGACAGTGCATGCCGCGATATCAATGTCATATAGACAAATATGTTGATTTTACATAATGTCACAATAGTCAAAAAATATTTTTATAAAATTATATAAAATATAATTTTTTTTTCTTGACATGTTATTTTGTTAAGTCATTTCAAGTTGTTTGTCGTCAGTTGACTAATAATTTTTATCCGCAGAGGGGTCATTTTGACCTTAAATGAAACGTTGAGGGTTAAATTGGTTCAAAAAATAGTGGTCAAAATGACTATTCAGTCAAAAGTTAGGGGCATTTTTTAGCTTTATGCCTTTATATTATACTTTCATTTTAATCGAAGTTGAAGTATTTTAGATTGTTCGAGTTTAAATCATTTCTGAGTTCAAATGATTTGGACCAATTTTGTTGATTCTAGCATAGCAGTTTAAAAGTTTACGGGGCTCTATACAATTTATTAAAATGATGTCTTTTAATTTATAGTCTTAAAGATATATAAAGTTATTTTAAAAAATATTTTTATTTTAGTAAAATATATTATGAGCCTTTTTAAAGTCATTTATTTATTTATTTTTAATTTATTAATTAAAATCTTTTGTTTTCCTTTTATAAACATTCAATTCAATTTGTTTAGGCTTTCATTTTAAAAAAATTATAAGGTCGTTTATATTGTACATGTGCAAAACCTTCACTGAATGATAATGATTACAACAATTCAACATATTATGGATGTTAAATACGAATAGTTTAAAAACAATGAAAAGTCCAGATAATATTAATATAGGTGAGTATATTTATAGTTATTTCTCAAAGAAGTAAATAATTTTCAATTCACCGAACAAAATTGTAAAGCAGCAGATATAAAATATTGAGTTTCTGAAAAAGAGCAGTAAAGCAGATTCATGGAACCTCGACCAAATATGGGACATGTTTGAACATTACAATAATTTAATGGGATGAAACCAGATATGGGATAAGATTCTGTTCCAACCTTGCTCTCAAAATGAAATGACATCACTCCAAGTCTAACACCAACCAGAACCATAACCAGAACTGTCCACTAACCAAAAAGACAAGCTATATTTACTCTGCAACCTCACCATCACTATAAATGCAAACAGTTTTCTAGTGACAGATAGAAACGACACCGTTTCAATTTGTCACGGTTTATCCCCATTTGTTTGGTTTCGGACTACGTCGTGCAGTGCAGAGATTATAAACATAATTCACATATTATTTAATATGTTTGTTTTGAAGGATTTGATTATCTTGCAATTTAATATTTAATTTAAATTCAAATAATTATATTTAAAGAATTTACAAATAAAATTGAATTCGAATAATTTAAATATTACAAATCTTCAACATACTATCATTCCGATATATACTAGTCCTTTTATAACTATAGTACTATTTGAAGGACCATTAGTATTAGGGATCTAATAAAATTCTAATTGAGGTGTAAATGAATAGAGTTTGAACAATTAATATTCTATTTATGTTTATTTTTTATTTTTAAAACATTTATGTACGGGTTTGTGTTTGTTTAAAATATTAATATTGTGTCGTATTTTTTTACTTATTTTTAAAAGTATTCGTGAACACTTTTTTTACCCTTTTATTTACAAGACAAAGAAAATGGTAAAATTATATCATTAGTTTTTAAGTTCTTCAGATTTTACAATTTTTATCCTTTTATTCACAAGACAAAAAATGACAAAATTATACCACTAATCTTTAAGCTTTTCATGCTTCACAGTTTGAACTCTAAAATTCACCTTGTTTCAATTTAGTTCATACTTTCATCGATATTTAAAATATGAAAAATGAGATAAACGAATTTGATTGTGAACATAAAAAAGCTGAACATATCTATATTTATGTTCGCTCGTTTATTAAATGAACATACAAATTTTATTTATAAATAATATTAAACTTAATAAACAAATATAAACAAATGTTACACGAACGACTCACCAAATAGTTCATCAAAATAGCTAAAAAGAATAAAGATCAATGATGATAGAATGTGACAAAACAATTGCCAAAGCTCACAACATTAAATTTATACGTTTTTTAGATCGTTGGATGAGTGAAACGAATGGATGTGATTAATAGTAAATATGTGAAAATTATCACTTGAAAAAAAGAGTAAGGAGTTAATCTGAGTCATTCATTCCTCTCATCTAATGATTTTGTAAAATTTAAAGAGTTTTAAGTTGTGTAAGTTGATCCTAACTTATATATATATATATTAATTAGGGTAACTCAATATAGAAAATGGAATCCATGTATTCTCTATTCTTGTATGTGCCATATTCTAGCTATTATACAAAATCATGGAATTCCAACTAAGGGAAGAAAAAAAAGGCACATTTTTACAAAGCAGGAATTATATACCCACTAAAAAAGGTAAATGTTAAATATGAGCGAGCACTTTTACTTTTTAACCCCCAAAAGAGTACTAGAATCTCTACTGTGCCCCTCTTCTAAGCATTTCCTGATATTGATTCAGAGACTCCTGCCTTTGCAACCTCATTTCCTCATTGAACTTCTTAATGAATGCTTCCACTCGGCGGTTCAACTCGTCCTGACTCAACGAAGGGTCTCTCTTGAGTTTTCCCGATCCAGAAGACCGAGCGAGTGACGGTTCCCCGGTGCGTTCGTTGAAGGTATCGGATTTCTTCACGGTGTTGGGGAGAGGAGGGGGAGGGGTATTAAAGTCCTTTTGAGCACGTTGTTCCCACGTGTCGGATTTCTTCAGGTGACGTGTTAACGGCATCGGACGGCCCTCCGTTATCGTCTTCCACGTCGCCTCCAATGTATCGTGCCGCTTTGGCTTCGATACTCTCAACGCTTTCCCTGCAGAAAATTTGAACCATTCATCATCAAATTTACTGAAATTTGCACAATATTTTTTAAAAAATTTGCTTGATTTTGAAAATGTGTTTTATAGTTTGATTTTGAAATCTCATGCTATAGAGGTTGAGAGATTTAAGATTTTTCGTGGTTTACCTTCCGCCGCTGCTTTCACCGCTTTCCGCTGACCGAATCGTTTCGACACCGGCGGCTTCTCCGCCGATTTCTCCCCCAACAAACTCACAAGCTCCATAGACTCACTCCTCAATGGCGCTGCCTCCGTCACCACTTTAACCTGCTCCTCCTCCTCCACCGTTCGCTTACTCTCCTCCACCATCTTCAAATCCTCAGCCACCACGGCTCTTGCTGGAGCATTTCCATAACTGAACTCATTACTAAATACTTCACTCGAAACCTTGAACTCCGGCGAAACTATCTCCGGTGACGGATTAAGTTGAGTAGACTCTGGCTTCTGTGCCTGGAGCTTGGAAGAGGCGACGATGGAGATGATGATGCAGTTGATGAGAAGGTAAAGGTACGGAGGCCGAAGAACAGAAAGTATTAAACCGTAAGTTGAAGGAATACCAGACGTTACGAATTCAGTCACGAACGGAGCTGAAACTTTAAACAAAAAGGCCACGGATATTATTCCGGTTGATATCAGTGCTGTTTTGAGAGAGAGCATTAGATTCGCCATTAGCTTTGAAAAAGAAAACTGAAATTTTTCTGGGGAAAATGATGTGAGAAAATAATAGTTTTGCAGGAAGGGAAGGAGTTGAAATGTGAAGGTGGTGGAAGGTATTTATATACGAGAAGCGGAACCGCGGAAGGTTTCGTGATGAAATTTTGGCCGTCTGATTGGAGGTTGATGTGGGAACACGCATTACGGTTTTGAGATGCGACACGTTGGCAGGCGGTGACATGGGCTTTATTTTCCACGTGGTACTGTGCCCATTTGGCGTACAGTCCACGTCTTTTTCTCAACTCATGGTTGATATTTATTAAAATCAAATAAAATTTTGATACACAAATTTTAAATTTCTAATTCAAAATTTTAATTACTGACTTTAAATAAATTTTAAAATATTAAGTTCTAAACTCTAATTTATATATCTTAAATTTTGAACATCAACTTTAAATATTAAACTAAAATTTAAAATTCTAAACTAAACCTCTAATCCTACGATTAAAAGGTTTATATGTAAACTAAATTTTACCCAACATGTATCAGAAAAAAGTTCTACTCGCTTTCTATATATGATTTTGCCGGTTTTTGTAAATCAAGTTATCTTAATTATTAAATACCAATTAATATATCAATTTGAACCCAACAAGTATCCTAGTGAAAAAACAGTTGATATTCATCTTAAGAGACACATGTTCAAATATGTTGGATTTTTCGGTGTTCAATTCCTTCAACCGTTCTTGCTCGCCAACCGATCTCCGATACGCTTAGGCTGGCAAAAGCCCAACGGCTAGTTTCTAAAGAAGGCTGTATCAATACGGGTCCATGCCTATCGATACGGGGAGCTGCAGAACTGCATTTATGATGGGAAATTAAGTCTTCAACGGCTCCAATTCAACTCCAACGGCTAGTAATGGCTACAAACTCATTAAGGAGTATAAAAGTGACCTCCAAGCATCTAGCAATGGTTAATGCTTCAATTGTAATACAACATATGATCAAAATGTGTCTTAGTGCTTAAGTGTCAATTCTTTGTATAGACAAACACTAGTGAGCCAAAATTGTTAGATTTGCTCAATTGTTTTAAGATTGGGTAGAGCTTAATTGTGCAAACAAATACCTATTAGACGGATTTGAGTTTGCTTATCTTTATCTCTTTGTTAATAGGGTTTGATCAAGGCTTTGGATAGAAAGCTTGATCGATTTGTAAGGGTTTCCTCTAAGCCTAGAAAAAGGGACGAATCAATAGTGGATTGATTGGAAACCCTTAGTGGGAAGCTAAGGTAGTGGATGTATACCTTGGTTAGAAGGTTGAACCACTATAAATCATCTTGTCTTTATTCATTTTAGCTTCCACGCCTCTTTCACTTAAAATTCCACTTCTCCACCACTTGGCGAGCAAGAACGGTTGAAGGAATCGATCACTAAAAAACCCAACAAAATTGCTCTGTCTACAAGGTGTATGCACATTGTCAAACGATTAAGAACATATATGAGCAGACGCTACCTTATAACCACCTTTAAACTATTTAAAAAATTAATATATCAATTACTTGTAGGAAAAAAATTGAGTTTCTCGATCTACACTCATACTCATTATAGTCTCTAATTAGAAGAGACAGATTTTTATGATAATTGAGTTTTCTATATGTGTAAAAAATTAATATGAACGACATGTTACGTGTAAAAAAAATATGTTTAAAGGAATTTTTTATCTATTTTCTTTATACCTTTTTAGGTTACATATTTTAATTTTCTTTCATAATACTTTTTTTTGGTAGACTTGATATCAAGATTTTTTTTATAATTTGAGTGTGTTGTACTAATTATTTTTTACTCTTATTAAAAATATAATCAAAATAATTTTTTAATAAATAGTACATTTTTGTAAACTAACTTAGTAAGTGAAAGAAAATATTTTATATAAAATAATAGAAAAATATTTTAGTAGTGTTTAAATTCATCAATTTCACCTTTAACTGATATAGACTACCAAGGTACTCACATGCCAACCTATTAAAATTTTGCAATTGAATCATATCAAATTAAATTTAAATATAAATTAATTAAATTATCCTTTTAGATTTATATCAAAATGATCATGTGCATAATTATCTTTTATGCTTAAGGTTATAATAAACCCTTAAAATTTTGGCGGAAAAATAATTAAGCCCATAATTATTTTCACCCAATTAAACTTTTATATTAAAATATTTATCAATTCAACCTTTTGACCAATGTTGACTGTTAAATCTAACAGTTTTTTCTTTAATGAGTTGGTGCAACGTGTTGCGTTACATGAAAGAACTATACTGTTTCACGTGGCAGTAACATCTTAAGAAAAAACCGTCAAAATTGGTCAAAAAACTTAATTGATATAATTTATTAATTTAAAGGCTTAATTGGATGCAAAAAGAAAATCTCAAAAGTTCAAGGGCTGAAGCAGACCAAAGTGTGGTATAGTTAAACGATTTTACCCTTTTAATAAAGTGTTCTATTTTAATATACAAACCGTGTGAAAGTATTATATAATTTTTTAAATTTAAAATTTAAATTATTAAATCTAAAACTTAACCCTAATTCTTAAATTCAAAACTAACCTAAACTTCTAAATATCTAAATTATAAATCATAAACTCTAACTTCTAACATGCTTGTACAATTTGTGTATAAAAAATTTTCTTTCGATGAAACTGCCCCATTAGATTCAATATCTTGGTAAGTGGGGATTTCAATAAAAAAGTAATAAGCCAAATGCATCAACATCAAACATGGACGACAAACTTGCAAATGCAATTATCAAATTGGGCAAATTAAAGACAACATTATCTCGAAACTCAGTTTGGTTCCAACAAAAACCAAACAAATGTTGCAGTTCACACACTTCCCAATTGCATGCCTAAATTATCCCCAAAATAAAAGATGGCATTCAATTTATCTTTATCTTAAACTAATCTTCTAATCATCTTTGAATCAAGGCTTTACTTGAGATGATCTGCCAAAAAGGGAATCTTCAAAACAAAATAATATATTTAATGGTTAATTTAGGATTAGTGAGCGTTAATCAATAGTTAAAATAAGAATGGGATCCTATATTTACGGCAGCTATAAATGGCGGGTCAATTGGGGAAATGGGTCAATCATGTGGGGGGTTTCATTTTGAGTGGCCCGACCCTCACCGACCATGTTTTCATCTTCACACTATTGCAAGTTGACCAATTCATTTTATAGTATCCCATACATGTTTTTTTTAAATTTTTTAACAATATATATATTTTGTAGATAAAGTGATTGAATTCGTATCTTTTAAGATGAATATTATTGTTTTTCTATTTAAATCACTTATTAAGTTATGAACGAAAATATGTTATTTAAAGATGAATTTGATATATGATTATGAGTGGAGTAGTGAAGTGTTAGTGTACAAATCTACCAGTCTTATGTTGATCCTCGAATAATGGTTTTTTTTTTATAAACCAAGATTTGAACCTGATTCTTTTTGGACAATACAAATGCGTATTGAAATTGTCCCACCACTTGTTTGTTTAATGAGTAATTACTTGATGCACAATCAGTAAAAAAAAATTTAAACTCTAAACTCGAACTTTAGATTTTAAATTCAAAATACTAAAAATATAAACATATAAACTCTAATTCTTAAACTAAACGTCTAACCCCCTAAAATAAGCATACTAGTGTAAACTAAAGTTTACGCTAACCGCGCATCCAATGTTTTTCATTATTTGAATAATAATTTTTAGTTGTATTATTTGAAGAGGTTAATTACATCACACATCCTCAAACTATAATTTTTGTTTTAAATTGGTCCAAAAAATTTTAAACGTTTCAATTTCATTATCAACCCATGACCTTCATTCTAGGTTAGTCCATAAACTTCTGAACATTCCAATTTCATTCTTAAATTATAATTATAATTATAATTTTAAATTAATTCTCAAATTTTTAAATATTTTCATCCCATAACAATTTAATTAGGTGTATGAAGACCTAGCATTTGTACACATTATCAGAATTAAGATTGACGAAGATTTAGATCCATATTTCGTGGTAAAAGCTAAAAAATTATAAGATACAAACATTCAATTTCCTTTTATTAGTTATTTTATTACACGACCCTAAACCAGTAGTGGAGGAGTAGAGAGTGTCTCCGTCTCGCCGACATCAACCGTTACCATGTGCTTGTTTTATTGTATTTTTCTTCCTTTTCATACCTACTTAAGGATCCACCAATTGTTAGTCGACGACGTGATTTGTTTTGCCCTCTAAATTTAAAGACTAAAGTTTTATTTTCACGAATTTTCAAAAAATTATATTAAAATTTAAAAGGCGTAAAATTATAAAATTTTAAGAGTGTGAATTAGATATTAATAAAATATATTTTAAAAAAATGATATACACAGATTGTGTAAGACTAAAACTTATACAAACTTATTAAATTTAGGGTTTAGACTGTTAGTTTATGGGTTTAGATTGTAGGGTTTAAAGTTTAAGATTTAGGGTTATACTTTAGAGTTTAAAACTAGGGTTTTAGGTTTAAGAATTTATATTTTAGATTTTAAAGAAGGGTTGTGCAAGTATATATATATATATATATATATATATATTGGTTGCCCTCACGGTTCCTCGGAGCTTTATCCTTACTAATCCAGACCGACTCGCGTCACACACCTGACTTTAGTAGGTGAGTCTCGCACGGGGTTTTCTACATACACAAGGCTTCAAACTCGAGACATGCTTAAGTGATATCAAACTGCTTACCACTTGTGTAATATTTTTTTACACATCGTTTTGTAATATTTTTTTTACACGACTTGTGTATCAAAAAAATAATCATATAAAAATATCTTAATAAAATTTTTTGTAACTTTTAGAAGTATGACTGCACACACCTCAACACCCATCTGCCTATCCCTAATATGTTGATAAATTGATATTATAATATAGATTCTTAGAAATTTTATTCACGTGTCCTTAGCTTAAAACTCGAGCCTTATCGATCCATTTGCGATATTGACATCATTTTTTAACAATCTTAAGGTGATTACAAGATAGTGTATGTTCATACATATTTTTAACTCTATGATAAAGGGCATACACTTTATAGACAAAGCGGTATTGACATCATTTTAAGTAAGAAATAACCAAAATTTCTTTATCTTTTAATATTAGTATATGGCCAACAAAAGCATTCTTAGATACGAAATCAAAAGTTGTTTTTTTTTCTCACATGCAATGAGAACACCCTTGACTTCAACCTACAAAACCACCATTAGTTTCCTAACTAATTCAATATATAGATATGCTTGTTCCGTTCCAGAATTGCCATTTACGATTTTTCAAGCTCTTCCACATAATAATATATGTATAGTGAGACGTTGAACAAGTTGCTTGGAATGGACGTATCTTTGTAAATGTGGTGGTATTATCTTTCAAGCAAACAGTGTGATTTTTCACTTTCAAACCTATTGATTTCGACTTCACGATTGTTTTGGAGGATTATAGGTGATGGGGTTATCACAAATTTGTGTATGTAATTGACTCAATTTAATAATATTATATTTTTACATACAATATCGACGAAGTTATAATGTCAAATTGCTTAATTTCAAATTTAATAGGGGTCTAAGAAATATTTAAACCAAAAATGAAGATTAGAGTTTAATTTATCTAATTTTAGTACCGGTAAAGATTTAAGAAGTAATTAAATCAGAAAATTGAAGGTTATGACTTAATTTTATTGATTTTAGAATTACTAGAGACTTAAAGTGTCATCTTCACCCATAAATTGGAGTATATTACACGCCTAAGCGAACTTAAGCTCGCGTCCTCTAATATATATTGTAGTAATAATAGTATCGGTCAAACTAAAATTCAATCGAATAATATATTTTTTTAACCCAGAGAAATGTGTCCCTTTCAAAAGTAGCCAAACTTGTGAAGATAATATTGAAAACACAAGGCTAACTGTGTACATGGGAGAAACTACAAGATCCGAAAAATATCAAAGGTAAAACAAATTAATCTTAATTAAGCTAAAAATGAGTTGTCCACACAAAATTCAAGCACAAAAAGATTTGATCATTGGATTTTTTAAACTTACGATTTAATATAATGTTAGACTTATCTTTATCCGTAAATTAAAAATATTAAATACTTAAATATATTTAATTTTATGTAACTTGATATTATACTAATAACAATACTAGTCAAATTAAATTCAATCGACAATTTTTAATTGCTTAATAAAAACTAACATGCAAAAATAAGATATAAACGGTGATGTCTTACAATTGAACTCGTAAGATGTGAATAAAAATGGTGATAATCAATTGTTGATCTCTCTCAAATCTTTTGTGATTGTTTGACCGTCTATAAGTTTGAAAATACCAAAATTTGTAGGTAAAAGTAACGTACGCTTGGGTATTATAATAGTATTTTAATTTCTATATCTTTAAAATAATATATAAATCTCCATATATTAAAAATTAGTAAAATAATCATTTTATATTAATTAAAAATAGTTAATTATTACAAGTAAACTTCATTATTTAATGTGACATTAGTTTAAATATGACAGTTTTTTTAAGTTATATGGTTTAGGTTAAATTATAATGAGCCGAAGAAACCGTTTAAAATAATTTTGTTTTCCAACATAATAAAATTCTTTTCAGCGTTTTAAAAGTACAATATTAAAAATTAACAGGTCAGCTTAAGTGATTAGCGGCTTAATATTATTTAAGTAGGTCTTGAATTTAAAATTTTATGTATGTAAAATATTAACGTTAGGAGGCTCGCCAACTACAACTAAGTATGCGATGCGAGTTAGTCCGAATTAGTACAAAACTCTAAAAAAGTGGGAGGGTAACCAAAAAATACACGACTAAAAGACACTATGGCCTATGCATTACGGTATATGGATTTGTACAATAGTTTCAACTTTCAAGTTTCATCATGTTTGAATTATAAAATATATTTCTGAATAAATAAAATAAATAAAAAGTGGATATTATTATATCTAAATATAAAAAAGTAAAACGGCAAAACCATAAATTAGCTTTTATGATAAATCTAAACGAAAAAGGAAAAATAAAATATTTTTTATTCAGTTAACAAAATTGATGGGCCGACCGACGAATCATTGTGTAATGGACACATGTACTGAGTGATCCGACGGTCCCACTGAACTGGTTGACGAGTTTTGATTTGCCCAAAGCCTCCCATAAACAAAGAACAGATTTTGGGGGCAAAACTTGTTTGGTTTCCGAGAAAAGTCCAATGATTTTGTGCCTAATCTGGGTAAGGCTGGGAATTTGCATCTCTATCCTGACACAAAGGCAAAGTTAGGTCATTGATTGGTCAGGGAATGGACACGTGTTTCATTCTGGGCCCTTCATACTTTTTTCCGTTGATGTTGTTATTTTTTTAATTACCGTTATTTAACTCATTAATTGACTATTTTAGATTGAGTACCGCAGTTAATTATTATGGGGTGAACTTTTCAATTCAATTGCTCTATTTATAGCGTCAGAATTTAAACTTTTAATTTTACTTAAGAAATTTTATACTTCATTCAACTGATTGTTATTTGTTCATGTCGTTATTTCGCATATTAATAATACAGATTTTGCAAGTTAATTTCTATTGGTACTTAGGTTTCAAGGTATTTGTTCACTTATAGGGAGGAATAATGGTTGTACAAAAGCTTGGATTAAAATTTTAATTGAAAATTTGATAATATTATAAATTGTTTTGTTATTACAACAATAATTACCATTATTTATGTTTTATTAGAAGCTGTATTCTTATTTTTTTAAAAGTATATTCTTTTATAAATTTGGATTCAATCCTTAACAGTTAAGTTTTTTTTTTAAAAAATAGAATAAGTATTTATGTATTGAACGGATGTTATTACTTTTACTTTAAAAAAAAGTGCTACCAGAATCTTTTAACTACTCATCAGAATAAATAAGTGAGAGTAAGGGATAATTCTGATAAGAAAAAGGAAAGTAAGGGATAATTCTGATAGAAAAGGAAATAAAAGTAAGGGATAACTATATTATTAAAATATTATTTCTTTGAATAGATAAAATATTATTTTTAAATAATTATTATTAATATATTGTGATGATACTTCTATTTTTTATATTATTATATAATCTTTATATAAAACAATTAAAAATAATTATCTTGTCAACAATTTTTAGACTAAGTAGTCAAAAAGTTTATAATTGACATCTTCCCCTCCCTCAAATTCTAAGTTTTAGACTTATTAAGAGTAAATTTTTCTCTCCTCATCTAGATAAAAATTGTTCCAAAAAAATGGTCATCTTATTAGAAACTATTACAAAAGATGAACATAATATGCGAGACGATATTTTTTTATTGCGTATAATGAGGTTCAGAATTTCACTGTTTATAAGGCAAAAAAATAAGGATAAATTCTACGTTCGACGAACATCGATAAACACAACTAATAATGAACATCGATGAACACCATTAAATTAATTAATAAAGATTTAAAATTTTAATGACCCATCATACAATTAATAATTATTTTAAAATTTTAATTAAATTATTTTTATATATATTAAAATTTTATTTTTTTAATAAGGGTAAACTATATATTTAGTATCTCACTTATTTCCGTATTTCTATTGAACCCTCATTATTTAAATATTATTTCAATTTGACCATATTCTTTATAAAAAATAATTTAACCCTTAACCTAAAACCCTAAACTATTAAACCTTAAACCCTTAAACTCTTAAACATATACCCTAAACCATATACCATTAAAAATAATTTCACCATCATCGATTTAATTCAATTCAATAAATCGTTGAATTCTTCTAAAAAATGTAATTAAATTATTTTTTATATATATCAAAATTAATTAAACTCGAATCTCCTAGAGTTAACGCTATCATCTCATTTGAGATGAAGATAAACTCGAATCTCCTTCATCCAGTATCCTCTCAAAAATACCAATCGCTTCCTCAGCATACCACTATCGTTTCGTGGAATTCGATGATTGATGGTTATGTTCGTAGTGGGTAAAATTAATTAAATTTCTGAACATCAACTTCACATGAACATTACTCAAAGCACCCAAATCTAACAACAGAACAAGGGAAATCAGCATTCAAACCTTGCTTCCCGATGGGACATTCTTCTTATGCCTAAATGTCTTTTGATTTCTGCATAAAGAAAGAATGAAAACAGAGATCAGTACCACGATTCAAAGAAAAAACACAGAATCGAGAAAATTTAAACAAAAAAAAGAGATTTAGGTAATTGAAATGAAGCGAATTTGCTGCCGAGGCCGAAGAGACTCGTCAAAAAAAGGAGATTCGAGTTTAATTAATTTTGATATATATATAAAATAATTTAATTAAAATTTTTAGAAGAATTCAACTATTCATTGAATTGAATTAAATCGATGATGGTGAAATTATTTTTAATGGTAAATTGTTTAGGGTATATGTTTAAGAGTTTAAGGGTTTAAGGTTTAATAGTTTAGGGTTTTAGGTTAAGGGTTAAATTATTTTTTTTATAAAGAATAGGGTCAAATTGAAATAATATTTAAATAATGAGGGTTCAATAGAAATACGGAAATAAGTGAGGTACTAAATATATGGTTTACCCTTATTAAAAAAAATAAAATTTTAATATTTATAAAAAAATAATTTAATTGAATTTTTAAAATAATTATTAATTGTATGATGAGTCCTTGAAATTTTAAATCTTTATTAATTAATTTAATGGTGTTCATCGATGTTCATCATTAGTGGTGTTCATCGATGTTCGTCGCACGTGGTAGACTCATCCAAAAAATAAAAGTATTGAGAGATGCACAAATATATGAGAAGTTAAAGAACAAAAAAGTTGAGAGGTGAAGACGCATCTAATGACGAATCTAAAAATATTGTTCCTATAAATATATAAAATCTCAAAATCATAGGGCAGGACAGAATTTATAAAAAATAAAAAATAAAAAAATTAAAGTTTGCGCTGATTGTAAATACATAAAATCTCAAAATCATAAGGCAGGACAGAATTCATAAAAATTAAAAAATAAAAAATAAAAAAATTAAAGTCTGCGCTGATTAAAAAAATTAGAGTAGACACATGTCAATCTTGAACAACATATACATTCACTATTGATATTATTCATAATACATCTAAGGATCAAATCATAATTATTATTAGATAATTTTTAAAAGTAATTTGGCATAATAATATTTTCACCCTCAAACTTTTTTCCGAAAAAATCATTTTAACTTTTATGTTTTTATTCACCTCTTATGGCTGTCAAATTTTCATTTTTATCATATTGAACCACCTAATGATAAAATACAAGAAATTTGTTAAGCTGGTGTAAGTTATTTTGAGTACCTTAAGTTGAAAGAAACCTGTTTGGGCAGGAATGAGCAATCCATCTCAATCTAAACTCAATTTTCAAATGATTCTCATAAATCTGCTCATGGAAATGAAGCCATTACAATATAACGCGAATGGAAGAATAAAAAAGATATATAGTAGCTGACAACAAATTATATACACTGTTATGCTGCACGGTAACATGAAGTGCGACCTATTCTTTCGACTTCTACCAGGACGAAGGAAGAAGAAAATAAAGAGTTACGCTACACTGACACAAAATCGATCGAGCATTTGCAATGTCCGTCACATTCTTGATCTTCATCTACAACATCAACTTGACCATCCTCTTCACCGCAGTCATCTCCGATCCGACAGCGTAAGAGATATATATAGATATGCATAAATTGCAAGATTGCATTCCCTTTGTTTGCAACTCGTATTTCTGGAGAAAAGAAGTAACAAAATAGTCTTATGCGACGATATGTTGGAGCATTGGAAATTTAACAATCTAACGCGAATAATACGAGAAAAAATTTTGTTCACTTCCTAGGGTACTGAAAGCTCGAAGTAATGCATTTATTTTAGGTTCTTTACCGTCTATGCTAGCTCTCAATCCACATCTTTTACTTCTGCTTCAACATCAACAACTGCCCCCGAAGAACCTTTTCCTGCACAAACCATGTGAGATCCTAAGAATTAATGAATCAGTGAACTTAAACTAACATACTTATCTAATGTACAACTGATGTTTACAAACGTCTATATGAAAAATCCTTTTGACGAGAGATTTATGTTCAATATGCTCGTATGATTTTAAATGCACAACATAACGCACTTTTATCGTGTTGCAAAATAACATGTTCCGTTTCTCATAGAACTGTCGCGTTTTTAAGCTTCTGCCCCTTTTCAGGACCGGTTTTGTACGACTTCAAAACAATTCAGGTTGATTATGTTAGATAAAATAAAACTTGGCTAGCTCGAAAATAATTCTAAATCCTGTAAGAAAATAATTCCAAAACCCAAAAATATCAGGTGTTAAAGAGGGCACCTTTCTTGAAACCAGGAGAGAAGCCGTTGAATGCTTGTTTTGCTTTTGAGTCTTCATTGGAGAACTTTACGGGTTCCTTGACAAATTTGTCATCCACCACTACAATTAAATCAACAAGTCAATAAAACATGAAAAGCTAGTGAGTCCGATTCAAAGTAATAATGAAATGGACATAAGGTATTCCGGATAGCTATCAGCCGGAATATCCTGCCTACTTGAACATCTTCATGAGTCTAAAGAAGAAGATTGTATCAATGAACATAAATAGATTCACCGGAAAATGGTTGACTGCAGTAAGGGCACAGCTGCAACTCATCATTTAGAGAAGACCTAAGAAATTGTCATTACTGACCGTGTCAGAATAATTACAAATTCTTCTCGTAAAAGTCCATAAGTTGGCTAAGAGGTGTTTGTAGGGCTTACTTGAAAATCTGAAAATCATTTCCACAGTTTGGGCACTGCAATCATATAAGATATTATTAAAAGGTGGTCAGCGGCAGATGAAGTTTCATATATTTATTCACATTATAAAGAACAAGTAAAACACAGCCGCATCTCGGAAAACAATACGGGAAGATATTGGATAAAACAATACGGGAAGATATTGGATAACTTATAAGCACAATGTAAACATCAGAATAGCATATACATGAACAGTCAGACAACAAGGCTCTGGCAATTTCACGGCCGCATCTCGGAAAATAAAACAGGAACATATTTGATTCTTAGAAGCACAGGCAAGGAGTGTTTAATGTAAACATCAAAGTAGCATATACATGAACAGCCAGATGGAAGGGCTCTCGCAATTTCAGGGTTTAGGTGGGTCAAATCGACGTTTTCCCCTCATTACTCGGTTTAGTATGATTTTATAAGCAACATTAAGTACCAAGTTTGTCAATGGTTCATATACCCTTGAAGCGGTCTTTTCCACAATATTTTGTATACATATAAACCCGTAAGCACACGAGCACTTAAAACTAACAAGTTAAGACCATTCTCTCAATAACAAGTCTATACAGAGAATTTCAAGAACATGAAACCGAAGATCAGAACTGTTGCTGAAGCTACCAACCACATTGACTAAAATATGCAACTAGAAGACTTCAAGCATTGCTTTGAACAAGGGAACATACATAAAAGCAGAACAAGGAATCAAAAGTTAAAGAAGCCTTACACTGCTTTGAACAATATCCCGCCCCGCCCACCAAAGGAAGGCCCCCACGCCAACGATAGGAACGAGCACTGCAATGAGCTGGAGATGACAACACAGGCAATTAGATGCAACTATATGAACTAATATCAATATTGAAAGGGTACTATACTTGAGATGCTTTCACAAAACAAAAACGGTGCCACAGAACACACCAGCTAATGCTATGCTACCATTTTCCGGAACAAAGAAAACCTGAATATAAGAATAACATCTGATATCACATAGTTAACTAGCACTCATTCATTAATTGATCTCCAATGAAACATTGCACCAAAATTTAAAAGGAAAATGAAAACAAAAACTATCTTAATTCACCCAACACTAGTAAACAGTAAGTTAAGCCTTTGCTTTTAGCCAAGAAAACGGAAGAGCAAAACAAACCAAGATGGGGAACCATGGTTAATTCTCATCATAAACCCTAATTATATCTACTGGATGCTTATAATCCATGTTTCAAAAGACAGTAGAAAGCTAAACTTTACATGCATGCATATGAAAAGGAGGAGGGATTACCCAAATAGAGACAATAGCATCTAAAACCCAACCAAGCTGACCAGTCACTGAAAGATAAGTCAACCCAATAGCCAAAGCAATATTACCCAGAAGCCTAGCAGTGTCGCTATTAATTTTCCCGCCGTCACTACCGCCGCCACCACCATTAAATCCAAAGCCTTGATTAAACATCACCAAAACAACTCTTCTCTTCCTCTTCCACCCTTCTTCTTTCCAAAAAATCCCATCTTTGTCCCTACAAACTTCACCAAAACTCCATCTTTGCCTCCCCAAAGCTCCCAACTTGAACCTTTTTGGCTGCAGAGAAGCAGCTCTGGGACTTTTTATTGACCAACAGCAAATGGGTTTTTCGGAAAACTCTTCATTTAATGAACTGAAGGGTGAGAACTTGAAGGTGATTTGCAGAAAAGTTGTCATTGGCTAAGTTTGAGGAAAGTACTGATTTTGGATTGTGTACAGATAATTCCATGGCTTATATACTAGTGGAAATAGTTTCCAAATCCAAATAGATTTTAATTTTTTTGGGTAAAATACACCGTCCATCACTCAACTATCTTCTCATTTCTATTTTAGTCACTTAATTTTTAAAATTTTTAATTTAATAACTGAACTTTCAAATTAATCATGTTTTAATTACTCTGCCTTTAAAGTCACTACGATAGAGTTGGCAATGGGGCGGATCGAGGACGGTTTTGTATTTCTCACTCCGTCTTCAACACTTGCGGGTACGATTTTGAGGAATCCCTATCAAATCTTTTGAAGATTTTTTTCGTCCTTATATATATCTTTTACGGATTCTCGCAGTTTTCGGTTAATCCATATACTCAAAAAATAAACATAATTTAATAAATTAAACAAATATTCAACATTAAATCTCCAAAATTATAAACATAGAAGATAGATTTAGTTTTAACAAACAAATTATTTTAAAACTATAAAACACGACTTAAATATTAACTGTTGTAACATAACAGTCTGCATACCTTTAAAAGAAAATATGTAATTAATAATCTATAGTTCCAAATCATGATTTGTTTGTTCTAAAAAGAACTAGATTTGATAATCTTTTCAACCATATAAATTACCTCTTCTAATATTACTCGTACGATTTATGGTGAATTTCTGAAGTTATTGTTATTGTTGTTTTTAAAAACAGTACGTTGTCATTTCTTCTAACCTTTACCCACTAAAAAATTAATAATTCTTGATATATATATATATAACTCGAAATCGAGAACCATTTATTTTAAGGGTAAACTTTATAAATGGTCTCCCGACTATATTTCAATTCTTTTTTGCGTACTTTAACTATCAGAAGTTACAAACTAGTCCCCCGACTTAAAAAAGGTAACAGATTGGTCCCGTTCCGTTAAAAAGTTAACGGCTGATGACGTGGTAGTTAACAAAAGTTGGCATAATAACACATTTAGTCCTCAGCTTTTACACTTTGTTTTAACTTGGTCCTAATTCTAAAAAGTTTAAATAATTTATTTAATTTATTTTTCCATTGTCTTCACCCTCGTCATCCTGTAACCTCAGTCATCCACCCATAACAGGAGGAGCTTATTTATTTTATTTTTTAAATTAATAAATAAAATTGTAGAGTTTTAATTGTCGTACTCTGATCTAGAATCGAATCCGTTACCGAGAAAGGAAAGTGTATCAGTGGAAGAAATTCGACTTTTTTGAGGAAAAATTAAGAGGCAAAAAATACAAAATCTTAGAAGATAACAGTGAAAAGGTCGACTGTGCTTCCAGCGGAAGAAAAAAGTTAATAATCGGCTGCCATAACAGCACCGCAAGCCTCCTAGATCGCAGCCTTGACTTCAATTTCGACTTCCAAACTCATACTTCTTCCGTTATCTTCCTCCAAATGCTCAAGGTAAAAATAAGAGACTAACTTGCGTATATTTTTTCTTTGCTATTCAACTTTATATTACAATAATAAGAGAAGCAACTTTATTGTTTTTTTTTTTGAATTGATTAATGACTTTTAATTAGCAACGAAATTTTTTAGTAAGTATTGGAGAAGATGAACAGATATCGCCGCATCAATTAGAAATGTTCTTGAAGGTATTTGATCTTGATAAAATGTAACCAGAAAGATCGAGTACCACTACTCCTGATTGTATTGGAATTTTGCGTATTTTCACCAATCAATTTCCTAAAGCTAAGATTTTATTCTTTCTTACCTTCTTTTATTTATTTTTATTCACAACGTATTTACAGTTAACTATTCATTTCATATTAAGTTACTTTTAATTTTCTTTTTAATTCAATGTTCACTGCCAACAATATGTCAAAGTTATAAGTCTTGGTAGATTCTTTTTTAATTTCAGAAGCAAATAGCAAAAATATACAAACAATTATTTAAACATTGCTAGTTTTTTTTGTTCATATTAAGTTGTTAATTTTACTAGTTTCTTAATGTGATTCTTTACACATTGCATATACCGAACCCAGAAAGATCAACCGAAAAGTAATTTAGGGGAGAAAAAGTGATTTAGAAAGATCAATCGAAAAGCAATTTAGGGGAGAAGAAGTGATGAAGGATGACTGAGGTTACGGGAGTATGAGGAAGAAGACAATAGAAAAAGAACTAAATAAGTTATTTAAACTTTTTAGAATTAGGACCAAGTTAAAATAAAGTGTAAAAGTTGAGGACTAAATGTATTATTATGTCAACTTTTGTTAATTACCATGTCATCAACCGTTAAATTTTTAATGGCATGAGACTAATTTGTTACCTTTTTTAAGTTGAAGGACCAGTTTGTAACTTCTGATAGTCGAGGGATGCAAATGATAATTGGGGCATAGTCGGGGACCATTTATGTAGTTTACCCTTATTTTAAACGAACATTGACTTTCGTATGGTTTATAAAAATACAAGGCTCACTTCCTAATTTATCTTGTAAAAATTTTAATAATTTTTCAAAGTCATTGCTAAAACTTTTTAAAGAAATTTACTGCCATATTTTTATAAACTTTCAACATTCAAATATCCATATCATTTAAAATACATATCGAAATCAACTAACTTGTATTTTAAACAAAATTAAACTGAATCACGTTTACAACAATGTATAGACCACATTCTAATTATTTTTATAGAATTTACGTAGAATTTTTAAACATATTCTAGCCGGCCATACTCAGGTGAGATTTGAATTTTGATGAAAAATAGGTAAATTACCCTTATGACCATCAAATTTTGTAAAAGATTAGGATTCTTGCAGATGTTTTTCGGAGATCCCCACGATGATTTATACGGGTACGGTTCGGTTATACTCACAGTTCGGATATAGCAATCTTTATCTTCATCCCCATTTGAACTTCAGTGATAAAATTTTCCCGTCCCTGTCCCCGTGGGTGAAGACTTCAGTTATTTCCCATACTCATCAGTTCGAATCTCCACAATTTTCAATTATTTTCCATTCAATTGCCACCCCTAACTAACGGTGTTATGACGTGGTAATTTTTCACTTAAAATAAAAACAAACCTTCATTTGAGTTTTGAGATTTCTTTAAAATTATGAATTTTGCCCTTTGTATCTCAACTAATCAAAAAACATCAAGAGTTTTCTTGTACAAGTAAGCTATGGCCACACCATATGAATGCTGTTGTTTCAGACCAGCTTCAAGATCATTGTCAGGAGTGTCTTACTCTTTAAGGAGCAACACACTCAGCTAAACTTCTGGTCACATCCGAGTATTGTTCGTCGAATCTGACAAGCGTGCAAAGTAGCTTTCCAGTGAAAGAAGAGGTTGTCAAACCTAACATGCTGCAGCTGTTAGAGCTCGAACCCGTTACCTTTAGGAACGACAATTATTCCCTTAACTACTGAGACAAGTTAGTTCGTGCTGTCTTAATAATTAGCATGCGACTTGTAGATTAATTTTAATTTGAATAAAATAAAATTATTAAAGTTGTTGTAATAAAAAAGTATATATTTGCACTTCAATAAAATTTATGTTTGAATTATTAAAGGTAAATTTATTTTTTAAGTTATTTTTAATTTTAAAACTAGATCAATTAAACATCATCTTCAATTTATTTGGTTCAATTATTTTTTAATTTAAAAATTAAACATATTAAAATAAACCCCTAATTTTTTAATGGATGGATTAAAAATGACTCAAACCCCATTTTATCGCTTTTTACATTTGACATTTGTTTTATTAGGGATGGGAGCGGGGCAGGCCGATTTTTTTGCCTCCCACAAGTTTCTAAATCAGACTCTGCCCCACCCAAATTAACATATTAGTTTACCCGTCCTGATATATTAACTCTTAAACTCGAGCCGATCCGACCCGAAAAAAAAAAATCAAAATGACTACAACTAGAACAATCTAAAAGATCAGTTATTAAATTGAAAAGTTTAAAAATCAAGTGACCAAAATAAGAGTGAAAAAATAGTTGAGTGATGATATGTATATTTTACCTATTATTTTTTGAAATACTATTCTTAATTTAAAAGATAAACATGCTTTCTTCTTCCACCTAGGTCTCATAGTCTAATATTTTAAATGATCACATTGATGTGATGCAGTAGAATTTATTGCCATTAAATAACTACACTTGTTAAAGAAATTACAGACATAGATCCGTTGGGATAGCGTCAAACCGAAGATATAAAGATCATATATTTGATCTACGTTCACAAAATTTTATTTCAATATTTTTAGGCTACATAAATAGATCATTCTCTAATAAGATTTATTGAAACTTTTGAAAAATCATTTATCGAAATTTAATCTCACATTCATTGTTTTATGATCAAGCATACATGTACTCCGAAATGAACATTTAAAGTTTGTCCAGCATCCATGAGCCATAAACAGTGATCTCATGGGGGTGTCACGAAATCATTAGTTACTTGTGTTCATGTTCGGGAATGCATCCGTATAGCTCGAGTAGAGCGAGTCAAGATGCTCGTATAAACAAGGAATGACAGTAAAAATGGTGAAGAATGAAAAAGAATGCGAATGCCTTATTACCTCAAAATTTCCAGATCGACCGAGCTTTAATTTCGTATCTAAGCAAAATTTTGGCAGTAAACTCTGCTGATAAAGCCAACAAATGTACCAACTCCGATGCCGAGCTTAGACGACTACATGCCCTTTGATGAATATCAATGGAACACATTTGCCTCGTATTTTCTCAAGCTTCGGTTTTCATATCAGAGAGATTTCAGAACATCACCCAGAACTAGTCCCCATTGAGTCCAGTGGCTACCACCCTATGTACGAGTTGATTCAAGCGAAGTTATGATTCAGAACAGACAAGCATATTAACCGATAAATGTAACGGTTTCCCTTGTGAATTGATAGTAAATATAACAGACTGGGCATGGAATTTCATTGGAATACAAACCTGGCAAAACACGGCATACGGTTCTCTTAATGGTCCGTCGCATGAGAGTTCACTTGTACTCCCATCGATGAAGGTTCCGTCAGCAAAAATAACCTGATAAAATATATGGATAATTCTCTATAAGTAATACAATAAGGAGAGAAAAGAACATAACTATTCCTTCGACGTGAAGAAAAACATAATTAGTCACCCATAATAGTCGTTGTTGCCAAGAAAACAAATGGGTTTTATACCGTTTCTCACAACAACAAACAAGCTACACGATCACCATAGCGGACCGAAAACCTCAGACAACAGAATCCACCCCCCTTAAATACACCAATTCGATGACAATCTTCAACATCTTATTAACCACGACAATGAACCATTTATCAGCTTTGTAGCTGACAGGATAAAGTGCCAAAGTGTGTCGTTCATGCTTCAAGATAATTGTGTAAGCATGAGCGACACACTTCGACGAGCTGATAAATTAAATAATAAAAGACCGAAGTCAGAATTTTATCAAAGCTCCATAAAAGATCTCGGTCTCTCTTTTAACAAGTTCTGAAGGATTCGGTCTCCGTTCGACGCGCTGAGCTGTCCAACATCATAGGTCATTCCAAGAATAAAGGGAAGGCAACTACTTCTAGTGTTCCCATTAATCACTCGGTCACTCGATCACAAACAAGGATTCATAACAGGCTGAGGTGTCGGAGGCCATGATAGAACTTGTTAGAAATTTGTTATAACTTGGGATATTATCATAAAGGTGCAGAGAAATGTAGGAGAATGAATGATGATCTATTATTCTAGTAATCAGTAGTATTTATACAATCCGAGAGGCACTGACCTCCGACATTTCTGCACCTTTATGGTATCATAAGATGTAAAAGATAAAGGTGGAGGTAAAAGATACCAGCCATATCAATGCGGTAAAAGATAAAGGTGGAGGTAAAAGATACCAGCCATATCAATGCGGTAAAAGATAAAGGTAGAGGAAAAATATGACCGGACCTCTGATGCATATCCTGGAGTTATACCAGCAACCGGCTTGGTGAATGAACCTACGGGGGAGCTTCTCTGTACAGCTTCGCAGAAAGCAAGGAGAAGTTCCCGACTTCCAAGCTGCACTGCCTGAAAAGAAGAGCAAAATGATTTTTCATATGTTTTCATCATTTTGTGGGAAAAAATCGTAGTAAAAATGAAAACATTGATGAACTGATCAGAGTGTAGAACCGTTTCTTCAAACAATGATACTCTTAACATATAACATATAGAAAAGCGAAACAGAAAGCAAACCTGTACTGTATCATTCCGGGGGACTCGAGGAAGAGGCTGCACCTTATACCCTTTAGAAGCCATAACTTCAGCAACCAGAAAGGTTCCCTGGAAATAGAGAAGAATACATGTTCTTGATTGCCGCATAGAAGGGGCCAAACAGAATAATAAATAAGCAAAATTTGTGGGCTAAGAACATGCTCAATGCACCTTAATTGCCTCACCAACCATTTGTGGTGCAAGAAACAAACCCTGAAAAAAGGCACGCATAATATCGCCGGGTGTTGAGCCACAGTCAACTCCTAAGCCTGGTGCTGATAAACGAGCAGCTGCAGCATCAACCCATTTTTTACTACCGGCAACATATCCACCGCATGGTGCAATTGTTCCACCAGGATTCTTTATCAAACTTCCGGCAATCAAATCTGCACCCTGCCCCACCATTGAAAACCATTGTGACCCTTCTTCAGGAAAAAAAAAGAAGTGAAATACTCCACCTACCACCATTGGAGGCTCAATGCTTTCCACAAATTCACCATAGCAATTATCCACCATGACCAAGCAGTTGGGGTTCTGCATCTGTTCAAACAAAAGAGAATTGAGAGGGAACGTCAATTGGGCGGAAGTATTATGATTTCCGAACTAAAAAGAAAACAGAAAATGATTGTAACTAAATAAGAAGCTAATGTATAAAGAAATTTCAAGATAATATCCCATGTCACGTTTTTCTAGGAATCTTCATTTTCCACCTTTCAGACAGGAGAATGATGAATAAGTACTTTAATGAACTAATATCAACATTCCATGCAAAGCAAAACAATATAATTTGTCAGTTTAAGTTGTAATGAGGTCATCTCCAGCCAAGAACCTTAGGTTTTATTGCAGCAATGAGGTCATTTCAATGACTAAATTCAATCGAGTTCCCATCATATTTGCGGAATATGGACAGTTTACCTTAATTATCTGTATTGCCCTCCCTATATCTTTTACACTCAAACTCCGACGCCATGAGTAACCGCATGATCTCTGTATGAGAGCACATTTCGTATGAGGTTTCAAAGCACAAGCGAGTGCATCCCAGTCAAGTCCACCATCTTCGGCTAGCTGTAAGGACATCAATTTCAGAGATAACTAGAAGCTGAAATTTATTCAGTATGGTTATTAGCAAGTAGCAACATACAGGAAGTTCCCGATACATCACTCCAAAATCTTTCAGGGAGCCCACTCCATGAGAATCCCTCTTTCCAATAACTTCCTCTAAGGTGTCATAAGGTGCACCGGCCACTGCCAAAAGCTGACGATCAAATTAATCCCAAGCATATTCTAGTTGAATAAAAGCTATTGAATATCGCATAACTACCAAGGTAGTGCAGAACAATCAACCGAGATAGCTTACCTCATCCCCTGGCCTTAGAAAAGCAAAGAGTGCACAAGTGATAGCATGAGTACCTGAGAAGAACTGGTGGGCAAATGGCCAACAGGATTGATAAGAATAGTGGTGGTAACTATAAAGAACTCAAAACATCCAAAGATTGAAGGCACATATAGCAAACCTGAGAACGCACTATTGCTGACTCTGCCCCAACAATTTCCGCAAATGCTTGGTCTAGTGCTTCTCGTCCACCAGCTTCATCATGACCATAGCCAGTACACCCAGCAAAGTGCTGGTTACAAAATAAGCATATCAATAAAGGCACCACACCCTCCAGCATTATTAACCGATTAAAAAATTGGATGGTTTCCTAAAGTGATATAAATTATAACAGGCCATGCATATCCATACGTGGATATACACTTGTATGCTCATGTGTATGCGTGTACAATGCCATAAGATACCTCAAAGATTCGAACAACATATTTAAGCAGGACATGGTTTCTCAACCGTAAATAAATGTGAAACTTACATGAGATCCAACCCTAGCATTTTGAAAAGCTTTAAGAACACGGGAGGAATTGCAAGCGACCAAATTATCGACGGCCCTAAATTCAGAGCACAGAGAATCTGCAGCTTTTGCAACCTGCAGTGCAGATAAATAAAGCAACTCTAGGCGTTAACACTACCAATTCTACAGTTCCACTTCTACAGCACTCGAAACCTGAACTGGTGCTAACACTTCAAAGTCCACGAAAACTTCAGTGCTCGTAGCAAAATGAAATGGAATATACATCAATTCCAAGGGGTGACATTCCCAATCCATCTTTAAAAGCTTCATACAAATGCCAGGTCATATAGTTTTACAGCAATCGAAACTAGAAATTTAAGCTAACATTTCAATCTCTGTAAATTCTTGAATATATATCTTATTAACTACTCAACAATGTACAAACTTTGCTCAATTCTCGAGAAAAAAAGTTGAGTTCACCACATTCCCATGTTATCTCATAACCAGACTCAGAATTCAAAAGATCCAACCTTGATTTCTCTTTAAACTTTTACTTGAATTAAGTGTTTCAGTTTAAACCAGGAAGAATTTTTCCTTCAAAGTCCTTACCAATTAACCAAGAAGCACAAACTTGGACCAACAATGAATTCCCAATAAAGCCAAAATTTTCTGACTGTTTCCTAGGAAAACCGAGCCTCAACAAAGTTTCTACCTTTCTCACTAAACCAGCAAAGAAAATTATCATTTTACAAGTTCACAGAACAGGGTTTTTGCATTTACACATAAATAGTTCCTAGCATGAAAAAAAGGGGTCTTGAACTGGTTTTTCTAAACTTCTTGTTGTTGCTCCCCGCCGCCAACTAAAATGAACAATCCAAGAAAATAAAATAGAGTTTATGGGAATATATATATATATATATATATATATATATATACATAATACATACCTCTGGGACAAAAGGGTGGACATAACTAAAGCTGGAACGGATTGCTGTACACTTGGGTCTTGAAGGTTTGAGAGAGAGCGTAGGATAAACAGGTGGAGCACAGGATAAGAACATCTTCAGAAAATTTTGCACTGTTGGAACTTGGAACTTGGAAGACTGGGTTTAAAGTGTCACTGTGTTTTCCTTCAAAATATAACCCGACTTATCTTTTTAATAATTTTTCTCCCCAAGTAAAAAAAAGACTTTTTTTCATTTTGAAATTGATTATTGATCGATTTATTTGGATTAAAAATTTAATTTAAGATTTATTTTTTAATAGTGCTTTTTTGATAAAAAAATTAATTTAAAATGTTAAAGTCCCATTGAATAAAATTCAGTTTAGGGTTTATTGCGTGGTCTGTTGTTAAGATTTTTTGGATTTAGAAAAATGGTACGAGATATGAAAATAAGGTTGTATAACAAAAGGTAATCTGATTTTCATGTCATATTTCAAAGCATTCTATTATTACTTGGATGGCTATTGAAGACCACCTATTTTTATTTTTTTTAACAAAGAGACCACCTATTTTTTAAATGCTCTTACTCTGTGAAGGTTTGAAGTTCAATTTTCAGACTGGAATTATGAAGGACAATGGAGTAGTGGAATATTGAATTACAATGGGCTATAGACAATTTGAAGGATCGTTCAACGATTGTGTTCATTCTTTTAAGGAATAACTACATATTTGGTATCTCACCTTTACTCGTTTGTTTTGGTACCTCACCTTTTTTTTAGTAAAATAGTATACAACGTTACGTTTTGTTCTTATTTTAGTACCTCATTATTAAAAAATTAACAACATGTTGACTATGAGAGAAAAAACATACATGACATGCTGATGAAGAGAGAGAAAATCACACATGACAGGCTACCACATCATTTTCTCTTAGTTAGCATGCCACGTGCTTTTTTTTATGATTTTAGTCGACATGGCATGTTGACTAGGAGAGAGAAAATGACGTGGTGATAGGGAAGTGCGAAAGCTTGGATCAAATATTCCCTTTAATATAGATCTAGAAAAAGAAAGCAAGAGTTAATTTATTTTTGGCTTAATACACTTTCACCCCTCAACTTTACCCGTTTTCCCAACTTGCCCCCTAAATTATGTTTTGCCCACTTTTGCCCCCTAAACTTTTCGTCGTTGCTCATATAACCCCAAAAAGTTAACACCATTAAAAATTATTTTGACCAATCAGAACGTTCCATGTCATCTTTTTTTTATTTTTAAATTTTAAAATATAATAAAAATAAAAATAATAAAATAAATATTTTAAACTACCAAAACACCCATCTTCATCCCATCATCTCCTAAAAAAAAACCATCTTCATCCCAAAACGTCCTCTTCTATCACCATCATCGATCCAACAACACCAAACAAGAACTCGAATTGGCAAAAAACTATTACCGATCATCGATTAAAGGGTTGGCAAAAAACCAAACAAGAACTCGGATTGACCAAAAACCATCATCGATCAAACAACATCACCTTGATAGTCATTTTCCATTATCAATCCTTTAATCCCACTCTGAACCAAAAAAATATTTATCACCCGCTTTACTCTAAAAAAATCAGTCACCAAACCTTCCATTTCAATACTCAAAACCCAGTGCAAAGAGCTTAGATTGGCAACCCACATTCAACAGTCAAAGACTTAAGAAAAGGAAAAAAAAAGCTTACACATTTCGACCATGGTGGTTTCTGAAGGCCAGAGTCTTTGACCGACGATCCCAACAGTGGAAATGTTCTCCATGGCGATGAGAACCATATGTCTCGAAACCAAATTCATCAAACGGTGGATGATACAGATCCGACTCCGATAAGGTTCGAACATTGGAATTATTTTCATGAAATTTAAGAGAGTTTTTAGAAAATCTAAAGTGGGAGAAAGGAGAAGGTGTTTTGTGAAGAAGAAGAGAAAATGGAAAATAAAATAGAGGTGTTTTGGGTATTTTAGAAGCTATAATTAAATTAATAAATATTTTAATATATTTATTTTATTTTAAAATTTAAAAAATAAAGAAAATGACGTGGCACGTTATGATTGGTCAAAAGAATTTTTTTAACGGTAGGGGGTAATATGGGTAACGACGAATTACTTTAAGGGGGCAAAAGTGGTCAAAATGAACTTTAGGGGGCAAGTTGTAAAAATATGTATAATTTAGGGAGAAGTCTATTAAGCCTTTATTTTCCTAACGACTTAATAAAAAAGGCACGAAATTAAAGAAAGGCTTAAATAAAAAAATAATAAAAATAAATAGGATATGACAACACCCTTTTAAGATCTTGTCTTAGACAAACATGCGTCTGAGTTTGGTAACACCTAACCTTCTAAGGATCTTGCCCTTAGCAACCTAGATGATGTAGAAGAACAACAAATACTCGTTGTCGCGCAATTGGACACATGTACCCAGAAGCAAAAACAAGATAAAAATCTTGAACCGAAAAAAAACTCACAAGAAAACTTTGAAAGAAATAATTGAATTGATCTCTGAATTGAATTAATTATACAAAGTAATGAGCCTATTTATAGGCTAATAAACCCTAATTATAAAAGAAAATGAGTTTAATTTAATCTAAAAAGACTAACTAGATAATAATAATAATAATAATAATAATAATAATAATAATAATAATAATAATAATAATAATAATAATAATAATAATATCTCAGTTGAAAGAGATAAGAATATTATCTCAATTAAAATAAATAATTACATTATCCTAATTAAAAAGATAAAATAAAATTTAAATAATTGTAAAAATTATCCTAATAGAAAATGCATGTATCTCATATGAAAAGTCACTGCAAGTCAATTGATGTTCCAGCCTTTAAAAACAATTTTAATTTTTTTGTCAAAAATGATTATTTTTACCCCTCCTATTATCGTATCATTCCCCCACTCCTCAAAAAGATTCTTCCTCGAATCTAAATTGTAAAAAGAAGAACGATCATCAATAATCATGGAAAATGTATTATTGTCATAGATGAAGTGATTTAGTTGAGCTCCTCGTAATGGATCCACAAATTCAAGTTTCTTCTCTTCAGGTTGGATGATCCACTTGATTAGGTTTCCTAGATTTGTTATTGGAAGGAGTATTGTTGCGGTGATCCTTCTCTTCAAGTTGTTCAACATCACTTTCATCTTTCAATTCGATTGGCCTTGAATGATCCGCTTGATTAGGTTTGCTAGATTTGTCATTGGAAGGAGTAACGTTGTGATGAAAAGATGTAGAACAAGTGTTTTTTCAAGAATTTTTCAGTTATCGTTCTACTCGCAAAGCTTGGAAATATATGGTATGTGGGTCAAAATATTCATTTTATTCAACCACTTCATGAATCTCATCATTCAAGTTACGAAAGAAACGACACATAGTATCATTGCCATCTTCATCGATTTGGGCTACTGATTTGAACAATTGCTCCATTATGTCGTATTTATTAATCGTCTTGCTATCTTGAGTGAGTGTGAAGTGTTTAAATCGACAATATATGATAGGTAAAACAGTTTTCTCATGATACCCGTCAAGTCACACCAAGATCGTATGTATTTACATTCCCACTCTAGATCAAAATGCATCCATCAATAAATGGCAAAATTAATGAATGAGCTGGTGATGAGTTGTACCACATCTTCAATGTGATAATTTTTTAAAAAGAACTCATGAACCATTATCTCACATTGTACACATTCATCAGGGCTAGTGGAACCACTGAAGGGTGAGATGATTACTTCTATTGACATTCCTGATAAGCATTTTTAAATCTGATTTTGTCTTATTATGTGATTTTGTCTTTGTTGTTTTCAACGTATTTTTAAATCTGAGACTCTAGTACTGAATCTGACTCTAGGTTATTACCTTTTGTAGATAGTCTACTAAGCCACCAATTATGAGTTCTAGCTTTGTGAGAGGTCGAGGTCGTGGCCGAGACCGTACCACCATTTCTGGTGGTGGTCATCTATCTTCTGTTGAGCAAACGAAAAATCAAAATGAGATATCAGATAATGAGAATAAACCTTTGGGAGGACATCAGATTGGGAGTGATAACTCACTTATATTAAGGATATTGAGATAGTTCAGACGGACAGTGTCATAGTTCACCGTGAGTTGCTCTGTTATCTTCGTTAGTCAAAGGGTCCAAGGAAACTTATTTCTATAGAATTCATAGCTGCTAGGATAAAATTGTTTGAGGGTAAAACTGGTACATATTCAGCCGGTGCAGAGTATTGGCTAAAGAAATTACAACGGTTGTTTGTTGAGATGTATTACTCAGCCAATCAGAAATTAAGGGCCGCCGTATCACTGTTTAAGGGTGAAGCACAAAATTGGTGGGAGTCAGTGGTTGATACGGTTTTATCAAGTCAAGTCACATGAGAGTTTTTCCGACAGGCTTTTCAGGATCGATATGTGGGATCCAAGTTCTTAGCGAAGTGTCACGATGATTTTATGAATCTCAAACAGAACAATATGTCAGCGAATGATTATGAGAAAGAGTTTCGGAGGTTGGCCAAGTATGCTCCTAGGTTAGTTGCGACTGAGAAAGATAAGCGTGACTTGTGTTTGAAGGGACTTCGACTGCCGATTCAGAGAGATGTTGCTACACATCATGATAAACTATTCAACGACATGGTTGATCGGGCTAAAATTGCTGAGAGGATTCTTGCACTAATGGAAAAGGAGGAATTTCAGAATTCTGATCAAGTCGGAAAACAATCGGACACGTTTGTACAACCAAGTTTTGTCAACTCGTCTAGATAGAGGCCTAAAGATGATTATGTTCCTTATAGTTAACGGAATGCGAGGCTTGCAGTATCGACAGTTTCGTTTAGCAACGTGGGTAGTTTAAAAGTTCGTCGACCTATTTCTGTATGTGGTTATTGCATTAAGAAGCATAACAGAGAGTGCAGATTGAAGAACAAAGCGTGTTTTAGATGTGGTTCGCATGTTCATTACTTAAAGAATTGTCCACGTTCACCTACCGGTTCATCTGTGCAGAGTCAGACATATGCATCAGTTGAGGCACCTCACCGAGGTAGAGGGCAGCTTAGGTCAGTTGCTTCCGGAACTACTAATAGAGGTAGATATGCTCAGAGTGGAGGATCAACTAGATCCGAGACTAGACGATCAGGTTTTGTGCACGCGACCGGAGCTCGTGATGGTTTCAAGGATGCATCTCAAGACATAGCAGGTATATATATATATGATGCATTCAGCTTTATTTCAGTTTGATGTTTTATGAATTCAGAATAAAAAAGTATAAGCTTGTGTCAGTTTTGAGGATACGTTGAGTCTGAAAATTTCGAGGACGAAATTTCTTAAAAAGAGGGACAATTGTAACACCCCAAATTTCCTCTAATTCGAAAAAACCTAAAATTTGAAATCCGTAATTCGATAACCCTAGAATTTGGGAATTTGATCATGTAAAACCCTAATTTTAATTCAAAGATCAATTGAGCATAAAACAAGATTTAGTGACCTAGTTGAATTAATTCAGAATAGTGGTGACTAATCTGAGAAGTGGGAATTCTTAAGGACCTTCTTTTGCGAATTGCTCTATTGTTTGGAGTTTATAACTCATTTTTCAACCCTAATGGCCGCTTTGCATGTCATTTGGATTGCAGCGGAAGCTTTTCCTATCTCCCCTTCCTGAGATCTCCTCTTGCTCCGACCAAGGCCAAGTCGTCGTCCGTTTCGCAATCGGTCACCACCATCGTGACCAGCACCTTATCGCAAATCGACCCCACCCCTCGAATATCTCTCGTCAACCACTATTTTTTCTCATAAAATGACAAAGAACCATTCGGTTCCCCTTAGTTCCGATCAAGCTCCGACGATAGTTTTATCGATGTTGTTTCGCTTCTCGCTGCCACCATCCTCATCTTCGTCTCCGACCAATCAGAACCCGACCACTGTTTCACCCTCCCTCGTTGTCGTTTGCTCTGAAACGGCCTAAAAAAACATCCGGGTTCTCCTTTCATCGTCGTTCGCTCCTTGCTCTGATCTGAGTGTGGGTAAACTGTGAATTCATGTTTTGGGTTGTTAAACATTAATTTTGAGTTGTGAGTTGTGGTTTATTTTGGATTCCATTTGTGTTGTGGCTGTGAATGCCACTGTGGTCGTTGTTTTGTGTCGCCCTCACCAAGGTTTTGCCGTTGTCGCTGCTCGAGGGTTCTGGAAACCCTAGATCACATTATCATAAGGGACAAAACCCTTGTGAGATGAACCATCATCTTTGCCCAAGTGTTTGTGATTTGGGCCGAATGTATGTACTTGGTTATGCCAATCTATGAGCCTTGCGTGTGTGAGACCAATAGGAGAATGAGAGCTCATATTCGAGTGAGCCCAAGCGTAACTTGAATCGGGCTCTAGTGAAATGAACCGGTTTAGAACCAAGAAAATAAACCAATTTTGACCAGTGAACTAGACCGGACCGTTGACTAGACCAAGCTTTTTGACCGAACAATTTTTTTGACTTTGACCATGACATCAACTTTGACTAGTTGACTTTGACCAGTTTGACCTTTGAGTATTAGAGTTGACTTTGACTGTTGACCAAGAGTTGATTTTTTCAGACAATCTACCCTTAGTCTTTTTCGACGTTTTGAGTCTGAATCTGCTCTTGTTTTGTCAAATTCGAACTCGAAATCTTTGTTCTAATATTTAAGATTTATTTGTACTTAGTAATTTCAAAAGAATGGAATATAAGATTGATCTGAGTTATTCTCGTGTTTAGGTACCGACCTTAAGACCGAGGAGTTACCTGCTCCTCCAGTTGTACAGACTGTTCGTGTACGTTCTTCGAGATCTTCACGTGAGTATATTTTCAGTTCTTAGTGTTTTATAGTAGGTGGCTTAGTGATAGTAATAAATATTAATATAGAGTTTTACCTCGTAGGTTCTGATTCAGCTAGATCTGAGCGTGAGACACGCTTTTCTCGATATTAGAACTATCGTCTGCTAAAGGTGTGTTTCTTGGGGTGTTCTAAATAAATGTTATTTTATATATTTGCTTGATTTATTATCTGATTGTGATTTGATAATATTTTGAAACATCATGCATTGCATAATGAAATGTGTTTTTAAATCAAACATAAAATATGATACTCATAAGAGTTCAGATTTATGATTTTCAAATCATATCATGAGTCATGAGATCAGAATGGTATTCGAAAAACGCGAGGGCAACCTCCACTCTGGCGAGTGAAAGCTCCACTCTGGCGAGGGCAACCTCCACTCTTTATGATATCGGACAGTCAGATATTGAGTCATGTATCAGACATCATAACATTTATGAATTTGATTTATCGGATGCACTGTGTTTCAGAAATGAGTTTATCGGAAAATAGAATATTGTTTTTGTTTTGAGTTTTGTTTGCACTTAAGGACACACTAAGCTCTTTAGCTTACACCCCTTAATTTTCTTTCAGATACTCAGTCTCTTTAGGTGACTCGGTACTTGGAGCATCTCATATTTATTCAGCTATCTTATTATTCAATATGAACCCATTTCAATTATATTGGTCTATTGTTTTAATATTATTTGGAGTATTTTGTAATCTTGGACATTGGAACTTATAACTTGGGGTTATGTTTTGGCATGCATTTCGAATTTAATTCATATATTTTATGAAATATTCAGTACATGTTTTAATGTTCGTGTTCCATAAATATTTTATAAATTTTACGTGAAATTATTATTATTTAATAACAATTTTGTTTTATAAATAGTTAAACCTAAAATTTATAACTTGAGAGACAATTTTTCCATCGTGACTTCCTAGATTCGGCCCATTTCTTCTGGGCCGGGTTTAGGGGATTACAGTTCTTATTCGACGAGAGGCAAACATGACCGCAGATTTCATGGCTAAGTCCATTCCCCAGATTGACGATTCCCTTTTAGTTCTTTTCGATCCTCCGGATAGTCTCAATGGTCTACTTCAACAAGATATCTTTGGCCCTCTTTATGCTCGGCTAAGGAGCACTTAATGTACCGACTTTGACCTACTATCTATTCTAAAAAAAAAGAAGGAAGAATAATGGGACTAGTCCGCCAAAATCTTATACACAAACTCAAAGGTGTAAAGAAAAGTAAAATTTTCCATATAGATAGCATACCGCCAAAATTCAGAAGCCTTCATGAATCTCTTTTTCTCTATCCAAACGAGACGCTTTACGAGATGAAAAATAAGTTGTAAGTGAACCAAACTATAGGCAGTTTGCTCTGCTACCCAAGTCTGATTACATCGGCAAACAACCATCAATCGATTGGGGATCTTTCTATGACCATCGACATAATCATAATTAGAAATTAGCACCGTGAAAACTTCTGTGCGGCCATCAAATGACCACTAAGGTATGTTGAAATCATGTCAAAATGACAGATGAAACGAACCACAAAAAATAAAAAAAAACATGTTACTAATGCAGAGAAAACGCGTGCCATAAAAGCACATATTATTGTTAAAAATATGAAAAAATAAATAAAAAATAATAATAATGAACCCAGTAGATGACAATTAATACTAAAATTAATTACCGACCACAGCTAAAAAAAACCCGAAGAAACAAGAGGTCGTGATCCTTATAACCGTAGATGCCATAAAAGCAGATATTATTGTGGGCGTGGAAAGCCTTATAAAAATTGCATTCCTACTAAGCCTTCTCCTCCTAAGGACTGCCCTGATCCTTATAACCGTAGATGCCATAGATATCCACCTGAACCTTGACTGCAGTGGCGAACTTGTAATGGGAACGTATAAATCTATTTATCTATTTGTCTGTCCGTCTCTCGACATAGAGAGATTTGTATGTAATTAATAAGTTGACAAACCAGATCATGAAAGTTGCAATGTTGCATTACTTGCCCATGATTTGTGTTTTACGAGAATATGTACTTTGTTTTATTACACCTAGTGTGTCTGCAATAAACACTTCTTATGAGAATATGTACTTTGTTTTATTTTAAATTGTAAATATAAAATAAAAAAGGCTTCATCTGGTAGGATTAGAATTTGGGAAAGCAAAGGGAAGAATTATAAGTATAAGACTATATAATATATTCGGGTAAACTACATAAATGACCATCATACTATTACAAAAGTCGCGATTTGACCACCTTATTTTTTTTCGAAGCAATTAAATCATCATACTATTAAATTAAGTACAATTTGACCAGCAAACGTTAAAGGTTAAGGGCAGGGTGTCGTGTCAATTAAAAAAATAAGAGTATAATTACACATTTCGTCCTTACTACTTATATATATTTTTAATTTAGTCCTAATTTTAATTTAATAAAATAAATTAATAATATAAATTTATTTTTATCCTCCAATCAAGTGGTGACACGTGTCACCACCTAATTAAAGGAAGAAATGGAAAAAATCACAAATGCATGCAGGGGGAATGGATCATGTGTCTCTTAGAGACCTAGATTGTTGGCTTACCACCAAACTAAATGTTGTATTGTGATATGTTTCCTACCATATATTATATCTAAATAAATATCAAAAACTGAAAAACTCCATCATCTTCCTTGACAACATTTTTCATTGCCTTGAGCTTCTCCAAATCCTCAGAGCATTTGGAGATTGATTGTTCCAAATTAATATATTTCTTTCGAGCATTCATACTTTCTAAAATTCTATAGTTATACCTCGTTAAAAAAACAACATTTGTTTTACTAAGTTTTAAAAATGTTAATGGGATTTTGCCAGAGAAGTCATTGTTGGATAAGTTGAGCACTTTGAGTGATCTGAGATATTGATTTTTTTATGGTATTCTCCCATGGAAGCTGTTGTTAGAAAGGTCATAACTTTCTCATAGAACAGTTCCATCCCTTTGTTGACAATGGTAACAGAGTCTTGATAGTAAACATCTTCGATGTACTTCAGATTAGCTTTGTCTTCATTAGTCATCTGCATCATCGCCTTCAAACTTTGTAAATATTCAACGGACAAGACACCTGAAAAATTGTTGGAAGCAATGTCCAATATACGTAGCTCTGGAAAACCACGTTCACAATCAATCTGGAGAATTGGAGAAGCCATGATGGAGTTTTTCAGTTTTTGATGTTTATTTAAATATAATATATGGCAGAAAATATATCATAGTACATCATTTGGTTTGCTGGTAAGCCAGTAGTCTAAGTCTCTATGAGATGTAGGTTTAATCCCCTTACATGCATTTTTTATTTTTTCCATACGTGTCATTACCTTATTGGAGGGATTTAATTATTTATATTTAATTAAATAAATTTATTTTCATCCTTCAATCAGTGTCACCACCTAATTAAATAATTAATTTATTTTATTAAATTAAAATTAGGACTAAATTGAAAGAATGTATAAGTAGTAAGGACCAAATGTGTAATTATACCCTTATTTTTTTAACTGGCACGTCACCCTGCCGTTAACCTTTAACGGCTGGTGGTCAAATTTTACCCAATTTAATAGTATGCTGGTTTAATTGCTTCGAAAAAAGTAAGGTGGTCAAATTGCGACTTTTATAATAATATGGTGGTTATTTATGTAGTTTACCCAATATATTAATACCTTCCATTATCAAGTAACTTGGGGCTATCAGATGCTATCTGCAGAACTAGGAGTAGGAGAGAAAGTAAAGAAATAGAGGGGGGAGGGGGGGGAGGAAGAAAAGTTAACGTTAAAAGACGGTAGTGAACATTTTGAAAGTGAAATAAAAGTTTAGTGATTTTATTGTAAGTTTTAAAAGTTCAATGATTTAAATGAAAGCGTCTTAAAAATTTGGTGATTATTTTTGTAATTTACCCATAAAATAATGTCATATGAGATGTAACATGAAAATTTAAACTAGATCTCTTTTAGGCAATATGTGCCTAAAGTATTTTTTGGTTGAAATAAGGGCTTAAAGTTTTATTTTTGGCTAAATAGGTGACTAAAATATTTTTTTAGCTGAAATAAGTGTTTAAAATTTTATTTTTAATTGAAATATGTGTCAAAGTAAGTGCCTCAGTTGACTTTAGCAAAAATAAGAACTTTAAACACTTATTTTAATAAAAAAAAACACTTTAAACACTTTTTGTAATTAAGCCAAATTTTCATGATCTAATTATCATTTCCGTTAGAACCATACAAATTTGACTAAAAATGTTCAGAATCAAATTTAGCTTAAAAAGTAGAATTATCAAATTAATAAAAATAAATAAATTCAACGGCGTTTTCAGCTTTAAATTATATTTTTTGGCTTAATTACAAAAGTCTCTAAAGTATTTTTTTTAACAATTACTTACAAAAGGGGTGGAAAAGACAAATTTTCTGAGATAATGAAGCCAAAAGTGTCCAATTTTAGACAATTGTTCTTCATTATTGCAGATAAAGTTATCCTCAAAGGGAAATATAAAATTTAAAATAAAAGTGTTCTTATCTCAGATAAAGTTAATTCAAGGACATGGTATTAGTTCAAATTCAACTCACTCCTTCAAGCATGTCAAATTTATTACAGACAAATGAGATGTTTATCTAGTCCCAACGTAAAGCATTTCAGCTTGGTCTGGATCAGCAAGCTATGATCCTCGACTCGACGGTCGAGGCAGCATTGTATTCTACTTCCATGTAAAAAGAAATGACCATTTCAGCTTGGTCTCTGATATCAGTCTACATATCAATGGCCACCGCCCGCAGGCCAAATCTGAGACTTCACTTGGTGCCGGTGAGCAGGGAAGACGATCGTATCCATAACTACCAAATAGTCGGAGGGGAAGACAAATATTGACCTCTTCACTTCTTTCTGAGGATTGTTATTCCTTTGTTTTCTCTCCAGCCGTAGCATCGGACCAAAGCGATCCATTGCTGAAAAAATAACTTAATTCTTGTTCTCAAGAAATAATAATGCAGTAGAAAAAATACAAATAAGATATTCCTTATCTGGTAATGAATTAAATCAACAAGAATGGAATATTTATGGTGCATTACATGCAAATTTCAGATGGATTAATTGGTAGCCATCACTCGATTCTATTACATACTAAATATAGTATGGATGAAAATTTGAGGAAAAAGAACAGAATAATTGTAATAAGAGAAAAAAACCTTCATTCAATCTCTTGGGATGTTTCCATGGATTCTCTCGAGCAGGGCAGCAAGGACAACCGAGTTTTTTAGCAGGATGTCCATTGGCTAAAATCACCAGGCAGGACTGATTGTTGTCTATCTTCCACGAGGATTTACGAGTTGTGAAAATACTGCACTAGTGGCAGCATCTTCAGCATCATCATCAGTTCCGGAATTACCATCGAGCATGCTTACACTGTTATCGAAAGGCTCGAGTGGTGTCAATTGAATGGCTGGGATATGGTTTGTACTGTTATCATCGGGTTCCATTAGTTCTGATGAAGTCTCCTCCAGCTGAAGAGCATATTCGAGGTTCCATAATACATCTCCCATCGATGGTCTGTCAACACCGTGCTCAGCCAGACACTTTTCAGCTGTCTCTCCGTATTTCTTAAGAGAAGCTGGATTCACTTTCCCCACCAGATTAGAGTCCATGATTTGATCCAACATGCCTTTCTTCTGCCATGTCATTGCCCATTCTGCGATATTAACTTGTTCTCTCGGGAGAACAGGATTTAAAGCCGGCCTAGTGCAGAGAACTTCCATCAAAACCACCCCAAATGAATACACATCGGACTTCTCCGTGAGCTGCTGCCTTCGGAAATATTCGGGATCAAGGTAACCGAAGCTACCCTTAACAGCAGTACTCACATGTGTCTGATCTAAAGCTGGACCGGTTTTCGAAAGACCAAAATCTGCTACTTTGGCTACAAAATTCTCATCCAAGAGAATGTTTGTTGTCTTCACATCACGGTGAATAATGCTTTGGGCTGCACCGGTGTGGAGATAATGCAGTCCCCTAGCAGCCCCAATGCATATTTCAAGCCGCTGCTTCCACGATAGAGGAGGTAGATTTGTTCCATAAAGATGACTTCTAAGAGGTCCATTCGCCATATACTCGTAAACAAGAATCATTTCTGATCTTTCATCACAATACCCAATAAGAGAGACAAGGTGGCGGTGGCGAAGTTTAGACAGCATTTCAATTTCAGTGCGGAATTCAGCAAGACCTTGTTCAGACCTGGGGTTACCTCTTTTGACAGCAACTTTAGTCCCGTCTTCAAGGGTTCCGGTGTAGACCCTTCCGAAACCACCAACTCCAAGAAGTAGGCTCTCATCAAACTTGTTGGTAGCATCAAGGATTTCTTGGAAGGAGAAGAACCGCCCCAGATTGGACGAAGCCAACGAGATGCAGCTTGCCGTTCCACTCTTCTGCGATGTAGTGGAATTTTTTGTCATGGTCAGGGAGTTTCCGTATAAGGGTAAAGGCAACCATGAATGTCCTTGTTGAGTAGCTTTTGACTTCCTTGCAGCCAAACAATAGCAAACTCCGATTAGTGCCACTGCAGCTACAGCTCCAACAATACAACCGGCTATTATCCATATCTTGTTCTTCTTCGAGGATGATTCTGGAAGGAGATTCTTAACAGAAGAAAGCCCATCCAGGCTTCCGGCCTCATTGCTGATTTTCATGATCTCTAATCCGTTCATAGTTGCATTAGTGATGTCCGCCATTGTATCTGGACCAATACTAACAGTCAAAGTATCAGATTCCACTGAAGAATTGGAGATAAAGTCCTTAAAGTAAGGCACGTTTAGGTCTCCCGTCAATGTTGATAGATCGAGACTTGCAACAGCCATATCATCATTTATGTATAGGTTGAAAACCAAAGTGTTGAGTGATGAACTCGTGATATCACAAAAATGAGCCCGAACTAAATACCTGAAGTTCGGATCAACCTGGAAGACCCAGGTTACATTGAAGATCATGCTGGTAACATTTGCATCACCCATGACTTCGGCTGTGGCATAGACCCAATTCGGTGCTGTTTCCGGTGTAACAGAAGCCGTATATTTGATAGCAGCCGGATTGGCTGAAACATTCAGAGCAGAGCTGTTTACGTGGAGATATTTCACATCATTCTCCCATGTTCTTCCGAGTGTATCATTCTGAGCAGTGATCAATGGCCCTCCCATGTTTAACCGATAAACAGTCTCCATGGCGAATTCTGAAAGACCGCTAACAGGAGCAGATGGATTCAAAGCTAATGCCTGGTCAGGCAGGACAGCATCCGGGATGGAGACAACTTCAATCGCATTAACAAACGAAACCGAATTGTTTGAAGGAATGAAGGTAAGAGTCAAGGTATCTGAAGTCACATTGATTGCATACTCCTTGAACAAAAAAGAACCATTATAGTTCTTGAAAGTGAAGTTGTTCAAGAGCACAATATCATCCGTGACAACCGTTACCGGAGCAGATGTCAAGTCCTGGCCTGATTTCAGAAGAGGATAAAAGTAGAGCCGGATCCAATGCCGGCCTTCTTTCTCTATATCAAACTTGTAAGAAGCAATGCCGGAGAAGACTCGAGCCGATTGATATATCGAAGATGGAACACTGGAATTAGAATTAGCAACAAAAGAACTTCCACTCTTCAAGGAAAGAGAAGAATGGCCTGAATCAGGAACATAAGTTCTACCTTGGAATGTAACATCTTTCGAAGAACCACAAACAATCAAGTAATTATCCGCAGGCGTAAATGCGGCTCGTATTCCATAGCTCGAGAACTCGAACAACATAACAGCTAAAACTATAGGCACCAAATACCCAATTTCCATCTTCAACATTTTTCAACAACTCAAATGCCTAATACAATTTCAATTCTCAAGTTCCCAACTCAACAAAAAATTAACAAAAAAGAATCAGAAGACTGCCTGCAACCAAGTAAACTAAGATCTAAAGAAACCCTAAAATCCCACAAAACTCCAAAAATAATTAACCTAAAAACCCCAATGATTCAATTGCAACACCTCAAAGTTCATATCTTTCCAAGACTCCTATCTAATTAACATTACAACACAATGCAAATACATAAACTTTACTTCAAAGATCAAAACTTCATAAAATTCCCTTACCTCACAAATGAAGCCAAAATGGGAATCAAGCAGCTATTCCCTGAAATGGGGTTTTTGAGTTTGAAGACTTCTTGGATTTTCTCGGGAAAAAACTCCCAGTTGAGATGACATTCACGTCACAAGAAAAAAAAAGAATCCTTTAAAAAACTAGGAAGTGCATATAACCCAACTTTTCCAGGCTGTTGATTAGGCTGTCATTACAGAGAAAAATAAGAGGACCCCACTACTAGTTTAGAAGAAAGAAAGAAAGAAAAATATGGTAATTTTTCAATGTAATCTGAAGCAGCCTGGGAATGTATCACTTCCCATAAAAACACAGCTGTTCATCTTTCTCAAACTCAGTATATTAAGAGGAAGCAAGTCCTGGAAAGTGAACTGAAGCTATTACTGTAAGCTTGACTTGATTAAAATACTAAAACAAAAGTTTGGTAAAATTAAAATTTTGAAGAGGGAAAAAAGAGGGCTTAAATATACATTTCGTACTCAAGTAGATTACTTCTTTTTGCTCAAAGAAATTTTACTCTTAAATTAGGCATTTTTCTCAAATTTACACTTAAAGAATTTTTGCTACAATTTTAATATTAAATTTTAATTACATACACTATTTTGTACTTTTATTAACATTTAGTCCTCAATACTTATATTTCTATCAGTTTGATCCTAACTCAAAATAATTCAATAAATTTAACCTTTTCTATTAAAAAACCAATCAATTTAGCCATTTTTTTGAGATAATATCAAATCAAACAAGTTTAACAGATCAAAACAATAATAGGATAACTACATTCTACCATAAAACAACATCAAGTTACTACTAAAAAAATTCATATCAGAAAAGATATATAAAATTTATAAGAGGAGACCAAACAATATAAGAGAAGAACAAAGAGTAAATTGACAGAATTTTAAATATATATTGTTTAAGTCCTAAATATAAATTTTTAAATTTATTGAATTATTTCGAATTAAAACCAAATTAATAGAATGTTTAAGTTTTGGTATCAATTTGGAAGAAGATATCTAGTTCAAATATTAATTTGATAGCAAAATTTTTTAAATACCAACATGAGAGAGGATGTCTAATTCAGTACCATTTTAGAAGTAAAATTTCTTTAGGTATTAATTTGGGAGAATGTGTCTAATTTATGTACCAAATATATATTTAACAAGTTTTAGGTCATGTTTGGTAAAGAGATGTTTGAGCAAAAATTAGAGGTTTGACCAGTCAAATCCGCTAATATTGTTGTTTGGTAAACAGTGGATTGAAAGAGCGGATTGGGGTGAAACCGCTAATTTTAAAAAAGCTCAGAGCCTTTTTAGATTAGAGGTTTGATATTAGAGTTGTTAAGACTCTTTTACCTTTACTAGTTACCAAAAATCTCAAAATAACCTAAATTAAATATTTTCTCACCCTATTTATAAGTTAATCCTATTTTTTTATTATCACACATTTATATATATATATATATATATATAAATTTATTAATTAATTAAATTATATTAAAATAATTATATAAATAATAAATTAATATATAAATAATTTGAATATGTCTAGAAAAGTTATATTAAAAATAATTTTATAGATCTAATTGATAATAATTAGATACAAAATATTGATAACTAAAAAAACTATTCAAACAAGTATTGAATATAATTATGTTCTTATATGTCATTTTGTTTGTTTAAATAATTTAATAGCTATCAGCTATCAGTTAATTTTATCAAACACTTTTATACAATCAGCTAATACAATTCGCTAGTCAAATCAACTAATACAATCAGTTATCAACTAATGTAATCTGCTATCAGCTATCTGTTAATTGTCAAACATTACCTTAATAATAAATTAGATGAACTGGGAAAGGAATGGTCGATGGGTTGGGAGTTGGGACCAAACGATCAAAGGGGACCCACTTTTACGCGGCATTGGAGGTGAAAGTGTTAACGGCGGTAAACGTTAACGGTGTTTCGCAGGGACCATTTGGCGTGTTTAACTTAAGGGCTTAATAACTAAATAGGTGTCCAAACTATGTTTGTGGATCACTTTTGGTACTTAAATTATTTTTAGCTCTAAATAGGTGCTTAGAATTTTAATTTTGGTCATTTTAGGTGCCTAACCTTTTAAATATCGTTATTTTATTAATTTTTTATTTCTTTTTAAAATTAATTTATTTTTTAGCTTAAACTTTTTTAAAACCCTAAATTTCTCAAAACTCACAAAATAGCCCAAAATTCGAAATCTCTAACTTCCCCAGCCGATTCCGCCGCCGATGGTCACGACGCCGCCACCATATTTGCCGATGGACCACTACAACTGTTTCCCCCAATCACCCATCGCTGGTAGGTGTGTCGATCGGCTTCCTAACGTCGAAAGAAGCCAAAATCACGAAAAGGAAGTCGTCAACACACCTACCGTGGTAATCGACGATGGGTGGTTGGGGGAAACGGTCGTTGTGGTCCGGCGGCGGTAGTGATGGTCTCTGGTGAAGCAGTAAATGGCGAAACGATGGTAATTTGAGGATTTTGGGTTAGGGATTTGAGACTGTTTTGTAAAGATTTAAAAATTTCAGGTTTTTTAAATTTTAATTTTGAATTTTATTTAAAAATTAATTAAAAATTAAAACATGCCACTTGTCGCATTTTAATTGGCTAATGGTTTTCTATTAACGGTTAGACCCTTAAAATAACCAAAATTAAAATTTTAAGCACCTATTTAGAGCTAAAAATAGTTTAAGCACCAAAAGTGATCTACAAGTATAATTTGAGTACCTATTTGGGTATTAAGCCTTAACTTAATTGGTGTCTGTTTAACGACCGTTAATGGTGGGGGAGTTATAAATGTTGTGAAAGTACAAAAATAAACTGGAAATGGAAATGTAAATGTAAATGTTTGTCTGGAAATATAAGAGATGTATTATTTCATCCCGCTGTAACAGCCTATGGTTGGTAAATATAAGAAAATATTCGATATCAGAACTTGGTACGAAAGAGCTTGGTCCGATTGAAATGTCTTTCCAACATTGGTTGTTCCGTTGGTCGAGTATTTATGGCTAAATATTTATACAAGGGTCTAACCTTTTTAGAGATAGCTCATATAAGGGCATAATCTTTAAAACAGTCGAATAAAAGGTTAATATTTTCAAATCTTCCAAATAAAATTCTAATCTTTCAGGAAGTTTGAATAAGTGTTTAACATTTTTTAGTATGATTAAATAAGGATCTAAATTTCGTATTTGCTCAAATGAGAGCCTGTATTTAAAATATTTTCAATATTTAAAAGAAAATCAGAACTTTATTTGAACTTATTTAAATTTTACTAATAATGTTTTGGCCCTAAAATAGGATAACCTACCGTCCCTAGACCATATTTTTAAAAATAAAGGACATTTAATATAATTAACTTACAAGTAAAAAGTTTATAGGACTTGTTTGGTAAACAAATTTTTGAGCTAAAATTAGAGGTTTAAAGTATTTTTAGAGGTTTAATCAGTTAAATTCGCTAATTTGGATGTTTGATAAATGTATGATTGTAATAGCGGATTGATGTGAAACCTCTCATCTTGAAAAAAATTCCTTTTAGGAGTTTTTTGAGTTAGAGGTTTGGATGAAAGACTTGTAAAGATTATTTTGTCCTTGATAATTATAAAAAAAACATAAGTTTGATTAATTAATAAAATTTAAAAAATAATTTCATAAATAAGAAATTAATATATAAATTAATAAATACATATAAATTTAATAATTAATAATACTATATTCAAAATAAAATTTCATAAATAAAAAATTAATATATATATATATATATAAATTTAATAATTGTTAAAATTATATTAAAAGGATAATTATACAAATAAAAAAATTTAATATGTACATCCTCATATATGCTCAGTAATAGTATTAAAAATTTAATTTTCATAATCTAATTAATATTAATAGATACAAAATGTTTATAACTTATAAATTATTCAAACAAATATAAAATATAACCATGTCATTATATGTTATTTTGTTTGTTCAAACAATTAAACAATTATAAGCTATTAGTTAATTTTACCAAATACTTTTATATAATCAGTTCTAGTCAAATTAGTTAAAGCTATCAGTTATATGCTATCCGTTAATTGTCAAACATTACCTATTTTTTTTAGATATTGCAGTTGATATTTTCTTCTCTATCTATTTTCTGATTTATGGTACTTTAAATAGTAAAATGTGAAGTCGGTAATTGCTCCTATCAATTTCAATGTTTATGATTTTTTTATTAAAATATTACATTATTCGGCTTGTGATCTTACTGGCTTCATCCCTTTATTTAAAGGATTAATATCCTATACACTGGCGGTGGAAATTGAAAGTTTCCACAAGCGCCTTAGTTTTAGGGTATAGAGTGTTAGTTTAGGGTATAGAGTTTAGGGGTTTAGGTGTAGGGTTTTAGAATTTAGGGATAATTGTTTTAATTTAAGGTTTAGGGTTATAATTTAGGGTTTACAGGTTAGGGTTTAGTTTTTAGGGTAATATGGTGAGGATTTAGGTTTTAAGCTATAAACCCTAAATTATAACCCTAAACCTTAAATTAAAACAACTATCCCTAAATTCTAACCCCTACACCTAAACCCCTAAACCCTACACCCTAAACTAAGTCCCTATACCCTAAAACTAAGGCGCTTGTGGAAACTTTCAGTTTCCACCGCCTGTATATAAAATATTTATCCTTATTTAAATGCATGCATGGTGCAGATTAGCATGACAACAGTCAATCCGTTTTTACTGTTATTTTAATAAAAATATGAATAGTAAAATCGGCATACGCTCAAATCGACTTTTACTTTCAGAAAATATCATAAATTCAAAAATAAAATAACATGTATAATTAGGGCTGTAAATGAGACGACACAGATCGCGAGCTACTCGAGTTTGACTCGATCAAAGCTCGATTCGATTGTACTCGACTCAAGTTCGAACTCGGTTTGAGTTCTTAACGAGCCGACCCGAGCTACTTGATACCCGACTCGAAAAGCTCGCGAGCTACTAAAAAAATATAATATACTATTTTTTTAATTTTGATAATTTAAAATATAAGTTCCTAAACTTAAAACCCTAAGCATAAGTCTTAAACGCTAAAATCTAAAATGTAAATCCTAAATTCTAAACCCAACAACCTAAAGCTCTAAACCCTAAACTAATGCCCTAAACCCTAAAATTAACAAGCTTGAGTTTATACAACTTGTGTATCAAAGTTTTTTTCTTGATAGGGCTTTAAATGAGACGTGACAGATGGCGAGATACTTGAGTCCGGCACGGATAAAGATCGGTCAACTCTTGACTCGATTAGGCTCGAATAAAGCTCGAACTCGACTCGAGTTTTTAACAAGCCGAGTTGAGCTCAGATTTCTCAGGCTCGTTAAAAATTACTCGAACTCGACTCGAAATTTTAACGAACCGATTCGAGCTCAGTACTACTCGAATTCGACTCGACTCGTTTACACCCCTACTTAGGGGTGGGAGTTGTCGGGTACCCGGTTCATCCAGGTACCTCATTAAACGGCCCGTGTCCCGGCCCATTATATCCGGGTACCCGGGTAATCGGGTACCGGGTACCCGGTTCATATATTTTTTTTAATTTTAAAATTAAAAAAAATCATATGTTAAACACAAAAATATTTAAAAAAAAAGAGTTAAACTTAAAACTTTTTTTTTAATCAAAGTTAAACTTAAAACTTAAAATAATATAATACAAACATAGAAAAAATGTAAGGATTTGAAGTTAATTTTAGAGTGAAAATATTAAGAAACATAAAATAAAAATATAATTTTAAATATAAAAAATATATATTAAATTTTATCGGGTTGGGTACCCGGTAAGGGAAAACTCCCGGCCCGTGTCCCGGCCCATGTCCCGGGAAATTTTTCGGGTCGGGTACCCGGCCCAATCGGGTAATTTTTTTCGGAAATTACCCGGTATTTTATTTCGGGTCATCGAGTTTTCGGGTCGAATCAATCGGGTCGGGTATTTTCTCCCACCCCTACCCCTACTTACAATACTTAATTTTTTTACCCAGCTACAATGTTGCAGCAATTACCCAATAAAAAGAGTTTTAGATTTCCTAAGATTTTTTTAATAGTTAACGGCTACAACTGAACTTTATGAGCGGAATTATAAACCTAAACGGCCGTTAAGTTTGGCGTTGAAAAGGTCCGATTATCATGTTTAAAATCCGCAGCATCGGCGCACATGGGCACTTTCACTAACGTCCCTATATGTTTCCTTTTTTGACAAATAAATATGTTTTTTCTTTTTTTAAATATTAACTATATTATTGAGATCATAATCCAATAACATAGGGAAAGCAAAGATACCTCATTAAAATTTTTTCTTAAATATAATTAAAAAAAGTGTGCAACGTATTAATTTTAATACCGAATATATATTTATTTTTGTTAACCATCCTAGACCTAATATGTTTTTTCTTAATTCTATCTCTAATGTTTATATATTTTTATTTTTATTAACAAATATTATTTGTCAATTCTAAATCATTGTGTTTTATAAGTTTTCTTGGACTTTTTAAGGCTGGATGTATCTATCTAATTACAAGTCAATTCTCCCAACAAAATGCGAGATGTTTTTTTAATATATTTTTAACATAAAAATTATTTTCACAGCAAAAAAAGAGTTTGGACTTTTGTTATGAGAAAAAAATACATTATTTCCCATAACGAATTACCCTTATTTTTTCAAATGACAATGATTCATATTTTGACAAATTTTCAAACCAAATACCTTATAGATATTATATAGTATATTTATCAATTTTAAAGTAAATGTCAAATTCGAATGTTTAATTATTGTGGATATAGAGTCCGAGATGGTTTTAGTGGAAAAAAGTGTTATTTTTTAAAAGACTCGAGTTCAATTGGTTATGTTTGCAAGGTGTGTGTGAGTTATTCATAACTAACATAAAGAATTAAGAACATATACCATGCGGAACCATATTAGAACATTCAAAAGTTTGAAAAGTAATTTAGAATAAGAACCATATTTTAGGAATGAAATTGAAATAAAAAATTTGAGGTCAATTTAGAACAAACTCATAGTTCAATGATGATATTAAATTTTTAAAAATTTAGAGATTAATTTAAAATAATTGTGATAATTTAGGTCGTGGGGTACAAATTACAATATCTTACACTTGTAGCAATATTTTCTAAAAAATGAGACGCAATCATTTCTAGTGTTTATTATGTTTGTTTCACGGTCAAAATATTTTACCATACGCGTATGTTTTGGCAAATATGCGTAGGCGATTGTCAGGTTAGGTGGCGAAGTCCCTATCGTTAGCCGGGAGGGTGACGTTGGCAAAATCTGTGCTTCAAGCCATCCCGTCGTATGTTATGCAAGCGATATGGTTGCCTAAAGGCTTGTGTAAAGAGATGGAAAAATTGATACGCCGTTTCGTGTGGGGAGGTTCGGACGAGAAGCGGGGAGTGTCGTTAGTAAGTTGGGACGTCATGCAACAACCCATGGAGGATGGTGGTATGGGCATGAAAGATCTTGGGCGACAAAATGAGGCTTTCTTGATGAAGGTTGGGTTTGAGCTTGTGATGAATTCGGATAAGCTATGGGTACGAGTGCTTAGGGACAAATATAGTTGGCAAGGAGGTGTGCCGGCTAGCATCACTCGAGGATGTTGCTCACAGCTATGGCGGGGTCTGAGTCGTATATGGGATGGGATTAAAAGTTGCGTTTGCTGGAATGTACGTGATGGGGAAACTACAGACCTTTGGTATGATGTGTGGCTCGGCAATGAAGGGCCCTTGAGTGCATATTACGTGTTACCGGGAACTCCACCACCAACTAAGGTGGCTGCGATGGTCACGGAGGATGGTAATTGGAACTGGAATTTGCTTAACCAGCTGCTACCACCGTTGATAGTGCAGCTTTTTGCTGCGACTCCTCCACCTAGGCCGTGGTTTGGAAGGGGTTGCCCTGGGTACAGGTGGACGGATAACAGATTATGCACGGTGCGTTCTGCTTATTCAGTGCTTGCTGTGCGACAGGAGGGGGAGAACCAGCGAATGTGGAAGCTAATTTGGGCGTTGCATCTCCCAAACCGTGTGAGAACGTTTCTGTGGCTGGTGTTGCGGAAGGGGCTGTTAACCAACATGGAACGGCAGCGACGTCACATGTGTGCGGATGGTACTTGCGCAATCTGTCATATGGGACAAGAGGACGTCGATCATGTGCTCCGGCGGTGCCCGTTTGCGCGGCATATTTGGAGACAAGTGGTGCCGGTGCAGTATATCGATGGGTTTGAGGCAATGGTTTTCGATGAGTGGCTTGGTTGCAATTTGCGAAATGAGGGACGGGTTCCCGATGGGCAGTCGCCTTGGGTTACACAGTTCGCTGTGATTTGTTGGCATCTATGGAAACGGCGATGCAACTTGGTGATGGAGGAGGGATTTGTGGAGACAAGGCCATTTGTGTCGTTGTGTTTAGAAACGACGATTGAATTTAGTAAGGCGAATGCGGCTAGTATCACCGGCAAAAGGCGTGTTGTCCGAGTGGTGCGATGGCAACGTCCTCCCGAGGGCTGGTTAAAAGCGAACGCGGATGGGGCAGTATATGGCAGCCTCGATTGCGCGATGATTGGGGGAGTGTTGCGGGATGCAAATGGCCAATGGATTTTTGGATTTTCGCGTAAGGTGGGGCGATGTTCGGTTTTGCGAGCGGAGTTATGGGCGGTATACGATTTGTTATCCCATGTATGGGGGCTCGGCCATCGGAGGGTGATTGTTGAGACGGATAACTTAGAAGTGGCTAGCATGCTCCGGAATGAGTCTTCGGCGTTGCGAGGTGATGCTTTGGTGGATCTAATTGTTTGTTTGCTTTGTCGGGATTGAGAAGTTGAGGTCCAACATGTTGGGCGTGAGGGGAACCGGGTAGCGAACTGTTTGTCGCGGCTGTTGAAAGGGGATGATCGGTGTGAAGTACGGCTGCTGGAGCCACCGCAGGCGGTGCTGGGTCTGCTGGATGCAGACAGAAGGAGCTGATCCTTGTTGTCTTTTATCCTGTATTAGCAAAATATTTTTTTTACCATATTTACGCCTCAAATCAATTTTAATATATGTGGTTCAAAATTAACCATTCACAAATTTAACATGCGACTCTAGTGAAAAATATGATGTTGATCTCAGGATATTATGTTTCTAACATCTGTGTGTGCAAGATGTGTGCGCGTTGTCAAATGATTAAGAAAAAATTTGAACGAACACTACCATGTAACCACACTAGTATATTAAAAATAAAGTAAGTTATATAATTGATTCTTAAATTTTGTTATATTTTATTTTATTAATTAATTTTCAGAATATATTTATCAAGTATAAGGAATTTAAAAAGGAAATTTAATATACGTGTAAGCATATAAAATATCCGCGGGGGGGGGGGGGGGGGGGGGGTTAATACGATTATAACGACAATTAAGGGTATGAATGAAATAAAATAAATGAAAAACTACCTAAATAGTACCCTAGCTATTGGCACGATATCGTTTTGGTACTCCGGTAATTTTTTTGACAAAATGGTACCTCCGCCTTTAAAAATTAACGGAAAAGTTTATGTAGAATTTTAGTCAGCATACCACATGTTATTTTTGAATGATTTTATTTGTCCAACCAGAGACTTCATGGGATAAAGGCTGGGCGCTCAACCATTGAGCCAAGCAGTTAGTTGTAATTAGAACCAAACAAAGTAATATTTAACTTAACCAAAGTTACCGCCTTAAAATAAAACAAAATTGCTTTTATAAACTTTATAAAATGAATATTGTGCAAAGCTATTAAACTAAGTTAATGATACATTTTAAATTCATTAGAACTAATATTTAAGTTAAAATTAGCTACCACCAAACTAAATAAATAAATAATTAGTTTTTGTTATAAAACTAATATTAAAACATTCATAAAAAAATAAATTTATAATCTTTATTTGATGTAAAATATAAATTTTAAATTATTTGTAAAATTATTTATAATCGGTTATTATACTATATTAGATAATATAGAATATAAAATAATAAATTATTTTCTCATTTTGTTTGATAATTAAAAACTAATAAGATAACTATGTATTTATTTTCATAATATTATATTAGCTAATATAAAAATTAAAATAACAAATTATTTTTTTGGAAATTTAAAAATAAAATAAATATTTGTTTTTTATAATATTATATTAGATAATGTAAAAAGTAAAACAATATATTCAAAACAATATATTAGATAATTAAAAAATTAAAACAATATATTTAAAACAATATATTACATAATGTAAAAATTAAAACAATATATTTAAAATAATATAATATATAGTGTAAAAATTAAAACAATATATTTTCTTTATAATAACTTTGATTAAGTTAAATATTTCTCTGCTTGGTTTTAATCACAACTTATTGCTTGGCTCAATGGTTAAGTGCCCAGCCTTTACCTCATGAAGTCTATGGTTTAAATCCTAGTTGTAGCATAGGAGGCTTTTTTTTCTTTGGTTTTGTTCAACCAATCAGAAGGTGACACATGTCATTTTCCGGTTGGAAAAATAAAATCATTAAAAATAATACGTGGTATGCCGATTAGGAGAGAGAAATTGGAAAAATAATAAAAAATTCTACATAAGCTTTTCTATTAATTTTTAACGGCAGAGGTACCCAGGGGCGGATCCAAGAATTTAAGTTTGGTGGTTCACCTATTTACCTTATTTAGAGGTTTAAGGTTTTGAATTCCCCGAGACAATTAATTTGACTACAACAGACTAAATAAGCATAAAAAATACATTTAATTAAATAAATCTCTCTACTTGGAAAAAAAATTAAAAAATAATAACAATCCACAATTGATAAAAGCGACAAGAAAGTTGAATTGATTAAGGGATGAGTAGAGAAATTTGAGATCAACCATTTTTTCTTTCGAATAAAATGTTTAAAGAGATAAGTGTGATATCGTAAAAGTTCTTCTGAGTTTCAAAGACAAAGGTTATCAAAAGTTCAAGCATTTGAGGATTGACCCAAATGTAATTTTTGTAGCAATAATTTTTTTAAGTCTGAAGGGTGACCCAAATGTAACCTTACTCATATTTGAGCGACCAAAATGTAACATTACCCATTTTGAGTGACTTAAATGTAACTTTTAAAAATTAAATGACTCAAATATAACATTACCCATAATTGAGTGACCTCCATTATAGTTTACCCTAAAAATTAATGGTGGGTCACGTGACCCACCATGTAATGCCCCGATTTAGGGTCCGGGAGTTTATCGATTTTGATCTAGGATTAGTTTTAGGTTAACCTTAAATTAAAAATGCTGATTTTATATAAATTGCCATTATTTACAACTATACCATTAATGAAATTGAGAAGGGTTTTAACTCATCTTTTTCTCAAAACTAAAGAAAAAGGCTATAATCTTTTTCAAAAGCAAAAAAAAGCTCAAAACCTTTCAAGAGCAAGCATTCTTCATTAAATCTTCATTTGTGGTGATTTCTTCAAGGTAAATGTCTTAAACTATTGGCTTTTACTAGATTAAAGTAGATTTCAACTTAATTCTTCATTTACCATTGATTTTTAAGTTTACCCTAAAACCCATTATTTCGAAAATAGTGATTTCTTGATGATTTCTGAATGGGCTTTGATACATGTGTTTTTGGGTGGTTAAAAATCACATTTTGGTGTTAATAAAGTGTTGAAGTGAAGCCTTAAATCTATAAACCTGAAACTAGGGCAGTGGGAAATTTTAGGAAGCGAAAAAGTGGTGTTTTTGGCTTGGTTTTGTGGTAAAACGAGGGCTGGAGGTATATGGACCTAGGTTGAGTGTTTTTAGATAATTTTGGTGTGTTTTGGATGTTTAATTTGATGTGTATTTGCTGGGTTTTTCTGGGCTTTGCTTAAGGACATGTTTGATGATGTTTTGATGAATTTCGGCTTTGAATCATTGAGAGAGTGTTATAGGATTGTGAATTGATGTTTGACAGTGCATTTATGGAAGATTAGAGGAGTAATACATTGTTTTTGGTTGATGAGAAACAGGGGAAACGAGTTCGGGTACTTTGGGCGTGATACCGGATACTACGGAGGCTTGAGATCGGCGTTTTGGCTTTCGGTTGGGCTTAATCGATGAGTGGTAATGTTTTGGAGTTTTAAGTAATTTCAAAGTGGGTACTTAGGGTTTGGGTGGAGCCTTGAGGGCTAACCTAGACCCAAGTGTAAGTTTGCTAATTCACCTTGTTCGTTAAGTGTTAGTGTGTGTGATTAATTGTGATGTGTGTGAAATGTGGATTGCCTTTACTCTCCGTTTAATGTTGTGGTGTAGTCGTTGTTAGTGTCGAGCCTCACGTGATGGTTGTCGTTACTACGGTGATGTGTAGTCCCATAGGAAAACTACTAGTTATTGTGAACGGTGATGTGTAGTCCCACTAGGTTTTGGTTATACATGTGCATACCATGTATTGTTTATGTTTGTGCTTCGTTATATCTTCTCCTAAAATGGTTTTGCTTTAAATCTAAGAATATGGTTTAAAATTGCATTGTTGTTGTGTTTTAGAGCTCCACTCACTAAGCTTTAAGCTTATGCTCTCTTTTTCCAACAATGCAGATCGTTAGAGGTTTCGGGAGGTAAGTGGACAAGGAAGGGTTTCTCGAAGTTCTTGGTTGGCTCAAGTATGGTTTTATAGTTTGTAAAAACTTTAGACAATGAGATTGCTAGATTTGCATGTTAAGGAGTTGGTGATCAAACTCCTATACTATGGCTTGTTTATGTTTCTAGCATGTTTGAAATGGTGATACTATGTTATGTTGAGGTTTAATGTGGCCATGTGTGAATTGCTTTGTGTTTTGGCATGTTAGTGTTTTTGTATCTAACTGTTCATGTGAGCTTAGAGCTTGAAATCCAATTTGTTGCTTGAATGCATGTCTAATGGTGTGATTAGGACACTTTGCATCTATAATGTATGCATGATATGTTGTCATGTGGTTTTTGATGATTCAGGACAAGTTTGGGAATGTTTGGAGGTGTCAAAGTATGATTTCGGGCCAAACTGTATGCAAGCGTTTCGAAACGCTCGATACAGTTTTCAAACGGTCGACAGCTCCAGGGGTACTCGTATCGGAACGAGGTGGTTCCGTTTCGATACGATTTGCCACTGTGAGCCCCCGTTTCGGAACCCGTTTCGATACGTTTCGACACTATGAGCCCCTATTTCGGAACTCGTTCCGATACGTTTTGTCACTGGAAGCCTCCGTTTCGGAACAAGGTGGGACCGTTTTGGAACGACTTGGTCTCACTTTTAAAATAAAGCCCGCATTTCGGAATGGGCAAGCCTGTTTCGAAACACAGGTAGTTAAAACACTTAGATGGCACCTTCGAAGGTTTTCGGATGTTGCATTTTAGTCCCTAGAGCTTGTATGCTTCCTTGTTGAGCTCATGTGTGACCCTTGAGATGGTCTTGCCCCGTGTGCATGTAAATTGACTAACAAACTATATGGTAAGTTTAAATTATTGTATGCCCTCTGCTTGACTCGAATCTATGTACGCTTTTCTGCTATTGTCTCCTCACCTAGGGTAAATTGTGATATTTAGACAAGATAATAAATGAAAAAATAGGGTTGGTAATTGGAGTGAGGCCTTAGCGGGTTTCGCTTCGGTTTTCCCCGTGTAACCCGTTCGGTCCGGTCTGTTGGCTAGGGCGAGACGAGGGGGTTACATTTGATGGTATCAGAGCCTCGGTTACGAGGTCTTCCGGGAAGGTAAGTTAGGTAAGTTGGTTTATTTGGTTGTTTGCTATTGCACGGTATATGAAAGCGTGCTTTAATTGTCCTTGTTGTTGGATGAAGTTTAAACAAATGTTCATATTGCTAGGTGTTGTTATTGGAAAATGATTTTGGTTTAAAGAGCTTGAGAACATGGACCATTTCCCTTGCTAACCTAATGTTTTCTTGTGTGTGATGTGTTTATTGTTTAGATTCTATCTCGTTATGGTAAGACTGAGAGGATGGCCTAGAGTGGGTGACCAGGCATCCGAGGATGTGCCTCATGTTCCTCATGCTCTAAATAGTAATGGAGTGGGTGATGAAGGTAATGTGCCTTAGGCTGGTGCGCAAGTCGGAGGTGATGGTAATGGACCTCAGGCCGGCGTGAATGTTGGGGGTAATGGAGCTCAGGCGGGTCAGGGTCAGGTAGGTGCAGACATGACCCATTTGATTCAGATTATAGCTGGGGCTTTTTAGACAGCTTTAGCCGGTATGCAAGCTGCAGCACCACCTCAGGGTGCAGGGACATGTTTACCCCTTGAGAGGCTCCGTAGTTTGGGCAGAGTTGAGTTCCGTGGTTTGACTCCCGAGGATTCAGAGGCTTGGCTCGAGAGTACTACATGCATCTTGGGTCAGATGGAGTGCTCAAACACTCATAAGTTAGGCTGTGTTGTCTTCTTGCTTCAGGGAGATGCGTATGCTTGGTGGACCACCATTACTTCAGGTATGGTGGAGGCGGATGTCACTTGGGAATTCTTCAGAAATGCCTTTAAGAAGAAGTATCTCGGAGTCCGATATTAGGATGAGAAGAAGAGAGAATTTATGGCCTTGGTTCAGGGTAGCAAGACGGTGTCGGAGTACGAGGTTCAGTTTGTGAGGTTGAGTCAGTATGCTCCCGAGTTGGTTCCCAGTGAGAGGGGATATGGATTGACTAGGGATGTGAAGACTTATATGCTTACCTCTGACTACACCGAGTTTGATGTTTTGGTCTCTAGGGCCAAGGATATTAAGCAGAACTTGGCTCCAGTGCTCATGCTAGTGGGTCCAATTCCGGGAAGAGGCATGCAGATTGGGATAGAGATCATGCCAAGAGGCATAGGGATAGGAGGTATCAGCCCGATTATAGACATAGAGGCGGTAACCATGGACGCGACCATCAGGGCCAAAGAGCCGTTGTTCACACTCTTGAGTGCAATAGATGCGGGAGACGCCATCAGTGCGAGTGTATGGGTACCTTTGGGGTATGCTGGAACTGTGGTTCCCGAGATCATTTGAGGCGTAACTGTCCACATCTGGCTAGGGGCGGACCGGCTCCAACTAGGGGTTTTGAGCATCAGAGAGGCCGTGGGCGCGGTCGTGGTAACTTTCAGCCGAGGAACGATGGTCAGAGGAACTTAGCTCATGTAGTGGCAGTTCAGCCCGAGGGTGGAGGACCGGCTAGGGTGTAAGCACAGCGAGAGGCTGGGAATGACACGCATGTCATTGCAGGTAATTTCTCGTTACAGTATTTGACTTTGCTTTCTTTGATAGATTTGGGTTCGACACATTCATATATTTTGGGTGAACATGTGAGGTCCATAGGTCTACCGTATGAGTGGTTAGAGGTAGGTGTAAATGTTACTAGTTCTTTCGGTGATACCGTGGTGTTAGGAAAATGTATAGGAGGTGTCCCTTGATGATTCAGGGCTACATGTTTCCGGTTGACATGATGGAGTTTCTGTTCTATGGTTTTAATGTGATTTTGGGCATGAATTGGCTCGTAGAGCATAGAGCTAGGGTAGACTTTGAGACTAAGAGAGTATCCTTGAGGCTTACGGATGATTTTGAAGTTGTAGTGGTGGGCGAGAACATTAAGTTCTTGTCCAATGTTGTTTCTGCTTTAGAAGCCCAGAGATTGTTGGATTCAGGTTGTCAGGCTTATTTGGCTTATGTGATGAATCCGAATATGAGTGAGGTTAGACCGCAAGACATCAGAACAATTTGTGATTTTCCTAGTGTTTTTCCGGAAGAGTTGCCAGGTTTGCCTCCAGATAGAGAAGTTGAGTTTGCTATTTAGACGTATTCTGATTTTGCACCTGTGTCTATTGCTCCATATAGAATGGCACTGAAAGAGTTGAAAGAATTGAAGACACAACTTCAGGAGTTTTCAGATAGATGTTTCATTAGGCCTAGTATTTCTTCGTGGGGTGCTTCGATTCTGTTTGTGAAGAAAAAGGACGACAATATGAGGATGTGTATAGATTATTGGCAGTTGAACAAAGTAACAGTGAAGAACAAGTATCCTTTGCCTCGGATTGATGATTTGCTTGATCAGTTGAGAGGTGCTTTAGTGTTTTCGAAGATTGATTTGAGATCTGGTTACTATCAGTTGAAAGTGAAAGACGTGGACATACCGAAGACCGCCTTCCATACACGTTATGGGCACTATGAGTTCTTGGTAATGCCTTTCAGTTTGACTAATGCTCCAGGTGCATTTATGGATATGATAAACCGAGTGTTCCAAAAGTTTTTGGACATGTTTGTGGTAGTGTTCATAGATGATATCTTAATGTACTCTAGGACCGAGGAAGATCACGATGAGCATTTGCGGTTAGTGCTTCAGACTTTGCTTGAGAACTAGTTGTATGCCAAGTTGAGTAAGTGTGAGTTTTGGATTAAGGATGTAGTCTTCCTAGGTCATGTGATCTCGACCAATGGAATTAGTGTGGATCTCAAGAAGATAGAAGCCATAGTGAATTGGAAGCAACCGAAGTCAGTGACAGAAATCTGTAGTTTCCTAGGCTTGGCGGGGTATTATCGAAGATTTGTCGAAGGATTTTCGAAGATTGCGGCACCTTTGACTAAATTGCTTCAGAAGAATGTTCCGTATGAGTGGTCGGATGCAAGACCAACAAGCATTTGTGAAGTTGAAGAAAACTTTGACCGAAGCTCCTATTTTGATTCAGCCTGAACCGGGAAAAGAGTTTGTGATTTTCAGTGATGCTTCGTATGTAGGCTTAGGTTGTGTGCTTATGCAAGAAGGTAAGGTTGTAGCTTATGTTTTGAGATAGTTAAAGGTTCACGAGAAGAACTACCCCACTCATGACATTGAGTTAGCCGCAGTAGTGTTTGCTTTGAAGATTTGGAGACACCATATTTCTGGTGACAAGTGCATCGTTTATACCGACCACAAGAGTTTGAAGTACTTAATGTCTCAGAGAAAGTTGAATCTTAGACAGCGTAGGTGGATAAAACTTCTTAAGGACTATGACCTTACGATAGAGTACCATCCGGGTAAGGCAAACGTAGTGGATGATGCTTTGAGCAGAAAAGTGGCAGTTGAGTTGCGAGCTATGTTTGCTAGATTGAGTATGTCACAGGATGGTGGTTTGATAGTCGAGTTACAGGTTAAACCTTCGTTAGCTCAGTTGATTCGAGAGAAACAGTTACAAGACGAGTCTTTGGCACCTCACGTGCAAGATATAGCCGAGGGTAGGCCTACATATTTTCGCTTTGGTGAGAACAAGATCTTATGTTTCAAAGATATGATAGTTGATCTAGAAGACACCGAGTTAAGACGTACTATCTTGAATGAAGCACATAACAATCCTTTTGCTATGCATCCGGGTAGTACGAAGATGTACCATGATTTAAAAGAAGAGTACTACTGGGTTGAGTTGAAGAAGGATGTGGCCAAATTTGTGAGCAAGTGTATGATGTGTCAGCGAGTTAAAGCCGAGCATCAGTTTCCTTCAGGTTTGTTACAGCCGTTGAAGATTTCAGAATGGAAGTGGGAACGTATTACCATGTATTTTGTATCGGGTTAATGTTGACTCCTTCAAAGAAGAATTCAGTGTGGGTGATAGTCGATAGATTTACTAAGTGTGCTCATTTTATACCTGTTCATACTACCTACACTCTAAATAAGTTGGCCGATCTGTACATCAATGAGATAGTGAGATTGTATGGCGTACCGAAATCGATTGTATCAGACCGATATCCGAGCTTTACAGCTAGATTTTGGGAGTGTTTGCATCGTGCTTTGGGCACTTGGTTGAACTTCAGCACTTCGTATCATCCGCAGTCATATGGTCAGTTAGAGAGAGTGATTCAGGTGTTGGAGGACATGTTGAGGTATTGTATCATCGACTTCTAGGGTTCTTGGGAGAAGCACCTACCATTAGTAGAGTTTGCATACAACAATAGTTATCAGGCTAGTATTCAGATGGCACCGTATGAGGCTCGGTATGGTAGGAGGTGTAGAACACCTATTTGTTGGGCCGAGGCCGGACAGAAGCTGGTACCGATGCCAGATTTGCTTAAGGGCACTACCGAGAAGGCAAAACTAATATGTGATCGCTTGAAGGTAGCTTCAGGCCGACAGAAATCGTATGTCAATTTGAAGAGAAAAGAGATAGAGTATGCCGTGAGCGAGAAAGTGTTTTTGAAAGTCTCACCTTGGAAGAAGGTGATGAGGTTTGGTATGAAGGGTAAGTTGAGTCCGAGATTCATTGGACCTTACGAGGTAGTGGAGAGGATCAGTCCCGTTGTGTATAGATTGAGACTTTCGACCGAGTTAGAGAAGATTCACGATGTGTTTCACATTACGATGCTCCGAAATTATAGATCAGATCCGTATCACGTAATGCCAGTGGAAGAAATTGAGTTGAATCCTGACTTGTCATATGATGAGGAGCCAGTTGAGATTCTTGCTACGGACAAGAAAGTGTTGCGTGGGAGGTCTATCGAGTTAGTCAAAGTTTTGTGGAGACACCGAGGTGTGGAAGAGGCTACTTGGGAGAGAAAGGAGGATATGAAGAAACAGTTTCTGTATCTTTTTCCGTCAGATAATTTCACGGACAAAATTCCTTAAGTGAGGGAGAGTAGTAACGCCTCGGTTTAGGGCTCGAGAGTTTATCGATTTTGATCTAAGATTAGTTACGGGTTAACCTTAGATTAAAAATGCTGATTTTATATAAATTTCCATTGTTTAAAACTATGCCATTAATGAAATTGAAAAGAGTTTTAACTCATCTTTTTCTCAAAACCAAAGAGAGAGGCTATCATCTTTTTCAAAAGCAAAAAAAGCTCAAAACCTTTCAAGAGCAAGCCTTCTTCATCAAATCTTCATTTTCGGTGATTCCTTCAAGGTAAATGTCTTAAACTATTGGCTTTTACTAGATTAAGGTAGGTTTCAACTTAATTCTTCATTTACCAATGATTTCTAAGTTTACCCTAAAACCCATTATTTCGAAAATGGTGGTTTCTTGATGACTTCCGAATGGGCTTTGATACCTGTGTTTTTGGGTGGTTACAAATCACATTTTTGTGTTAATAAAGTGTTGAAATGAAGCCTTAAATCTATAAACCCGAAACTAGGGCAGTGGGAAATTTTAGGAGGCGAAAAAGTGGTGTTTTTGGCTTGGTTTTGTGGTAAAACGAGAGCTGGAGGTATATGGACCTAGTTTGAGTGTTTTTAGATGATTTTGGTGTGTTTTGGATTTTTAATTTGATGTGTATTTGCTGGGCTTTGCTTAAGGACGGGTTTGATGATGTTTTGATGAATTTCGGCTTTGAATCGTTGATGGAGTGTTATAGGATTGTGAATTGATGTTTGATAGTGCATTTATGGAAGATTAGGGGATTAATACATTGTTTTTTGTTGATGAGAAATAGGGGAAACGAGTTCAGGTACTTTGGGCGCGTTACCGAATACTACGGAAGCTTGAGATCGACGTTTCGGCTTTTAGTTGGGCTTAATCGGTTCGTGGTAATGCTTTGGAGTTTTAAGTGATTTCAAAGTGGGTACTTGGGGTTTGGGTGGAGCCTTGAAGGCTAACCTATACCCAAGTGTAAGTTTGCTAATTCACCTTGTTCGTTAAGTGTTGGTGTGTGCGATTAATTGTGATGTGTGTGAAATATGGATTGCCTTTACTCTCCGTTTAATTTTGTTGTGTAGTCGTTGTTAGTGTTGAGCCTCACGTGATGGTTGTCGTTACTACGGTGATGTGTAGTCCCACCGATAGTAACTAGTAGAAGTGTACGGTGATGTGTAATCCCATCGGGAAACTACTAGTTGTTGTGAGCGGTGATGTGTAGTCCCACCGGGTTTTGGTTATGCATGTGTATACCATGTATTGTTTATGTTTGTGCTTCGTTATATCTTCTCCTTAAATGGTTTTGCTTTAAATCTAAGAATATGGTTTAAAACTGCATTGTTGTTGTGTTTTAGATCTCCGCTCACTAAGCTTTAAGCTTACGCTCTCTTTTACCAACAATGCAGATCGTTAGAGGTTCCGGGAGGCAAGTGGGCAAGGAAGGGTTTCTCGAAGTTCTTGGTTGGCTCAAGTATGGTTTTATAGTTTGTAATAACACTTAGACAATGGATTGCTAGATTTGTATGTTAAGGAGTTGGTGATCAAACTCCTATATTATGGCTTGTTTATGTTTCTAGCATGTTTGAAATGGTGATACTATGTTATGTTGAGGTTTAATGTGGCCATGTGTGAATTGCTTTGTGTTTTGGCATGTTAGTGTTTTTGTATCTAAGTGTTCATGCGAGCTTAGAGCTTGAAATCCAATTTGTTGCTTGAATGCATGTCTAATAGTGTGATTAGGACACTTTGCATCTAGAATGTATGTATGATATGTTGTCATGTGGTTTTTGATGATTCAGGACAAGTTTGGAACGTTTGGAAGTGTCAAAGTATGTTTTCGGGCCAAACTGTATGCAAGCATTTCGAAACGCTCGATACGGTTTTGGAACGGTCGACAGCTCTAGGGGTACTCGTATCGGAACGGGGTGGTGCCGTTTCGATACGATTTGCCACTGTGACCCCCGTTTCAATATGTTTCGACACTGTGAGCCCTCATTTCGAAACCCGTTCCGATACGTTTTGTCACCGGAAGCCTCCATTCCGGAACAAGGTGGGACCGTTTCGGAACGGCTTGGTCTCGCTTTTAAAATGGAGCTCACGTTTCGGAACGAGCAAGCTTGTTTCGAAACGTAGATAATTAAAACACTTAGATGGCACCTTCGAAGGTTTCCGAATGTTGCATTTTAGTCCATAGAGCTTGTATGCTTCCTTGTTGAGCTCATGTGTGACCCTTGAGATGGTTTCGCCCCGCGTGCATGTAAATTGACTAACAAACTATATAATAAGTTTAAATTATTGTATGCCCTCCGCTCGACTCGAATCTATGTACGCTTTTCCGCTGTTGTCTCCTCACCTAGGGTAAATTGTGACATTTAGACAAGATAATAAATGAAAAAAATAGGGTTGGTAACCGGAGTGAGGCCTTAGCGGGTTTTGCTTCAGTTTTCCCCGTGTAACCAGTTTGGTCCGGTCTGTTGCCTAGGCCGGGACGAGGGGGTTACACACCATGCCCCTACATACATCCACCCCTGGAGGTACTATTTTGAAAACTAAACGTATCATTAGGTACCATTTTGCCAAAAAAAAATAGCTAGGGTACCAAAACGATATCGCGTCAATAGCTGTGGTACTATTTAGGTAGTTTTCCCTAAAATAAAAGATGGTTAGTTGAGGGAAGAGGGACACCGTCGATCTCGTTGAGACCGTGAAACAATGCGACCGGCGTGTGGATTGAGACAAATTTTGTTTAAGTAATGCTATTTGTCACGGACCCACTTTCCGCGACCGAGCCAGCCGCACCCATAGATGCTGACCTTAGCGCACCACTTGCTTCACCCAACCGAAGGACCCGAGTAGTTGCCAACGCCACACACAAAGGGGCCCTGCACAACGCCCTTTGTGGTGTCCGCACACAAGAGAACCAAGCTGGGCCAGTTCCAGCGCACCATGGGGCCTTGCCAAGCACCCCATATGCTGCCTACGAGACTTGGACCCGAGGGGGCCTTGCCATGCACCCTTCATGCCGCCCAAGCCATGGAGCCCGAGCCCGCACCCGACGTGCACACCAAGGAGGCCAAATCTGCACCCGAGGGGGCCTTGTCATGCACCCTCCATGCCGCCCAAGCCATGGAGCCCGAGCCCGCACCCGACGTGCACGCCAAGGAGGCCGAGTCTGCACCCGATGTGCACACTGAGGGGCCTAGAGGATGCCCATCCGAGTTGCCCACACCCCTAGGGCCCGATTTAGCACCCAACATGCTAAAGAGGGGGTTTTGGACACAAGAACCGGGCCATGCCAAGCCCAATCCGCCCAAGCATCCAAGACCCAAGCCAAGGTGTCATCTTTTGACCAACACTCATGGAAAGATATCATCCATGGAGCCTATTCGAGGAAAGCTTTCATTCTTGGAGCCACAATTGAGGAAACAAGCCAATGACACCAAGGCAATGATGTCATTGGGCACATATCTTAGACAACCTTGTAATAGGATGATAGATTTGCCATGTATAGGAGATTCTCTTTGTAAGATTCATCGATAGCCATTGGATCGAGTCATTCGTAGCCATTAGATCGAGGGGGCCAAGGCTATAAATAAAGCCTTCCTCCATCCTTTGTAATCATTCCACGCTTGTTACATTTCATTTTTCTTTGTCTATTAATAAGAGAAGGCATCGAGTACTCTTTTCTCCCCGTCTAGGCTTAGGGGGAGTTTTTAACGAGGCTCTTTGCTTAGAAAATCCCTTGTCTCTCTTATCTTATCTTGCCTAGCCATCACCATCGTTTTCCTAAAGCTTCCGCAACATCAAGTTCTAAGCGCTTCAGCTTAGATATTCGAAGGCTGACTTAGTCCTCGACTTAAGATCGACGACTAAAGCCGCACGGGTTGGCGAGTCAAAACCTATCCTCGTGACAAGTGGTATCAGAGCGAGTTCCGCTCCGTACGAGTCGAGATGGCACAAGGAAGAAGGATCGTTGCGACAAAGATGAATGTGGAATCACCAGGCGTCTCGTTTGAAAGCGAGGTGAGCAAATCACAATTGTGTGATCTTTTTATGAATAAGTCGTGGTTTTGTTGCAGAGACAACCATGATGCCAAAGACTGCCCAAGAGAGAGGCCGTCAAAGTGCTGGAGGTGTGGAGAGCCACACGAGTCTTTCCGATGCCCGCACCAAACCAAGCAGTCCAAGGTACAGGATGAGCCCGACGAGACCGAGGCTTTGAAGCTTTATTCAAGGTGCAAAGAGCTACCAATGAGTATGGTAGAGGCGTTCGAGGAGCAAGGCTTGCCCGATGAGACCGAGGCCACGAAGCTTGCTTCCTTGTTCGGGGAACCACCAGTGAGTATAGTGGTTGGGGCGTTAAACTTCAAGAGTGAAGTCTTGATGAGGGAAAGGTTTCCAAGGGGCAACGAGTCCACAAAACCGTGGGAGAAGCCCAGTTACGTGGAGTATTCCAGCGACGATGACGAGTCAACAAGTGACGTGCTTTCTGCTTTCTATAGAGACGATGAGGCAGATGAGATCAAGCATGGGTCATTTTTGGGTTCAAGTGAAGTCGAGAGCGACTATGAGGAAGAGGAGCCTATGTTTGTAGACATAGTGTTTCTCGACGCAAGGCTAAGTGCACTAGTGGATCCAAGTGCATCTGTAGTGGTCGTGTCCGAGCGAATTGCCGAGCGGTTGAACCTTCAGGTTGAGAAGGTAAAAGAACAAGTTGAGATAGCCAACTTTAGTGACGAGCCAGTTGTGGGAATCGCAAGGGATGTGTACCATCAAATTGGCGATTTCTGAGGCACAACAAACATCAAGGTATTACCTTGTGATTTTTTTATGTATATGAAATCATTATTGGTTTATCTTGTTTGGAGCAAATTAATGCGCTTGTCTTGTTAGAATCCGATGATGAGGATGATGCAGGTTCACAAAGCGAAGTCGATTCGTGGAACTATGAAGAAGGCGAGACAATGTCAAGCATTGATCCTCATGAAAGCGGGGGCCAAACAAAGATATTCGACGATGACGATGAGGCCATGGAAGAGTCCATAGAAGTTTCCGACACAACGAGACAAGTCCTTGATGAGTTCGAGAACGTGAAGGCATTCTAAGTCCATACCTTCGCAAGTGCCGACACCATCGAATGAATTCTCTTAGAGAAGGGAGTTCTGATTGCTCGAGAGAGTCGAGTGCTCAACGAGTCCGAGAAGAGTTACCCGAATCGTGAGAAGCAGCTTATCGCAGCCGTGCATTGCTTGCACACTTGGAGACAACGATTACTTGGGTCAATGTTTGATGTCTATTCCAAGAGTTCCTTGAATAAATATTTTCTAATCCAAGCAAATTTGTCTCGTAAGCAGGTTCGTTGGGGGAAACTCCTTGCAAAGTTCAACTTTGTTTGGAAGTGCAACCCAAGTTTGTCGAATGAAGTAGCCAATGCCTTAAGCCGAGGGTACGAGGTGGGGCATGCGACTTGTCCGCCAATGAGCAAGGTGGACCATGAGGACGAGGATGAGAAGCCTTTGGTGTTGCCAAAGACTTTGCCACCAAGGAGCATAGTGGTTAATGAGATGGAGTACCCATCCGAGTTTGATGAAGCAGTTCAAGAGCCATCCGAGTTCGGTGAAGTAGATCAAGCCAAAGAGGATGAGCGAGAGACGATGTTGCTAGACTACACCAAGTCGATCGAGTCCAACGATGAAGCACTTGCCATCGAGGAGTTGCCGATGCAAGTGAATCATCCAAGTGCTTTCGATAGAAGAGAGCCGGACGAGCAAGACACCATCCAAGCCGATGGAGAGGAGCTAGCAATTTCCTACGAAGAATTGCAAGTCGAGTTTGGAGAAGTGGATCGAGCCAAAGAAGGCGAGACAACGATGCCACAAGATTACTCCATACCATGGTTGGCCAACGATGGGGGACGAACCCTCCTCATAGAGCAATACCAAGCCACGTTAGAGAGATGGACACAGCCCATGGACGAGTTTGTTGAACCCATGGCGCCCAAGCTAAGTACCAAGGTGGATGGACCGAGCCAAGAGTCTCTAACCCACCAAGCCGAGTTTGACGAGTGGTCAAATCCCATGGACGAGTGGCATGAATCCATGGAACCGAGTCAAAGCACCGTGATGCCCAAGCCCATTGACGAGGGGCCAAACCATGCCAACAACACTTGCCTTGGGTATCGACAAGGCAAAGTGGATCGAGCCGACGAGGACCTTGAGTCCAAGGTAAGTGATTCTTTATTTGAAGAATCCATTCTAACCCATGGTTATTTGGATGATTGTAGGATGTCTACAAGGTTGAACAAGGATCCAAATCAAGACATGGGGCGAGCAGCTATCCTAGTCAAGCCGTACGACAAGGATAACGAAGAACCGAGCGACGAAGTGGTTGGAACAAGCCGAGAGCCTCCAACCTTCATCCAAGCCGGGGGACAAGTGCTAGAGAGCACCGAAGTGGGGATATTCCAAGAACCCGCCATCATCACTTGCCTTGAGTATCGACAAGGCGTAGTGAAGCCACCCGACAAGAACTTCGTGTCCAAGGTAAGCGAGCCATGTTTCTACGAAAATTTAAGTCTAACTTGCTCTGGTTTTGTCCACAGGCAGCCGGTGCGATCAAGCGAGGGACCGAGTCGAGCCTAGGAACAAGTAGGCGAGATAGCCTACAAGGTGGAGTTACCACCGGAAAAGCGAATGGACCATGCCCGCATACCCGAGCCGTGGTACGAAGAGTGGTGCGAGATGATCCACACATGGAGTGGACCGAGTCAAGCACAAAGCAAGGCGAGCGTCTCCTATGAGAAGGAGGCACCTACCATTGAGACGGGCCAAGCGTTAAGGCACAAAGGCCTTGTACTTTGGACGGATCATCCCAAAGCCGAGGGTGATCATGAACTTGCCAAGGAGTGGCAACCGTTCGAGGACAAGACATATCGAGAACTTGCCAAGGAGTGGCAACCGTTCGAAGACGAGGCGGATCGAGAACCATGGCATGAAAGCCTTTCCCTTTGCACGAGAGTTCCCTTAGCCAAGCGGAAACATGACGAGAAGCCGAGGCCGTTCAAGGACGAGACGACCGAGACTCTTCATTGCCTATCGATGAGGGCGTCGATAGATTCAGTGGTGGAGAATGTCACAGACCCACTTTCCGCGACCGAGCCAGCCGCACCCATAGGTGCTGACCTTAGCGCACCACGTCCTTCACCCAACCGAGGGACCCGAGTAGTTGCCAACGCCACACACAAAGAGGCCATGCACAACGCCCTTTGTGGTGTCCGCACCCAAGAGAACCAAGCTGGGCTAGTTCCAGCGCACCATGGGGCCTTGCCAAGCACCCCATGTGCTGCCCACGAGACTTGGACCCGAAGGGGCCTTGCCATGCACCCTCCATACCGCCCAAGCCATGGAGCCCGAGCCCGCACCTGACGTGCACACCAAGGGGGGCCAATACACGCACCCGAGGGGGCCTTGCCATTCACCCTCCATGCCGCCCAAGCCATGGAGCCCGAGCCTGCACCCGACGTGCACGCCAAGGAGGCCGAGTCTGCACCCGATGTGTACACCGAGGGGCCTAGGGGATGCCCATCCGAGTTGCCCACACCCTAGGGCCCGATTTAGCACCCAACATGCTAAAGAGGGGGTTTTGGACACAAGAACCGAGCCATGCCAAGCCCAATCCGCCCAAGAATCCAAGACCCAAGGCAAGGTGTCATCTTTTGACCAACACTCATGGAAAGATATCATCCATGAAGCCTATTCGAGGAAAGCTTTCATTCTTGAAGCCACAATTGAGGAAACAAGCCAATGACACCAAGCCAATGATGTCATTGGGCACATATCTTAGACAACCTTGTAATAGGATGATAGATTTGTCATGTATAGGAGATTCTCTTTGTAAGACTCATCCATAGCCATTGGATCGAGTCATTCGTAGCCATTAGATCGAGGGGGCCAAGGCTATAAATAGAGCCTTCCTCCACCATTTGTAATCATTCCACGCTTGTTACATTTCATTCTTCTTTGTCTATTAATAAGTGAAGGCATCAAGTACTCTTTTCTCCCCGTCTAGGCTTAGGGGGAGTTTTTAACGAGGCTTTTTGCTTAGAAAATCCCTTGTCTCTCTTATCTTATCTTGCCTAGCCATCACCATCATTTCCCCAAAGCTTCCGCAACATCAAGTTCTAAGCGCCTCAGCTTAGATATTCGAAGGCTGACTTAGTCCTCGACTTAAGATCGACGACTAAGGCCGCACAGGTTGGCGAGTCAAAACCTAGCCTCGTGACATATTGCTTAACATGTTTACTGTATTTATTAAACAAGTTAAAACCATTATTTAAAAAATTAAGAATTAAAGGATTTAACATGTAATTTAATACAAAATCTTTACCACTAGATTTTGTAACCATTTGTTGATTTTTTTTTATAAATATATACATTAACGTGAAATGTTTGTAAATCTAACAACATTTCTAATTGAATACAATGTCTAAAATATTAAGATTGTTCCCTACTCGTAAATCAGAATATAATACACTCTTAAGTCCCACACATACTCGAATTCATGTCTTTTTAGATGTTATAATTAGGGGTGGTAACGAGGCGGATCAGAGACGGTTTTGTATTTCTCGTTTTGTCTCCAACATTTGCGGGCACAATTTTGAAAAATTCCCATTAAACTTTTCGGGGATTTTTTTGTCCCCATACCCATTCCTTACGGATCCCGTAATTTTCAGCTAATCCCCATACCAAAAAATAAAAATAACTTAATACATTAAAATAATTACCCATCATTAAATCTCTAAAATACATAAAAAAATAAATTTAGTTTTACCAAGAAAAATCATTTCAAAACTATAAAACATAACTTAAATATTAATTGTTGAAACATGGCAGCTTGCACTATCTTTAAAAGAAAATATGTAACTTATAATATATAGTTTCAAATCATGAACTGTTTGTTCTAAAAATAACTAGATTCGATAATCTTTCCAACCGTATAAATTATCTCTTCTAGTTTTACTCGTACGATTTATGGTGAATTTTCGAATTTATTGTTATTGTTGTTTTTAGAAACAGTCTCCTGTCTTTTCTTCTGACCTTTGCTCAGTCAAAAATTAATAATTCTTAGTATATAACTCGAAATCGAGAATCATTTGTTTTAAACGAATTTAGACTTTCGTATCATTATAGAAATATAAGGCTCATCTCCTAATTTATGTTGTAGAATTTTTTGGTAATTTTTTGAAGTCATTGCTAATTTTTTTTAAAAAGAAATCTATGCCAAATTTTTATGACTTTTCAACATTCAAACATTCATATCATTTAGAATACATATCGAAATTGACCACCGTGTATTTTAAACAGAACTAGACTAAATCACATTTACAACAATGTATAGACCAAATTCTAATTATTTTTATAGAATTTACGAAGAAGTTTTAAACTTACTACAGCCGACCATACTCATATGAGATTAGATTTTTGATGAAAAATAGGTAAATTATCCTTATGGCCATCAAACTTTGTAAAATATTGAATCCATACGGATATTTTTTCGGGGATCCCTACGGTGATTTATACGGGTACAGTTCGATTATCCCCACGGTTCGGATATAACAAACCCCGTCCCCATCCCTATTTGAGTTTCGGTGATAAAACTTTTCCCGTCCCCGTGGGTGAAGATTTCGGTTATTCCACAAACCCATCGGTTTGGATCCCACGGTTTTTGGCTACACCCCACCCGACCCCTAGTTATAATAATTGAATTTACTATTTTTGTTTTATTAATAAAATATTTTTTTCGAACGTTATTAAAAATATTTGAATGTTAATTAGTTGACATTGATGTGATGTCGTAGAAGATTTCTGAAAGATTTGGGCTTGTATAAATTTGAAATGTGATGCAAGTATAATTAAGCAGGGGTTACGAGATTAAATTTAGAAAATGACAAATAATTGAACTATAAAAATGAAACATATTTATGATTTGTTCAAATAAATGTTTTTTTAACATTTTCATTTAACTAAGTTGTTTGAATTCGGGTTACTTAAGAAGTATTACTCCCTCCGTCCCACTAAAACTGTCACATGTTGACATTTTTTTGGTCAAAATTTTTTCAACTTTGACTATAATTTATTTAAATATTTTAATTAATTAAAAATTATAAAAAATATATTTAAAAATTAGTTGATTTAAAGTTTTTAAAATATATTTTTTCATATTTTTATCAATAATAAATTTTAAATTATAAGAGGTCAAAGTTGAAAAAGTTTGACCCAAAAAAAGTCAACATGTGACAGTTTTAGTGGGACAGAGGGAGTATTTTACTACTAAAATCACTCATGGGTTCTCAAACAGATGTTTTTAATAAAAAATTTAAAACAATTAAAATATTATTTTATAAAAGAAATGTATTTTCATTTTACAATTCCAAAAAGTATAACACTTTAACACCAAATTTAATTTCTCATATATATTCCCTTAATAATTCTTAAAAACATTTAAATAAAAGGACCTACAATGTTGATGTTTCTTAACACAAGGGTTTCTTTGTCCCAAATAATTAATTAATTTGTGGCAGAGAACTTCACATCTTTATAAGTTGCTTCATCTGTCTTCAGAGAAGGAAACACTTCCAATACAATGGCCCCAATGTTTTTATTTAAGATTTTGGGTTTATTTGTATAATTTCCAAATCCTCCCGGTTGTATTTATTTGTTTATTAATTAGTCACTTTATCTTTTGACCCTTATGACATTGGAATTTATAAATAAAATATTTCCTTTATTACAATTTTGCTGATTAATTTCATATTCCTAATAAATATGTTTTTGAGACAATTGATTTCCCCTAATATTTTTACTAACTATCCGATTTGCAAATTTGTATTACAAAGGTCTTCAGAATTTAGGTTAATTCAGAAGCGGATTTGACCAAACTTTATTATACAATTTATGTAATTTATCTTTTAGGTTTAATAACATTTTTTACCTTTGAACTTGTAAAAAAACTATTTTAGCCTTGAACTTAACTTTTCTTTTTTCTTTTTTATAAATTGAACCAACTGATAGAAAAAGTAACATGTCGATTAAGTTGATGTTAGCTGTTTTGTCCTAGTGCCAATGTACTGCTGCACTTTGATTTTGGCTGCAGGTGCTGGTTCAACAGTTGAATTGTGCCGCTAAACTTTGGTTTTGACTTCAATCATAGCACTAAAACATTAAACCATTAATAGTTGGATGATGTGACAGCTCAATGTTGACACGGAAGTTGATTTTTTATGCAATCTCATAATCTTCGGCAAATTCGTTAAGACATTCCCTTTAAGGGAATTATCTAAAAAAATACCCCTTATAGGGAACATTTGAAAAAATACCATCCATTTGGCGCACGCCAGGCAAAACCCCATGGCCTATGTTTAATAAACTCAAGCTTTAACCAACAAGGCTAAGGCAATCCCTGGCATTTGTCTAGATCATTTTGATCTTAAACTATGGTTTTTAAGTTTGACTCAACATTAAATAAAAGTCTGACACCCTGTCTACCCAATTAAATGCTTTTGACCCAAATCCCAAAACCATCTGTCTTCTCCTATCGAACCCTTCGATCACTGTCTGATTTGCCCTTATCGTCGCGCCGTACTCGTCACTGTCAGTACCGGTGTAAGCACCGTCGTTCCCTGGTTTCGACCCATCGACCACGCGCATTGGCTCTCCACCGTTCGCTGTGGGGAGCATCATAAGTGCTTGGCGAAAAACCCAAGCCATGCCCTTTCATTTTTCGTCGTTTTCGGCTACCCCTCCGATCTCAGCCACTGCGCCGTCGTGGGCGTCACCGCCCACGCCACCGTGTTCGCCCCCTCTCCTCGGTCATAATTCAGTTGACCACTCGCGACGTACATCCGTCGTTCGCTGTTGGTTTTGGGTCAAAGGTTCGTCGAAACCCTTGCCTTATTTCGGTTTCAGCACTTTCCCAGTGCCGTCTGCCGTTCCCTCGTCGTGCCGTCGCCACTCTCGAGTTCCTTGCACCGACGCAATCAAAACCCAGTCGGTCGAACGTTCATTTGACTCCGGCGTTTCGCGACTTCTTGGTCGTTTTTGAAGTGCCGGGGTAATTTTCAGTTACCTTTTTGGTTTGTTTGTTAATTACTAAGTTCCATATGATTTTGGATCGAATGATTTCATGTTTTTCGGTAGAAATGACAAAAATGGCATCTTTGGCGTCCAATTCCGGTGACCGACCAACGAAGTCATATCCAAGGGTAAGTGGACCAGTTCGATTGAAGCCCAAAACCCGATAACCCGACCCGTTTCTGAGCCCAACCCGTCTGTCGAGTCAACTTAGCCTGAGTCAGTCACCGACTCAACTCAGCCCGAGTCAGCTTATTGAGTCAGTCGAGTCAACTCAGTTGACCTATGCTCGTTGACTGCTGAAGTCATCGTTGACTCTGACCCCGTTGCCCGTTGACCTGCTGATGTCATCGTTGACTTTGACCGTTGAACAAAAAGTCAACTTTTTTGAAAACTCTCGTTTTATGTTTTTCGACACCCTGAGTCCGCTTCGCAAAATTCTGACCTGAAAGCCTCTAAATCCGACCTTGAACCCGAACTTGTATATGTATCTAATTATTCAGTTAAGGGTACTGTGCATAAGGTTTGATCTTGAGATTTGTGTAATTGAAGGTACTCACAGTTCCTGGAATACGAATTATTGAGGGATGTCAAATCCGGGTTCAAGAGTGTTAGAATGTCGTTCGAGGGTCGATCGTTATAGCAAGGATTCAAGGTAATACATTACTGCCTTATGCATGCTTTTGTAACATATTGGTATTCGGTTAATGTTTGCACGACCATGTTTGAGCAAGCGATTATTCCCGCCCATGTTGATCATTTATGAAATAAAAATAATAATGTCCAGAGCAATATTCGAATGAGAGGTTTGATAAATCGAAAGGACTTACGAGTTCAGTGCACGATTAATGAGTCGGTTAATCATTAAGTCTGATTATCCTTTTGATTAAAAAGAAATGTCATAAATTCGATTGACAAATGACAAAAATACCCCTATTTATAAAAACAACTCATGAAGCTATATTTGTTCCGATAAAACATCTGATACACTTGAAAACATCTGATATACTTGTTCCGATAAATGAACAAGTACACTGCCCTTGATTAAAATGCAAATTTGAATAGGTTAGAGGAAAAACTAGAAAAGTTTCCAAAGGACAAAGTTGTAGTGAAAAATAATATAAGATAGTGGTCTTGGAAGCATGAAAATGTTACTGTAATGTCTGGAAAGTTACGTTAGAAGTAACGAGTGCTGTTTTGAAATGAAACTGGAGACTGCCTAGGTTAATCACTATTTTGAAAATGTTTAGGGACAAATTTGAGGTCTATAAAATTTAGTAAAATTTCTAAGAAACTGGGGAACCTAATAATAATTGATTAGTAACATGATAATGGTGTTAAATGACTTGAAAAAAATATGTTTAAGGCCAATACAATGCTTAGATAGTGAATTTGGACACATTTGGAAAATTTTCTAATATGAAGTTCATAATGCCTTGTTTTTGATGAAATTGGAACATGGTTATAATTTACTCATATGTGTTTAATAGTGGTTAAAAACTCAGAATTAAATGAGCTTTGCATCATAGGTGAATTGGCCCCTAAAGTTGTAAGATAAAATCTGGAAATAGTTTAGGTCACTGTAAATGCCCTGTTTTCAAACAATAAACTGTATCGATAGGGAAATTATAAAAATATGTGCTATACATGGTCTTAAAGCTATGAAAATAATCTTTCTATAATGGTAAAGAACTCTTAATTTGGAGTTGTGTGTAAAAAGTTATGGACAATTTAGTGTAGGTTACTCAAACTGCAAGTTGGGGGGGGGGGGAATTCATGTGTTTAAGTGTTCGTGTTGTTTAAATGGTTATATGTGTTTGAAAGATGTTCTAATATGATTTATATATGTTGTTTGGATGTTCAAGAGCAAGATTGTGAAGGCATTTTAGAGGATTCAAGGGTTGGGCTACCAAAGAGGAAAGATAAGGGTATAGAGATTAAGGAGCAAACATAAGCTTGGAAGTATTGTGAGTGTAGTTGATCTTAGGGTTAGGATTAGTATCCTAACCAATGATTTTTATGATTATTTGATGAATTGATATGAATCATGGAATGAATCTAATAAAGGTTTGGTAAATTTAAAGGTAATGGAAGAAGGATTAAAGGAAATGAATAAATGTTACATGTTTAGTACTAGTTAAGTATAGTTATTATCTATTTGATTTGCTATGATGTATTGGTTATTTGAGCTTCATGAGATAAGCCTATATATGAGATTTAGCTACTGTTTTTGATGAGTACGTGATTGAATTGATATGATATGCTTGCTGAAAATTGGTTGTTTATTTAACTTGAATGATTCAAGTGCAATGTTGACATGAACATGTTGTATAGCCTTGTAATGTGATTGATAAACACTTGTTTGCTCACGTTGGAAATTAAAAAGCTTAATAAGACCTTGGTTGACTAGTGGTCTTTAGGGAGAAGGGCATGCCTTAGTGTCTGAGCTCTACTGATTTAAAGGTGGTTAGTCACCTATCGATGCTTTATGCATCTACTGTTACAAGTTACAAGTTAAATGATGTAGTTAGATGCCTTGATACATTGTGTATCCTCTGATCTTTGATGCCTTGTGCATCTCCTGTTACATGTTGGTACTTGGTACCCATTGACTTGATTACCTAGTCCATTAATCATCCAAGGCAAAAACATAATGTACTTCCAATAAGACTTAAATGATCATTGAAATGGTGTAATGATACATGATTGACATGCTATATGAAATGATATGTTTGAAAAGGGTAGTGACCCTATTTGAGTGACATGAAAATGTGATCGATGATATGTTATGATCTTGTTTTAATTGTATCATTCAATGACATGATTGGTTGCTATGTTCTATGAGTTGTTTATAAGTTTTGATTACATGATATGTATGAAACTAGCTAAGTCTACTTGAAGCATGAATGAACTAGCTAGGTGAGCTAATGAGTTCTAAGCATAGCTAGGTAACCTTGATCATATGAATAAGACATTAAAAGATTGAATTCGTAATGTTAGGAGCTGCCTCACTAAGTACATATTGTACTTATCTTTCTTCTGTTTCCTTCTTCCAAAATAAACAGGTTTTGTATCTCCGAAAGCTAACCGATCTTGATCCGGGAGCAATACAAACTAAGCAAGCAAGTATGATATGTAATTTTGTTTCTTGAACTCCTAGATGGTGGCATAGTTGTATGTTAATGTGTCACATGCATTTTGGAACATGTATATGATGGTTGGTTTGTATAAGCTTAACACAAAGTTTATGTCATGAAATGTTGAATTTGATGTTTGATGTATACATATGGCTTTGATGGCATGAATGTGTATATGGTTATGTTGTTCAAGTTTGGTATGGATTATGAATATGTTATTTGATGCTTAAGTGGATGCTGGTTCGAATGATATTACATGTCCAAGGTTGATATGTATGTTTGGTATAGGTGATTTGCATCTAGTAATTGCTTTGTTTATTGGCAGGTTTGAATGGCCTTTGGTGTAATAGGAAATTATATATGTTTTAGTGATATTAACTTAAGTTTATTTATGCATCTAATTGGTAGATTTTAAAATAAAAGTCATAGGAATTGCTATGAATGTTTTGAATGGATTCTTATATGGTTTAGGTTGATTGAACATGATGTATGATTTGTATACTTGATATTAAAGGTTGATAGATGTATGTCCAAAATGTTATAAGTCATATGTTATATGTATGAAAGGTTTTTGGTTGGCCCACCTATGTGTATATCATTTGGTTACATGTTTATATGATCACTTGGTTGCATGTTATAAGTTGGGTACTTGATTGATTGTTATTACATGTTATGGATTGCCGATCATGTGTAATTGTTATATGTTACATGTTATACGAATGTGACATCACTCGCTCCTGCCCCGGGCGAGGGGTGTTACAGAATTAAATTGGGTCATAAAGCGCGTACCATGTATCTGTAAATACTTTCTGTTCTAAACCAGAACCATCTGCCTAAAAATTAAAAGTACGACTTTGTTATTTGAAAATAAAGCAATTCCCTGGTTCTTGACCTCTAATATGAAAAATATATCTGGTATCTGTCTTTTGGTACAAAAATAAATATGATATATGTCTTCTGATATAAAAATATATCTGATATCTGTTTTCTGATATTACTGTCTTCTGAATATAAACTAAATTTCATCTGAGGTATATTATATGGGATATAAATGAAGATTTGTAGGCTCACCTCTGATTAGGCCTTCTGGACCTAAGCTCCTACGCCCGACAGGCCTAGGGTAAGTCTTTCTGTATACTATTCCGGGGTTCTGCATATTGGCGTACGATTGGAGGGTAGTTAAATAAATTAATAAAACTTTCTAACCTCTTCTTAAACATACCCTACTAAATTAATGTATCAAAGTTGAACTCTCAGTAAACTAACAATTCGTGCTTAATGAACCACTCTGAACTCCTTGATTTTACTCCTGAAATTTGAATCTTTTTTGAATCTCCATGTGATAGCTTGATGGAAATTGTCATGCCATAGTTTGATCGAATAACCTCTTGATTCGAGTATTGACATACCTTCTTGTATTGGTGATTATACATCTTCTTGATTAGCGCCTTGTGTGCCTTGTGAAGTGGTACTATATGTACTAGTGGTTTTGGTGTCTTAGCACCTACTTGTGATACTATCTAGTATCTTTTTGATTAGGTACAAATGTACCAACTTGTGACTCGATTACCTAGACCAATCTAATAACCAAGGCAACTTAATTACAAGATTGAACATAACATGACTTGACTTGCAGGGATTGTTCTTATGATAATTGTTATTGTGACTTATCTTGCAAGCATTGATTATTGTTATATGACTCTTGTGAATGTATATGATTAAACATGCCATGAGACTAGCTAAGTCTTCTTAGTAAATGCCTATGTAGGAAATATTGGTGCAACCTTGAATAAGATCAAACTTGTTTTAAAATTGAATATTAAAAGCTACCTCACTAAGTACAACTTTGTACTTAACATCTATCGTTTCCCTCTACCCAACCTAGCAGATTGAACCTGGTTCGATAGCTAATACTTCCTTGATCGAGAGCAAAGACTACAAGCATAGTAATCATGTATGACTTGATCCCTTCTTGTTTGACTTCTGGATGTTGGCATAGAGTTAGTTTTTGTGTTAGCTATGTCATGCATATGGTGTCTAGATGATATGGTTAATGATGTATATGCTAGTTTGATCTTGGCTTGTAAATATAAAGTTGACATGTAATGTTTTGACACCTTTGTTGTAAATATAATCTCGGTTATGGCCTTTATATATATGTGATGCTAGAATCATGTTTTGAGACTCGACTTGTAAAAATGTTAGCTTGGTTTTACGAATGAAAGTATGATCTTATTGGAAATATGGAGTGGGTTATATAATTGATTGATATATTGGTAGGGTATGTGTGTTTAATTGTTCTTTACCTTGAAATAAATCGAATGGGAATTTATCATGTATGGATTGATGTTTCGAATAGGTTAATAATGGTTAGGGTACATTGTTTTCTTGTATGATTCAAATACTTAAGTCACATTTGTATATGATTGAAATATTATATATAGGTTGACTAAGATGTTAACATTAGTAAATTTTAATGGTAGTTAAGTTTGTAAAATTGAACTTGAATCTCATCCAACTTGGAATTTAATTAAATGTCATGTATATGAATATGTTGGTTTGCTTAGTATTATGGTTGTTCGTTGCTTAATAGCCAAGAAACTCATTCTTTAGGAATGAGTTATGAAAAAAGTTTTAAATTTTTTCACGTTTTCGTGACGCCTCCTGACCGGTTTACTACTAACCCAGAAGTTACATTTGTTTATGCCACCAAGAAGTTATAACATGATATGCTTGTATAAATTGCTTACCAACATCAAATTTCTAAACCTTTCCTTTATTCTCAAATGTAGTATGTCCGAGACAAGATTAGCTCGGGATGATGAAAGCCTACGAGGTTCATCTAATGAGGGTGACAGTGTCTGAATGGGGACTAATCCTCTGAGACAGGACGAACCTCAAAATGAACCATAAGAACCGATCCAACATCAGCAAGTAGCCCCTGCTATGCAAGCTATGCAACGTGAATGTCTCCTTAGCATGAAGAAGATGTTCAATCAGCTAATCACTAATCTAAAGAGCGAGCAACCTGCTCCTGCAGCTACTACCCCTAGCAGAGCCCCACTCGAGAAATTATCACAACATCGGGCATATACATTTACTGGTGCCTCTGAGGAGAAGCCCGAGGATGTTGAATATTGGTTGGAGAGAACCACCCAAATCTTAACCAAGCAATTGCAATGCTCGGATGCGCATAAGCTAGAATGTGCAATTGCACTCCTTGTAGATGAAGCATTGAGCTGGTGGGAAACGACTACTCTGACTGCTCTTGCAAAATCTGTTACCTAGGAATTCTTCGTTAAGGAATTTAAGAAGAAATTTATTAGTGAGCAGTACTTGGCCGAGAGAAGGAAGCGTTTCTTGTACTTGAAGCAAGCTAATCGGCCTATTGAGCAATATGTGGCTGATTTATGTAAATACTGTAAGTATGGAGCAGAGTATATCAAAACCGAGCAGGACAAGTGTCGTATGTTTATCAACGGGTTAAATGATGATCTGAGTCCGATGTTTACATCTCTAGGGATTTCTGATTTCCAAACTTTAGTATATCAGGTTATTTCCACGGAAGCTAAGATGAAGGCATCTGAACGTAGAAAGAGTGGCAGTTGGAGTGATAAGAAGCATAAACGGGATGATAAACCCCACTGGCAGTCAAAGAAGGCACGATATCAGAAGGAAGGGTCCTCTACCTTCTCTCCTACTCCCCGAAGTAATTTTACACTGAAGCCACATTCGGTAGGTAAAGCTGCTGCACCGGTGATCTTTGTGAATAGCACGGGCAATTCTAGGAAGGTCCCTACATGTAAATTATGTCTAAAGCTTCGTTATGGCCAGTGCCAGTCTTAGTCTAATCTGTGTTATGCTTGCGGTGGAGCCGATCATTATGTGAAGGACTGTCCACAAAATACTAATAATAAACCTTCGGTTCCAGCTCCTACAAATCAAACTTCTATACAATCCAATCGGAATAGGGGACCAAGGCAAGCTCAATCTGGTAATTAGGCCAAAGGGAAAGGCCATCAATCTATTACCACTCATCAGGAATCACGAGTCCTTGCCCGGGTTTATCACATCCGTGGTAGAGAGGAGGAGGAATCACCTGACGTGATCGTAGGTACTGTCAAATTGAACCTAAATCATGCATATGCTCTTATTGACTCGGGATCCACTCATTCATTTATCTGTTCAAAATTGCTTGTTAAGTTGAATATGAAATATGAATCTGTTGTATCTAGCCTTATAGTCTCAAATCCGATAGGAGGAAATAAGCCGATTAATCTTCTTGTTAAAGATTGTCCTATTACTATTCGAGGCATTCCATTTCCCATCGATCTTTATGTCTTGCCAACATGTGAATTCGATCTAATCTTGGGATTAGATTGGTTGGGAAAGCATCAAGCTTGGATAGACTGTCAGAACCATAAACTTTATCTCTGAGGTTTAGGAAAGGAATCTATCTTGTTAATCGATAAGAAGCCTACCTCGATTTTTGCCACTATGGTGTTGTAAGATGATTACGATTTTTGCCTACCATCGATGCCAGTAGTGTCAGAATTTATCGATGTCTTTCCAGAAGAACTTCTTGGACTCCCTCCAATTTCGGAAGTAGAATTCAGAATTGACATTCATCCTGGAACTAATCCGGTGTCAATTACACCATATCGAATGGCCCCTATCAGTTGAAAGAATTGAAGAAACAAATTGAAGAGTTGCAAGACAAGGGTTTTATCCGACCGAGCACGTCTCCTTGGGGTGCTCCAGTTTTGTTCGTAAAGAAGAAAGACTGTTCGATGCGGCTGTGTATCGACTATAGGAGGCTGAATCAGATAACAGTTAAGAATAAATATCTTTTGCCGAGAATTGAAGATCTATTTGATCAACTTCGTGGTGCAGCTGCATTCTCTAAGATCGATTTAAGGTCAGGTTACTATCAGATGAGAGTAAAGAAGAATGATGTACCCAAAACGGCTTTCCGAACTCGTTACGGCCAATTTGAGTTCCTCGTAATGGCATTCGGACTAACCAACGCCTCGATATCCTTTATGAAACTTATGAATCGAGTCTTCAAGCCGTTTCTTGATAAGTTTGTGGTCGTATTTATTGACGACATTCTTGTTTACTCCTGAAGCAAAGAAGAACACTCTGATCATCTTAGAATTGTATTGCAAACTCTTAGGGAGCATCAACTCTTTGCTAAATTCTCTAAATGTGAATTTTGGCTTTCGGAAGTGTCATTCCTCGGTCACGTTATCTCGGCCGATGGAATTAAAGTTGATCCTAAGAAGATACAAACTGTGATTGATTGGCAACCTCTGAAGAATGTTAGTGAGGTTCGTAGTTTTCTCGGTTTAGCAGGTTATTATCGAAGATTCGTTAAAGGTTTCTCTACGATTGCTTTGCCACTAACCAAACTCCTCAGAAAGGATCGGCCTTTTTCTTGGTCTGAAAACCAACAACGAAGTTTCGATCAGTTGAAACAAGCTCTAACTCATGCTCCAATACTGACCCAACCTGAATCGGGCAAAGAATTTGTCTTTTATAGTGATGTATCCCATTCGGGTCTAGGTTGTGTGTTGATGCAAGGAGAAAAGTTTATAGCATATGCATCCCAGCAATTGAAGCCACATGAGCTTAATTACCCGACACATGACCTTGAGTTAGCCGTAATCGTCTTTGCACTCAAAATCTGAAGGCATTACTTATACGGTGAGCAATGTCATCTATTCACAGATCACAAAAGCCTCAAATACCTTCTCACCCAAAAGAATTAAATCTAAGACAAAGAAGGTGGATGGAGTTATTGAAGGATTATGATCTAGTAAGTGATTACCATCTCGGGAAGGCTAATGTAGTAGCAGATGCACTAAGTAGAAAACTGACTCCCGTTAAGTCTTATAAAATGTCTTAAATTCATTTAAACCTTCATTTAAATTATTGAGAGAAAATTTGTAATATTTCTTGTTTCCCAAGAAAGAGTTCGAACACTTCCTTAATTAGACAAGGAAGTCAATTGGAATCTTCAAACTTGATAATTTCATGTTTAAATTGAATACTTGTAGCTGCAACGACTATCAATGCTCATTTCTGACTTGCAAAAGCTCGAACATATCTATCGGAACTCCAAATTCAATCTAGTCTAATCACCAGGATCAAACGGATTCAACAGCTTGATCCCGAACTTCAGAAAATCATCTCTAAGCTTGAGTCTAATTCTGACTTCCCGGTTAAGTCGAATGGTCTAATATATTTCTGAGATAGAATTTGTATTCTCAATAATAATGAATTCCAAGAGAAGATCCCTAGAGAGGCTCACCAAAGTCCCTTCTTTGTCCATCCGCGATCAGTAAAGATGTACAAGGATCCCAAGCCCTTTTACTGGTGGCTGGGTATGAAGGCTGCTATCAACGATTATGTGTCTAGGTTCTTGAATTGTCAACGTATGAAGGTTGAACATCGAGTTCCAACTAGTTTGTTACAACCAATCAAATTTCCGTAATGGAAGTGGGAACAAATCACCCTGGATTTCGTATTTGGGCTTCATTGTACACCAAGAAAGAACGATGCAATTTGGGTGATAGTTGATAGATTCACCAAATCAGCCCATTTCATTCCTGTCAAAATGAACATGAAACTGGAAGCTTTGGCTGAGTTGTATATTCGAGAAGTCATCCGTTTTCACGGTGTTCCTGTTTCCATCATATCCGACCGATATCCTCGTTTCACTACACGATTTTGGAAGTCGTTGCAACAAGCTCTTTGGACCAAACTCAATATTAGTACATTTTTTCATCCTCAAAGTGATGGTCAATCTGAAAGAGTAATTAAAGTCTTGGAAGACATGCTTCGGGTATGTATTATCGATTTCGAGAAGAATTGGGAGAAATCGTTGCCTTTAGTAGAATTCGCTTACAATAATAGCCACCAGTCTTCGATTGAAATGGCTCCTTTTGAAGCACTATATGGAAGAAGGTGTCGAACTCCCTTATGTTGGTCCGAGTTGGGAGATAATAAGGTGTTAGACCCTCATATTCTCTAGGAAACTAAAGAACTAGTTCAGATTATTCATTCCCGATTGAAGCAAGCCTTTGATAGGCAGAAATCATATGCTGATAAAAAAAGAGGGACATTCAATATGAAATTGGAGACAGGGTTTTCTTGAAAGTGTCTCCATGGAAGAAAGTCTTTCGTTTTGGCAAGAGAGGAAAACTTACTACTCGATTTATTGGGCCTTTCGAAGTGACGGAGAAGGTTGGTCCAGTAGCTTATCGACTCGCTCTTCCTCCTGAGTTCGATAAGATACATAAAGTCTTCCACGTATCAATGCTTCGATGCTACCGTTCTGATCTATCTCACATATTAGAGTCGGAAGAAGTGGAATAGAATCCCGATCTTTCATACGAGGAAGAACCTATTCGGATTCTTGATCGGGAAGTTAAAAGGCTCAGAAATAAGAACGTTTCTCTTGTAAAGGTTCTCTATAGAAATCATAATGTGGAAGAAGCTACATGAGAACCAAAGGATATGTTGCGGAAGCAATATCCTCATCTCTTTGATTCAGGTAAGAATTTGAGGATGAATTCTTATTTTAAGGGGGGGATTGTAATATCCTCAATGTGCCTTAGAAGGAAAATGAATTAAGTTGATTAATTAATTAAATTAATTGATCACAAATTAAATATAATTATATGATTTAGTGGCTAATTGGATGAAATTGAAAATATGAGAGCTAAATTAAGACAACTTAACTAGGATTTAGCTTAAATAAAAAGATTCCATGCAAAAGATTTAAATAGACTAAGCCTACCCCTTGTAAATAGTTAACTCTAGAAGAGAGTTGAGGGGTAAAATTGAGACTTCCCGGCCCCTAATCATTCCTTTGGCTGGCCACATGAGAGAGAAGGGAGATTAGACATATCCCACTATCCAACAAAACTTTCTCTTCTCCTTCTTCCTTTCTCCTTCTTGCCGTGAGTTTTAGAGTGAAAAGGGAGAGAATTGTTGCTGGTTTTGTTGGCCATGGAGGGGTTTTGAAGCTCAATTAAGATAAGAATTGAGAGGAATTATAGATTTTGCAAAGTAAGTAGCCTCCTTGACACCATTTTGTTAACTGAATTAAGTTGGTGCATTTGCATGAGTTTTATCTTGAATTTATGGATGAAAATGATAGTATCATACATGCATGTGTTTGTGATGATCTTAGAATTGAAATTTGATGAAGGATTGTACTTGAAATCTGATTTTTAGCTTGAATTAGAGAACCGATTAACCTAAGGACAGATTCGAAGATAATGTTAAGGCTTTAGACTAATCTGTAAAATTGAAAGAATTAGGGTTTGAATTGGAAAATTTCCATTAGGAATGAATTGAAGGTTAGGGTCTTAATTATAATATTTAGGCTTTATATTGGCTAAAATGTGATTAAAATGAAGTTAGATTGAAGGAATTATCAAATTGGTTCAGTAAATTATGAAAACTGAATTATGAGACTGTTTTGTAATAATTAGAAAATGCTAGGATTAAAATTGGTTAAATTATGGTTATGGAAATTGATTTAAAAATCAGAGGATTATGTTAGAAATTTTTTTAGTAACTCGAATTAAACTTAAAAGGCTCAATTTGATAATTTAAGAAAATTAGTGAAATCTGTCCAAGAACAGTCCTGTTCCGGACATCAACTTTGAAAATTCACTATAAATTGATTATAAAAAATTTGAAGCTGAAATTTTTATAGATTAAACTTTCACATGTCTATTTTAGTTGAGAGAAAACAAAGCTCAATTTGAAGCTATGTGCTAAAATCCGGATATGATTTAAGTTAGGCACTACAAAATTGTTTTGAATCTGGAATACATGTAAAGAAGTAATAAACTATTCTAATCTAGAAGTGATAAAAATGTGAGGCCAATTTGGTTAAATAGAATATTGAATTAAATTTCTAAGAATGTATGATAATTGATTTTTGGAATTGTATAGAGAAAGTTATGACCAAATGAGTGGCTGGTGCTCAAGTCTGCCAGATTAGGACAGTCTTGAGAAATTGAAATTAGCATTTGCATATTGGTGGTCTAATGCATGATTTAGATACTAATATGTCTTTTATATGTATGCGTATGATCAACAAGACCAAGGTATTGACAACTTGGAGGAGGAAGCCAAGATTGGGTCATTCCAAAGAAAGAGCAAGGGGATTACTATCAAGGAACAAGAGTTGCTTGGGAGTTTATGAGTGTAGTTACCCTAGGTTTGGGACTAGTGTCCTAACCACCATATATTTTTATTTAATTTCAGTTATGTTACAAGCATGAAAATGAATTAAATTAAAGCTGGAAATTTAGTAATTGACGGAGGCTAAATAATCAAACATAAAAGTTGGCTCGAATGAATTGTTGGTATGATGAGTTATGTGTATTATTGGACTGCTTTCTGTGATGTTATGAATGATTGAATGAAGCATGAAATTTCTTGTATGCTAATGAATGTGGAATGCACTTAAAGGTCGATACTTGTTTGTTTGCCATGGCTGATTGTTACATGTATAAATTGAATCTAGATGCTCTTGATTTAGACGATGGAATGATATGAAAATCCATGTGATAGCTTGCTGAAAATTGTTATGCCATAGTTTGATCGAATAACCTCTTGTTGTACCATGATTTATCTTCTATGACATGAAATATAATGAATATGCTAATTTAAAAGCTACAAGTCCTTGGTTTACTAGATGGCTTAGGTAGAAGGGCATGCATTAGGGTCTAGAGCTCTCTTGATTCGGGTATTGACATACCTTCTTGTATTGGTGATTATACACCTTCTTGATTAGCACCTTTTGTGCCTTGTGAAGTGGTACTATATGTACTAATGGTTTTGGTGTCTTAGCACCTACTTGTGATACTATCTAGTATCTTCTTGATTAGGTACAAATGTACCAACTTGTGACTCGATTATCTAGACCAATATAATAACCAAGGCAACTTAATTACAAGATTGAACATAACATGACTTGCATGGATTGTTCTTACGATAATTGTTATTGTGACTTATCTTGCAAGCATTGATTATTGTTATACGACTCTTGTGAATGTATATGATTGAATATGCCATGAGACTAGCTAAGTCTTCTTAGTAAATGCCTATGTAGGAAATCTTGGTGCAACCTTGAATAAGATCGAACTTGTTTTAAAATTGAATATTAAATGCTATCTCACTAAGTACAACTTTGTACTTAACATCTCCCGTTTCCTTCTTCCCAACCTAGCATATTGAACTTGGTTCGATAGCTAATACTTTCTTGATCGAGAGCAAAGACTACAAGCATAGTAATTATGTATGACTTGATCCCTTCTTGTTCGACTTCTGGATGGTGGCATAGAGTTAGTTTTTGTGTTAGCTATGTCATGCATATGGTGTCTAGATGATATGGTTAATGATGTATACGCTAGTTTGATCTTGGCTTGTAAATGTGAACTTGACATGTAATGTTTTGAGACCTTGGTTGTAAATATAATCTTGGTTATGGCCTTTATATATATGTGATGCTAGAATCATGTTTTGAGACTCGACTTGTAAAAATGTTAGCTTGGTTTTATGAATGAAAGTATGATCTTATTGGAAATATGGAATGGGTTATATAATTGATTGAAATATTGGTTGGGTATGTGTGTTTAATTGTTCTTTACCTTGAAATAAATCGAATGAGAATTTTTCATGTATGGATTGATGTTTTGAATAGGTTAATAAGGGTTAGGATACATTGTTTTCTTGTATGATTCAAATACTTAAGTCACATTTTTATACGATTGAAATATTATATATAGGTTGACTAAGATGTTAACATTATTAAATTTTAATGGTAGTTAAGTTTATAAAATTGAACTTGAATCTCATCCAACTTGGAATTTAATTAAATGTCATGTATATGAATATGTTGGTTTGCTTAGTATTATGGTTGTTCGTTGCTTAATAGCCAAACAACTTATTGAATGAGTTGTGAAAATGTTTTAAATTTTTTTCACGTTTTCGCGACGCCTCCCGACCGGTTTACCTCTAAGCCGGGAGGAAGGTGTTACATGTTGATTCTTTGGAAAATGGGTCACTATTTGACAATAATTATACGGAGGCAATTGACATCCTTGAAAGAATTGCCGCCAATGATTTTCAATATCCTACTGCCAGACTAGGGACAATGACAAAAACTACTTGGAAATTGGAGCTTGATGCATTAACATCCATCAATACTTAGATTTCCAATCTCACTGCATTGTGAAAACTTTGCAAAACAGCAGTGATTCCCAAGAAGTCAAGGCATTGGACCCATTTTACACTATTTGTGGAGAGGATCTTCATGTGGATGAATGCCCATCCAATCATGAATTGGTAAATTTTGTTGGTAATTTTAATAGAAATTTTAACCCACATTCCAATAATTATAATGCAAGTTGGAAGTAGCATCCCAACTTTGCGTGTGCAAATCAAGGTGATAACCAATACAATAACCAACGACAGAACAACAATGCACCGCCAGGTTTCAACTAACATACAATGCCACATAAAGCTTAAAACAATTTCCAACAAGGGTAAATATCCAATCATGGGAACTCTTTAACTGATTACACGAGGTTAAATGATGCAACCGTTCAGAGTTTAGCTACATCTATGCGAAATTTGGAGGTTCAGCTACGACATATTTTCAATGCACTCAGCAATTGACCCAGGAAACTCTGCCAAGTGACACGGAAAAGGCTCGACATAAGGGAAATTAGCAATGCAAAGTAGTAACTCTTCGGAATGGAAAACAATGCGAGAATAAGACGCTTGGCAAGCAGTTAGCTCATTGCCAAGATGAAAAATCAGTGCCAGTAGATGATTCCAAATAAGAGACAAAAGCTGATGATGCCAGACCACAATCTAATGTCAGACCACAATCTGATGGTAGACCTCAAATTGATGCCAGGCAGCAACCTATGCTAGCACTACCTTGGCTAAGCCACTGGAGCTAGGGTTTGCTTATCCTCCACCACCTTTCTCACAAAGACTCATGAAACATAAGCAAGAACAACAATTTAAACGCTTATTGGAAGTTCTTAAACAATTGCAAATCAACATACCATTGGTAAAACCTCTCGAGCAAATGCCCAACTATGTCAAATTCATGAAGGACATCTTGACCAAAAGAGGAAATTAGGTGATTTCGAGACTCTAGCTCTTACTGAAGGATGCAGTGCAATGGTACTCAATCGATTGCCACCAAAGCTGAAAGATCCGGGAAGTTTCACTATTCCTTGTACCATTAGCAATAGATTCATGAGTAAGGCACTGTGTGACCTGGAAGCCAGCATCAATTTGATGCCAATGCCAATCTTTAAAAAGCTTGGAATTGAAGCAAGGCCTACCACAATAACACTTCAGCTAGCATACCGATCCTTTGTACACCCTAAGGGTAAGATTGAAGATGTGTTGGTAAAGTTAGACAAATTTATATTTCCATCTAATTTGATCATTTTAGATTATGAGGCAGATGTCAATGTCCCAATTATATTGGGTAGACCATTCCTTGCCACAGCTAGGGCCCTAATTGATGTTCACAAAAGTGAACTTACAATGCGTATGAATGATCAACATGTTAAATTTAATGTGTTTCAAGCTCTTAAATGCGTAGATGAACTGAGCAATGCCAAGCGGATGAGATGATGGAGTCCATTTTTACTATGGACGTGGCACAGATTTGCTGAGACCTAGATGACGATACTAGAAAACTAGATGACAAAGTTGAGATGAGTGAAGAACCTGAAGGACCAATCTTGGAGACTGAAAATGTGAGTTATTTTGGACAACCTAAACCACTAGAGTTGGCTGAAAGAGAAATCAAGGCACCTAAACCATCAATTGAGGAGCCACCAGAATTGGAGCTGAAACCATTGCCAGATCACCTTAAGTATACTTATTTAGGTAATAACTCAACGTTTCCAGTGATCATTGATGTTGATCTCACTAATGATAAGAAGGAAGGATTATTAGAAATACTAAGCACTTATAAACAAGCTTTGGGATGGACCTTGGCTGATATCCGAGGAATAAACCCAACTATATACATGCAAAAAATCATTTTGGAGGAATACCATGGAAAAACCATTAAAGGCCAGAGAAGACTGAACCCGAGCATGAAAGAGGTAGTAAAGAAATAAATCATAAAATGGCTGGATGCCGGGATAATTTATCCCATTTCTGATAGTTCGTGGGTTAATCTTGTGCAATGCGTGCCAAAGAAGGGTAGCATGACTATGGTACAAAGTAGCAAATATGAGTTGATTCCCTTCAAAACTGTCACAGGATGGAGAGTGTGCATGGATTATATGAGGCTAAACAATGCCACGCGGAAGGACCACTTCCCATTTCCCTTTATCGATCAGATGTTAGATAAGTTGGCAGGTAAGGCATTTTATTGTTTTCTGGACGGCTACTCGGGCTATAACTAGATTGCCACTGCCCCAGATAATCAAGAGAAAACCATGTTCACTGTCCATATGAGGCATTTATTTTTAGAAGAATGCCATTTGGATTGGGTAACGCTCCATCAACGTTTCAACGTTGCATGATGTCTATTTTTTCTGACATGATTGAGAAAAATCTAGAAGTTTTCATGGATGACTTCTCAGTGTTTAGCAAAACATTCGAGGAATGCCTTCAAAGTTTGGAACTTGTTTTGCGGAGATGTATTGAGACTAACCTGGTCCTGAACTAGGAAAAATGCCACTTCATGGTGAAGGATGGCATAGTTCTCGGGCGCAAAGTGACCAAGAGAGGACTGGAAGTTGACAAAGCAAAATTTGAGGTAATCAAACAATTGCCACCTCCTAAAAGTATAAAAGGTATCAGAAGTTTTTTTTGGACATGCATGTTTTTATTGTCGTTTTATTAAAGATTCCCTAAAATTCTCTAAACCTTTATGCTTGCTTTTGGAACAAAATATCGCTTTTGCATTTAATGATGTTTGTTTAAAAGCATTTCAGGAACTTAAAGAAAGGTTGATTAATGCCCATATAGTCGTGGTACCAGATTTGAATGAGCCATTCGAGCTCATGTGTGATGCTAGAGACTATGTCGTTGGAGCAGTGTTGGGACAGAGGTGTGGAAAAGTTTTTCATTCCATCTACTATGCCAGCCGAATGCTAAACAGAGCCTAGCTAAACTAAACCACAACATAGAAAGAATTTCTCATTGATGTCTTTGCGTTTGACAAGTTCATATCTTACTTGGTAGGTAGCTAAGAAGGATGCCAAGCCCAGAATAATTTGATGGACACTCTTACTGCAAGAATTTGACCTCGAGATTCGAGACAAGAAAAAGAGTGAGAAATTGGTAGCTAACCACCTTTCACGTTTAGAGAATCACCTTGAGGATGGTAGAGTTGTCGTCATAAGGGATGAATTCCCCGATGAGTACTTACTTGAATTCAATTATATGTCGTGCCACACAGACATAGTCAACTACCTGGTAAGCAATATTTTGCCATCGGATCTGGTAAGTAATGCCATGAAACGATTTCTGTGAGATGTTCGGCAATATTATTGGGAAAAATCGATTCTATTTAAGCAGTGTATTGGTCAAGTAATACGTTGATGTGTGCTAGAAGATGAACAACACAACATATTACAATTATGCCATGCAACACAATATGAGGGCCATTTTGCTCGGATGAAAACCACGGCCAAAGTGCTGCAGTCAAGATTCTTTTGGCCCACACTTTACAAGGATGCCCATAATTTTGCCAAGGCATGTGATCGATGCTAGCATACAAGTAACATCTCTGGTAGACATCAATTGCCACTCCAGAACATTATGCTAGTAGAATTGTTCGAAGAGGAATAGACTTCATGGGTCTCTTTCCCCCATTATTTGGTAACCTATATATCCTTGTAGTTGTTGATTATGTCTCAAAAATGGGTTGAAGCTATTGTTTTACCAATAAACAATGCCAAGGTTGTTGCCAAGTTCCCGCATAAGCATATTTTTACTCAAATCGGTGCCCCATAGCTATCATACTTGATGAAAGTACACACTTTAAATGTAATTTTATTTCTAAAGCTCCGTGCATGTATGGAATCCAGTAAAGAATTGCCACAGCTTACCATCCATAGAAGAATGACCAGACAGAGATCTCAATCAAGGAGATTAAGAACATTTCGGAGAAAACTGTGAACCCAACAAGAAATGGCTTGTCCTTAAGACTAGATGACTCACTTTAGGCTTACAGAACAACTTTTAAGATTCCTTTGGGAACCTCCCCATAAAGACTCATTTTTGGGAAGGCATGCCACTTGCCAGTAGAGTTGGAACATCAAGCTTATTGGACAACCAAAAAGCTCAATATGGAATGGAGGGCTTCCAAAGAGAAGATACTATTAGATTTGTATGAGCTAGAAGAATTTCGAGCTCAAGCCTATGAGAATGCCAAGTTGTATAGAGAGAAGACAAAAAGGTGGTATGATAACAGAATATAACCAAGGTAGTTTGATGCCCGTCAGAGAGTTCTTTTATTCAGCTTTAGGTTGAAGCTATTTCTTAAGAAGCTTAAGTCCAGATGATTGGGTCCCTTTGAAGTTGTCAAGCCATATGCTCATGGAGCAGTTAACATTAAGGATTTGAAGATTGGAACAATTTTTAAGGTGAACGACCAAAGGTTGAAATGTTATCTGGAAGGTAATCAAGGTAATGCCAATGAGACCATTCTCTTGGTAGATATTAAATGATTTTGTCATTTTCAATCGACCAGTGTAAATAATTAGGTTAGTAATTTTTCTTTTTTTTCAATATTTTTTTATTTTATATTTTTATTTTCATGACTGCATTGAAAAAGGTCTGCTTTAAGTGAGTGTAGGTACATGTTACATTGCCATGTAGTATGCCGAGATGAGGGTTGCCATGTGGAATGCAACATTGCACAATTGAACTCGTGTGAGTTAGGCTGAAGAATAGTAAATTTTTTTGGCTAAGTGCGAGATTTAAACCAGGGTAAAAATTGAAATTCAAATTTTCAACCCAATCTTTTTATCATATCCCTTTTCCCATGTCGTCTCTTCACCTTCCACCCTTAGTTTATTATCATCCATTAGCTCATCATTATTGCTTAACCCTAAACAGGCCACTCCTTCATCATTATCCCTATTTAATCCCACCATTAAAACCCTCAACTATTACTTTTCTCTCTATTTTAACCCCAACCTTTTCCTTAGCCTAAATTTTACACTCTTTCCTTTTATCTTATTTTGGAAGAAAGCAAGAATCCAACTCCTCTTTTCCCCAAATTTTTTCTGATTTCTCCCAAAAGTTTCTCCATGACATCTTCTTCAACACCTTTCAAGATTTTCTTTAATGAAGAAATTCACAAGAAATACGAGGAGAACTTTGCCACAAGAACGTTTTGCTGCGAGAAGAATTTTGAGTTCAAGAACGAACCTAGCTTGGGTTATCCATCGGAGTTCATGACGGTGGTCAAGAAGCACAAGTGGGAGTTGTTTTGCCAACAAACGGGGCAAGTCTATTCCAAAATTGTTCGAGAGTTCTATGCCCACCTCACGACCAAACATTCACCTTTATTGCTTATACGAGGTGCATGTGTTAGATTTGATGAGGGGTCTATTAATAATATGTCTAAAATGGACGATGTAGGGGAAGAGCACTATGCGTTTGTTGATTCGTTAGACGCTGCCAATAGGAAAAAGATGCTGAAAAATTTATGTGAACCTAACACTCAGTGAAATGTATCATCAAAAGGCCACCGGACGGTAAAGCGGATGACACTAAAGCCACGGCCGAAAGGGGTAGAACCACTTCTTGAAGGAAAATCTAATGCCAACCACCCATAACAAGATTGTCTCAAATGAGAGGATGACATTATTACATTCGATCATCATGGGTCGCAAGATCAACATCGGTCGTATCATTATTGATGAAACTTATAAGTTCACCGATAAAGGAAGTGGAAGTTTGTTTTTCCCTTTATTAATCTCTAATATTTGCATGCAGCACAGTGTGCCAAAGCTTGAAACAGACAAAGTCCAAGAAAGCAGGGGAATAACTATCACTTCTGCCCTTGGAGGCAACTCATTGCCAAGGTGAAGGGAAAAGGAAAGACTGCAGAGCCGGTGTCCAAGGCCAAGGTGCCCAACACAGAACCTGAGATTCATATGCCAGCTGGTTCAGTGGCAATGCTCTCTCAAATCTACCAATGCTAGGAGCTCATTCTTGGGACTATGCCATCAAGAAAACTCTTGAAAGAATGTCTCTGAGTGTTTTTCCAGCCTTCCCTAAGTTCCCTACTAACCTCCTTGCCAACGATGATGTGCCAGCCAGTCCTCATTCTGTCTATACTTCGACGTAATCAGATGCCATTTTCCTAGTGTCCCCTGTCCATGTTGAGTCTGCAAGAACAGACACGCCACCTGGATAAGAAGAAGAAGAAGAAATTCAAGTCAAAGTTGCCGCAACACTTGTTGCACTTGCCTCCTCCGCTACTATTGAAGCTCCTGCAACCTCGAAGCCAATGCAGATTGTCAAGGAATTTCTCTGTGACATTGGAGCTTCCACAGCCACATCAAAGCCCAGTATGAAGGGAAGGAAACACATGGCTCCTGATCGTGTGAGCTTTGTCAAGAGAAAGACTCGTGTCACACGCCAAGAAAACTCCGAAGGGGAGTCATTTCCCCTAAAACTCCTTACATTCATTTTGTTCATGCATGTCATCTCATTTCTTTTGTTTATATTTGTTTTCATGCATTGAGGATAATGCACACCTTTGGTTTGGGGGTGTGCGTTGCCTCACATTTTTATTTTCCATGCCATGCATTCATGTTTATATTTTGTTTGCATTTTGTTACCATTTAGATTAGGAATAATCATGCATACCAAACCATTAAAAAAACTTTTGTTGCCTCAGTTAAATTTGGAATTTTGTCAACACTTTGCTAGAGTAGTTAGAATTTGCTTTAGTATACTCTGTCCGATGATGAAATTTAAAGTCCTTAGTTTGCATATGGCGACAGGATAGTAATGTCAGGTCTGCTTGGCAATTGATCTCTAGTTTAGGAAACTAAAGTCTCACTTAACATGTAGTATGCATCTAGTTCCTAAACAAACTTAGAATTCTTGAAACTAAGCTCAGAATAAAAAATGATGATGTCAGGGTAAAAGAAAATAATAAGGAAACAATGTTTTGCTAAGGCAAGAAAAAAATGTAGAACTCTCCTTTTCCTTAGAGATAATAAGTCACTTGGGGCTTCGTGGTTTGCTCCTTCTTAGTTTTCAAGTCAAAAATTTTATGGTATGAGTTGAAGAGTAAAGCCTAGTAATGTCTGGACTAACGTGGGGGTCCGTGCTATGCTCTCTCTTATTTCTCATGCCAAATAATATTACAAAGGAAGACTGAAAATATTGCCAACAAAAACACATGGCAAATAAAAGAAAAAAATAATTCTGAGTTTGGGTGATAGATTTGACTAAGGGAGTTAAAAGGAATCTTGATGCATATTGCCTGCACTTCAAGCACACTTCATGACCATAGGCTAGTGTTATATTGTTGCACTTGAATTTTCTTATCTGCTTGACATTGTTGCACTGAGATATCTGAGGATAGAACTAGGGCCAGAATCTGCTTGCTAGCACTTGTTGACATTCAGAACAATTTTGCAGAGGTATATATTTTTATTTTTTCTGTTTTCTTAATTGTTTTACTTGAGGACAAGAAATGAGCTAGGTTTGGGGGAGTGTTAACTCCTAGAAAGTACTGATTTTATGCATATTTTACAATGCTTTTGCTTGTCTTTAGGTATATATGTTCCCATTTAGTTGTTAAAATCATGCATTTGCATAAGGAGTTAGGGAGTTGTTCTTTTGCTAGCGTGAAGGGTTTTTTTGTTGGCGTTGATGCAGGTTAGGAGCAGGACATGCTTGGCAGAGCAGCGCAGAAGCAGAAAGCAGGAAAAGTAGAAGAGAATTACCGAGTCGCAATTGACAAAGTTGGACTAGAGATTTCCAAGACTCGGTTGGTAAAGAATGGATGTTTGATGCCCGGTCAAAGTAGCCGTTGAGCCAGTACATTCCAACCCTAAAATTTAAAAGAAGATAAAAGGATAACACGTTTTATTCTAAGTACGGAATCAAATTTCAAACTAAAACCCACTCTAGGGTTTTCCATGCTTGCCTATTTAAAGGAAGGGATCGATCAACTCAAGGGAGAGCACCGTGGTGAAAGAGGAAACTAGAGGTTGTGTGGTTCAACCATCTTAGACTGAGAGCTCTAGAGCATCGAAGAGCTGCATCGACGAATCTCCTTCTTTCCCATTCTCTTAGTTTTATTTTTATTTAAGTGATGATGTTGAGATACCATGTTATTTTTTGAACTAAGCCTTTTACAATTGGTTGAGGATGTTTGCGATTAACGCTCTATTTATGTTTGGTTTTTAATAATTTGAATGCCTTGGCATTATTTTTTATCTGGCTAGCACTTCTTTTGTAACACCCGTGTTTTGGGGTTAAGAGTTAGACGCGTGAGTTGGTTCGAGTCGTTAAAATCGATTTTTATTTAAATTGACCTTAGTTTTGATTTAATTGAGTTTTAAAAATGAAAAGGGTTGCATTTTTGTAAATAAGTGGAAAAAGTGATGACAACCTTTTTGAAATTAAAAAAAAACAAAAAAATGCTTCATCTTTCCCCCATTTTCACGTGGAAATCAACCCAAACCCCTCTCAAACCCCTATTAACTATTCCATTTGATTTCATCATCTATTCAAGGGCATTTTCAAAGGTAAATTCATTTCTCAACTCTCCTCATCATCCCCATCATTTACAATGTCTTAGATTTGAAAACTATCATCTTTTTGGAATTTCAAGTTTAAGGAAAGTTTGAATTTTTAATGGGTTTTTCATTTGATTTTGATTTGTTGAGTTGGGTTTTGGTTTAATCTCATCTAAATTCACTTAATATCATGAAATGATTGGATTTGGGTGAAAACCCGAAGCGGGTCTTTGGGGCAATTTTTAAAGTGACTAAACTTTAGTTTTTTAGGTGTTTTTGTGTTGGGTTGAAGGGCTGATGGTATAGGGTTGTTAGGGAAGTGTTTTGGGACCTTTTAGATGTCATTTGGGTGCTAGAAATCATAGTTTTCAGCTGGGTATTTGAGGAGCACGAAAATAGAAGTTTTGTGGATTGTTTGGGTTTGAATTTGTGAAGCTTTGACATGTGTTTGTGGGTTGGAGTTTGTGACTGAGTTTAGCATTGGATTGGTGAGCAATAATTGTGTTTTGTTTGGTTAGAAGCAAGAGGAAATATCGGGGAAGCATCGGAATCGAATCCGGGAATTGAGGAGGCTTGATTTGCTTGCTTGGTTTGCTAAGGAAGGGTGGTGAGTAAAACTTTAAATTGTTTTAAAGTTGGTTCAAGTGTGTGTAGTGGAAGGTTGGAATGAGCTTGGTAGGCCATTCCGAAATAGAAGTTAAATTGGTAGTTTAACTTCTTGCTTGTTAACAATGCTTTATATGCTTATGCCTATCTTGATCTAGCAAAGTATGAATTGGCTTTGTATGTGTATACATTGTTGTGTGTCATGATGGTTGAATGATATGAATGATGATTGATGTGATGTGGTTTAAAGGAATTGGCACTAATTAACTTACCGGGTGTAAATGATCGATCATTAGGATTAGTGTGCACACGATTGAGTCAAAACACGCGTGGCCTTGATGGCGTTGAGTCATCAAGGATGAGTACGGTGATGTAATATTCCACCGGAAATTTATTTATATTATACGTGATGATGAGTGGAATCCCATCCGTAGGGCATGTGGTGATGAGTGGAATCCCACCCATGCAAGGTCCGGTGATGAGTGTAATCCCACCGAGGTAATGTTGTTGTTGAGAGTAAATCCACACATCCGGGTAAACTAATAGTGGCCAATGTAATTGCTCTTATGATTATAATGTTGAGATAATTGATTTATATTGTTGAGCTTAATATGCTGTAAGATGCCATATTTATGACTCTTGAAACACTAGCTAGGTTGCTATGTTGATGCCTATGTATGTTGTGTGTGATGTTAAGGATTGCATGCTTGGACCCTGCATTGTTGTTGTTTTTGATTTTAGAGCATCCTCACTAAGCTTCTAGCTTACACTCTCATTTTCAACAATGTAGATCATTAACGTGGTGTTAGCAAGGAGCAAGGCGAAGGGGCTTTCCAAGTTTGTAGTTGCTCAAGTATGATTTAGTAATTAAAGTGGTAGTTTAGCAATAGGGCTACTATGTGTTTTGTATGAGCGTTGTATGACTCATGGATGTTGTTGATGTTTATGCTTTACTTGGATATGTAACCATGTTATGTGTTGGTTGAATGTTTGTATTGAGATGCTATGCTTTTGGATGAGTACATGTGTAGTTGTTGCATGTAAACTCTATGTGTGGAGACATGTGCCTTATGGGCTTTTAAATGTTTAAGTATGCCTTGATTGATATTGAAATGTGATGCAAGAATCCTTGTTATGCATATTGATTTGTTGATGTTTGGCTTTACATGTTTATTGTGGGCTAAGCATGTGTTTTTAGGGTGCTTTTCATCTAGATGGATTGTATGTTGAGCCTTGAGTGTTTTGGTAGAGTTTTGGGGCTGCCTAGTGTCTTAAACCAGCAAAAATATGTTTTTTCGCAGCCCGTGTATCGAAATGGTTGGTCTCGTTTTGATACGACCTCTTGTTTCAGGCCAGGCATTTCGATACGCCTAGGGTCCTTTTCGGTACAGATTTGCTACTGGAAATCTGAGAAATTGCCGATATTTTGGGGTTTCAAAACGGGTCTAGGTGTTTCGAAACGGTCAATATGGCGTTGACCCCGAGAAGTTGACCGTTGGGGGTGTTTCGGAATGGTTGACCTCCGTTCCGATACGGCCTTCTCGTGTGGAATTGGGGCTGTTGACCAAGTCAAGGTGTTTCGATACACCTCAAGGGTGTTTCGAAACGGCCTGCTTAATAACTTAAAAATGGGCTGTTTAACTTGTTGTTTGGGCTTGGTTGCTTTTATCCCGTGTTGTTTTCCATTGTCATGATCACATAGGATTTATACTTGCCTTTAGAGAATATATAATTAAAGAAGATTTTTTTAGGGTTGCTAATCGAGGTGAAATCCTTAACGGGTTTCGCATCGGTTTTCTCCGTGTAGCCTACTCGAACCGGTCAGCCGACCAGACCGGGGCGAGGGGGTTACATCTTTCCTAAATTCTTTTTCATATGACAGTTGGCATTGTTTGCTTATTACACCTTAATATCTTAACAAAATTGAGGGGTAACGATTAATTTTCAGGTACTAAAGAGAGAAACTTCGACAAAAGATGTTCAAGTAGATGAGCTTACTTCGGAAGTGAATCTACCCCTTAGGAGTATAGATTGAAACTTAATCAAGTTAATTAATGAAAAACTTCGCTATAGACATATATGGGTTTTAACATGGTTAACTTAGGGCATTGCTATCGACAGAGGCAATGCCACTCTTGAATTCTGCTCGGCAATAAATCCAAGGCAGAACATTATTAACGGCTAGCATAGCTAGCGTAAAATCCAGGTATCTCTTGCCAACACTAATCACCTATTTTCTTTTTGGCAAATTGTTTTCACTTTCTCTGCATTCTTTTAGTTATTATCTAAAACATAAATATCAATCAATCCAAACATCCTTGATTCTTTCAACAAGTAAACCGCTGAACAATTAAAATTCTTGGTCAATCCCTGTGGATACGATACTCAGCTTACTGTTGTATTTCTTGTTGACTGTGTATACTTACACGCAATAGACTCGCTCTTGGCATTATTTCTTACATATTCACACTACATTTTTAATTTTTTGCCAAGCGTAAGTAAAGTTGACACATACGTTTATATTTATTTTTAATCATTTAACAATGTACACACTCTCGCGCACACATGCGCTTGAACTTGAAAACACAAACAATACATATCTTAGCCTTAAGAGATGTTCAGAATTCCGTTCACAGTTTGGGCAATGAATCCTATAGCTTTGCTTTCCAACAACATTCAAGGACTATGCGGAATACGATGGCAGTCTGGAATGGGCCTGGGACAGGGCATAGGAGGAGGTTCACTAGGTGATTCAACTGCAAAATTAATAGCCCTATAATTCCCCTGTTATATAACATAATAAAATTATTCATTATAAAAATATATTAATAGTAATGTAATTAGATCATAGTGAACACAAAGCACCCAGGTTCTTTTTCATGTGCATTAAGAAGTCATTTTTCAGATTTAAAAAATAATTACTAAAAAAGTTTGAATCTGTTGATTTTACTTACCCCTCCCGAGCTGCCTTCCTCCAGCCATGCTGAAAGTGGAGATGAAAAGAGCGGAAGCCAGGAGAATGCATAGCATTACAAACAATGCCCCTTTCATTTTGGATTTATTTATTTTTTTCTAATCTCTCCACTGCTATTTGTAGGCCAATATTTCCAGGTTTACAATTCACTTATTCAGTTTTATAAAAACCTGCAAAATTGACAAAGGAAGCACTGCAGAAATTTCCATGGCAGAACCAAGTCCTATTTCTTTACTTTATATTATCTCACTTGGAAAAATTAGAGTTATTGGGGGGGGGGGGGGGGAATTCAAATTAAAGAAAACGCAAATTTCTAATCAAATTGCTAACGTATGTCTTTATAAAAAAATTATGAGTAATACATGTCAGTAATAAAATAAATCAAAGTCCATGTTTCTAAAATGACTCATCAATTCAGAAATTCAACCAAAAATTAAAAAAAAAAGTGTTCTTTTCCTTGTCTCTTTTAATTTCTCTGTCCACAAAATCAAATCTCACTAACTATAACGAAATATAAATCTTTTATTTTTCGGTGTCTTTTTTTAATGCCCCATAATAAAATGACTCATTAATCAATAATTTTTCAAAATAAACCCTGAGATGTATTGTATTGGTTATTTATCTCAGCCATTAACTATGAGCTTAGGAGTTTGAATCCTGTCTATAAAAATAAAATACATTTCATGGTCAACTATTTACCTCTTCATAAGAGCGCTCTTAATGAGTGATTGGTCACAATTATCAGTAATTGATTTCTAGGTTGAAACAAAATAATAATAATTTCTCAAAATAAAAGTCAACAATATTTTTCAAGTCAATGTGTATCCATTTTTCTTTACGGATATTGATATCTAGTTAAGTGATAAGCACTCTTATTTTTATGGCTGTTTGATGCTGAGAGTCCTTGCGACTTGCGAGGACATGGGGAAACACCGAAACATTAAAAATAAAAGGGTAAGTTACACAGATGACCATCATATTATTGGTAAAGTCGCGATTTAATCACCTTATTTTTTTAAAGCAAATAAACCACTAAATTATTAAATTGACCACCAGCCGTTAGAGGTTAACAGAAGGGTGACGTGAAGTTAAAATAATAGGGGTAAAATTACACATTTGGTCATCGTTACTTATACACTCTATTAATTTGATCCTAATTTTAATTTAATAAAATTAATTAATTATTTAATTAGGTGGTGACACATGTATGGCAAGAGTTAAAGTAGTGGCTTAGTCACTACACCAATCACATGTTTGCTATGAATCACCCATTTTAATATATGTCTTATTTTATATATATATATATATATTTTAACTTCACACATATATAATCATCAAATTATTATTTTTAATTTAATTAAAATTTTCAATTAAACTATTATATATATGCTAAATTATATTTAAAAAAATTTAAATTATGATGAAATTTCATTTAACGAATCAAAAATAAAATTTTTAAATTTTGAATTATTAATTCGATTGTTATATATGTAAAATTAAAAATATATATAATACTTTCATTAAATGAAATGTTATTATAATTTAAAATTTTTATTTTTGAGTATAATTTAACACATATATACTAATTTAATTGAGATTTTTTTAATTAAATTAAAAAATATAAAAATTTAAATTATTAATCCGATGATTATATATGTAAAATTAAAAATATATAATAATTTTGGTTAAATAAAATTTTATTATAATTTAATTTTTTTATTTTTAAATATAAGTTAACATATATATAATAATTTTATTGAATTTTTTAATTAAATTAAAAAATAATTCAATGATTATATATGTGAAATTAAAAAAATAAATATAGAAAAGAATAAGACATATATTAAAATGGGTGATTCAAAGCACAAACGTGTGCTTGGTGCTGTGGCTAAGCCACTGCTTTAACTCATGTCATACATGGGTTTAACTCTCACCTAGCGCATATTGTGCTAATTTTGTTTTTCTCCTTTAAATAGGCGGTGACACGTATCACCACCTGATTGGAGCAGAAAAATAAATTTATTAAATTAAATAAAAATAATTAAAGTCTTCCAATAAGTGTCACCACCTAATTAAATAATTAATTAATTTTATTAAATTAAAATTAGGATCAAACTAATAGAGTGTATAAGTAATGATGACCAAATGTGTAATTATACCCCTATTTTTTAACTGTCACATCACCCTGTCGTTAACCTCTAACAGCGGGTTGTCACATTGTAGCCAATCTAATAGTTTGGTGGTTTAATTGTTTAAAAAAAAATAAGGTGGTCAAATCGCGACTTTACCAATAGTGTGGTGGTCATCTATGTAGTTTACCCAAAATAAAATCTTTCAACCTTATTGCATGTTCTAAGAAATTTTAGGATTTACTTTGATTTTTAGGACTTTCTTTTAACAATAAAAAAATAGTGTGATCAAGACGATTGTGAACCATATTAAACTTTTTTTGTCCGATTGGATTTCGAGTGCTCAAACTAGTTTTGTTCCAGGAAGGTCCACTACGGACAATCTTATTATAGCTTAGGAAGTTATTCACTCGATGCGGAGTAAGAAAGGTTTTGTAGCTATTAAAATTGACCTTGAAAAGGCCAATGTCAAGCTTGAGTGGTAATTCATTGACAACACATTGCAGGATGTTGGTCTTCCATATAGTTTTCGCCGGTTAATTATGCGTTGTGTAACATCGGTCTCGAAACAGGTGCTTTGGAATGATTCGCCGTCACATGGGTTACGACAAGGAGATCCCTTGTCCCCTTATCTGTTCGTTTTTTGCATGGAGAGGTTAGCGCAGGTTATTCAGAAGGCGTTCGAGGGAAGAACTAGAAACCGATTCATCTTACCAAATTGGGTCCGAAGATTTCTCATTTTTTTACCGATGATATGATGCTTTTTTTCGGAAGCATCGCTTCAACAGGTATCAATTATTGAGGAAGTTTTGCTGTAGTTTTGCTCTAGGTCTGGATAAAAAGTCGGTGTGGCAAAAACGAATGTGTTTTTTTAGAATGTTGATGTGCGGTTATGTCATGTCATTTGTGGGCAATTTGGCTTTCAAGAAGTGGGTGACTTGGGAAAGTATTTAGGGGTACCTTTGCTTCATTCTTGGGTACAAAGGGCACTTATTCTTACGTGGTGCATAAGGCTCAGGATAGGCTTTCAGGATGGACGACGAAAAGTTTTTCCCTGACAGGTCGTATAACACTTGCGAAAACAGTTTTATCTTCTATTCTGTTTTATACTATCAATCAACTCTTCTACCAAAAGAAGTGTGTTTGGAACTGGAGAAGTTGATTCGGAGTTTTACCTGGGGTCGTAGTAAGGGACAACGAGGGGTGAGTCTTGTGAATTGTTGGCTCGAAACTGGGTGGTAGAACTACAACAAGTTTGTAGACAAACGAATCGAGTGGCTGATGGGTTGGCTAAGATCGCTGCGAGGATATTGTGAAACCGATAAATTGATTTTGATATAACTAAAGAATTTAAAGACTGAATTGAAAATGAGAAAATGAATTTTTAAGTCCTCAAACCTCTCTATATGTTCAAAGGAAAATGCCTAAGTTAAAGACTTAATTTGTCAAAACTTTTCTAAGTGTTCTTGAAGCCAAAATAGTGATTTTGGAGTCACCGTTTCGGAACGGTCTTAAGCGTTCCGGAACACTTTTGAAACTGTGAACCTGTGTTTCGGAACGTGTATCGAAATGATTTTGAAATTGTGAACCCTTGTTTCGAAACAGGTTTCGAAACGGCTTAATAACATCGAGACGGTTTGACTCGTTTCGATACGATAGTATCGAAACGACCTCAAACGTTTCGAAATGGCAGTCAAGCCAGATTTCAAAAATATGACCGTTGAAGTTTTTAATTGATTTATATTGATCGTTAAGGCGTATCGAAACACATTCAGTCCGTTTTGATACGAGTTTTGACAGTGGCTAAATGTATCGAAACAGCTCTTAGCGTATCGAAAAGATCGTAACAGTTTCGGTACGGGCTCTTTAATGCAACCCAACGGCTCTTTATTTTTTGGTCTTTCGAAACAGGATCGGGCGTTTCGAAACGGGTGGTTGCATACTACATTTATGGAGGGAAGATAACATCCCCAACTGATCTATTGATGAATGCAACAACCTCAACGGCTAGAATTCAATGAGAATGTATAAAATGGACCTTTAAAAGCTTCAGCAATAACTATTGATCCAAAAGCAAACATTCAAACATCAAATCCAAGCATTTGTGCCTAAATCTCATTATTGTCTTGTAACCCCAATTGTAATTTTCATTCTTAACCTTTCAATTAGGTTGAGTGCTTGTAATTGTGCTACTTTGTGTATTGAGAGATACTTGTTTTAGCCAACAACTTCTTTGTTATTCTTGTATAAGGATTGGGTCAAATTTTGGGTAGAAAATTTGACCGATATTGTAACGGTTACCTCCTTAGCCTAGAAAGGGGAAGAGCAATTAGTGGAATTGTTGAAAATCCTTAGTGAAGCTAAGGTAGTGGATGTAGAGTTCGACTGGAACTTGAACCACTCTAAATTTCCTTGTCTACCATTTTTATTTGTCAATTCCACTTCCAAAAAGTTTAAAAAAACCCAATTCACCCTTTATTGGTTTATATTGATCATTCGATCCACTCAACAATTGGTATTAGAGCCTACCTCTTTGAAGGATTAACAACCACAAGAGGAGTTCCTATGAAGAGTGTGATCATCCAAAAATCAAGACATGACATCTACCTCCGGATCTAGCATGTACGAGTCTTAATCCACTACAAAACCGCCATTCTTCAATGGTGACAACTATCCATTTTGGAAGAACCGGATGCGCCTCTTCATCAAGTCCATTGATTACTTGGTTTGGGTTGTCATTGAAGATGGTCCCTACATTCCATTGAAGAGAGATGACGAAGGAAAGTTGGTTCTAAAGAAGAAGATCGAGATGAGTGAAGATGAGAGGAAGAAGATCCAAATAAATGACAAAGCTCTTCACATGCTCTTTTGTTCTTTCGGTCCCGACATCTACTCCAAAGTCTCATTCATTGAATGTGCCAAGGAAGTGTGGGATACTCTGGAGACCACCTATGAGGGAACCAATGATGTGAAGGAGACCAAGATTAGTATTCTCAATCTTAGTTATGAGAATTTCAAGATGGAGCCCGACGAAACGGTGTCCAAGATGTTCGATCGCTTCTCAACCATCGTCAACTGGCTTAAGGGCTTTGGAGAGACTATTCCAGAAGACAAACTTGTCTGAAAGCTACTCTACTCACTTCCCGAATCTTGGGATGAGAAGAGAACCGCCATCATCGAGGCCAAAAACTTGAAGACTCTAAAACTTGATGAGCTAGTGGGTTCTCTCCTTACTCATGAAATTATGAAGCAAGGAAGAGAAGAAGAAAAGAAGAAGGAAGAGAAAAGAGTGGAGAAGCTAGAGGTAGAAAAGAAGAAGAAAATGGGAGTGGCTCTCAAAGCTTCATTACTTGAGGAGAGCACTTCTAGTGAGGAGGAGGATTTAGAAGAATTGGCTATGATAGCCAAAAGATTCTCACGATTTATGAGGTCCAACCGAGGAAGGAAGATTCAAAGAAAGATAGACTTCAAGGGTAAAAACAAAGAAGAAGAGAGAGATATCAAATCATTTGCTTCGAGTGCAAAAAGCCCAGTCACATTCGTTCGGAGTGCCCTCAACTCAAGAAGAAGGGCTTTGAGAAGAAGAAGAAGAAGCTCAAAGCGAAGCTTGCTACTTGGAGTTATGAGGAGTCATCCGAGGATGACGAACAAGAAGTGGCCAACCTTTGCCTCATGGCACTTGAGAAGGATTCCTCCATGGTAACCTCTAACTCATCATCTTTTGACTTTACATTTGATGAATTAAATGATGCATATGATGAGTTGCAAGAGGTTTATGATGAGTTAGTTGAGAAATACAGAGAGTCGGTCATTAGGAATAAGAAAATTATTTCGGAATTAAATGATAAAAATGTCTCACTCTCTCAAGCTAACTTAAAATTTGAGAAAAATATTTTAGGTTTGAAAGATGAACTTAAATTCTTCAAAGATGAAAATGTTGACCTAAATAATCTTCTTTCTCAATGCAATAGTGAACACCAAAAGGTGTTAAATAAGCTTAACAAGCTCAAAGAGTCTTTAAAAATGTTGGTAATGTGAAGCATGAAAAAGGTGAATCATCTAAAACAAACCAACCTAGGAAAAAGACTAATAACTACAAACAAAGTAGCTTCCCTATACATAATAGAACTAAAAAGATTACGAGTGTATGGGTTCCTAAGGAACTTGTCAAATCTAATAATTTTGTTGCTATGTCACCTTGGATTCCTAAGGGAACCAAGCTTTTTGGAGCTAACACATGTGGACCCAAAATGATTTGGGTACCAAAAACAAAAGTTTAACATCTTTGTTTGTAGGGGGCATTGCTACAAGGCCAAAGCACAAAGTCAAAATTCTTGGTACCTTGATAGTGGATGCTCGAGGCATATGACCGGAGACAAGAGTAGATTCACGGACTTAAAGCCAAAAAGTGGAGGAGTGGTGACATTTGGTGACAACTCCAAAGGCCACATTAAAGGTATTGGCTCCATAGGTAATCACTCTACCATTCTTATTGAAAATGTCTTGTATGTCGATGGTCTTAAACATAATTTGTTGAGCATAAGCCAACTATGTGATAAAGGATTTAATGTCTTATTTGATAAAAATGGGTGCAAAATTGTTGACATTAAATCAAATAATATTATGCTCATAGGTCATCGCATAGGTAACATTTACATGGTGCATTTAGAAGACATACATACATCCCATGCATGTTTAGTAGCTCAAAATGAAAATGATGCATGACTATTACATAGGAAACTAGGACATGCTAGCATTAGTGTTTTAGAAAAATTAGTTTCCCTAGATCTAGTTAGAGGTTTACCCAAAATTAAGTTCCCAAATGATAAAATTTGTGATGCATGCTCTAAGGGTAAACAACATAAGTCATCTTTTAAATCCATTAATGATGTTTCTACAAGTAGGTGTTTACAACTTATCCATATGGATTTATTTGGGCCTATTAGGACTATGAGCTTGGGTGGTAAATCTTATGCATTTGTACTAGTTGATGATTTTTCTAGATTTACTTGGGTTCTATTTTTAAGTACTAAAGATGAGGCTTTAGAAAATTTCATCACATTTTCTAAATTAACCCAAAATGATCTTGAACTTAGAATTTCTCATATTAGAAGTGATCATGGAACCGAAATTCAAAATTTAGGGTTTGAAGAGTTTTTAAATGAAAATGGTATTAGCCACAATTTTTCGGCTCCTCGAACTCCTCAACAAAATGGGGTAGTTGAGAGGAAAAATAGAACTTTACAAGAAATGGCTAGAACCATGCTTTGTGAAAATAATTTACCTAAATATTTTTGGGTGGAAGCCACAAACACCGCTTGCTACATTGTAAATCGAGTAATGATTAGGCCAATTTTAAAGAAAACACCATATGAGATTTTAAAATCTAAAAAGCCTAACATTAGCTATTTTCATCCATTTGGTTGCAAGTGTTTTGTTTTAAATAATGGAAAAGATAACTTAGGTAAATTTGATGCAAAAAGTGATGAAGCTATTTTCATAGGATATTCCTTAAACTCTAAAGCCTGTCGTGTATTTAACAAGAGAACTTTAGAAGTAGAAGAATCTATACATGTTGTATTCAATGATAACCTCCTTCCAAGGAAGGATTCTTGTGATGATGATGATGTATGAATCATTAATGCCTTTGATGGAGGACAAACTTCAAAGGAGGATGAGATTCCAACAAAAGAAGAGGACACACAAGATCCACCTCTCGAAGCCTTGAAGGACCTGGCTCTTGAGGAAAAGGAAGTGAGCTACCCAAGGGAGTTCAACTATGTCAAAGATGGTGAAATCTTGGGTGATCCATCCAAGGGGGTAACCACTAGATCTTCTCTTAAACTTATGAACCATGTTGCATTTATCTCATGCATAGAGCCTAAAAATATCAAAGAAGCATTAAAAGATGATTTTTGGATTTTGTCCATGCAAGAGGAATTAAATCAATTTGAGAGAAGTAATGTTTGGACATTAGTTGATAGGCCTAGTAATCAATCTACTATAGGAACTAAATGGGTCTTTAGGAACAAACTAGATGAGAGTGGTAACATTGTAAGAAATAAAGCTAGATTAGTAGCACAAGGTTACACTCAAGAAGAGGAAATTGATTTTGATGAAACCTATGCTCCCATAGCTAGAATGGAAGCCATTAGGATGTTGCTTGCATATGCATGTTATCATGATTTCAAGCTTTTTCAAATGGATGTTAAAAGGACATTTTTAAATGGTTTTATAAATGAGGAAGTGTATGTGGAACAACCACCGGGTTTTGAAGACTCAAAATTTCCAAATCATGTTTTCAAACTTACTAAAGCACTTTATGGTTTAAAACAAGCTCCTAGAGCTTGGTATGAAAGACTTTCAAACTTTTTGATTGAAAAAGGTTTTGAAAAAGGTAAGGTGGACACTACACTTTTCATAAAAATGTATAAAAATGACATTAGTAGTGCAAATTTATGTTGATGATATCATTTTTTGATCTACTAATGAATGTTATTGCAAGGAGTTTGCTAAGTTAATGCAAGGTGAATTTGAGATGAACATGATAGGGGAGTTCTCATTCTTTTTGGGACTCCAAATCAATCAAAGGAAGGATGGCACCTTCATCAATCAAGCAAAGTACATCAAGGATATGCTCAAGAAGTTTGGCTTGGAGAATGCAAAGCCTCAAGTCACACCTATGAGCTCATCTACAAAGCTTGACAAAGATGAAGGAGGTAAGTGTGTTGACTCTAAGCTTTAACATTCTATGATTGGATCATTGCTTTACCTTACCGCAAGTAGATCAGATATCTTGTTTAGTGCTTGCTTGTGTGCTAGGTTTCAAGCTAGTCCTAGAGAGTCTCACCTTATAGCCATTAAGAGAATCTTTAGGTACCTTAGAGATACCCCTTGTTTAGGTCTTTGGTACCATAGAGACTCCACCTTCAACCTTCATGCTTATTCAGATGCGGATTATGGGGGGGGTGTAAAATCGATAGAAAGAGTACTTCGGGAACTTGTCAATTCTTAGGTAGTATGCTCATATCTTGGTTCTCTAAGAAACAAAATAGTGTAGCTTTATCTACCACCAAAGCTGAGTACATATCCTTAGGGAGTTGTTGTGCTCAAGTCATTTGGATGAAGCAACAACTCTTAGATTATGATATTAAAGTTGAAACCATACCCCTTAAGTGTGATAACACTAGTGCCATATGTTTGACAAAAAATCCCATCCAACGCTCTAGAACCAAGCATATAGAAATAATGCATCATTTCATTAGAGATCATGTCCTTAAAGAAGATGTTGTTATAGAGTATGTTGACATCTTAAACCAACTAGCGGACATATTTACAAAGCCTTTAGATAAAGAGCGTTTTTGGTCCCTTAAGAGAGAGTTAGGTCTAACTAGCCTTTCTTGACCTTTTAGGACCCTTTTTGTGCTTAAATTGCTTGATCTCTTGAAAATGCCAGGTTTATCTGTATTTACTCCTAATTTAATTCATGCTTATAGTTAGGGGGAGTATGTTTTTGTTTGCACATGTTATTCCTACTCATTCATGTCATTCATGCAAATTAAGACTTCATAAAGTTCATTTTTCTGCAATTTTAGAGCCTCATCTATACTTCCAGGCCCAGGTGTATCGAAACGGGTCCAACTGTTTCGATACGGGTGCCTTAAATATCCATCTGAGAAAAGGGTGTTTCGAAACGCCTTCAAAGGGTTTCGAAACGTTTTTGCTACTGCCAATGGGTGTATCGAAACGTGTTTCGATACGAGTCAACGTGGGATTTGATACGATCAAAGCCGTATCGGAACGGTCAGCTGGACTTGAAACGTCAGTCAACGTTCGGTGCCCGCGTTTCAGAACGGTCGAACCCCATTTCAAAACGGGTTTGCAAACAGCTTTAAAGATACTTTTTAAAGTTAAACTTTAACTTTAATTAAAATTCCTTCAAAACCCTAAAAACCCTAGATCGATTTTCCTATAAAAACCCTCTAAACCTCATTGTTTTTCACCAAATCTTGAGGGCTTTTACACTCAAACACAAGTCTAAGCAAGCATCAACAATTTTGTGCAAGGTTTTCAATCTATTCATCCAAAATCTCAATCTAAGGTATATTTTCATTTTTTTCTTTTTCCTTCAATTTTTATTCGAATCCTAGGTTAGAAAAATTTAATTTTGTATAGATTATGTGTTTTGCTACTTGGGTTTTTCAAATCTTGTAAAAAAATTCAAAATCTTAAAAAAATTATTCGAATATATTATTTTTCATTCGTATTTTTTTACTTTTTCTTTAAATTGTTTTCTCTTAAAAAAATTGTTGTATCTTTGTTCCTAATATTTGTTTTTAAACCTAAGTGGGATTTACCATTGGATTGAATTAAGGACTTTCATGTATACACTTCAATTTTAGTTACAAATTTCTTGCTTTATGTTTTTAGGATTTTTTCATGGATCCCGCTAACAAGAAACGTAAGGCGCCTCAATCGGGTGAAGCTTCAAACCAAACCGCTATTCATCCCAACCTTACTCAACTTTTTTCTTAAGAGTCTCAAAACTACCGCGATGAAGGAGCGTTTCACATATGTCAAGGAGATTATCGTTCGTCGTGAGTATGTTGTTGACATCTCGTTTCTTGACTCCGAGCGCTTTCTCTTCCGTTATCTCCACCGTTTACAAGAATGGGGCTTCCTTAGTTTCTTGAGTATCTCAGATATTTGCTACAAGCACATGGTTCTTATCTTCTACTCAAATGCCCAACTTATTAATAATGAAGACAACTCTGAAGTTGTTGGCATTGAGTCTCTTATCTTGGGGAAGAAGATTGTCATTGACATCCCTTATTTAGAGGCTACCTTTGGTCTTAAGAACAAAGGAATCGAGGATGAGACTCATTTTGGTTCTCACACCGGTTCAGTGCTTGCCTTGGATGCTCATGATAGGTTCCTCCACTTGATGATCTTGTGGTTTATTCGCCCCTCCGAAGGTGAATTCTCTCACGTTCGTCAAGTAGATTATTTTTGGCTTGAATGTTTTCGTCGTGGAGAGCGCCCAAATCTCGTTAAGATTATATTTGCCGAGGTGGTGAACAATGTGAAACTTCGTGAGACCGATGCTCTCAAATCCTTCACATATGGGATTGTTTTAAGCCATATCTTTGGCGTGCTCAAACTTGATTGCACTTATGACTCTCCAGAACCTCGCAAGCAAAAGATCGGTGAAGCTTCTCTCCACAAGGCCGGATTCCATTACATCAACAATGGCCAATGGGAACGAGTTGATAGGGATGCACCACCACCTCAAGTTGAACCTCAACCACAACTCCGATTGCCAACAATGAAGCTCTCATGGCTTTTCTCACCGAGCGGTTCAACATAATGGAGGCGGGTCTTGGTACTATAAATACTCGTTTGCAATCCATGGAGAATCGACTCACATCCCTTGAGAATCAACATCAATATATGGACATGTCATTCTCCACTTTTTATGGTCAATGGATGGATTTTCATCGCTCTCAAGCTAGGAACGATGATGATTCCATGGATGGTGATGGTGACGACGACGAGGCTTAGGATTTTTCATGGGATATCATATTAGCTTATCTAAGTTTGCATCTTTATTTCCTTTATGTTTTATGAACCTATGTTTTGATTACTTTGTTTGGGATTAAGCTTTGAACTGTATTGTTTAAGATTTATGTTTTGGATATCTGAATTCTATGACTTTATATTATGTTGTTTATTGCTTATTGCTTTTAACCTTGTTTCTTCTCTTTGATCCTTGTTTATTATTTTTGATTTAACAAAAAGGGGGAGAGTAATCTAAGAGCCAAAATTCGTTTTAAGTGTTTTTGAGTTTTAAAACTTGGATTTAAATCTTTTTTAAAACTTTAAAACCCATCTTAAATTAAGGGGGAGTTAGAATGTATTCAAGATTTTCAAAACTCTTAAAAATTTAACTTTGGTTTTGTTATATCAAAAAGGGGGAGATTGTGAAACCGATAAATTGATTTTGATATAACTAAAGAATTTAAGGACTAAATTGAAAATGAGAAAAAGAATTTTTAAGTCCCCAAACCTCTCTATATGTTCAAAGGAAAATGCCTAAGTTAAAAACTTAATTTGTCAAAACTTTTCTAAGTGTTCTTGAAGCCAAAACAGTGATTTTCGAGTCACCGTTTCAGAACGATCTTAAGCGTTCCGGAACACTTTTGAAACTGTGAACCTGTGTTTCGCAACGTGTATCGAAACGATTTTGAAACTGTGAACCCTTGTTTCGAAACGGCTTAAGAACATCGAGAGGGTTTGACCCATTTCGATACGGTAGTATCGAAACGACCTCAAACGTTTCGAAACGGCAGTCAAGCCAGATTTCAAAAATATGACCGTTGAAGTTTTTAACTGATTTTATACTGATCATTAAGGCGTATCGAAACACCTTCAGTCCGTTTCGATACGAGCTTTGACAGTGACTAAATGTTTCGAAACGTGTTTCGAAACGGCTCTTAGCGTATCGAAACGATCGTAACCGTTTCGGTTTGACCAAAATCTACAATATCACAAATGTTATTGTTGGCTTGGTGGTAAGAGCTCTCCATTCAATCTAGCTGCACGCGATTTTGAATCCCACCAATATCAAATACTTATTGCTATTTTCCTTAAATAAAAATATTGAATACACGTGTCACCATCTGATTGAATGATTAATTTATTTTATTAAAGTAAAATTAAAACTAAATTGGTTTGAGTGGAACTATTTAAATAAGTACATGGTATAATTATCAAAATTAAAAGTATAGTGGTCAAATTGACACCAACTCTATAATTAAGTGGTCATTTGTATAGTTTATCCAAATTATATTTAAGCAGGACGGCCATTTTAAGTATTAAGCCTTCAATTAACGATGGACTTCTGCAGTAAGACTTGGGTCCGTTCTATTGTGTATAAAGAATGTATTATCTGGTTATTTCGGTTGTGACTTTCTTGGTAGCTTGACACACACCATTTTCGTTGATTCAACACGTACAATCAAACGGTGAACATTTTTTCCTAGTTGCGTAATCCTTTTTATTTGAAAAACCTCTTTTGGTTGAAATCATTTTGAAACCTAAATCCTTCTTCGAGTTTTAATCTGTTGATTTCACTTACTCCTCGGCTGTCCTGGAGCCATGCTGAAAGTGGAGATGAAAAGAGTGGAAGCCAGGAGAATGCATAGTATTACAAATATTGCCCCTTTCATTTTGGATTTATTAGTTTTACTCCACTGCTATTTGTAGGCCAATATTTCCAGGTTGTACAAACAATTCAATTATTCTAATTTATAAAAACCAGCAAAATTGACAAAAGGAAGGTCTGGACTCTGGAGAAATTTCCATGGCAGAACCAATTACTATTTCTTTACTTTATATTATCTCACTTGGAAAAATTAGAGTTAAGTGGTAAGGAAAGTACATGTTTATAATCAAATTGTTAACTTATGCCTTTATAAAAATAATATATGTTAGTAATAAAGTAAAGCAAAGTCTATGTATCTAAATTGACTCACCAATTCAGAAAATCAACGAATGTTTTAAAAAATTTGATCTTTCCTTGTCTCTTTCAATTTCTCAGTCCACAAAGTCAAGTCCCTACACCTTTAACAATGGTGCAACATCACCACAGTAAAATACCAAGACACGGTCCAAGGAAAAAAGACAAGTTATTTATCAACAGCCACATATACGTGTCTTCGTAGACTAATCAGATATACAAGTGGATCAAACACGAATCTTTTAGAAGAACAACATTCTCTTTTTTACATAAACAATCCCTTAAATTCATGGCTATTCAAAAATAATTATGTAATTAAACTTGTTATGACTTTACATTCAAAGTTTTAAAATTTAAAATCCTTGAACTCTATTAATCAATAGTTTCTCAAAATAAACAATCCTTGAACTCAAAAATCTCATCCATGGGCGGATCTACAACAATATTTGAGGGTCAATTGACCCCACTTGATTTGTTGGGTATGAGATTTTTGACGAGTTAATATGAATTTTTTAGAATTTTTATAGAAAATATTAAAATTGATATCACTTAATTTGTTGAGTTATGAGGTCAGCAATAGTTATTGTAGCAGTATGAGAATCTTTCGTACCCTCATACTATACACTGACCCCACTATATAAAAATTCTGACTCCAATCTCATCCTTTAACTATGAAGTTGGGAGTTTGATCCTTATTTATGAGGATGGAGTACATTTCATAAATAATTGTTTATCCCTTAATAAGGGCACCCACAATGAGGGATTAATCAATGCTATCAACAATAAATACCTAAGTTAAACAAAAATAATAATTTCTTAAAAATAAAAGTCTACAATATTTTCAAGTCAATTTGTGTCCATTTTTCTTCATATATATCAATCTAGTTAAATAGTAAACATTCTTATTTTTATGGTTGTTCGATGCTGAGAGCTATTGTTAGGACAGGGGAAAACACCGAAACATTAAAAATAAAATCTTTCAACCCCGTTGCATGTTCTAAGAAATTTTAGGGTTTATTTTGATTTTTATGGTCTTTCTATCAACACTAAAAAAGTAGTGTGATCATTCAATTAAGGTTTAATACCTACTTTAGACCTTCAATTTTGATAAAATTCTCACTTTGGCCACTGTATTGCCTTCTCTGTCGGTCTAACCTCTCAACTTTCGAATCCATTATCACTTTTAATCCATGGACAATTTCCTTAAAAAATAATGACATGATCTTACGAGGTTATGCCATGTAAAATGAAAATTAGAAGAAAAAACATTTATTACATCGAGAAGAGCCTTATTCGATAACTTACTACTTCTTATGTCCCACTAAAATTGTTCCTTTTGACTTTTTAAATTATCACACTCAAAATCTTTTCTTGAAAAATTCAACAACTTTTAAAACATATATTTCCTATTCTACCCCTTTTTCTAGTTTCCACCACACAAAATTTAACTTTTTCAAGGACTAAATTGTTACTTGAATTATTTTACTATCATATTTCTCAAAAAAATTCTTAAAACTATGTGAAAAATAAAAAAAGGACAACTTATATGGAATGGATGGAGTAATATTTTTCATTGGAAAATGCCCAAGGGCTAGAATGATAAGATGATGAATTGAAAGTTCCGGGATGATCGAAAAAATAATAAAAAAGGCTGAAGTGAAAATTTTACTAAAGTATAGTGGCAATGCATGGGGTCCGTTCTATTGTGTATAAAGAATGTATGCCTCTCTTGGTAGCTTGACACACTCCATTTCCATTGATTCAACACGCACAATCAAATGGTGAACATAATCCTCAGATTTGCTCTTCTTGTCTTCTTCCATTTTCCTGTGTCTATTTTCTCTGTGAAATCAACCACTATTCATACAGACCAGCTGGCTCTTCTTGCATTGAAAGACAATATTATCCACCATCCTAAAAATGTCTTGACAACCAATTGGTCAGCTTCTTCCCCTGTTTGTAGCTGGTTTGGTGTCAGCTGCGGATCCAAACACCGCAGAGTCACGGCTCTAAACCTTTCTGGATTAGAACTCGTAGGCACCCTCCCATCCCACTTAGGAAATCTATCATTCCTTTCTCTTCTTTCCGTCAGAGATAATAGCTTTCATGGTACATTACCAGTCCAATTATCGAATCTGCAACGACTGAAATATATGGACTTTGGTAACAACAGCTTCAACGGAGAAATCCCACCATGGTTAGGATCATTAACCGAACTTCGAGAGCTGCGTTTGTACTATAACAACTTCGAAGGTGTTATCCCATTCTCCTTAGGCTATTTGCCAAAGCTAGAGGAGTTGAGCTTGTATGGAAACCAGCTTTCAGGTTCAATACCCTCCTCTATCTTCAATATATCTTCGTTGCAAATTATTGATCTCGGTAGTAATATGCTCACCGGTTCTATACCCTCTGTTCCACTCGATTTGGTTTTGCTCGAATTCATCAATTTCAACTTCAATAATCTCACCGGCCATATTCCAAACAATATGTTTGATCGTCTTCCGAATTTAAAAGAACTATACTTGAGTGTTAACATGCTTTCTGGTAGTATTCCACTCAGTTTATTCAAGTGTAAGAAGCTACAAAGTTTACTCTTATCACGTAACCAATTGGAGGGAAGTCTACCGGTAGAAATTGGGAATTTGAGCATGCTTCAATTCTTCTCTATTGGTCAGAACCACTTTCAAGGTAATATACACTAACCACTTTTATTTAATCTATTGTCAAATTGTGAAAGAATTCCGAATTTGATGTTAATTTTATCATTGCAGGTGAAATTCCAGCACAAATTGTGAATCTAACTCTTCTTAGGGAGTTTGATTGTTCCCATAACAACTTCACAGGTAAATGAATAAAAGAGAACTAATTTGCTTTCAATTTATTTTCCTTAATTTGTACTAATTCTTTTACACAAATAGACCAGCTTTTTATTAATAAATTAGATTAATGACAGGTACAATCCCACAACAGATTGGCAACCTAAAGAATCTGGAATACTTGAGTTTGGGAGCTAACAATCTTGTTGGTCCAATTCCTCCTGCAATATTCAATACATCAACTCTGAGTGTCATTTCTTTACTGTTCAATCAGCTCTCTGGCCGTCTTCCATCAAACATGGGGCTTTGGCTTCCAAACCTAGAAGAATTATATCTTGGAACTAATCAACTCATCGGTCCAATTCCAATGTCTATTTCCAATGCCTCTCAACTCACTATTCTTGACATGCCACATAATTTCTTCACAGGGTCCATTCCTGACACTCTTGGCAATCTAAGAAATTTAAAGAAACTCAACCTGGAAGTTAATAATCTAACTTCGTTAGGAATGAGCTTTTTCTCTTCTTTGACAAACTGTAGAGTTTTGGAAGTAATGGATTTCGGCCGCAATCCATTAGTCCTCGATAAACTTCCAGGTTTGGTTGGAAATCTCTCAAATTCTCTTCAGAGATTCTCTGCTGCTAGGTGCAACATAAGGGGTAGCATCCCGAGTGAATTTGGTAACTTAAGTAGCCTGATATCCATAAAGCTTGATGAAAATGAATTGACAGGAATGATCCCTACTGCAATTGGAGGATTAAAAGAGTTGCAGAGTCTTTCTCTTTCAGACAATAAGTTAGAAGGACAGATCCCGTCCGAGTTATGTCATCTAAACAAGTTGAGTTTCTTGGTCTTGACGAACAACAAATTGTCTGGACCGATACTTACTTGCTTAGGTAGTGTTGTTTCTTTGAGGAAACTACTCCTTGGCTCCAATATGTTTTCTTCTTCGATACCTTCAACCTTGACAGGGCTTAATGGTCTCTTGATCCTGAACTTGTCTTCAAATTCTCTCAGTGGCCCTCTTCCAGTTGATATCGGAAAGTGGAAAGTTGTGACTAGTATGGACTTTTCAAACAATCAGTTCTCCGGTGAACTTCAGAATGGGGTTGTTGATCTCAGTGACCTCACTTATTTTTCCTTATCCAATAATAGAATCGCAGGTTCTATTCCTGATTCATTTGGTGACTTGTTGAGCTTGGAATATTTGGATTTGTCAAGAAATATTCTTTCCGGGGAGATTCCCAAGTCCTTAGAGAAACTTCGTTTTCTCAAATGTTTCAATGTCTCTTTCAATAGACTTCAAGGAGAAATTCCTGATGGAGGATCATTCGGAAACTACTCAGTTGAATCATTTAAAGGGAATGGAGCATTGTGTGGTGCTGCTCGACTTCGTGTTCCAAGCTGCAAAACTAAACCTCAGAGAAATTCCAAGGCAAGAACTAAGCTCATAACAAATGTAGCTGTGCCCATTGTCTCTACAATTCTGGTGGTGGCTCTAATTATCATCATCTTCCGAAGTAGGATGAAGAAAGAAACATTGGAAACTCAAGAAGACTTGTTACCTTTAGGAATGTGGAGACGATTTACGTACCAAGAGCTTCATGAAGCTACTGATGGATTCAGTGAGAGCAGATTGCTTGGTAGCGGAAGCTACGGTTCAGTATATCAAGGGATTCTCCCAGATGGAATGACATTTGCGGTAAAAGTCTTCAAGTTAGAGTTAAACGGAGCTTTTAAGAGTTTTAATGTTGAATTTGAAGTTCTTCGCAACACTCGTCACCGAAATTTAACCAAAATCATCAGTAGCTGCTCTAATCATCAAGATTTCAGAGCCTTGGTGCTGGAGTTTATGCCTAGTGGGAGCCTTGATGAATGGTTGTATTCCAACAATCATTTTCTAGATATCTTGCAAAGGCTGAACATATTGATAGATGTTGCATCTGCTCTGGAATATCTCCATCATGGTCATACAACACCCATGGTTCATTGTGATTTAAAGCCTAGCAATGTTCTATTAGATGAAGATATGGTTGCGCATTTGAGTGATTTCGGAATCGCAAAACTCTTGTGTGAAGAGGATTCAATGATCCAAACTGTGACCCTTGCAACGTTTGGATATATGGCACCAGGTGATGCTTCTAATTTTACTCTTTTAAGTTTTCATTTCTTTCTAATAAAGGAGATGCAACCTATGGAAACTATCATATACTGATATATATATTTATAAATTCATCTGCAGAGTATGGTTCAGGAGGAATTGTTTCTATACAAGGCGATGTGTATAGTTTTGGTATTCTTATGATGGAAACTATGATGAGAAAGAAGCCTACAGATGAAATGTTTTCCGAAGAAATGAGCTTGCGGAGTTTAGTGATAGAGACGTTACCATCTATGCTAAACCAAGTTGGAGACACAAATTCTGTAAGCACACCCGGCAGGAAACATTTAGCAGCCAACGATTGCGCATTATCGGTTTTGCAAGTAGCCTTAGTGTGTTCAGTAGAGATACCAAGTGAAAGGCCTGATATGAAAGAAGTTGTCACAAAGCTAGAGAAGATCAAAGTCAAGTTATTGAGGGATATGATGGAGTGAGTTTGATGACAAGGCATTTGTTATTTTAATTACAAAACACTAGTACTGTCTGCTACTCATTTTAAGGGTCTGTCTTATTTTCAAGCAATGTATTTGTTTTTCTCATAATTACTGTTTTCTGCTAGAATAAGACCCCGTTCAACTGCTTTACTTTTTTAGCCGCACCACCCAGACTCACCCTAATCTCAGCGATCATGGCAGAACCAACAACAGACTTACCAGCACCATCAACGATAACTCGTCTACTATTATGAACTATCACACCAACCGCAGCTTGCCTAGTACTAGGGCAGAATGCTCCATCAACATTCACACATATATGTATGCATGTTATAATAGAACTTGGACTAATCCCCGTTTGTTCATGCAATCACCCTTAAGAATAAAATCTAAAAGATTTAGAGTTCAATTATTAACAAATGTGACCTATTCCTTCTCCACATGTTGCATCTTAATTGTTATAAAAAAATAAGAAGAAAACTTATCTATTTTATTATCACACAACATTATTGAATACTGATAAACTTTTTCTTATAAATTCATATACAAAGTATAGGTCAGAAGGAGTTGTTTTTATAAAAGCTGATGTGTATAGTTTTGGTAATCATATACAGAGAATGTATGCATGTTATAATAGAACTTTGCGCTGTACGACTACATCTAACAAACAAAGTAGCCATGCAAACACAAACAACACATATATTAGGGGACTCAAGTTGATACCTGTGAGGTGTTTTTTACTGTATAAATCCTATATGATTTTAGAATTAGACTCGACCGTCAGAAAAGTGTCTAATATATATATATATATATATATATATATATACTTTTAGATATGTGTCTAAATTATTTCTTGGATCAAATATGTGTTTAACATTTCATTCTATAATTATTATAAGGTTTCTCCGTCAACGGCTGTTAAAAAAATTCTTAATTACTACTATTCATTTAATTTTTATTATTTTTCGGTTAGTTTGATCCCTGAACTTTCAATTCGTTATTTATCATTCTAGCTCAAATAATACTGTCTGATCTAATAAAATTCTACCAGGTGTGTAATAAATGTTCTTTTTTTTCTAATTTTCTTTTTACACCTGACATAACTTCATAAGATCACGTCATCTTTTTTTAAGGAAATTGTCCATGGATTTAAAGTGATAACAGATTTAAAAGTTGAGAGGATAGACTGATAGAAAAAGTAATGAAATGACCAAAGTGAGAATTTCATCAAAATAGAAGGTCTAAAGTAGGTATTAAACCTTAATGGAATAATCACACTGCTTTTTTATTGTTAATAGAAAGACCATAAAATTCAAAGTAAACCCTAAAATTTCTTAAAACGTGCAATGAGGTTGAAAGATTTTATTTTTAATGTTTCGGTGTTTTTCTCCTTGTCCTACAATAGCTCTCAACACCAAACGACCATAAAAATAAGAAAGTTTATTATTCAACTAGATTGATATCTATAAAGAAAAATGGATACATATTGACTTGAAAATATTGTATTTTTATTTTCAGTCAAGATATTTATTTTGTTTGAATCAAATTATTTATGGTGGATCAAACCTTTGATCTCACAATTAAGAGATGAGATGAATAATCAACAACTTTAATTACATAACTTCATACAACTAAGGAATTGTCTCGGAAAAAAGAGAATGTTATTCTTCTTATAAAATTTGATTTTGAACAAGTTTATATGCAAGTGGTGCACAATTTTTTTAAAAAACAAACTGTCGTGTATATTTGATTAGTGTGCAGGGATACCTATACGTGGATGTTGATAAATAACGAGTCTTTTCTCCTTGCTCTCTTGGACCGTCTCTTGGTGTTTTACTGTGGTGATGTATAGGGGCGGGTCTAATGTACAACAAGTCTAGGGTACGGTTAAAAACTGAAAGTTTTGATATTTGTCTAAAAATTTAAAATGTTAAATTTTTTGATAATATTTTAGGTTAATTTTTTCTACAAGTATCGAAACTTATTTTGTGATTGTTGTATTCGAAATTTAGGATGAATATTTGATGAAACATTATTTTACTGTTAATTGACATTAAATCTTTTTTCAAATATAAACTGACGGTGTATATTCGATTAGTGTTTTACTATGGTGACGTTGCTCCATTGTTAAAGGTCGATGGATTTGACTTTGTGGACAGATAAATTAAAAGGGACAAGGAAAGATATAAATTTTTTTAATTCTTGGTTGCTTTTCTGAATTGGTGAGTCAATTTAGATATATGAACTTTGACTTACTTCATTACTGACATACATTACTAATAATATTTTACAAAGACATGTTAAGAATTTGATTAGGATTTTGTGCTTTCTTTAATTTGAATTTTCTTCACTCCATTGATTATAATGTTTTCAAAGTGAGAGAATATAATTAAACTAAAGAATTAGTATTTAGTTCGGCCATGGAAATTTCTCCTGTCCTTCCTTTGTCAATTTTGCTGGTTTTTACAAGTTAGAATAATTGAATTGTTTGTACAACCTGGAAATATTGGCCTACAAATAGCAGTGGAGTGGGAGGGGATGCTTAACCCAAACAACAAAGAGATTAGAAACAAATAAATCCAAAATGAAAGGGGAAATATTTGTAATACTTTGCATTCTCCTGGCTTCCACTCTTTTCATCTCCACTTTCAGCATGGCTCGAGGGGGGCAGGTAGACAACCGTAAGTAAAATCAACAAATTAAAACTTTTATAGTAATGTTTATTATTAAAAGGTTAAGAATATGTATGAACAAACATTACCTTCTAATCATCTTTAGACTATTCATATATATATACGATAAATATTAATATATTTCTATAAATGAATGATTTTAATTATACTATATAACATGGGAATCATAGGGCTGTTGATTTTGCAGACGATCCGAATAGAGAACCGCCTCCTTTGTTATGTCCCAGGACCAATCCAGACTGCCATCCGCCTAGAGCTTGACTGTTGTGGGAAAGCAAAGCTATACGATCCATTGCCGGAACTGTATGCAAATTCTGAAGATCCCCTAAGGCTAATATATGTGTTGTTTGTGTTTGGAGACTCGAGTTGATACCTATCTTCTTTCTTTCTCCTCTATTTTTAAATTTTTATCAAGAATTACTTTGTTGTTGTGATATTTTTTTCTGTCTCTTGGCACACTTTTAATATTATTTGGTCGTTCTTTTTGTTTTTTTCTCGGCGTTGAATTTGAACTCGATTGATCAAGATGACGCTTATTTTTTATTATGTTGATTTCCCTGCTTTGAACTCTCGGATTGGATTATGATATGCAGCTTGCGTTCGTGGATAGTTTTCTCACGATACTCGGCTATGATTTGCAGTTATAGGTGGTCTTTCAATAGTTCGATCCCCTTTTGTGGTTCGTTTGTAGATGTTGTCAGATCTATTCGTATCTATCTTTTGTTCGAGTATTTTGATTGAGATTTAGGTCATGTTTGACAATTAGCATATTACATTAGCTGATAGTTGATAGTTGATTGCATTAGCTGGTTTGACTAGCGGATTGTATTAGCTGATTGTATAAGTTTGGTAAAATTAACTGATAGTTGTTAGATTATTTAAACAAGAAAAATGACATATAAGGATATTATTATATTCAATACTTGTTTGAATAGTTTATTAGTTATCAATATTTTGTATCTAATTAATACTAATTAGATTTATAAAAATATTTTTTAATATAACTTTACTAAACATATTCGAAGAATTTATATATTAATTTATTATTTATATAATTATTTTGAAAAATTACAAAGAACACACGAATGAGGAAATAGAAGAAAAAAATAAAACAAATTAAAGAAAATATTTAATTTAAATTATTTGGAGATTTTTAGTAATGGTTAAGTGTAAAAAAATTTTACAACTCCAATATCAAATATCTAATCTCAAAAAGCTCATATTAGCTCAAACCAATGTTTACCAAACATGGACCTTTTTCCTATATGGTAATTGTATGATCTCAAGTGGCTAGTTTCTTGGTCGAGGGTTATAGAAAAATGTTCAAATTATGTGTTTAAGTTACGTTTATAAGTAAACCGTCATTGTAATTTTGAATATTTCATCTTTTTAATAAAACTAATTGTTTTTTTAAATAGCACAATTGTAATTAATTATATTATAATTAATAATTTTTTGGATAATCTAAAGGTGATTACAAGATAGACCATGTTTGGAAATTAGCGCATAGCTGATAGCGGATAGATGATTTGACTTGCGGATTGCATTAGCTGATTGTATAGAAGTGTTTGGTAAAATTAATTGATAACTGATAGGTGTTTGATTTTTTGAACAAGCAAAATGACATATAAGGACATGATTATATTCAATACATGTTTGATTAATTTATTAGTTAGTATTAATATTTTGTATCTATAAATATTGATTGGATTATGAAAATTATTATTTTTAACATCTTTACTAAGCATATACGAAGGATGTATATATTATTTTTTATTTGTGAAATTTATATATTGATTTCTTATTTTCAATAAAATCATACTTACTTGCCGATAAAAACTAATTTCTTATTTAAGAAATTATTTTTTAATTTTATTAGTTATTCAAATTTATGTTATTTAGAAAAAAAATATAATTATCAAAGACAAAATAGTCTTTACAAGTATTTTATTCAAACCTCTAACTCAAAAAGCTCCTAAAAGGAGTTTTTTTAAAAATAAGAGTTTTCACATCAATCCGCTATTTACCAAACATCTAAATTAGCGGATTTGACTGGTCAAACCTCTAAAAATGCTTCAAACCTCTAATTTTAGCTGAAAAAGTTGTTTACCAAACATGGTCATAGGCCCTGTTTGGCAATTAGCGGATAGCTGATAGCTGATAGCGGATTACATTAGCTGATAGCTGATAGCTGATTGCATTAGCTGATTTGACTAGCGGATTGTATTAGCTGATTGTATAAAAGTGTTTGGTAAAATTAACTGATAGCTGATAGCTGTTTGATTATTTAAACAAGCAAAATGACATATAAGGACATGATTATATTTAATACTTGTTTGAATAATTTATCAATTATTAATATTTTGTATCTAATAAATATTAATTAGATTTGTAAAAATTATTTTTTAATATAAATTTTCTAAACATATTTGAAAGATTCATATATTAATTTATTTTTTATATAATTATTAATTTTTTATATGCACATATAAATATGTGATAATAAAAAATAGAATTAACTTACAAATGTCATCATATAAATTAGTAGTAGCAACAAATAAGTCCAATATTTAATATGTTATTATTTATATTAAAATATTATTATTTAATTTAGGTTATTTGGAGATTTTTGGTAATTGTTAAGGGTAAAAGAGTCATTACAACTCTAATATCAAACCTCTAATCTCAAAAAGCTCCTATTAGGAGCTTTTTCAAAATTAGCTTTTTCACTTCAATCCGCTCTTTCAATCCGCTATTTACCAAACATCAATATTAGCGGATTTGACTAGTCAAACCTCTAATTATACCTCAAACCTCTAATTTTTGCCCAAACCGCTATTTACCAAACAGGGCCATAGTATATGTTCATAGATATTCTTAACCCTTTGACAATGAGCATACACCTTCTAGAAAAAACATTTTGAACTGATGTCTTCTACGAGGAACATCATCCGTTTTTCCACTAGGACACTTGTTGGGTTTAATATTATAATTAATAATTAGTTTTTAAATATATTCGTATAATTCATGTTATAAATATATTAGTATACTTCCATAAATATAATATGTTTTATAATCATAAAGAATATAATGTATTAAAATTTCTTATAAGATAAGATAATCAGTTCTCCGAAGAGAATATTTCTTGACAAATCCAAGAATTCCAAGCTCAACGAGTTACTAAATGGATCAGGAATAGAACCTGTAATTCTATTATCGGATAACCAAAAATAAGTGAGGTCACTGGATCAACAACACCAACTGAAATTTAATAGGAGAACTGATTGTTTGAAAAATTCATACTAGACATAACTCACAACTTCCCACTTTCCAGTGGCAGAATTTGGAGTAAAAGTTTAAGGGGGTAACTTAATTTTTTTAAAATAATTGGATGCTTAAACGAATATTTTCAAAAGTTTTGAAGGTTTAACTAAAACTTTTAATAATTTTGAGAGATTTAACAAAAATATATAAAAAAATTAGAGAGCATTTAATTAAAAATATTCAAAACTTTAAAATTTAATATGAATTTTTAAAAAGTTTGAAGGAGCCAAATTAAATTTTTTAAAATTTTAAAGTACAAATTCAATTTTCTTAAATTTTGGGGGCGTCGTAGCCCCACTAGTCTTTCAACTATCCGCCCCTACCACTTTCAAATATCAATTGGTAGAAGGTCACTGAGAGAATTTGAAGACAAGTTCATGATCAAGAGATCATTAAGCCCTATCAAAGTTGAAGGTAGGGTGCTAACGAGACGAGCTGGGCTCGAGCTTGACCAGGCTCGGAAACAATATTATTAGTCTCGGGCTCAAGGCTCGCCAAGCTTAAAATTTTAGGCTCAAGCTCGACTTGAAAATAATGCTATTGGGCTCAGCTCGAAGCTCGTTAGGCTCGTCTCGAGCTCGTTAGGCTCAACTCAAGCTCAGCTCGAAATAAACCATTCTAAGCTCAAGGATCATTAAAGTTTGGGGTGCTAACGAGTCGAGCCTGAAATTGACCAGGCTCGGCTCGAAAACAATATTATTAGGCTCGGCTCGGGCTCGAGGCTCGCCGAGTTCAAAATTTTAGGCTCAAGCTCGGCTCGGAAATAATACTATTGGGCTCGGCTCGAGCTCGAAGCTCGTTAGACTCGGCTCGAGCTCGTTAGGCTCAGCTCAAGCTAGGCTCGAAATAAACCATTCTAAGCTCAAGGATCATTAAAGTAATCTGAACTTTGAAAACTCAAATTTAAAGTCATCTCAACTAAAAATCAATGGGCACAAAAGGCCCATGTTTACTTGATCTCAACCAAAAGACCAAGAGTAAATTAGCTTATTGTACTAAGTTTAAGCACCTATTTATAGGCTGCTTGCTCGCCTTGCTTTATGTATGTTAAAGATGTGTGATATTGGTGTATATTGTAAAGCTGTTTCTCCCCCTCAAGCTTTATAGGGATAGGTAAATACCCATTTCAGCCATGTTACTTTTTAGTTTTATTATTTTAGTCATTGATTCTTTCTTGATTTATATTGTAAAGTTTACTTTAATTCAATTTAGTCATTTAATTTTTAGTAATCTACTAATATAAGTGTTAGAAAACAATATAAAAATTATTAGAAGTGAATTTAAATAATTACAACTATAATTTAGAAGTGACTTTTTCTTAATTGTTATACCTTTTGTTAAACATATTATTTTTAGTGTATACATATATACATATATAATTATTCTGAGCCTGATCACGAGCTTTTCGAGCCGAGCCCAAGCCCGAGTCGAGCACACTCGAGCCAAACTTTGACCTAGCCAAGTCCGAGTAGCTCGCGAGCCGGTCTGGCTCATTATCACCCCAAGTTGAAGGTATTGCGGAAGAAAAGATATTGGAGCCAAGGAGTAGTTATGAGTTTCGGTACAGGCCTTAGGCGTATCGGTACCTGTAAGATTTTTAAAAATATTTGCATTAAAATTTTCAACCGTTGAATGTCAGTTAAAAGCTTCAAAATTCAGTTAACCCGTACCGATACATTTACGTCCGTTTTGATACGCTTTTATAAAAACAAGCTTTCCGTTTCGATATGCCCTTGAAGCGTACCGAAACCTTTTTCTCAAGACTTTTTCATCAGATTCCAGTGAGTAAAAATCGTACCGATATGGCCTAGCCGTTTCGATACGACCCCCATTTTACACTAAGACAATTTCGATACGCCTTCCAGCGTATCGATACGCCCCTGCATTTATTCTAGCAATGGCTAGTTTTTGTCTTACATGTACCGATACGCCCTGCTTCAGAAGTGCATTTATTGCGGAAAAATAGTCTCCAACGGCTCTATTTATGATCTCAGCTACTCAAACGGTTAGAAATCAATGAGGGGATATAAAAGCAAGACTTAAAAGCTACACCAATAACTATTCATCAAGTGAGAAGCATTCAAGCAAAATTCCAATCTCTTTGAGCTTTTTAAAGTCAAACTCTTGTACCCAACTTGTGATTTTTCATTGTATTCTTTTATTTCAAGTTTGGGGAGAGTTCACTTGTAATTGGGCAACGTATAACTATTTGAGAGGTCAATTTAAGTTTGCCAAAACTTCTTTGTAAAAAGAGTGATCTTGATCAAGCTATGGGTAGAAAGCTTGATCGTTTTGTAATAGTTTCCTCTTAAGCCTAGAAAAGGGGACGAATTCAGTAGTGAATTGTTTGAAATCCTTAGTGGGAGCTAAGGTAATGGATGTAGAGCTTGTTATAAGCTTGAACCACTCTAAATCTCTTGTTCTTCATTTTTATCTTTCCAACTTGGTCCCTTAAATTTTTTAATTGCCAATTCACCCCTACTTGGACATTTGGATTCGATTGATCATCTTAACATATTGTGTTTCTTTTCTTTGTTATGTTGGGTTTTCCTTTGAAAAGGGTTCCCGCCTTATTCTTTTGGCTGACCCTCCCCGTGTGCTCTCCCTTGCTCTCAATCTGGCTCCCTCAGCATTTCTGATGACAAGACCTTTCACGCGTACGAGGAAAGAAGCCTACTTCCGGAGGAGCTCTCGCAGAAGTGTCATCTGTTTGGGCCGTTGATTTTTTCTTGTGCTAGGGTTTTCTCTTTCACTTGTGTCTCTTATGTTATGTTCTTGTTGTTTTCATGTTTGGTTTTGTCATGTATGGATACTTGTTGTTGTTTCCTTGTTTCAGTTCGTTTTCGGCTGGCCTTTTGGGGTCAAAACCCTCTTGGTGTTGTCTTCCTCTTGGTTGAATGAATGGTTTATGTTTTAATGATAAAAAAAAAGAAATATGGCTAGTGAGATTATTGAAGTTGAAATTGATGAATTCTAGCAAAATCAAATCAAGTGGAACAAAGGGTATGGAATCAGTGAGCATATTACTACCAAGATGAATAATTTGCAACCAAGATATATTGAAGACATAGAAGGGTATTGAACCTGAAAGTTAGTTTCCATACAAGCTCAACTCCTCTAACTTTGGCAAATAGCCTAGGGAGAAAAGGGATAACACCTTGGAAGTTGTTATAGTACAGAAATGACCTTCAGAGTTCAGTTAATGATCCCAACCACGATGTAATTTATTTGTTGAAGTTGTTACCAAAGTGCACATAGTTCAGTTAAGGAACAATTTTAATGGGACATGGAGGGTATTGTGTGATCCAATGAGATTCTTACAGGTGTAATAAATGTCTTTTTCTTCTAATTGTCATTTTACATATGACATAACAAATTATGTCAAAAAGGGGAGTACTTTTCAAATCACTTAAAAATTTGTTTTGGTTTTGTTACATCAAAAAGGGAGATTGTAAAACCTATGTTTAATTTTGATATAACAAATTATTTAAAGACCAATTTGCAAAAGTAAATAACTTTTTAAGTACTCAAAAGTCTCACTTAAAGTCGAAACTTAAACCCAAAAAACTCTCTGAGTGTTTTCAAGTCAAACTTTACCAAATCGTCCAGGCGTATCGATACGCCCTATAACATTTTGATACGAAAGTTGGCTACTAGAATTTTAATCGAACACATCGTTTCGATATGGCTCGCCCCGTTTTGATACGGTGTTGCGATACGGGCTTGCTCGTTTCGATATGGCCTTCAACATGGATTTTGTACTTAGAAGTTTCGGTACAGGCCTTAGGCGTACCGATCCTCAGTTTCAGTACGACACATCAGCATACTGATACATGGTTTTAAGATTTTTAAAAATCTTTGCATTAAATTTTTCGACCGTTGAATGTCAGTTAAAAGCTTCAAAATTCAGTTAACTCGTACCGATACGGTTACGTCTGTTTTGATATTCTTTTATAAAAACAAGCTTTCTGTTTCGATACGCCCTTGAAGCGTACCGAGACCTTTTTCCCAAGACTTTTTCATTAGATTCCAGTGGGCAAAAATCATACCGATACGGCCTAGCCGTTTCGATACGACCCCCATTTTACACTAAGACCATTTCGATACGCCTTCCCGCGTATCGATACGCCCCTGCATTTTTTCTTGCAACGGCTAGTTTCTGTCTTACAAGTACTGATACGCCCTGCTTCAGAAGTGCATTTATTGCGGAAAAATGGTTTCCAATGGCTCTATTTATGATCTCAACTACCTAAACGATTAGAAATCAATGATGAGATATAAAAGCAAGACTTAAAAGCTACAACAATAACTATTCATCAAGTGAGAAGCATTCAAGCAAAAAATCCAATCTCTTTGAGCTTTTTAGAGTCAAACCCATGTACCCAAATTGTGATTTTTCATTGTATTCTTTTACTTCAAGTTTGGGGAAATTTCACTTGTAATTTGGGCAACATATAAGCCTGTTTGAGAGGTCAATTTAAGTTTTCCAAAACTTCTTTGTAAAAGGAGTGATCTTGATCAAGCTTTAGGTAGAAAGCTTGATCGTTTTGAAACGGTTTCCTCCTAAGCCTAGAATAGTGGACGAATTCAGTAGTGAATTGTTTGAAATCCTTAGTGGGAGCTAAGGTAATGGATGTAGAGCTTATTAGAAGCTTGAACCACTCTAAATCTATTGTTCTTCATTTTTATCTTTCAACCTTGGTCCCTTAAATTTTTTAATCGCCAATTCACCCCTCTCTTGGCCATTTGGATTCGATTGATCATCTCAACATATTGTGCTGCTTTTCTTTGTTACGTTGGTTCTTTCTTTTGCAAAGGGTTCCCGCCTTATTCTTTTGGCCGACCCTCCCCGTGTGCTTTCCCTTGCTCTCAATCTAGCTCCCTCGGCATTTCTGTTGGCAAGATCTTTCACTCGTATGAGAAAAGAGGCATGCCTCCAGATGGAGCTCTCGCAGAAGTGTCGCTTGTTCGGGTTGTTGATTGTTTCTTGTGCTAGGGTTTTTTCTTTCACTTGTGTCTCTTATGTTATGTACTTGTTTTTTTGCATGTTTGGTTTGGTCCTGTATGGATGCTTGTTGTCGTTTCCTTGTTTCAGTTCGTTTTTGGCTGATCCTTTGGGGTCCAGACCCTTTTGTTGTTGTCTTCATCTTGGTTGAATGAATGGTTTATGTTTTAATGATAATAAAAAATATGGCCAGTGAGATTATTGAAGTTGAAATTGATGAATTCTAGCAAAATTAAATCAAGTGGAACATAAAGTATGGAACCGATGAGCATATTACTACCAAGATGAAGATTTTGCATCCAAGATACATTGAAGACAGAGGAGGGTATTGAACCTGAAAGTTGGCTTCCATACAAGCTCAACTCCTCTAGCTTTGGCAAATAGCCTAGGGAGAAAAGGGACAACACCGTAGAAGTTGTTATAGTACATAAACGAACTTCGGAGTTCAGTTAATGATCCCAGCCACGATGGAATTTGGAGTTTAGTTAATGATCCCAACCACGATGGAATTTATATGTTGAAGTTGTTACCAAAGTGCACATAATTTAGTTAAAGAACAATTTTAATGGGACAGAGAAAGTATTGTGTGATCCAATAAGATTCTTACAGGCGTAATAAATGTCTTTTTCTTCTAATTGTCATTTTACATATGACATAACCTTATAAGATCATGTCATCATTTTTAAGGAAATTGTCAATGGATTAAAAGTGATAATGGATTTGAAAGTTGAGAGATTAGAAAAATAAGATATTGTTAAGGAAAACTTTGAATTGCGTGCTTCATTAAAAAAAACCCCTTAATTCTAAATAAAGGAAAAAATATACCACAACCGGGAAGAAAATATATCACAAAATCATAATCGAAAACACACCAAAGAGGTAGCATCAAAGAACAAACAAAAATCCCTAAGACTCACCAACAAGAACAAAGAAAAGAACCAAAACCGAATACACTAGTCATACCCAACATACTCAAATCAGAACCACAAGAGCTTAAAGCAGCAACACACTAAAAGCATCAGCCAACAAAAGAGATTCTCATCGCCATGCTTAAAAAGATCTGCCTGGGAGTAAAAGGCAACTAAACCTAAACATTCGACTCATCTCCGCAAAGTTCGACCACCAGAACCATGAACAATTCTTCTTAGCCCAAAAGCTGCTCTATTAATGCAACAAAATGATTATTGAGAAGTTCGAAACTTAGCCTAACAACTTATCGTTCACCTCCATAACTCGAGCATTACAGATCTCAAATGATACGACAATACATTGCTTCAAGCCCAAAGCTCCTGTTAAATTCCTTGCCTACAAGGAAAAAACAAAATTGATCCCCAAGCTTACTACCAAAAACACCCAAATCATTTTTCAACAAACATCTGAAACAATCACGCAATGAAAAGCTAAAAAGACTCCAGCCCAAAACTATACACCAACCTTGTTTGGAACAGATCACGGTGCGGCAGTACCCAATGCTCCTCAATAGAGAAAATAACAATTCAACTTCTCTTATTATGCGAACCAAACCCTAAACCTTATCGCGTTAAAATCGTATCCTTTATGAATTACCGATGTATCCACACACCTGATTTACCCCCTCCTTAATTCGCTTACTTAATTGTCCTCCAGAAGAGCTAGTTCCCTAACAACTTCCTCTATTTCAATTCCAAGACTCTAAAGTTTTCCGAGCATCTCTTGTCAAAACAAGTTCCGAGTAGTCCTGCTCCTTTTTCTGTTTTGATCTTTTAATATATCTATCACCTCCGTCAAAGCCCTATCTTGAAATTCTTATAAGGAACCATATTTCTTACCTGCGATATATCTACTCTTAGAAGCCCATCCAAACCGTCATCCTCATGAACCCCACTTGTTACTGTTGCGACTAAAAAATTTCAAAAATACAAAAAGTACCTCGGGTGTCGCTCGGACGGACCGGGTTTTAATATTGTTTTCGAAAAATTAATCGGATTTATAAAAAGTAGAGGAGTCGCCACCGGCCATTTAAAAATGGTAGACCGGACACCGAAATAAAAACTAGAGATTTAAAAGGGTTCGGGAGTCGGTTACACGCGGGGAAGGATGAGCACCCCCGTCGTGCCCGGAAATCGGTACCAAAAACATTACCGCTTAATTAATATTAGATTTTGCGAATTAAAGTGACCATCCATATCGAAATTTGGTTAAACGAGCGAGTGAATTTTAAAGGTCTTAATATTCGAGAAGGAACGTCCGAACCACCACCACTACGACTGGTACTGGCCTCGTTCGTTCCCGAATAAAAAGACGCTCGCATTGCAATTTATAAATCGAGATGCAACTTAGACAATAGGCGGAACACAAAATAGATAATTAAACATAAAGTAAAAGAAAAAACATAAATTAAGCAAAGATACATGTATTCTACTCGGCTACGCTATAAATCATAATCCACATGCTAAATCATAACATATAATATATGATTACATATCACATTACTCGCATATTATTAACCAAGCATGTGCAAAACATATAGAATAAAACACGGACTGAAATTAAGATGCATGAAATAAGGGAAACACCACATTGAAAAGGGGTTAAAATAGAACTCGGGACGGACCCTAAGGACTGATAGGGGAAATAAACCATTAAAAAATGTTAAATCGTCAAAACAAGGATCAATATTAAAAGACGCTGAAATCTGTAGGGACCGAAATGGTTATTAAACCATTCGGTGTTGACTGAAGCAAATTAGGGGACGAAATTGAAAAAAACTTTAAAACAACAGTGACCAGGGATGTGATTTCAAAAGACGGAATGGCTAGGGGTGATATTTCAGAGACGCGGGGGGACTAGAAAAGGATTGAACCATTTTTAAGACATAAAAACAATATAAAAACTGATCTAAAAGAATCTGAAATCCTTTTGCCCATTTTAAACTCAGACCCCCAAAAAAACTTCATCCCCTCTTCACAACCGATTAGGGTTGGCCTCATCGGGAAAGTTTTCGGCGCCGTCGACCATTCTCGGTATCAGAAATCTCAGAGAAGCAAAGAGAAACCCCAAGAATCTCAGGCCACCGACGACGAAAGAACGAAAAAAAAAGCTTGACCTTACCGAAATCCCCAAAACAGAAATCCCTAAAACTCCCTGACAAAGAGCGTTTGAAACCCTAAAAAGAGAAATCCTCTCCCCGTGGCTCTGATGGCTCACCCCGGTTGACTCCCTAAACGGGAACCGATGGGATTATCGCCGGTTCGAATCCAGAAACGGAGGAGGGAAACAACTTTCGAAAGGTAAAAACAAGAAAAAACCCCCTTTTTTATTTATTCTCACGCATGCAACGAATTGAAATTACGAGATTTGGATACCTCTGAAAATATTTGCTTTACTACCTTTTTTAAAATCCCTCTCCTTTTCGCTGAGGAAGCAGGGTTACAATTGTTATCCCGGTTACTCTGATACCGGATTACAATAAGAAAAGCAACAAAGGTAGTACACTCTCTCTCCCTTTTTTCTTTCGATCCCTCCTCTCCTTTTTTGATTGCTCTCTCTCGGTTTTTGTCCTATATCGATGCTCATTGTTATCTCTCTAACAGATTGTATGTGCCTTTCCTTTTTGCTTCGCTGACTTTTCTCTCTCCCATGGCGCTTTTGTTTGCTTGCAATTTATTGTGTTTTGCTGTCTCTTCTGTTTTTTGCCATTTCCGGGTATTCTGATGCACTGTTTTTTTGCTGTTGTACGCCGGAGAAGCCCAAATCGGAAGAGGCGTGTCGGTTGCAAGAGGCAGACGGGCTTGTGGCAGGCCAACGGTCAGAAGGTTCAGGCGCGTGGGTAGCAGAGGAGACGGGATCTGGAAGCTTCGTCCTCGAGGCTTGATCTGGAGCAATCTGGGCCCTTAGATCTTCGCGCGATCCGATGGCTCAGATGTAGCGGCGCTGGGGCAAAGATGGGGCTCTCTAGGGTTTCTCGTGAGAATCCGATTTGGGCCGTCAGATCTAAACAGATCTGACGGTTGTGAGCTTGGCGGCGCGAGACCAAATGGAGGCTCATCTAGGGTTTTTTGGTGAGACGATCTCTGGACCGTCAGATCTAAACAGATCTGACGGCTGTGGGTTTGGCGGCGCGAGACCAAACCCTAGGGTTTCTCTCCTCATGCGATCTGCACCGTTGGATCATCCCCGATTTGACGGCTGTGGCTTGTGGCGGCTGCAGAAAAAGACATCAGGCAATTAAGGTTAGCTTAGGGTTTTTGTTTGATTGGGCTGAGAATGTATGGGCTTTTGGGTCTTATGTATGTAATGGATTATTATTTTTGGACTCTTATTATTATTTTCTTGGACTCTTATTTCCAATCAATGTTTTTTTGGGCTTTCATTTATTTATATTCTATTTGTATCTTCATAATAATAATAATAACCGACACTAATAATAATAAAGGTAAATATAATGAATAATAAACATAATAACAAAAACAAATAATAATAATGATAAGATAACATTAAAAAGTATTATAGTAATGTTTAGGGTTTTTTTTTGAAATGGATAATATTAATAATATAAAATAATGATACTAATCCTAAAAGGCAATCACAACGATAGTAGAGAAAAACATACATGTACACGTTTAGGCATCATTACCTAAATATACTTATATCTAATATGTCACATGCACTTATATATACAAATATACAATAAATAACACTCATAATAGTAAGGTAATAATATGTATGATATATATATATATTCTTTTTCTTTTTCTTCTTTTTTATTTTTTCAATTTCATAATAGCCCAATATAAGCCTATTGACAACACAAACTTAAAGGGGTCTGATGTCCGGACAAAATTAGTGATTACAGCTGCCCCTCTTTGCTTATACTTGTGGAACAAGAATAAAGCAAAGACCATAAGCACTAATTTTGTCCTACTTCCCTGTTAGACGGTTCATTTCCTGAAGAAGCCACGTGATTCCAAGCAACTCCTCTTCCCAACGCCTTCTAATCGTGAGTTCTCCCTCCGGATGCCCCGAACATGTGAACAGAGAGTTTTTTTTTGCAGATTTCCATTCTCCAAGTGCCCGAACGGATAGGCGGGGTTCTATTCTCCAAGTGCCCAAATAGATGAGCAGATTCCAAATATCTTTGTCTTCTCTTTTCCGTAAGAACAAGCTAGTCATCCAAACAACTTTGCCTTCCCTTCGCGGTCTAAAAGCAAGTTGTCCATTTCGCGGTCAAAAAGCAAGCTGAAACTCCAAATACATTTTCCTCTTCTTCGCGGCCGAAAGGCGAACTTGGGCGTCCAAGTGGATTTGTTTTCCCTTCCCGGTCGTAAAGCAAACTGGTCATAACTATATCTGTCCAACTTCCCTGTTGGACGATTTACTCTCCTAGAGCTGCAACGCGCTACATCGAGTAATTTTCTCTTTGAACCCTTAAGAATATGAGTTCTCTCTATAGAACTCATTTCCTTGGCGTGTTCTTCGAGTGGCAGTTCTTTCTATATAGAACTTTCGTCCTCGTATTTCTGAAATCAAAGATCTCGAAGTCCTCTCTATATAGGACCCTCCGCTTTCGAGATCTTGAAGCCTTAGGATTCTGAGTTCTTTCTCTACAAAACTCCTTTTCCTTAGCGTACTCTTCGAGTAGTAGTTCCTTCTCTATCGAACTCCCCTCTGAAATCAAGGATCTACAAGTCCCCTCTCCGTAGGACACTCCGCTTTCGAGATCCTGAAGCCTTAGGATTATGAGTTTTGAGTTTTTTTTCATAGAACTCCTCTTCCTTTGCATTCTCTTCGAGTAGTCGTTCCTTCTCTATTGAACTCCTCTCTAAAATCAAGGATCTACAAGTCCCCTCTCCGTAGGACCCTCCGCTTTCGAGATCATGAAGTCGTAAGTTCTCCCTATATAGAACCTTTTCAGATCCTTTCTCTGTAGGATCCTTGATCTTGGAATCTTTCGGTAAGCTTGAAAGCTTTCACCTGACATCCTTGAGTGGAGATTATGAAAGGTTTCTCCTGAAATCTTTGAGCGGCGAGTATCTTCCTCCTTCGCTCCAAAATTCTTGGGTCTTGAGTTTCTGTCTCTTTTCCCCTAAAATCATGATGTGGCGAGTTTGAAATTCTTCGCCTAAAATTCTCAAGCTTTGAGCATCTGCCTCTTTTGCTCTGAAATCTTTTCTAGGTTTTTGCTTCGTCGTTTACTCCTTCTTTTATGAAGGGCCCGACTCGCTTTTCGAGTACCTGTGAAAAAGATGAAATGCTATGATGTCATGAATTAGCATGCTCCTATCCTAGGGACGCCTAACTACTCGTGATGCAAGACTGAGGTTTCCAAGTTATTTAAGCATATTAATTTTGTTGACATCGTGTCCTTTTGTGCTGCCTCTCACGTTGATTGCACCTCCTCTCAGTTCTACTGGACCCTTGTCCTTCTTCTTCTCATCTTGATCCTCTTCTGGAATTGTCCGCCTCAAAGTGCCCATTCGAGTTTTCACTTTGAACCCTTTTTTCTCCCTCTCTTTTTCTTTCTTCTATTTTTCTTTCTTTCTCTTCTTTTATTTTTATTGATTTTTGATTTCCCGAGTAGATAGGCAAATTTCCATTCTCCAAGTGGCTGAACAGATAGGCGGGTTCTATTCTCCAAATGCTCGAATAGATGAGCAGATTTCCATTCTCCAAGTGCCTGAACGGATAGGCGGGTTCTATTCTCCAAATGCCCGAATAGATGAGCAGATTTCATATATCTTTGTCTCGAGCTTTGAGTATCTGTCTTCTTTGCTTTAAAATCCTTTGGTTTTGAGTTCCTGCCTCCTTTTCCATGAGCTTTGAGTATCTGCCTCCTTTGCGCTGAAGTTCTCGGGCCTTGAGTTTCTGTCTCCTTTGCCTTGAGCTCTGAGTATCTGCCTTCTTTGCTCTAAAATCTTTTTGGCTTTGAGTTTCTGCCTCTTTCGCCATGAGTTTCTGACCTGAAGCGTTCCTCTTGAATTTCGCCTCAAACCCCCAAAGTGTCTTTTGGGTTTTTACTGCATCTTCTCTTTTCTTTGTCCTCTTTCTTCTTGTTTTTCTCTTTTTGGGTACTCCTTTGAGTTTTCATCATGAAGTCAACTTCTCCCTTTGACTCTTATCGTCAATTTTTTTACATCTTTAGGGTGCGACCACATGTCTCTAAGTCTTCTAAACATCTCATTTTTCATACAACCTTGTCTCTACTTTCCTTCATTGAACCTCTCTTTTTGCTTCTTCTTGAAGGTAGGACTTACACTGATTAGAATCACATTGCCCCCACCTATTTTAGGCTTATGTACCTTCTGACCGACCTCTGGTTAATGTCGGCTGCTTTAAATGGCGTCTTCTGTCAAAGATGCCACAACCTTTCGGCCCTTGTTTCTCTAAATTTATGGTCAAAAGCGTCTCTTCTGAATTTCGCTCCTTTGCCCCAAAGTGCCTTTTGGGTTTTCTTCTCGGATTCTCTTCCTTTTCTCCTCTTTCTTCTTTTCTTAGGTACGTCTTCGTCGCCTTTTGTCGAGTTGATTTCAGATCGTATTTACTGTCTCATCTTGGTCTGCGGCGCACACGGTCCTTCTCGGGACATTCTCTCCAGCAAGATGCTTAGGCTCCGAGGGTAACTTCTGTTCCTCGACTCTCAACATCAAATTTTCTACCTTCATGTTCTATTCCAGCATTTCTTAGCAAAGGTCGACTTCATAGCTCGACATTTTACCGAAGACGGTCTTGATATTTCAACTGGAGGTATTAGTAATGTTTGAACCTCCGAGGGTGCCCCTCCGGGTACTAATGGCTTTACCTCGAGCCACGATCAGTCTGCTTGTTCATTCCCATGTAGAAGACTTTATGCAAGTGATTGGGTAAAAATAATTTTATTATGAAAATATACATTTGAAGAATCGTGTCAAGTGAAAATCAAGTTTGGGGTCTTTGAAAAAAGGTTGACCCGAGTGAAATTTTCCGAATGTTGCAGGGATGCACATATGAAATCTTTTCTGGGCTATTAGGCTTCCGAGAGGAGCGACTCCCATACTTAGTTTCTACCCAAATTTAAAGATGGCTTTCTTTAACTCACTAACTCACCTTGCCCCATCCTTCCCTCTTTTCTGATCTCAATCAGGCACTAGAAGTGTGGCAATCCTTGAAGAAAGGTTAACCCCGATAGGCGGGACATGATCTGAAGACAAAATTATACGTTCGTGTATGGTCCAAGTGGTCTTTTATGGCTTGTAATGTAGGCTAAGGCTCACGGCTACGAAAGAAAGGGTAAAAAGGCCCAAACAAGTGTTTAAGGGTGGTGAAACCAAGGATCAATTTTTTCAACTAGAAGTCTCAATTATGCTCCGATGAAATGCTATTTCTTTTCCAGCTTCTTTGGATCGCTCTAGATTGCCCCTTTTTGTTGGGGTTTTCACCCTAGAGTTCATTTCCTTTTATCAAGCGTAGTTTCGGATCAAGTTGCGCCTTTGTATTGTACTGGTGCAGGTTCTTGCTCACAGGTGAACAATCCTTCGAGGCTCATCTAAGCAGAGATTCATTTGGATAGGGAATCCTCTTGTCCCTTTTCTTTATTCGCTTCTCTCCGTTTACAAAATTGCACTTTTCACTTTAGTGCTTTTGCTTTTGATTTCTTCAACTTTTATGTCGGTAACTTTCGCCTAGATTCGGGTAGCTCTTTGAGCACCTACTTTTCTTTCGTTGTTTCCTTTTGATGCTTTTGCTGCTCAAACTGAAAATGTATTCAATGTATTTATTCTCTTTTATTTCCCCTCAAGGCCTCATCTTCATATCCTAATCAGAATCCAATGTCAATTATTTGTCCATAGACTTCTATCTTTTTTTTGCCCCTGGTGTAGGGGTGATCCTTGGTTTGGGTTCATTTTGAAGAAAAAAGTTCAAAAGGCTCAAACGGGGACAACAATGGGTACATTTTTTATTTTCTTTCTAGGTGAACGGAATTGAAGGAATGCCAAATGTCCTCCCATACACGGATATCAAAATCGATCTTCAGTTGATAGAAGTTTTAGGGTTATCACTTCATTCAAGAACCTTAGACAGCAATGCCCGAGAGGAAAATTCACTCAATGGGAGTGGCCCATTATTCCTGAACACTCGTTGTCATCCCTCCCTTGGCCTAAGTAGAACATATAATGCTTCCATTTGTATCATTCCAACAACATTCAATTTTTTCTTTTCAAAGTATTAAGGTCATTTTTGTAAAAATATATACATGTATGTTTTTAATAGAAAAACAATAAGGTTGTAACCATAAAGAATAAATGAAATGTCTAAAAGAAATTAAGGAATACAAAATGCTTGCAAAAGTCTCCTTCATTGAAAATAAAGCAAACGGACATCACAAAAGCCATTACAAAAGATGCTAGCTATCACAGGCCAACAGTACAAACTTTGACATGCACCTCAACGAGGGAAAGATCTGACAACAAAAGGTAGGATGTAACAGAAATTCCCTACCACCACGACACCAGACCCGGCTTTTCGCGCTCGACCTTCCTACTTAAACTTAGGTTTTCCATTCTCGAAAGAAAGCACTCTATTCTCAATAAGCCTATAGGTCATGCGCTTTAGAAACGCACACTCTTCTGTTGTGTGGCTGATATCTCCGGAATGATATTCACACGGAACCCTGGCACCAAACACATTAGTATTAAAATAGGCGTACCGCTTCGGGGGTGGAGGCCTCATGAGTTTGTTCTGAATCAGCAGAGGTAACAGCTCTGAATTGGTCATCGGGAAACACGCCTTCGTCTTCTTGTCAACCTCTCCTAGAACGTGCTCTTTAGCTTTCCTTTTTTCTCTTTTCCTTAGATAAGGCTCAGTTTCTTCAATTTTATCGGGGTCAATCGCTTTTGTAGGTTCTTTCGGAAATTCTTTTGACCCCGTAAGTAGGTCCAACCCTTCCTTAGTATGATCAGGACAACCACTGATGTTCGTAGATTTCGTTGATGCCTGCGACTTTGCCTTATCCACCTCTTTCACCACAGCAACTTGACCTCCTCCTAGCTTCACCTCATTATCCGCAGTTGGAAACCTGATTATCAAACCCGGAATTTTTGTCTCAAATTCCAACACCCCAAGGTTTAGGAGACCCTGGATTTTGCGCTTAAAATTCATTTATTTCTCGATCGAATGCCCCCGAATTCCAGCGTGGTAATCACAATGCTCTTCCTCACGGAACCAACTGGGATACGGAGGTGACAGGGTTTTAACAAAGTAAGGTGCCACCACTCGAGCATGCAGCAGCTTTGAATACAACTCTTGGTAAGTGAAAGGGCTGGGGGTGAACCAATCATTCCCCTTCATCTTCTCTGAACCTCGAGGACTCCCAACCATAGCTCGGGGTTGCGAAGTTGTAACACTCTTCGGGGCTTCTTGGTAGTCTTGTCGCCCTTGAGCTGATTCTTTCTTCATTGGAGAAGACAAGCTTTTCCTAAGAGAATCTTCGATCTTATCTAACGCCAACTCAAAGGGGAATTCTGAAGCAGTGCGGTTCACCTCATACTGGCCGATGATGGCCTGGTCTTCTTTAGACAAAGCTTCTTCCATCAAAATGTCATGGTCCACATTCTCACTATTCTCGGTCCGGGGGTTTCTCCCCACGCCGGTTCTTTCGGTCACCACGGCTATCATAGCCCTCAATTCATTGATTTGCCCCATCATTTCATCTTGGAACCTTTTCACATATGCGATCGTCTCCTTCTGATTCCACACCAATTGTTCATGGAGCTGTTCAAGCCCATCCACCCTTGCTACTAGGTCATTCATACTTCTAAAGCTGTATTGGCTGGAAACCGTTCTTTTGTCCATTTTCTCTTTCTTTCCTCTCTCTGACACGAGTATTTTCCCCAATTAGTAATGATGAAATGCCTTAAGAAAGTTTCAATGATGGATGTATTATGGACTCGAATCAACATATGCATGCTCATGAGATGGGTGCATGGTTGACAATCTTAATGCTGTTTGAAATGATAGATGAAACAAATGCTAAAAATGTATACAAGTCAAAGGTGTTGGTCATATAGGTGATTCCCCTTTGGTCAACTTTCATTTGAACATAAATAAGGATCCTTATTACAAGATAGTCATAGCAAAAGTCTTACGGGCACCCTTCTTACCTCCGAATCATGTTCAAGGAAATGAAAACTTCGGCAAAAAATTTTGAGGCCGAGTTTGCTTTCTTTTTTAGCCATTCAATAACCACTAAATTTGCTGGTATCAAGTCCCAGAAAACAAGCTCTTTCCTCGAAGTTGAATCCATCTCTTGACCTAATCCACGCCCTTTCCGGTTGCCACGCTCTTTCTAGTTGCCACACCCTTTCCGGTTGCCTCTTTGCACTTGGTCGGGTAGTCTCGTGACTTTGGATGTTCGGAGTAGATCCGATGTCGCTTGACTTCCTCGGGATGGAGAAGGGTTGTGCTTTCTTCAATGGTGGGCACTAGATCTGACATTGTGTGTTCGCTCGGTAAACTCGTCCCCTTATCCTTTCTGATTCACCTTTGACCGATGTCGGACTTGCTAATTGACAATATCTTTTTTAGCAACCTCCCATCCACAATGATAGCCCTTGATCGGGTAAAACCACCTTGACTCAACACCTTTATGCCATGATATGCATGCGAGAATAAATGCAAAAAGATCATAAGAATAATCGTTAGTGTAGGATAAACATGATAAAAAGGCAAGCATGAAAGCAAGCAACCCTATTTATCCGTCTAATGAACCTAGGTTGTCCGCATGGTTCTAAAAGGGGTGGGCTTTCTAGTTCTCTAAATGCAATTTTGGTTCTAGGAGGTACTCGAACTGTCCTCGCTGTCCCCTTCTAAGGGTAGCAACGCCCCCGGTCATCACCCATTATAGGATCCTCTCAACCGAGTTCAATTCGAGGGGACCCTTTAGCTATATCTGCACAAAGAAACGATATTCCCACGAAGATATAGGGTATTTGAGCCCCGAAGGTACTTGCTAGGCCTACACGGAGGAACAATATCCCTACGAAAGCACTAGCGTTTTCCCCTCACTTAAACGAACGGGTTTAAATGCCAATTTTAAATGCGTTTAAAATAAACTCGCACTTATAAACAAATATCGATCGATTCGGTCACTTTAATTCGCAACTTCGAATATTAATTGAGAGGTAAAGTTTTTTTTTGGCTTGACTCTCTTTTTTGCTTTTGAAAACAAAAGTTTCTCCCCAGCGGAGTCGCCATCTGTTGCGACTAAAAAATTTCAAAAATACAAAAAGTACCTCGGGTGTCGCTCGGACGGACCGGGTTTTAATATTGTTTTCGAAAAATTAATTGGATTTATAAAAAGTAGAGGAGTCGCCATCGACCATTTAAAAATGGTAGACCGGACACCGAAATAAAAACCAGAGATTTAAAAGGGTTCGAGAGTCGGTTACACACGGGGAAGGATGAGCACCCCCGTCGTGCCCGGAAATCGGTACCATAAACATTACCACTTAATTAATATTAGATTTTGCGAATTAAAGTGACCATCCATATCGAAATTTGGTTAAACGAGCGAGTGAATTTTAAAGGTCTTAATATTCGAGAAGGAACGTCCGAACCACCACCACTACGACTGGTACTGGCCTCGTTTGTTCCCGAATAAAAAGACGCTCGCATTGCAATTTATAAATCGAGATGCAACTTAGACAATAGGCGGAACACAAAATAGATAATTAAACATAAAGTAAAAGAAAAAACATAAATTAAGCAAAGATACATGTATTCTACTCGGCTACGCTATAAATCATAATCCACATGCTGAATCATAACATATAATATATGATAACATATCACATTACTCGCATATTATTAACCAAGCATGTGCAAAACATATAGAATAAAACACAAACTGAAATTAAGTAAACATAAACACGAGACGAAAAATTAAAATGCATGAAATAAGGGAAACACCAAATTGAAAAGGGGTTAAAATAGAACTCGGGACGAACCCTAAGGACAGATAGGGGAAATAAACCATTAAAAAAATGTTAAATCATCAAAACAAGGACCAATATTAAAAGACGCTGAAATCTGTAGGGACCGAAATGGTTATTAAACCATTCGGTGTTGACTGAAGCAAATTAGGGGACGAAATTGAAAAAAACTTTAAAACAACAGTGACCAGGGATGTGATTTCAAAAGAAGGAATGGCTAGGGGTGATATTTCAGAGACGCGGGGGGACTAGAAAAGGATTGAACCATTTTTAAGACATAAAAACAATATAAAAACTGATCTAAAAGAATCTGATATCCTTTTGCCCATTTTAAACTCAGACCCCCAAAAAAACTTCATCCCCTCTTCACAATCGATTAGGGTTGGCCTCATCGGGAAAGTTTTCGGCGCCGTCGGCCATTCTCGGTATCGGAAATCTTAGAGAAGCAAAGAGAAACCCCAAGAATCTTAGGCCACCGACGACGAAAGAACGAAAAAAAAGCTTGTCCCTACCGAAATCCCCAAAACAGAAATCCCTAAAACTCCCCTGACAAAGAGCGTTTGAAACCCTAAAAAGGGAAATCCTCTCCCCGTGGCTCCGATGGCTCACCCCAGTTGACTCCCTAAACGGGAACCGATGGGACTATCGCCGGTTCGAATCCAGAAACGGAGGAGGGAAACAACTTTCGAAAGGTAAAAACAAGAAGAAGAAAAAACCCCCTTTTATTTATTCTCATGCATGCAACGGATTGAAATGCTGAGATTTGGATACCTCTGAAAATATTTGCTTTAGTGCCTTTTTTAAAATCCCTCTCCTTTTCGCTGAGGAAGCAGGGTTACAACTGTTATCCAGGTTACTCTTATACCGGGTTACAATGAGAAAAGCAACAAAGGTAGTACACTCTCTCTCCCTTTTTTCTTTCGATCCCTCCTCTCCTTTTTTGATTGCTCTCTCTCGGTTTTTGTCCTATATCGATGCTCACTGTTATCTCTCTAACAGATTGCATGTGCCCTTCCTTTTTGCTTCGCTGACTTTTCTCTCTCCCATGGCGCTTTTGTTTGCTTGCAATTTATTGTGTTTTGTTGTCTCTTCTATTTTTGACATTTCCGGGTATTCTGATGCACTGTTTTTTTGTTGTTGTACGCCGGAGAATCCCAAATCGGAAGAGGCGTGCCGGTTGCAGGAGGCAGACGCGCTTGTGGTAGGCCAACGGTCAGAAGGTTCATGCGCGTGGGTAGCAGAGGAGACGGGATCTGGAAGCTTCGTCCTCGAGGCTTGATTTGGAGCAATCTGGGCCCTTGGATCTTCGCGCGATCCGACGGCTCAGATGTAGCGGCGCTGGGGCAAATATGGGGCTCTCTAGGGTTTCTCGCGAGAATCCGATTTGAGCCGTCAAATCTAAACAGATCTGACGGTTGTGAGCTTGGCGGCGCGAGACCAAATGGAGGCTCATCTAGGGTTTTTTAGTGAGACGATCTCTGGACCGTCATATCTAAACAGATCTCACGGCTGCGGGTTTGGCGGTGCGAGACCAAACTCTAGGGTTTCTCTCCTCATGCGATCTGCACCGTTGGATCATCCCCGATCTGACGGTTGTGGCTTGTGGCGGCTGCAGAAAAAGACATCAGGCAATTAGGGTTAGCTTAGGGTTTTTGTTTGATTGGGCTGAGAATGTATGGGCTTTTGGGTCTTATATATGTAATTGATTATTATTTTTGGACTCTTATTATTATTTCTTGGACTCTTATTTCCAATCAATGTTTATTTTGGGCTTTCATTTATTTATATTCTATTTTTATCTTCATAATAATAATAATAATAACCGACACTAATAATAATTAAGGTAAATATAATGAATAATAAACATAATAACAAAAACAAATAATAATAATGATAAGATAACATTAAAAAGTATTATAGTAATGTTTAGGGGTTTTTTTTAAATGGATAATATTAATAATATAAAATAATGATACTAATCCTAGAAGGCAATCACAACGATAGTAGAGAAAAACATACATGTACACGTTTAGGCATTATTACCTAATTATACTTATATCTAATATGTCACATGCACTTATATATACAAATATACAATAAATAGCACTCATAATAGTAAGGTAATAATATGTATGATATATATATATATATATATATATATTCTTTTTCTTCTTTTTTATTTTTTTAATTTCATAATAGCCCAATATAAGCCTATTGACAACACAAACTTAAAGGGGTCTGATGTCCGGACAAAATTAGTGATTACAGTTACCTCCTCAACAGCTAAACCTTTATTACCTATATTTCTTTTGTTCACACTCTTGCCCCATGATGATTTAAAATTTACCACCTTATCTTTGTTAATTTTCTCAATCAAAACAGTCTTGACTGAATCCCTCACTAAAGACGAGAGGCCCATATCCCTTAAATCTTCTAGAGCCCGAGAAGTAAACTGGCCTAACTTCTCTGTTGAATTAGATTCCCCACCATTATTCTTCACTAGGAGTGTAAAAAGCTGACTCGAGCGACAAAATTGACTGAAACCGACTTAAGTCAGATCTGTTTGTGACCCGAAGTGGTGGTAATTCGAAATCGATTTTAGTCTGAACTGGCGTTGACCTGAACCCGAGTTAAACCTGGAAATTTTGGATCTGAACTCGACCTAAGAACGATTTGAACGCGAATTCAACCTGATAATGTGATAACTGAACCTGACCTGCATCCGACCTAATATGAACCTGAACCCGATATTAACCTGATAAATAACGGATATTACCCGACCCATTGTCAACCTGAGCTGTTATGAACATGATCTGTAATTGACTCAACTTGCAAATGATCTGACTTGTTATTGAACTGATCTGATATTTACCTGACTTGATATTTATTTGACTTGTAATAACATATAAGTTACAATTGATGAAGTTGTGAGATTGTGAATTTATTATATTATAGTGTGACAAAATACATCTTCACAATTTAAGGTACATGATTAATTATGATCATTAAATTAATATGTTTACTTTTTATATTTATAAATTATAGTATATAAGAATATTAAAAAGTTTTATTAAATCTCTAAATTCTGTCAACATGATTCCTTAAGGTTTGTGCTTTATAATTTATGGTTTAATATTAATCGTTTATGATTTATGGTTTAGTTTAGTGTTATCGGTTTATTAGATTAATTTTGATTTCTTAAGGTTTATGGTTTAGTCTAGTGTTTCGTTTAAGGTTATTGTTTTATGTGATTAATTTGGATTCCTTAAGGTTCAGGGTTTAGTATCAATGGTTTATGGTTTAACTTATGGTTATTGGTTTATAAGATTAATTTCGATTCCTTAAGATTTATGGTTTTGTATTTAGCGTTAACGATTTATGATTTAGTTTAGGGTTATTGATTTACAAGATTAATTCCAATTCAAATTGCTAATTTATGCATTTGAACTGATTAAGGATGGTCATATTGTCCCATCTTGGATAGGTTCTAACCTCGGTATGGGAATGTAATACATCTTATTTAATCAAAAAAATATTTAAATCAAAGTTTAATGTGTACAATTGAGCTAAATTAAATTTTCAACTTTCATGTGTATAATTACATGTTTATATCCAAATTAAAAATTTGTGTATAATCATATTAAATCAAAATTAATAATAATAATAATAATAATAATAATAATAATTGAATTAATTTATTAAACTTAGGATCTAATTGAGCTAAATTAAAACCTAAAAACATAAATCACGGACATAATTCAAAAAAAATCTAAAACTAAATGTGAAATTTCAATTGAATTAATCTAAATTGAGACTCAATTTAATTAAATTAAAACCTAAAATTAAAAATTTGGGACTTAAATGAAAAACGTCTAAAGTCGGAAGTGCTAAAAAAAAATTTCTCTAACCTAAAAAATCACGCGGTTCTTTCCTCCCGCCCTTTCATTTTAATTTTAAAAAAGGAAAAAGATAGTAATTGGTAAAAACAAAAGAGGAAAACAGACAAAATTATGGATGAAAAAAAAGCTGCCTATTTTTTAGGAGAGATTAATTATCATTTAGGTCTTGTTGCGTTTAAAATATTGTATTATAGTCTTAATACTTACTTTTAAGTTTTTCTTTAATTCAATTTAGTCACAAATATCCCCACCGTTTGGAGTTCGGATATAGCAATTACCTCTTTTGGGTGATATTTAATCTTTAAATTTTTACTTTTAGCTAAAATTGACCACTATTTATTTCTAATTTTTGTAACTTAGTCTAATAATTTCAATATGCTAATATTTTTGTTTATTTTAGTTCATAAGATTTAATTTTTAGCCGAAATTGACCCATATTTATTTCTATGGTAAAAATGTGAAATTGGTCATTGGACTATCAAAATTCTCCACTTTCAAATTGTCAAATTAGTCCCTAGTTTTGATTTTTTGCTATATTTTATGGTAAAATTGTGAAATTAATCACTAGGTTCTCAAATTTTTCTACTTTTAAATTGTCAAATTGGTCCATAATTTCAGTTTTATGCTATATTTTATAGTGAAATTGTGAAATTATCTATAATTTTGGTTTATGGCTTAGGGTTTAGGCCTTAATGTTAATGGTTTAGGGTTTAGGGTGTAGTTTAGGATTATCGGTTTATGAGATTAATTTTCACTGCTTAAGGTTTATAGTTTATGATTTAGTGTTTAGTATTAATGGTTTAGGGTTTATGGTGTAGTTTGGGGTTATTGGTTTATGAGATTAATCTATATGGTTTAAGCTTTAGGGTTTAGCTTAGTGTATGAGATTATTTTCATTTGTTATATAGTTTATAGCCTATAAATTGTATATAATATATTTTATGCGATGACATTATTATTAATTTATTACTATAGTCCATAATATATGCCTATGTGGTCTATAGTCTATATTTATATGTATAACGTGAATACGTCTCATACGTGTTACGTGATTATATATTTTTAGGGGTTATAACAGTGGCGGATCCAGAAATATTTTTCAGGATGGGCACAAGCTAAACTTTTTTTAGGGTGGACACAATAATAAAATTTTCAAAATTTCAGGGTGGGCACAAGTAATAAAAATTAAGGACTAATTCATAAAACTTTAAAAAATTAAAGGTAAATGTGTGAACTTTAAAAATTAAAGTTAACCTTTGCATCCGCCATTGGGTTATAGCTTATAGGTTTATGTGATTAGTTTAGGGCTTAGGGATGAAATTTAAAGTTTAGGAGTTTAATGTTTAATTAATTCCCTACAAATCTGTATTTAAACCGAATTAATCTTTATCTATTTTTAATCTACCATGAAATCTATTATATCTAATCTGACGGAAAGAAGAGAAAGGAATGATAGATTTCTAAGTGGGGTGGGAGGGTGCCAACGAGTTCTAATCCAGTAAGATTTAGAGCCGCGACTCTGCGGTGTTTGGATCCGCAACTGACACCAAACCAGTTACAAACAGGGAAAGAAGCTGATCAATTGGTTGTCAAGACATTTCTAGGATGGTGGATAATGTTGTCTTTGAATGCAAGAAGAGCCAACTGGTCTGTAAGAATGGTGGTTGATTTTACAGAGAAAACAGACACAGAAAAATGGATGATGAGAAGAAGAGCTGAGTTGAGGAAAATGTTGGCCATTTGATTTTGGGTGTTGAGCCAATGGAAAATGCCAGAGAAAAAAAATACATTCTTTATACACAATAGAACGGACCCATGCATTGCTGCAGAAGTCCATTGTTAATTTAAGGCTTAATATCTAAAATGGTCTCTCTGTTTTAATTAAATTTTCACTTTGGTCCTTTTACTATTTTCCAGTCAGCTTGGTCTCTAAACTTTCTATTCATTATCACTTTAGCCATTTGCAATCTTCCAATGAAAAACAATGTCACATGATCCAATCAGGTTCAGCCATATGTAAGTAGATGTTTTTTTTCTAATTTTCTTTTTACATGCGACAAAACTTGATTGAGCCACGTCATTATTTTTTAAGGGAAACCATCCACGGGATAAAGTGATATTAAATTAAAGGGTAAACTACACCGGTAGTCACTGAACTTTTAAGGTGCTTTCAATAAGGTCACCAAACTTTTAAAACTTTCATTACAGTCACCCAACTTTTAATTTGCTTTCAATAAGGTCACTGCCGTCAACTACCGTTAAAAAAGCTGACGTGGCATGTTAAATGTAAGGGTAAAATACACTATTAGTCACTGAACTTTTAAGAGGCTTTCAATATGGTCACCGAACTTTTAAAAATTTCATTACTATCACTAAACTTTTAATTCGCTTTCATTACCGTTAAAAAAGCTGATGTGACATGTTAAGTTTAAAAATAAACATTTTCCCATCATATTTTCTCTCCCCTCTTATTTTCTTCCATCTAAATATGTCTCTTTCTTCCATATGAATCAAATTGTAATTTTTTGGTGAAGGTCGTTACTTCTCTAGTAACACATCAAGGAAAATATTAATGTATCTAGACATGCATGCGACATGTGTGAGAACAAGAAAAATATTGGGAGACATCAGATGATGGAATGATAAAGAAATAACTAAAATTTTGCTCATAAAAATCATCTTTATGCTTCAAGCCCGACATTTACTGAGTCATGCACTTGATAATGAGGAGTTCAAAGGAAAATATTAATGTATCTAAAAGATAGACATGTTTAGATGGAAAAAAATAAGACATGGAGATAAAATAGGGTGGGAAAAAGTTTATTTTTAAACTTAACGTGTCACATAAGTTTTTTTTAACGGTAATGAAAGCGAATTAAAAGTTGAGTGATGGTAATGAAAGTTTTAAAAGTTCGGTGACCATATTGAAAGCCTCTTAAAAGTTCAGTGACTAACAATGTATTTTACCCTTATATTTAACATGCCACGTCAACTTTTTTAACGGTGGTTGACGGCAGTGACCTTATTGAAAGCGAATTAAAAGTTGGGTGACTGTAATGAAAGTTTTAAAATTTCGGTGACTTTATTGAAAGCGCCCTAAAAGTTCGGTGACTACCAGTGTAGTTTACCCTAAATTAAAACTTGAGCAATCAAACTGACAAAAAAATAGTGAAAGAGTCAAATTGAGAATTTCACTAAAATAGCGGGTTAAAAGTAGGTATTAAACATTAATTGAAAGATCACACTATTTTATTGTTTAATAGTAAGACCCTAAAAAACCAAAGTAGACCCTGAAATTTCTTAGAACATGCAATGAGGTTGAAAGATTCGGTGGTTTCCCCTTGTCCTAACAAAAGCTCTCAGCATCACTTTTTTTATCCGAAAAGAAAAAGAAAATACATTAAGAAGAAAAGACATTACAACTCCGTAAACCATGTCTCACGTACGCAGCCCAACAGGCATGCAAAAGCAAACGAGGGTGTTCCCATAACAAAGGGACATTCCTAACCAGAGAAAAGGGAAAGAAAACGACATAAAAATTCTTGTCAATCTTGGCACTACAAGAAAATGTATTTTTAGTGACATTAAAAATAGTCACAAAAAGTGTTAAATTTAGTCACTGAAATTTACAGTGACTATTTTTTCGAGTCGTCACCAGCCGTCACTAATAACTCCGTCACTGTTATATTAGTGACAACTTTCATGATTTCGTCACAATAGTTATATTTTTTATGACCACACATTTGACACAAAAGATGATTAATAGTGACTAAAATTTAGACACTATGTTATTCTTATTAGTGACAAACATTCTATCACAAATAGAATAGGTGATGTAGCATATTCAGATATCAATTTTTAGTAAATAAATGCAATGTCTGGTTTCAAGAAGGATCGAACCTGAAACCTTTAGGGCGAGAGTGCAATACTTATCCACTAGGCTAGGCAAGAAATTTAATACTATTTTGAAAGAAAAATAATATTTAGATTTAATAGGAATTGAAGTTAATTTTATTTATTTTAAAAATATTTATTAATTATAACACTAATTATTATAATAAAAGTTTAAATATTTTTATGGTTTCTTATACGAAGTACGTTTGTTGAAGAAACTATTTAGATTTTTTGAAGAAAAAATTAATCAAAATGGAATATATCTTTTAAAATTTTCAAAAAAATTCTATCATAGATTATGCTAAAATCACATAGTAGTCTTTGTACTCTAATTTGGTCACTTTAAATTTTTATACTTTTTAAATTTTGAATTTTCGATCCTGGCATGAATGGTAGTATTTAAATATGTTAAGTGAAATTTTCTTTTTAGCTAATTTGTTATACATAAGTTGCTTATTTAATTTTTGTTCTTTAATTTGATCATTTTTAGTCTTTATAATTTAGTCATATTGCTGGTGTCCCGTGAGGATTAGGATTAAAATTTTAAAATTTGAAAAATATAAGGACTAAAGTTGATCAAAATAGATTGACTAAAACAACAATTTACACATAGTATAGACTATTGAAATATTTTACCTTTTGACAAACTAATTTATAATAACCTTAATTTTTATAATTATAAAAATAAATTTATCATTGTGAGAATGTCTAATTTGCCATTACTTTTATTTTTTTTATTGGTGACAAAATTTATCACCACAAAAAGTGAAACTTTAAGTGACAAGTAATTTCATTGTAACAACAAATATCAAATAATAGTGACCACTTCACATATCGTCACTATCATGTGTCAAAGTTTTAGTGACAATGAATTTTGTGTCACAATTGTATACTTATAGTGAGAATTCATTTGTGAAAAGTATAATCGTCACAATTATTATTGTTACAGTGACCAAATAAAAAGATGTCACAATTACTTATACTAATAGTGTCGTACAAAATAATTATCACAAAAAAATTAATATTTGTGACAAAATTATTCCTAGTCACTATCAATTTGTCACTAAAAATCTATATTGTTGTAGTGTGGAGTCGGTCTTGAGACTCGATCGGAGCGTTTCAGTGAGAGCTCCATTCGGAGGCAGGCTCCCCTGTCGGTAAACAAGGGTCTTGTCAACTGGACTGCAAAGATCGAAGAACCAGACTTTGAGATTGACCTAACAAGGTTGAGAAACCCAGCATCGAACAATGCCTTCTGATTGTAGTTGGACGTAGAACACCTGAAGATCCAAGGGGAAGGGTTCATGTGGACCACCAACTTTCGACCCTTCCTATCATAGGAGGTGGTGTCAAATTTGATCATTTCTGATGCGGATAACCCCCAGAGGTGTTATCCGCTTGCCTGGTAAAGGTGGTAATTTCATCGTGCCCTGAGCTGAGAGTACCTTCCCCATCGCTTAGAACTTTTTCACCGTGCCTTTCCAGCCATGTTTCTAAAGAAAAGACCATAGAGCCCTCACCCTTGCCCCTAAAGATGAAGCGCCGCTGGCTATAGCTCTCAGAGCTTCTTCCCCTGCAATAAACACCGACTGACGGTGTGAAACTTTACCTCGTTGAAACACTGAATCGTTAAAATAGCTACCACTATGGACGAAAACAACAGCAGCCGTCTTAAGTGCTATGGTGAGGAACTCCTCCTTTGCTCCGGCGCACACCCCATAGTGAGCTACGTGGATCCTTCCTTGCAACGCCTCTGTGAAAACCCAAAACTCATCAGATTGGAGGTACATATAGTGAGCTACATTTTCCTCGACGAACCACATCATCCTTCGAAATGAAAACCCAAAATTTGTGTTTGAAATTTTTTTCTTCTTAGGAGAAATTTAGGGTCGTGTATTTTTTTTAGAGATTTAGGGAATATATGGGTGCGAGGGGTATTTTGAAAATCAAAGTTGAGAGACCATTTGGGTGGAAAAAAACTGGTCGATGGAACTATTGATTCAACAGGGTGGCCGCAAATCGAAGGAATGGATTGTTGTGTATTGCGTGCGAGGGGTATGAAAAGCATGTCATATGGTAAGTTTGTCGTATCTTTTTCGATTTAAGCTTGTAAAATTAAGGTTTAGGGTACGTGTGACAGATGCACTTGGTTTCGATTTTGATATATAAAATTACTTACTTTTTGTGTGTTTATTGAATATATGTATACTTAAATTTTGTGTATACTGAATGAGTTTGAAATTTTGATTATACTGAATAGCGAACGGGTTTGAAATTTAGGGTATAAGTTATTGTGTTGAAATCTTGAATGGGAATACTATCATATTTTGTGTATGCTGAATGGGTTTGAAATTTTGAGTATATTAAATGTGCTTGAATTTTTTTGCGAGTTACTGTGTTAAAAGTTTGAATGAAAATTGTGTATGTTGAATATTTTGTGAGGAATAAACCCTAAATTTTGTGTATACTGAATGAAAAATTTGTATATTGAATACAATTTTAGAATATATGTATTGTGAATATATAGGAACACATGGAAATATTATGTGCATGTGTGTTGTGCATGTGTATATTATATATATTATCAGTGCATGTGTATTGTGCAGATGTAGGTCACATTAGAATGTGTATATTATATATATTATGTGCATGTGTATTGTACATATGTAGGCCACATGTGGGGATATGGGGATATATGTTTTTTTATCCTTTTATATGTTGGTGGGGGGCCATTAGAATATGACAAAACTGTTAGGTAAACTTTATGTGGGAATATGGGAACATGGGAATATTGATCAAAAACTGTTAAAGTACTATTGATAAAAAAAATATAGGAATATGGGGGAACATGTGGGGATATGGGAATATGTGTTTTTTATCCTTTTATTATTTAATGTGTTAGTAGGGGGCTATAAGATAGTAAACTGTTAGTGTAGTCCATGTTTTCCTCAACTATTAGAAATTAAGTAAACTGTTAAAATAATGAACTGTAAACTGTTAAAGTTTTACTAATTTCTAAACTTACAGGTGGGTATTAATATATCTTTTTTTTTTATTTTTTACAGCCCAAACTTTAGAGCATTGTACTATAGCTTTTCATTATGGGGGATTTATTGTAAATCATCCTACCGTGACATATACTGGTAAAAATATATTTTTTTGATATGTGTCACATTGACTCTATGTCTATGCTTGAGGTTTATGATATGGTTAAGGAGTTAAGATATGACCTATCACAAGAGATTTATAGGCAATCACCATGTGTTGTTTTAAGTATCAATGCATTGAAAACTGATTCTGGTGTTTTATCTATGCTTGTTAGTATGCCTAGGAACAAGTATGCACATGTTTACTTACAAGAAATTGTGGAGGAACACTTGTCTGATTCGAATGCTGAAACAATTAGGGATCCTGAAATTTTTGAACATGTGAACACTGTTAGGAATGTAAAAACAAATATATTTAGTGATGTTGAAATTGTGAAAATATTATTAAGAGTACTGATTTTTCTAACAATGAGGATGAAGATAAAGATTATGTTTGTTCTGAGAGTGAACAATCTGACAGCCCCTTTGAAGATAGTGACAATGATTTAATTAATGTTGATTTAATTTGTGAGTTTCATGTGGGTGTTGGGAGGGATATACCTGGATTTAAGGCATGTTCAACTGAAGATAGTGATGAGGGAGTAGATAGTGAAGCTGAAACAGAATCAGCGTATAATGCATGTGATTCTGAAACAGAAACTGAAAAGAAAAGATTCCCTGAATTCAACAGTACTGTAGACATAGAAAATCCCAAAATTAAAAAAAAAGTTTATTATTTTTTGATCAAAAAGTCATCAAAGTAGCTTTAAAACAGTATGCAGTGAAAAATATGTTTAATATAAGGCTGAAGGTTAATGACACTGCAAGAGTTCAAGCTGTGTGCAAGGATGAGTGCCCATGGATGGTTTGGGCATCCAAAATGCACCCTAAAGATAAGACTAACAATACATAGCAGAATAAGACATGTTGGAGAGCATAAATGTGTTAGATATACAAAAAATAGGAAATGTACTTTCAGGTGGTTGGCTACAGAGTACCTAGAAAAATTCAGAGTTGACCCTAACTATTCTACCAAATCCCTAAAACATGATGTGATGAAAGACCATATGCTTCTAGTTCAAAGGTTAAAATGTATTAGAGCAAAGAAACTGGCGCTAGAGATGATTCTTGGGAATCAAGATGAACAATATGCAAGAATCTATAATTACCTTGGTAAATTGAGAGGAACAAATCCTGAGACAACAACCATATGTCATTTGGATAATAGGTTGTTTGTCAGAATGTATGTATGTCTACAAGCTTGTAAAGATGGCTTTAGGGTTGGATGTATGCCACTGATTTGTGTAGATGAATGCTTTTTGAAAGGCCATTACTAAAGATGACTTCTGGCAGCAGTTAGGATAGATGCAAATGACTGCATCTATCCTTTAGCTTATGCTGTTGTTGAGAGTGAAACAAGAGAGTCTTGGACCTGATTTTTACAGATTTTGGAGACTGACTTGGGGCTCACAAACTCTTTCCATTATACATTCATGCAGATAAACAAAAGGTAAATAATTTACTTTTTATTTTAAATATCTTCCTCCTTTGTATTATAGTGCTTGACCTATATTTTATTATTTTTTACATGGTCTAATAGATTCAATTTTAGAGTTGTTTCCCAATTCTAGCAGTCGAACTTGTGTGAGACATTTATACAACAATTTCAAGTTGCAAAGTGAAAATTAGGGCAAAGCATTAAAAGATGCTTTATGGAAGGCAACAAGGGCAACATACATGAAAGAGCGGACTGATGCAATAAATGAATTGAAGGCCATGTCAGAACCTTCATTCAATTGGCTAGTGGCTAAATACCCTAAAAATTGGTCAAAAGCTCTTTTTTCAACTAACTGCAAGTTTGAAATGCTCTTAAATAACTTGTGTGAGAGCTTTAATAAGGTAAATAAAATTATTATCCTAACTTTTTTAAATTGTATATTACATTAAAGATCTAATTTTTTTACAATTGATAGATGGTTTTGGAATCAAGGGATAAGCCAATACTCACTATGATGTAGATGATTAGATGTAAAATCATGACAGGATTTGCAGCTAAGAATGAAGCTGCAGAAAAAAATAATTGGGACACTTTGTCCAAAAATTCGAAAAAAGCTTGACAAGATTCTTGAACAGTCCATAACGTTTTTTAACTTGTTTTGATTACTTTTTGTTGTGAGTGTTTATTTACTTTAAATAATTTATCTAAATACTGTTTTGATAAATGCTGGCAGGTGTTGGCCTAAGAATGTATGTGGGCAAAGGTGGGAGGTTTCTGCAGGATATGAAGATCAACATGCTGTAGACTTAGAAGCTCAAACATGCAGTTGCAGAAAATAGGATCTTACATGTATATTATAATATATTTTATGTTAAATTATTCACTGTAATAATATAAGTATCTAAGTTGGAATAGATGTATGTTTTGTAGGAATTCCTTGAATACATGATGCCTCTGTAATTTTTCATATTGGAGCTAGGTCAGAAGATTTTGTCAGTCCTTACCACAGAAAGGAGACTCAACTAGAGATTTATTCTCATATGATTAAACCAGTTCGAGGTCGAAAACAATGGGCTCATTATCAGACAGATGAATCCATCCTATCCCCTGTCATTAGAAGGCATGTTGGCAGGCCTCAAACAAAAAGAAGAAAAGAGTCTGATGAGCCAATCAAAACAACTGGAAGAATGAGTAAGCTTGGGGTTCAGATGACTTGTTCAATGTAACCTCCTAGATCCGCCTATGCGTTAATACGGATCCTAAGAAGTCACATTAGGGCCACCAGAGCGACCCACATTAAAGTTTCAAATAAATAAATTGTTAAACCATTTAAAATCACAAATCAAGTTTTGAATTAAAATACAATTTCAGAAAACATTCAAAATGCAAAATAGAAACTATGATACAAATTGCTAAAACAACTTTTGGACTCGAATTTAAATCAAGATGTGACATACATGCCCCTAATTACACAGATACCATACTCCGCGAGCAAGCTAAAGAAACTCTCATACCGACGTTGACAGTTGCGGCGTGGTCGATCTTCTAACCTGTGATGGTAAAACCAACGTGAGCTTTGGAAAGCTCAGTAGTACAGACTACCAAGGGATGCTAAAAGCACAAGCAAGTATATGGCAAGCTTAACACTGTCATGATGAACTGGGCAATGGTAAGCTCGAATTACGATTCAATATTTCAGTGGAGCATTATACCAGAAGGTAACATAGTTGTTCTTTATTTGATCACCCGAACCTTAAAAGATGAGTCTAAAGCCGGAGATTCAAAAGAGATTCAGATTTCAGAAGTTGAATCAAGGAGTTCAGAGGGGTTCATTAAGCGCGAATTGTAAGTTTACTGAGAGTTCAACTTTGATATATTAATTTAGTACGGTATGTTTCAGAAGAGGTTAGAAAATTTTATTAATTCACTTAACTACCCTCCAACCATACACCAATAAGCAGAAACCCATAATAGTGTCCAGAAAGACTTACCCTAGGCCCTTCGGGCATAGGAGCTTAGGTCCATAAGGACTTACCAACACTGAGCCTATAGATCTTCATTCATATCCCAGATAATATACCCCAGATGATTTCAGTTTATATTCAGAAGACAGTATTACAAAAAAATGATATCATATCTATTTTTATACCAGAAGACAGATGTCAAATTTATTTTATTATTATTTCGTATTCAATGTCATATATCAGATATATTTTTCATATTAGAGGTCAAAAACTAGGGAATTGCTTTCCTTTCGTATAACAATGTCATACTTTTAAATTTTAAGCATGTGGTCTTGGTTTAGAGAAGAAAGTACTTACATATACATGGTACATGCTTTATGACCCAATTCATTTCTCAGAGGTACTTGATAGATATCAGAAAGATGACATTTAACAATTTTGGACTGATTTTAGAACGAGGTCCCTGCGAATAGGGGAGTTCGATAAGACGGATCAAATCAACATCAGAAGTTGATGCGTCAGAATCATTGGGATTTCATATATATCATGAGCAAAATTAAATGTTACAGCCTATGAGGGTATTAAGGTCATTTTGACATTCGGGGTAATCTGGTAATTTGAACCAACAAGGTATAAACAGTGATGTATATAATTTAGGAATTCTAATTGTTCATCAAGTTTCCAGTCCCTTTGAATTAATCAAAACCCATTAAAACAATGTTTAATATCTCACCGGATAGGTACACTTCAACCATTCATTTTTCAGAACTTACTATAGAGCATAATAACAATAGTTCGCCTTCACCAATCGTCCACTGGACTTATTACCAGAAATCAAGCATATATTCGAGCGATATTTTCCAAGTATTCAAACATGTGCATTATACCTGAACTTATTCCAAAACATTGAATGTTCCTTAGGAGAACTGATCCCTCTCACTATTAATTATGTACTTTCTCCCAATAAATTGTACGTGCATTCACACGGTATTCTCACACTATCATCGTAGTATCTGAATCGACCAACTAACACGGGTCGTATTTTACCACTTTTGGAGTCATTACATTTGTTTGTCTTTATTGGGATTTCTAATTCCATGCCTTAGAAGTATTCTCCAACATTCTAGTATTCAAGGGTATTTCAGACATTACGATGCTCGAAAATGTTTCAATTATTCAGCGCTTCTCGGTTCGTCCATCTATTCATTCGTTTCAGACCTCGAGGATATATCCCATATGTCGGTCGATTGGCAATTAATGCCCGAAGAAAATATCACTCTTTAGGGTCATTGTGACCCATTTCAGTTTTATCAGTATATTCAATCCTTTTTAGCCATTTCGATCAATTCAATCTTTTTCGCCCCATTGCTCAATTCATACATACGAATATTTTTCCGTAAATTTATCCTCGTCGAATTATTCCAAATTCTAGCAACTCAAGTACTTTACAATCTCGAGGGTTTAAGTCTTGTTACCATGACATTTCAGTAATCCGAGGTTTTCAAGTGTATTAGATGTCTAATCAGATCAAGTATAGCTTCATGAGTTGTTTTTATAGGCATGGGTATTTTCATCATTCTTCAATCGAATTTTTGACATTTCTTTTTAATAAAAAGGATGATCAAACTTAAAGATTAACCGACTCATTAATCGTGCACTTAACTCGGAAGTCCTTTCGATTTGTTAAACCTCTTATTTGAATATTTGTCTTGGCCATTATTATTTTTATTTCATAATTGATCGACAGAGGCAGAAATAATCAGATTCTCAAACATGGTCGTGCAAACATTAACATAATACCAACATGTTGCAAAAGCATGCAGAAGGTAGTAAAGTATTACCTTTAATCCGTGATATATCGATAAACCGCGATACTACATTCGATCACTCTCCAACTCGAATTCGACGTCCTTCAACATCTCGTATTCAAGAAACTGAGAATACCTTCAATCACACAATATCCCATTTCAAAGTCAACGCTGACGTCAGCACTCAAAGTCAACGCTAACGTCAGCGGTCAAGTCAACGCTGACATCACTGGTCAATTGGGTTTACTCAGTTGAGTCAACTTGGGCGAGTTGACTCGGACGGGTTGGCTCACTGAGTTGACTCGAAACGTTTGACTCAGTCAACGAGTTAACAGGTCGGGCGGACAGGTCAGGCTGACGGGTCAGGGCTCAATTCCGATTTGAGCTCAAACCAAGTTGGGCCGGTTCAGACCGGGTTAGACCGGTTCAGGCTCTCATACCGTAATTAAACCAGTCCACTTACCCTAAACGAATCTAGTCATCGGACGTTTGACAGAGCGGTCATTGGAGAGGCATCGGACACCAAAACTGCCGAAAAAAACATAAGCTTATCAATGCAACAATCCAAATCACATGATAATGACACGAATCAAGTCGAAATACCCACAAGATCTTACCCAAAACGAAACAAGGTGGCTGGAAAAAGCAGTGCTCCGATGAGTCCCTAAATGGTGATGAACAAGTGACCGATGACCATGGTTGTGTTCGCCTCGACACGGAAAGTACAGATCCAGTGGCCGTGTCACACACAGATGACATAGGTGGTTAGAAAATATTGAAAACTGAAGGGAAATGTTTGGGCTTTTGACGAACCTTCAACCCAACCTCCACGACGAACGACGGTTGTAAATCACAAGTGGTCAACTGTGTTTTGATCGGGGAGAGGTGGCGAACACGGTGGCGTGGGCGGTGATGCCCACAACGGCGTGATGGCTGAGATCGGTGGGGTGGCCGAAAAACAAAAAGGCATGGCTTGGGTTTTCTGCCGAGCACTTATGATGCTCCCTACGATGAACGGTGGAGAACCAAGGCGCGTGGCCGATGGGTCAAAACTGGGGAACGATGGTGCTTACACCAGTACCGACGGTGATGAGCACAACGTGACGGTGAGGGCATATCAGACGATGATCATTGGGTTTGGTAGGAGAAGATAGATGGTTTCTGGGATTTGGGTCAAAAGCATTTAATTGGGTAGATGGGGAGTCTCACTTTTATTTATTATTGGATTAGTCAATTAAACCATAGCTTAAATAAAAAACTGTAGTAAACTAAGGCCATGGATTGCCTTAGCTCAGACGGTTAAAGCTTGGGTTACCAAGCATATGTTATGGGTTCAAGCTTTCACAGCCACATTTACCAAAAAAAAATTTGAACTTGCTTCCCTTTTAAGCCTCTATCTTTTATTTTAGGGTGATACAATTCTCCCCCCTAAAAGAAATTTTAACCTCAAAATTCACTAGAGTCGGAGAAATACAAAGGCTGCTCTCTCATCCATTTTTGCACCAGAACTTATCCATCAAAGCATGCTGGTTTCTTGAGACTTTCAAACAGTCTCAAATCAATCTGGTAACGTCCTCGATCACTTAGACTAACTTGGGCCCAAAACCATCTCTTCATACAACTAAGACCAACTTATCACAATGCGGTAAATGAATCCATACAGAACCTCATACAGAGTCAAGCAAACACTTGTCTCATAGCTCTTATTATAAACAGTCTCTATCATGTACAAGAAACTTTCCCAACTACCACAAAAGTTAATCACACAACCTAGAAGCATCCACTCTAGAAACTGAATTACTCTACTAGGCTAACCATCAATTTATGGAAGGAAAATTGTACCTGAAATCCAACCGAGTACTTAAGGCCTCTAACTGGGTCTTCTAAGATCAGAGTGTATCAACATTGTTTTTGTCGATGACGATATGTCGGTACACCATGCCACATATTCATGTAGGAGGTATTTCTCCAAGCAGACTAGACATACTCAAGGTCTTGAATGAATATCACTCACTCTTAGAACAATTCCGATAATTGTTTCTTTCGTGTATAACAGAGTCGCCACATATTCTGTACTTTCGCCAATCTCATGAACACATTTCTTTTAAATTCATAATACTTTTATCAAGTTTCCATCTAGATAATCTCAAATATAATCATTATCACTGACTAGCCGTACATGTAGACTTATATTAGTTGTTGAGTTGTAGGGTGCTTGATTCCTTCAACCGATTTTGCTCACCAAGTGGTGGAGAGGTGGATTTTTGCGTGGATGTGGTGTGGAAGCTTAAATGTAAATGACACAATGATTTTAGAGTGGTTCAACCTTCTAACCAAGGTCTACATCCACTACCTTAGCTTCCCACTAAGAATTTCCAATCAATCCACTATTGATTCGTCCCTTTTTCTAGGCTTAGGAGGAAACCCTTATAGACTGATCAAGCTTTCTACCCAAAGCCTTGATCAAACCCTCTTTTACAAAGAGATAAGAAAAACAAACACAAATCCCTCTAATAGGTGTTTGTTTGCACAATTAAAGCACTCACCTAAAACCTAAAACACTTGAGAAAATTTGACAATTTTGGCTCACTAGTGTTTGTCTATACAAGAATTGACAATTTAAGCACTAAGACAATATTTGATCATTTGTTGATTGACAATATGAGCATTAACCATATATTGATGCTTAAAGGTCCCTTTTATACTCCATGATGAGTTTGTAGCCGTTACTAGCCGTTGGGGTTGAATTGGAGCCGTTGGAGACTTAATTTCCCACCATAAATGCAGTTCTGCAGCTCACCGTTTCGAAACACTCGTGACCGTTTCGAAACACCCTTTAAGTAGACAGAGCCGTTGTAGTCTGATGCAGTACCCGAATCGAAACGCCCTTGGCTGTTTCGAAACACCCGTATCGAAATGCCTGCCTCCGTATCGAAACGATCTGCATTTAAATGTTAGTTGGGAAATAGCCGTTGGGGTTTATGACCGTTGTGGTCGATGCCACGTAGGCGTATCGAAACGACATAGCCCGTTTTGAAACGCTGGGAAAAAATCACATCCAGGGAAGGCCCATTTCGATACTCGTATCGAAACGTTTTTGCTACTTGAATCCCCCGTATCGAAACACCTAAGGGTGTTTCGAAACACCTGGACGGTTTTGTGTAGTTTGCTTTTGAAAATATGTAAAACCCTTTTGAAAACATCCCTAAACATAGTTTCAATTTATTTGGACTTTGGAAATAGTTTTGAATTCTTTTTAAATCAGTCCAAAACATTTTTCAATTATTATATCAAAACATTAGTTCTACAATCTCCCTTTTTTTGATATAATAAAACTATCTTGAAAAATTGTTTGGGATTCTCCCCCTTTAACTTTAAAAATGTGAATAAGAGATTAAAGATATGAAATCAAATAAAGCTCCCCCTTATTCATTTGAAAATTCAATTTTCAAACCATTTCTCCCCCTTTTTGTTATATCAAAAAGAATTTAAAACATTAAGTTCAAAATAACTATAGAGGAAAAATTTTGACAAAAATAAGAATTTGGTTTTAAAATGGCTCCCCCTTACTCAAAGCATTATTAAAATTGTTAGTCCAACATATATGATCATCTGGTTGACATAAATGAAAAATAAATCAAATAAAAGCAAAAGCAACTAGATTTTACCACACTTGAACTCAAGGGAGGATGTGAAGCCTTCCTTATTCAAGTGTTCTTCCTTAGTGTGCATGGAGCTCCCCCTCATTAATTGGACTTGTTGATCAATCTCCATCACACCTAGCAAAAGACAATCAAGTGATTTTTGGTATCCAAATTGCTTTGGATCCATAGACGTTAGTAGCATAAAACTTAGTCCCCTTTGGAATCCATTTTTCAATGTCATCCTTTTTAGTTGAAGTGGTTAGTCCTTTTGGGACCCAAACACTTCTAAAACATTTACCGTTTACAAATCTAGAGGCACTAGATTGCCTTACACAGAAATTTGATTTTCCAAAATTGTTTTTCTTTTCTAGCTCTTTGGAAATCAAATCCTTTTCTTCTTGAACTTTTTGAACCAGATTTTGTAAATCAAAACATTTTAATTCAAACTCTTCGAGTTTTGCTTCAAGTTCAAGTTTGGTTTTAGAAATCAAATCATTTTGAATTTTTAACTTTGAAATCAATTTATTGTTTTTGAAAATGTGATTTTTAAACTCTAAAACCAAATCATCATATGCATCTTGTAATTCATCAAAAGAGTAAGAACATGAAGTAGATGAATTAGAAGTTACCCTTGAATCTTCTTCGATGGCCATAAGGCAAAGGTTGGCTTGTTCATCATCGGTGGAGTCCTCATCACTCCAAGTAGCCCCATATGCCTTCTTCTTATAGCTTGAAGTGCTTGCCCTCTCCTTTTTCTTGGATTCTCGTTCAAGCTCTCTCAAAGCTTTCTTCATGAACGGGGCATACTTCTTGAAGAGATGAACTATCTCTTCTTCTTCATCCTCCTCTTCACTTGAATAAACTTGATGGCAAGTGGAGGACTTGAGAGTCATGACATTGGTGTTGATGCCAAGCCCCTTGAGCTTCTTCTCTCCCATAGCTCTAATTTCTTCCCTCTTGTTCTCATCTTCCTTGTTCTTCTTCATAATTTGATGAGTGAGGAGTGACTTTATGAGTTCATCAAGCTTCAAGGTCTTTAAATTCTTTTCTTCGATGATGGCGGTCCTCTTTGATTCCCAAGACTCGGGAAGTGAGTAGATGAGCTTTCGGACAAGTTTCTCCACCGGAATGGCTTCTCCATAGCCCTTGAGACCATTTGTGATGGTGGAGAACCTATCAAACATCTTCTTGATGTTTTCTTTCGGATCCATCTTGAAGTTCTCATACTCTAAAGTGAGAAGCCCAATCTTGGTCTCCTTGACTTCATTGGTTCCCTCGCATGTGACTTCAAGCTTGTCCCATACCTCATTGGCACTCTCACAAGAAGACATCTTCTAATAGATGGATGGGCCAAATGCATAAAAGAGTATATGCAAGGCTTTGCAATTTAGCTCCATCTTCTTGCGATCGTCGGCACTCTGCTCCGCTTTGCTTCGTTGAGGCACGAACGGACCATCTTCAACTATGTCCCATAGTTTGTAGTCTCTTGACTTTATGAAAAATTTCATCTTGGTCTTCCAATGGGCATAGTAGGTTCCGTCGAAGAAAGACGGTTTGTCGATGGATTGCGCCATTTGAGCCGGTTGGTGAAATGATGATCGAGCTTGCCAGATCTTCTCAATAGGATGTGAATCCTCTTTGCTTGAGCCAAGCTCTGATACCAATTGTTAAGTTGTAGGGTGCTCAATTCTTTCAACCGATTTTGCTCACCAAGTGGTGGAGAGGTGGATTTTTGGGTGGATGTGGTGTGGAAGCTTAAATGTAAATGACACAATGATTTTAGAGTGGTTCAACCTTCTAACCAAGGTCTATATTCACTACCTTAGCTTCCCCCTAATGATTTCCAATCAATCCACTATTAATTCGTCCCCTTTTCTAGGCTTAGGAGGGAACCCTTATACACCGATCAAGCTTTCTACCCAAAGCCTTGATCAAACCCTCTTTTACAAAGAGATAAGAAAAGCAAACACAAATCCCTCTAATAGGTGTTTGTTTGCACAATTAAAGCACTCACCCAAAACCTAAAACACTTGAGCAAATTTGACAATTTTGGCTCACTAGTGTTTGTCTATACAAGAATTGACAATTTAAGCACTAAGACAATATTTGATCATTTGTTGATTGAAAATATGAGCATTAACCATATCTTGATGCTTGGAGGTCCCTTTTATACTCCTTGATGAGTTTGTAGCCGTTACTAGCCGTTGGGGTTGAATTGGAGCCGTTGGATACTTATTTTCCCACTATAAATGCAGTTCTGCAGCTCACCATTTCGAAACACTCGTGACCGTTTTGAAACACCCTTTAAGTAGAAAGAGTTGTTGCAGTCTATTGCGGTACCCATATCGAAACGCCCTTGGTCGTTTTGAAACACCCATATCGAAATGCCTGCCTCCGTATCGAAACGATCTACATTTAAATGTTAGTTGGGAAATAGTCGTTGGGGTTCATGACCGTTGTGGTCGATGCCACGTAGGCGTATCAAAACGGCATAGCCCGTTTCGAAACGCTAGGCAAAAATCACATCCAGGAAAGGCCCGTTTCGATACCCGTATCGAAACGTTTTTGCTACTAGAATCCCTCGTATCGAAACACCTAAGGGTGTTTCGAAACACCTGGACGGTTTTGTGTAGTTTGGTGTTTGAAAACATGTAAAACCCTTTTGAAAACATCCCTAAACATAGTTTCAATTTATTTGGACTTTGGAAATAGTTTTGAATTCTTTTTAAATCAGTACAAAACATTTTTCAATTATTATATCAAAACATCAGTTATCTCACAAAATCAGACATTTATTCTTTACTAGATCAGATATTCAATTTCACATGCACGAACCATCCCGAGTTCTCACTCCAGGTTCAAATCCATTAAGTTAATCCAATTCACATATGAATGTTACAAACATTCATTGCCAGTACAATCTGATCTATGAAAGGCATAATGCTTAGATTCACTTAATTCAAAAAACGAATTCTACATCGGAATTTCGGCTCAAAGGAGTATTGTTCTGGTAGGGGCACGCACAGACCAGACACCCTATGACAAACGATCGGCTGATCTACCCAGAATGACACAACTCTAAGCTCTGATACCACTAGATTTAACCCCTTTTGACCCGCCTATGCATTACCACGGATCTTAGGGAGTCACATTAGGGTCACAAGAGCGACCCATAGTAAAAGTCCACATAAAAATATTGTTTTTTCTTTAAACATTTAATTGAACCACAACATTGACTATTGTTTTGAAAATACACTTCCAGAAAATCATTTAAACATATAACCATAATTTCAGGAAAAAAAACATTTTACAGACATTGTCATAAAATAATACATGACATGCATGCCCACTAACTAAACTGGTATCGTACTACAAAAGTGACGCCGAGAGAATTCCAACCACTGATGTCAATCATTACCATGATAGATCTCCTAACCAGCGATGGTAATAACAACATGAGCTTGTGAAAGCTCAGTAATACAAAACAACCAAAAGAAGCTTCATGCCACACATAAGTATCAGATGTATCAGAACAAAATGGAGGAGCAAGCATTATCATGTTTCATATATAGAATACAATTCGTTTAGTTGTTACGCTTGAAAGTAACATATTCATTTCTGATTAATTACCCGATCACCAGACACGATGTCTAACTCAGGTAATCAGAAGGGACATAGATTACGAAAATCTAGCTAGAGAGTTCAGGGTGTTCCAACAGTTACACATCAAGAATGATAGACATGATATTTTAGACAACAACAGAGTTTGACCGAGGCTAGAGAGGGAACAGGGAAAATTGAGTAGCAACATAACTACCCTCCAACCGTACACCGATATGTAGTTCCCCAGAACTGCATCCATAAGGATTTACCCTAGGCCCAATGAGCATAGGAGCCAACCTAAGGGGCTGCCTTAGGTTCATAAGGAATTACTCGTGCCGAAGCATCGGAACCAACCCAAGGGGAGATCTCGTGTCCATAAGGAATTACCAGCGCTGAACCTGTAGAGACTTTATAACATAACCCAGAAGTACCCCAATTAGAATAATTTAGTGAATACAGACTGAGTAGTAATCGTACATGAAATTTTCAGAGTATCAGAAATTAGAGAGCATGCATTACAAATCAGATACATATGTATATAGTTTAGCCAGACAGAATTCATGATTCGAATCAGAGAGAAGATTAGTTTCAGATAGAGATGATATACTTATGCAACAAACATTCTATGGTTCGATTCATTTTTCAGAGACACTGGGTAATTATCAAAAGAAGATCATTCGACGATTTAGGACTGATTGCAGAACGAGGTCCCTACAAAAAAAGAAGTTCGGTGATAACAGATCGAACCAAAACGTCAAAAATTGATGTATCAAGATCATTGAGATTTTAGATATATCGCGGGGTATTCAAAAATTAAAGCTTACGAGGGTGAAATGGTCATTCGGACCTTCAAGGGTAATTTGGTAATTTAAACCAATAAAGTAAGGACAATGATGTGCAAGATTCAAAATTTCTAGTTGTTCATCTAGTTTCTAATTCCTTTCGAAACGATCAAAACTCATTAACACAATGTTATTATTTAACCGAGTGGATACACCTTAAACATTTATTTCTCAAAACCGACTAAAATGTATGACCAAAAAGCTCGCCATCACCAACCATCTGTTGAACTTACAACGAGAATTCAAATGTAAATTCGAGCGATATATACCAAGTAATCGAACATGAGTAATACACCCAAACTCAATCCACAAGATTGAACGTACACTTGAACAAATTTCTCTTAACGTTAGCCATGTATTTCCCCCAAATAGACCGAATATGCCTTTATATGGTATTCATCCAAATTCACATGTGTATATAAAAATGACCAGCAACCACGAGTCGTGCATTACCACTTTCGGAGCCTCACACTTGTTTAGCTTTATCAGTATTTCATAATCCAAGTCTTAGGGGTATTTTTAGTCATTTCAGTGTTCGAAGGTATTCCAGACACATCGATGCTCAAAGGTGTTTCAATTATACTGAGTCTTTCGATCCTTTTAAATGTTCATTCGATTCGAGTCTCGAGGGTACATCCATCATCATGGTTAATTCAGTATCTAGTGCTCGAGGGTATTTTCGTCCTTTTAGTCATTATACACATTCCGACTAGTTCAGTTTTATCGGCATTTCCAATCCTTTTAGTCATTTCAAAATTCAACTTTTACACCTCTTAAATTAATCTAGACATACTAATAGTTTTTCGTAGTCTTATCTTCGGAGATTTATTCATAACTCGGGAAGAGCTTAGCACTTTGCAATTTTAAAGGTTTAGGTTTTGTTAACATAATTTTCAGAGCAAAACTGAGGTTTTCAGATGAATAGATTGTGTTATCGGATCTAGTGAAGATTTCTAGATCGCTTCCATTAACAGAGGTATTTTTTTGTCTTTCTTATACACCAAGGAGTCTTTGCCATTTCGCAACCATACATTCTGAGCATTAGATCTTTAATCATGAAATAATTTGAATTGGATGTTTTAAGGTGAACTGTTTTACCGATTAACCATTGAACTTGTATTACTCATCGATCATCAATTCCTTATTCACATCATTCAAATCTTATTCAAAATAATTATAGAACTCCAGATCTTTCCAAATTATATTTTTTTCTCAATCGAATGTACCACACTTATCTGAGTTATCATACTTAAATTTTGTATCTGATTCGACTTAAGTAGCGTTAATGATATACTTCATTATCAGAATGCATAGATCCATCGAATGCCGACATGTTCATAAAGCATACAAGAGGTAGTAATGTTATTACCTTGGCTCCAAGCTACATCGGTCGATCCGTGAACAACGTTCGAACACTCTTGAACCCGGATTTGATGTCCCTCAACAATTCGTATTCAAGAAACTGTGAGTACCTTCAATTATACAAATTTACATTTCAGTCCTTATTCACAGTACCCTTAACTGAATAATTAGATACATATACAAGTTCGGGTTCAAGGTCAAATTCAGAGGCTTTCGGGTCAGAATTTTGCGAATCAAGCTTCACAATCAAACTCGGGACATCGAAAAACATTGAGTAGAAGTTTTCGGAAAATTTGACTTTTTGGTCAAAGTCAACGTTCAACGCTAATGTCATCATCGGTCAACGCTAACGTCATTAGTCAATTGGTTAACAGTTAACCGAGTTGACTCGGATGAGTCGACTCACTGAGTTAACTCGGACGGGCTGACTCAATGAGTTGACTCGGATGGGTTGACTCACTGAGTTAACTCGGTCAATGGGTCAGATTCGGGTTAACGGGTCGGTTCGAGTCAGGTCGGAGAGACTGGTTGGGCAGACGGGTCTAGGCTCAGACCGGGTTGGGCCGGTTCACTCACCTAAAAATTTCTGGTGGCCGGACGGTCACTGGAATGATCGTCGGAGGCCGAAATTCACCGTTTCTACCAGAAAACAAGAGCCGATCATACAGGGAAGTAAACCAAACCCAAAATATCACATTAAGAGCCACAATCTTACCGAAAAAGCCCCAAATTTCAAATCTGGCCGTGAAATCACGTAGCTCCGACGAGGATCCGGTCGACGTCAAACTAACGGTCGGTTGACTGGGTCTTGCTCGTCGCGACATGGGGAACCCATATTCGGTGTCCGTCTCGTGAACAGACAGCGGACGAGACCAGTGAACGCAAGAAATAGAGACACAGAGCACAAGGGTTTCCGTCGAACCTTTAGCCGGGTCCACACGGCAAACGATAGCGTTACGCTGCGAGTGGCGGCTAGGGCTTGAGCCGCGGTTTGCCGACGGTCACAACAACGTTGGCGGTAAGAACCACTGCGACACAGTGGCCGAGATCGGGCGGTGGTCCGACGGGGAAGGTGAAAGGCCACTTTGAAAAATCCCTAGCGATCTGATATTTTTTTTTTCAAATCTAGAAAGTGCATTGATTCTGGGTAGGTGAGGAGTCTCACTTTTATTCATTATTGGATTAGACAATTAAACCATAGCTTAAATAAAAACTGGAGTAAACTAAGGCCATGGATTGCCTTAACTCAGACGGTTAAAGCTTGGGTTTACCAAGTATAGGTTACGGGTTCAAGCCTTCACAGCCACATTTACCAAAAAAATTTTGAACTTGCTTCCCTTTTAAGCCTCTACTTTTTATTTTAGGGTGTTATAACCTGAATGTTCGGGTACCCGGTACTTCGGGTACCCAAAAATGAACAACCCTACTCGTACCCGCTTACAAGCAACCACTAATATCGAATTATGTAAAAATAAACCATAGACTTTTGTAATGAAGAGTAAAACTTCACATATTTTATTGATTAATCAAGTATATATATATAATACATTTACACTGATATACATTTACACTGATATACATTTACACTGGTATAAATTTAACTACAGCTAACTAACTAACGATCGCTAACTTAACTAAAGAACATTTTAACTGGTATGACTTTACTTAACTACAACTAACTTAACTAAAGCATATATACACATGTATAAGTTCTACTTTACCATACATTACAAATTTACAACTTGATTAGTTCAAGCAAGATCATAAACCATCATTTTTTTCAAACTAAATTAATTGAGTTCAAAGTCTACAAACTTAAGGATTAAAGTAGATTTTAAAACAAACCAATATCTTAGTACATAAAACACCATAATAAAAGACATAATCAAAGTCTACAAACATCAATGGTCCAGAATTCATATGGTGGGTAGTTAGTGGGCGGGCGGATACGGACGGATACGGGGCGGGTAAGGCCTCAAACCCATCACTTACCCACTACTCACGATGGGTATGACTTTTTACATCCACACCCTCCCACTACCCACCAAACTAATACCCATCCCCACCCCAACTAGGGCATGTGCAGTGCGGATTCCACGAAACTGTACCCGTCTGCCATCTCTATTACTTACAGTGACGAAATATTTGTTAGAATAAAATATTTATTTCATCACAAAAATTAAATTTTGTCACAATTAACTTAAATTTTAACATCGAATGAAAAACATTTTTGTGACAAAAGTACATATTACTACAGAATTTATTTTCTCACAACTTTTATTTCGTCACTAAATGTTACTTATAAGGGGTGTTCATTGTCGGGTACCCGGTTCATTCGGGTACCTCATTGCTCGGCACGTGTCTCGGCCCATTATTTCCGGGTACCCGATTCGTATATTTTTTTATTTTTAATTCTAAAATTTTAAAAAAAATACATATTAAAGACAAGAATATTTTTTTTTAAAAAAATTAAACTTAAAACTTAAAAGTATATAATACAAACATAGAAAAAATTTAGGGGTTTAAATTTAATTTTGGAGTAAAAATATTAAGAAACTTAAAATAAAAATATAATTTGAAATATAAAAAATATATATTAAAAATTGTCGGGTCGGGTCGTGTACCTAGTAAGGGAAACTTCTGGCCCGTGTCTCGAAAAAATTACCGGGTCGGGTACTCGGTCGGTCGGATAATTTTTTTAAGGAATTACCCGTCTTTTTAAGTTCGGGTTTTGGGTCGAGTCAACCGGGTCGAGTATTTTTTAACACCCCTACTTATAAAGACAAAATATTTATAAAAATAAAATATTTATTTCATTACAAAAAGTATAATTTGTCACAATTAACTTGAATTTTAACGTCGGAAAAAATTAATTCATGACAAAAACAACGATTACAACAAAATTTATTTTCTCACACCGTTTTTATAATGACAAATTTAAATTTATTTTGTAACAATTATATTTTCTCAAAATTGTGAACAAAAACGACATAATCATTAAACTTAAAGCCAAAACATAACCCGAGCCCACAGAGCCCATAACTAAAACTAACGTGGTTGAAACCCTAAACTCTAGTGCACTGACAGCGTCAATCTTTGAGATTCCCACATCCTCCTTCAAGCTTTCATTCGTGTGTACCAGATGGTCCCCTCCGCTGCCGCAAGTGGTCTCATTTTGCCTCGTACATCTGCGACCATCACATGTAAATAAATGAATAAAAAATATTAACAGAGAATTACAACTAAAAAAAGCAACATGATAGAGAAAATAATAGATCGATTAAGTTGTTGTCAGCTATTTTGTCCTTGTACTGTTGAACTTTGATTTTCGCCGAAGGAGGAGATGATTAGTTCAATAGTTGAATTGTATTGTTGAACTTTAATTTTGACTTCAATTATAGCACCAAGACGTTAATCCATTAATAGTTGAATGATGTGATAATTTGATATTGACGCAAAAAATAAAAAAAATTTAATCTTCTTGATTGAAGCCTTTTTTGCATTTGAATGGTTTAAAGTATTTGTTTAAAAATTTGAACCATGAAAAGAATGTTATGTGAAAACGAACAAAAAAACCTCGAAATTAGTTTAGTCGGACGATCGTCGGGGATGGCGACAAATGACGAATGACTGTCAGCGGCGGCTGAGAAGTTCAATGCCTAAAATTGAAGCTTTTTAAATTTTACTGGTAAAATTGATACACAAACTAAAGTTAATGGGATGAAAACGGCCACATCATCACACCGTTAACGATTTAAAGACCCAATGCTATAATTGAATCCAAAACTAAAATTCAGTGATACAATCCAACCAATTTAAATAGGATTAAAGGGTGTAAGAATCCCTTGAACTTTTGGAAAAAAATCAATTAAGCCCATATACTTTTTTAACCCAATTAAGCCTTTGAACCAAGAAATTTAATCAATTAAGCCCTTAAACCAATAAACTTAATCAATTAAGTCCTTTGACCATTAAATATTGACAGTTTTTTTAGATCTGTAGGTGCAGCGCGTCGTGTCGTAGTGTTTTCACTTGACGTTTTCATAATTTTTTATTTTATTAAAAAAATTCTTTAAAAGTTCTAAAAAACTTTTAAAGCTTGTTTTTTTTATAAAAAAATTGTACATGCAACGTGATAGAATTGTAGTGTATCATGTGCTAGTAATATCTAAAGAAAAAACTTTCAAGATTTAATGGTCAAAAGGATTAATTGATTAATTTTTTTTTTTGGTTTAATGGCTTAATTGATTAAATTTATTAGTTCGAAGACTTAATTGATTTTTTTTAAGTTCAAGGGCTTCTTACGCCCTTAAGACTTTAAATATATAGTAAAATTGATACGATTAATCCTAAAATTAAAAGGTGATATTTTGGGAATTAGGCGTATAAATTGTTGTGTTTAGTTGAAATACATGTACTGGCATTGCCCTTGTAATAGAGGCCTCTAGCTAATCTGGACTTCTGTCTTTTATTTTTCTTAATTTTTGAATCCAAATAAAAATAATTAGATAATATATGTTTTAATACCTGAATTTGATATTTGATACCTAAATTAAGCATAACATTTACAAATTACAATTCAATATCCCAAATCCATGTAATTAAAATAGGTTGAAAAGAAAGAAATATGATCCACAAATCACTTGGAAAATAAGTTGAAGTATTACCCTAAATACCTATAAAATACATTGCTTTTGTTATAAGAAAGAACATTAAAAGGAGAACAGGTAGTCCTTGTAGGCCTTATCATCAAACAGATTCAATATCCGTCAATAAATTGACTTTAATCTTATCTAGCTTTGTAACAACTTCTTTCATATCTAGCCTTTCATTTGGTATCTCCACTGAACACTCTAAAGCAACTTGCATAACTGATAATGCACACTTGTTGGCCACCAATTGTTTCCTCCCACTTGTGCTTACCAAATTTGTGTCTCCAACTTGGTTTAGCATGGATGGTAACGTCTCTTTCACTAAACTCAGCAAGCTCATTTCCTCGGAAAACATTTCATCCGTAGGCTTCTTTCTCAAGATCGTTTCCATCGTAAGAATACCGAAACTATACACATCGCCTTTTGTACAAACAATTCCTTCTGATCCATACTCTGCATATGAATTTATAAAAATAAAAAATCAGCATATGATAGTTTCCACAGGCTGCATCTCCTTTATTAGAAACACAGGAAACTTAAAGAGTAAATTAGAAGCATCACCTGGTGCCATATATCCAACCGTTGCAAGGGTCATGGTTTGGATCATTGAATCCTCTTCACACAAGAGTTTTGCGATTCCGAAATCACTCAAATGTGCAACCATATCTTCATCTAATAGAACATTGCTTGGCTTTAAATCGCAATGAACCATGGGTTTTGTATGACCATGATGGAGATATTCCAGAGCAGATGCAACATCTATCAATATGTTCAGCCTTTGCAAGATATCTAGAAAATGGTTGTTGGAATACAACCATTTATTAAGGCTCCCATTAGGCATAAACTCAAGTACCAATGCTCTGAAATCTTGTTTATTAGAGCAGCTACCGATGATTTTCGTTAAATTTCGGTGACGGGTGTTGCGAAGAACTTCAAATTCAACATCAAAACTCTTAAAAGCTCCATTTAACTCTAACTTGAAGACTTTTACAGCAATTGTCATTCCATCTGGGAGAATTCCTTGGTATACTGAACCGTAGCTTCCGCTGCCAAGCAATCTGCTATCACTGAATCCATCAGTAGCTTGATAAAGCTCTTGGTGTGAAAATCGTCTCCACATTCCTAAAGGTATCACGTCTTCTTGAGTTTCCAATGTTTCTTTCTTCATCCTACTTCGGAAGAAGATGATAATTAGTGCCACCACCAAAATTGAAGAGACAATGGGCACTACTACATATGTTATGAGCTTAGTTCTTGCCTTGGAATTTCTCCGAGGTCTAGTTTTGCAGCTTGGAACACGAAGTCGAGCTGCACCACACAATGCTCCATTCCCTTTAAATGATTCAATCGAGTAGTTTCCGAATGATCCTCCACCAGGAATTTCCCCCTGAAGTCTATTGAAAGAGACATTGAAATATTTGAGAAAACCAAGATTCTCTAAGGACTTGGGAATCTCTCCTGATAGGCTATTTCGTGACAAATCCAAAGATTCCAAGCTCAACAAGTCACCGAATGAATCAGGAATAGAACCTGTGATTCTATTATTGGATAAGGAAAAATAAGTGAGGCCATTGAGATCAACAACCCCATTTGGAAGTTCACCAGAGAACTGATTGTTTGAAAAATCCATACTAGTAGAAACTTTCCACTTTCCAATATCAATTGGCAGAGGGCCACTGAGAGAATTTGAAGATAAGTTCAGGATCAAGAGACTGTTAAGCCCTGTCAAGGTTGAAGGTATTGAAGAAGAAAACATATTGGAGCCAAGGAGTAGTTGCCTCAAAGAAACAACATTACCCAAGCATGTAGGTATCGGTCCAGACAATTTGTTGTTCGTCAAGACCAAGAAACTCAACTTGTTTAGATGACATAACTCGGATGAGATCTGTCCTTCTAACTTGTTGTCTGAAAGAGAAAGACTCTGCAACTCTTTTAATCCTCCAATTGTAGTAGGAATCATTCCTGTCAATTCATTTTCATCAAGCTTTATGGATATCAAGCTACTTAAGTTGCCAAATTCACTCGGGATGCTACCCCTTATGTTGCACCTAGCAGCAGAGAATCTCTGAAGAGAATTTGAGAGATTTCCTACCAAACCTGGAAGTTCACCTGGGACTAATGGGTTGCGCCCGAAATCAATGTCTTCCAAACCTCTACAGTTTGTCAAAGAAGAGAAAAAGTTCATTCCTAAAGAAGTTAAATTATTAACTTCTAGGTTAAGTTTCCTTAAATTTCTTAGATTGCCAAGAGTGTCAGGAATGGACCCTGAAAAGAAATTATGTGACATTTCGAGAAGAGTAAGCTGAGAGGCATTGGAAATAGACATTGGAATTGGACCGATGAGTTGATTAGTTCCAAGATATAATTCTTCTAGGTTTGGAAGCCAAAGCCCCATGTTTGATGGAAGACGGCCAGAGAGCTGATTGAACAGTAAAGAAATGACACTCAGAGTTGATGTATTGAATATTGCAGGAGGAATTGGACCAACAAGATTGTTAACTCCCAAACTCAAGTATTCCAGATTCTTTAGGTTTCCAATCTGTTGTGGGATTGTACCTGCCATTAATCTAATTTATTAATAAAACAATTGGTCTATTTGTGTAAAAGAATTCGTACAAATTAAGGAAAATAAATTGAAAGCAAATTAGTTCTCTTTTATTCATTTACCTGTGAAGTTGTTATGGGAACAATCAAACTCCCTAAGAAGAGTTAGATTCACAATTTGTGCTGGAATTTCACCTGCAATGACAAAATTCAGAATTCTTTCACAATTTTTGACAATATATTAAATAAAAGTGGTTAGTGTATATTACCTTGAAAGTGGTTCTGACCAATAGAGAAGAATTGAAGCATGCTCAAATTCCCAATTTCTTCAGGTAGATTTCCCTCCAATTGGTTAAGTGATAAGAATAAAGTTTGTAACTTTCTGCATTTGAATAAACTGAGTGGAATACTACCAGAAAGCATGTTAACACTCAAGTATAGTTCTTTCAAATTCGGAAGACGGTCAAACATATCCTTTGGAATATGGCCGGTGAGATTATTGAAGTTGAAATTGATGAATTCGAGCGAAATCAAATCGAGTGGAACAGAGGGTATGGAACCGGTGAGCATATTACTACCGAGATCAATAATTTGTAACGAAGATATATTGAAGATAGAGGAAGGTATGGAACCTGAAAGCTGGTTTCCATACAAGCTCAACTCCTCTAGCTTTGGCAAATAGCCTAAGGAGAATGGGATAACACCTTCGAAGTTGTTATAGTACAAACGCAGCTTCCGAAGTTCAGCAAATGATCCTAACCACGATGGAATTTCTCCGCTGAAGCTGTTGTTACCAAAGTCCATATATTCCAGTCGTTGCAAATTCGATAATTGGACGGGTAATCTACCATGAAATCTATTATCTCTGACGGAAAGAAGAGAAAGGAATGATAGATTTCCTAAGTGGGGTGGGAGGGTGCCCACTAGTTGTAATCCAGTAAGGTTTAGAGCCGTGACTCTGCGGTGTTTGGATCCGCAGCTGACACCAAACCAGTTACAAACAGGGGAAGAAGTTGACCAATTTGTCGTCAAGACATTTTCGGAATCATGGATAACATGATCTTTGAATGCAAGAAGAGCCAACTGGTCTGTAAGAATGGTGGTTGATTTTACAGAGAAAACAGACACAGAAAAATGGATGATGAGAAGAAGAGCTGAATTGAGGAAAATGTTGGCCATTTGATTGTGGGTGTTGAGCCAATGGAAAACGCCACAGAAAGAATACATTCTTTATACATAATAGAACGGCCCCATGCATTGCTGCGGAAGTCCAAAGGCTTAATATCTAAAATGGTCTCCCTGTTTTAGTTAAATTTTCACTTCGGTCCAATGAATAACTTGATTGGGCCACGTCATTATTTGAAAGGAAAACCATCCACGGGCTAAAGTGATAACAAATTAAAACTTGAGTGATCAAACCGGCTAAAAAAATAGGAAAAGAGTCAAAAATGAGAATTTCACAAAAGTAGAGGGTTAAACCTTAATTGAATGATCACATTATTTTATTGTTAATAGTAAGACCATAAAAATCAAAGTAAACCCTGAAATTTCTTAGAACATGCAATGGGGTCGAATGATCTTTATTTTTTAATGTTTCGGTGCTTTCCCCTTGTCTTAACAATAGCTCTCAGCATCAAGTTTTTGACTTTGTGACCAGGAAAGATTGGTGAGTCAATTTAGACACACAGACTTTGTGACAAGAAGTTTGTGCTTTCTTTTCTTCACCCCATCCCATTAATTATAATTTTTCCAAGTGGGGGAATATAAACTAAAGAAATAGTAGTTAGTTCCGCCATGGAAATTTCTTCAGTCCTTCCTTTAGTCAATTTTGCTGGTTTTTATAAATAGCAGTGGAGAGGGAGGGGAAGCTTAACCCAAACAAGAAATAAATAAATCCAAAATGAAAGGGGCATTATTTGCAATACTATTATGCATTCTCCTGGCTTCCACTCTTTTCATCTCCGCTTTCGGCATGGCCGGAGGAAGGCAGCTCCTGGCGCGTAAGTAAAACCAACAGATTAAAACTTGTCAGAAAGAACTTGGGGTGCTTTGCGTTCATTCTCATCCAATCACATTACTATTATATGTGAATGATTTTAAATAACATGGGAATCATAGGGCTGTAAATTTTGCAGGTGGTCCGCCTAGGGAACCTCCTGTTTTGCGCTGTCCCAGATCCAATATTCCAGGCAGCTCCATTCGAGGCTGCCGCCCGCCTCAACCTTGAAGGTCGTCGGCAAGCAAAGCTATAGGATCCATTGGCCAAACTGCAATGGCATTGCCGCATTGGGAATATATGTGCAAATTCTGAAGATCCCCTAAGATTCATTATGATATGTATTTCAAGACCTTTCTTTTTGCTGTACATCATTGATATCTATTTGGAGACTGATTTTTTTTATTAAGCATACAGATTTTACTTTTTCAAGATAAGTATCGAGATTTAATTCTATATAAAATAAGATAATATTAACACCTTTAGCTACTAAATCAATTAGTAGATGTATATTCGGAGACTGAAGTTGATACCTGTGACTGAGGTGCTTTTTACTATATAAAATCCTAAGATTTTAGAATTAAAATGATCATATTACCAATTGAGTGCAGGTCTCCAGGCCTTGCCCATGCAATAAAAGCCTCTAGGCCCATTTGGGTTTCACTTTTTTGTTTTATAAATTTTACTGGTTTAAAACAATGTTCGTCTCTGAAATTGTTCATTTTGGAACATTGAGACGGGATTGGTGGAAAGTGAGGAAAATATAAGATGTAAATTTAAATTTATAATTCTAATTCCTAAAATTTAAACCATAATTTTATAAAAATATATCATCCTAAATCTTACTTTTCGTGAACCAAACACATTCTAAAAATTTAAGATTTAAAAATTTAAAATTTAGGAATTAAAATATTTCCCCTCGTATTTATGATGTTTATAGGTTATATGTTAGGATTGCATAGCGAATTAATAGGTTAGAAGTTGATGCTTTTAATTTTATTCTTTGATTTATAGGTTATATGTTAAACATCTTATAAATCAAAGAATAAAATTAAAAGCATCAACTTCTAACCTATTAATTCGCTATGCAAACCTAACATATAACCTATAAACACCATAAGTACGAGGGGAAATATTTCATGCAATGGCAGTGGAAAATTTATTTTTCACAAATGGATCTAATTTAGGGTTTAAGAGTTCAGTTTAGGTTTTATAGGTTTGTGTTACATGGTTTAGAATTTATGGTTTATGATTATAGTTTAGTTTTTAAGGGGTAGAGGTTAGGGTTTAAAATTTAAGGACTTAGGGCTAGGATTTAAGATTTGAATTTTTAGAGTGAATTTAGTTATACTTGTGAAAAAATAAAATTCCACTGCCAGTGCATAAAATAATTACCCTAAATATAATATTAATAAACATACGTCAAATATTAAAACAAGTTTAAATATGAGTAACATCATTTAAATATTAAACTAATATTGAATAAAAATAAAAGCGCCCCATCCTATTTTTCCCTCCATAAAAGTATAGAGCGTAATTTTTTTTTAATTTTATTTAGCCGATAGAGTTATTGATTTTAATGTTTATTGCCAACAGTTGATTTTTTTTATTTTTTTAGTTTTTAATAAGAATAATTCTAATTTTGTGGCATGTTTCTTTTTATTTTTTTTTTACATATTTTTGTCTTCTTTTTCAATCTTTAGGCCGTATCTAGGCCTGAGTAGAGGGACAACTACCTAAGGTTCAATTTTTTATAGTGAATCATGCGTATTTTTTATATCAATTATAGAGTTTAATTTTTTCACTATTTATTATTAGGGTCTAATTTTTTCAATATTTATTATTAGGAGATTATTTTCAAGATTTATTCATTTTTTAATATACGTTATTAAGGTGTTGAGTTTTTTTCATTACTTGTTATTGTAAACGTACTCTCAAAATTTATTTATTTTTTAATACTTGTTATTATAGATACACTTTTAAAATTTATTTATTTTTCTATACTTGTTATTAGGCACATAGATTTAAATAACGGTTCTTAAAAAATCACGGTGAATTAAGTGAGGGGTAGGGGCAGAATTTCAAATTTTTTTTGCTCAACAATGCAAATTTTATTCATTAATTAAATAAAGAGAAAAACTTCAATACACAGTCTGTGTGAACTTTAGTTTACACGAGTCTTTTAATTTTAGAGGTTCAAAGTTTATGAGTTTAGGGTTTATAATTTAAGGTTAGCATTTAGAATTTAGAGTTTAAGGTTTAAGGTTTAAGGTGATAGGATTAGGAATTCAAAATTTATATTTTATAAGGTAAAAATATAAGTTTATATAAAATTTATTTTATACAACATATGTATCAAAGTTTTACTCTTAAATAAAGGGATGAAAATCCCTGGCTAAAAAAAAGCCCACCAAAACAAACAACACCTGCAATCTTACTAAAATCATTCCAAACGACAACGGTACCATCACACACAAAATCCAAAAAGCACCAAACAAGCCTCAGAATCATGACCATACCATCGAGATTTCCCCATTCAACAATTTCCTATTGGAATCCCCCATTACTACTAGGCTTTAAAACAGGGATGGACAGCGGTCCACTGGCGGGGCGGTCGTCCCTTAAAATTTTAAAAATTTTATACGAGTTAAAAAATTTTAATTTTTTATATATTTTTTTATTAAAAATCTATTTTCGCCTTTTAAATTTTTATAAATTCGTCATCTAAAAATTTATAAGTACACCCCTTAGAAATTTATAAGTTCACCCCTAACTTAAAGTTTTGCGTCCGTCCAGAACTTTGCATCCCTACTAGGAGGAGACAAACTGGCAAACCAATGCACGGTCTGAAAGCAAAAAGCTAAAAACAGAATGAAGTCCAGCTTCAAAGTAGTATGAAATCAAACTTGTCTACTTCTCTGCCCCTGCTGCAATACCATTAAGCTCTGAACAAGTCTTGTCAAAGCCAACCAGCTGAACATCGATCATCAACTTCATGAACGCTGATGTCTAAAAGATCGTTCGAATGGTTCTTGAAATCATGCCTTCATTTAAAATAACAATTACTACCAAACAACATCGTTCGAGTGGCATTGGAGGTGCATTTTGTTTGGATCTCTATGTATCTGTGTTTTGAATGTTTTGGTCCTGCTTGGAGCTGAATTTTAGTTTTGTCAATAGCTGCAATCTTTGGGATAGTATTAATTCGAGATATTACCTGTAAAACTGGTTTTTCCAAGTTTCACATTCAACAAAATAAGAATGTCTCTAACCTTGTATCCTTCATAATTTTTAATCTTATTAATAAAATCATATTGATTTGCGAAAAAAATATCTCATAAAAGTCAAAATAAATTCTGAAAGTTCTTGGAACATGCAATGAGGTTGAAAGATTTTATCTTTAATGCTTCGGTATTTTCCCCTCGTCCTAACTATAGCTATCAGCATCAAACAACCATAAAAATAAGAATGTTTACTATTTAACTAGAGTGATATCTACAAAGAAAAATGGAAACAAAATGACTTAAAAATAATTTGGACGTCTAATTTGAGAAATTGTTTTTAAAGGTATTTTTGAGAAATGATGAGTTTGTCATGCTCGACGAGTACCGATGGGCACAACTAACGACGAGCACCGATGAACACCATTAATTCAATTTATAAAGATAAAAAATCTAAATGACTCACCATATAATTATAAATTATTTAAAAATTAAAAGATAAATTAATTAAAATATATTATTTTATTTTAATTTTCTTTTAAACATAGATCAAAACATATAATTACAACTTATTAAAAGATCATTCAATCTTCCTAGTTTCCCGTTTGACTTTTTCCGACTTGACTTTGACCAGACTTTTCTTTGTCTGTTGGGCTCCATTGTACGTGCAAGTGGTCTCTAAAGATCGGGCTTGATGACCTCTTTCAATCGCATACCACTTTGCATTTTCCACCCTTCCTCGAGTTCACTACAACAAAACAATTCTTTAGCGGCGTTTTTAGCCCCGCTAATAACTTTCCCTGCGCTTAAGAAAGCGCCGCAAGAAATGCCGCTTAAAGCAGCACCGCAATAGTTCGCGGCGTTTTAAGGTAAAAAACGCCACAAAAAGTCAAGATTTATAGCGGCGTTTGTATCTAAAAACGCCGCAAATAAGTGTTCTTTAGAGGCGTTTATTTTTGCAAACGCCGCAAAAAGTCAAGTTCTATACACAAACGCAAGAAATAACTGTTCTTTAGTGGTGTTTTATATTTCAAATGTCGCGAAAGCCTAACCTTTAGTGGCGTTTTATTTTACAAACGCCGCAATAACCTAACTTTTAGTGGCATTTTATTTTTCAAACGCCGCTAAGCTCGATTGTAGGGGGAATAAAATTATAATAAAAATTAAATTTTCCCTATTTCTATTTCGTCAAAAAATGTAAATTACAGATTCAAAATATTTGTTAAATAAAATATTTATTTCATTACAAAAAGTACATTTTGTCACAATTTAATCCCTCTACATATTTCGTTCCTATGCATCTCTTTCCCGATCCACTAGCTCTTGGTCAACACTACTACCGACCACCATCTAGAATCCCTATACCAAAAAAGTTAGATATGACAAGTTAATAGCAGTTTAAGATGATTAAAACAATCAATATGCCTTCTACCATAAGTAATGTCATCAAGGAGTCAATTAGATTTGTAATAATGTTAGATTAATAGGAAGACAAGAGAGCTGCACTTTATATATCAGAATTTTTGTTGTTTCCTCCCTTTTTTTTTCCATTGCTAATTAGACCAATGAGTGTTTTATTTAATTGAATTTGTAAAATGACTAAAAGAAATTGATAAAAATTGAGTGTTTTATAGAAATAATTCATTCTGATCCATACTCTGCATACGAATTTATAGAAAAAAGTTTATCAGTATTCAATAATGTTGTGTGATAATGAAAAATATATTAGATGAAGTATGCAAAAACAATATGTATGCATGTTATAAAAGAACCTGGACTCAGTCCTGTTTGTTCATGCAATCACCCTTAAAGAATAAAATCTAAAATTGCAGAGACAATGGGCAGTGCAACATATGTTATGAGCTTAGTTCTTGCCTTGGAATTTCTCTGAGCTTGGAACATGAAGTTGAGCTGCACCACACAATTGAGTAGTTTCTGAATGATCCTCCATTAGGAATTTCTCCTTCAAGTCTATTGAAATATTTGAGGAAACGAAGTAGAGGGTTTAAAATAGTAAAACTTAATTGAATGATCACATTATTTTGTTGTTAATAGTAAGACCATAAAAATCAAAGTAAACCCTTAAATTTCTTAGAACGTGCAATGGGGTTGAATGATCTTTATTTTTTAATGTTTCGGTGGTTTCCCCTTGTCCTAACAATAGCTCTCAGCATCAAGTTTTTGACTTTGTGACAAGGAAAGATTGGTGAGTCAATTTAGACACAGACTTTGTGACAAGAAATTTGTGCTTTCTTTAATTTGAATTTTCTTCACCCCATTAATTATATGGAAATTTCTTCAGTCATTCATTTTGTTAATTTTGCAGGTTTTATAAAGTTGAAGAAGTGAATTGTAAACATATCCAAAATGAAAGCATTGTTTGCAATACTATGCATTCTCCTCGTTTTCACCCTTTTCATCTCCACTTTCAGCATAGCTCGAGGAGAGCCGGGGCGTAAGTAAAATCAACTGATTAAAGCTTTTATGATCCAATTACATTAATGTTTACATATTTTTATATATGAATGGTTTTAAATATACTATATGACATGGGAATCATAGAGCTATTAATTTTGCAGGTGGTCCGCCTAGTCAACCTCCTGTTTTGCCCTGTCCCAGGCCAAATCCAAACTGCCGTCCGCCTCGAGGCGGACCTTGAGTGTTGTGGGAAAGCAAAGCTATAGGATCCATTGGCAAAACTGCAACGGGAATATATACGGAATTTCTGAAGATCCCCTAAGATATGTGTTGTTTGTGTTTGCAAGGCTACTTTGTTTGTTAGATTTAGTGTCATACTTCAATGGCACAGAGAAAAGTTGTATTATAACATGCATACATACTCTGTATATGAATATCGAAACTATACACGTCACCTTTTTTAGAAACAATTCCTTCTAATCCATACTCTGTATATGAATTTAGAAGAAAAAGTTTCAGTATTCAATAATGTTGTGTGATAATAAAATAGATAAGTTTTATTCTTCTTATTTTTAAACAATGAAGATGCAACATGTGGAGAACAAGTTGTATTTACGCAAGGAGAGGACTCTTATTGGTACTATTCAAAGATTAAGAACTATTATTGGAGAATTAGATTGTGCTGGTAGAGAATATGATAAAAAGGTCGTGTGATAGTTCGTAATACTAGACGAGTTCTTGTTGATGGTTCTGGTAAGTCTGTTGTAGCAGATTCTGCTATGAGGACTGAGATTAAAGTAGCTTAACAGGGGATGATTCTAGCTGAAAACAATAAATGAGTAATTTTGGAAACTGATTCTTTACAAGTTTTCTCTAGTCTTACCACGTTAGAAGGAGAATTATGCCTGCAGTTGTTGATATTAAACATATGTTGCAGAAAATACCTGAGGTGAAGATTATATTGATTTGTAGACAAGCCAATAAGGCTGCGGATTGGGTGGCTACTCAATTCAACAAGGGTTTGTGTCCTGGTGACTGCTTCCTTGATGCATATTCTTAGCTGAGTACTAATGGAATGATTGTCTTTTGGCCAATAAAAGAAAAAGAATAAGACATAATTCACAAATTGCTTGGAAAATAAGTTGAAGTATGACCATAAAATACTTATCAAATACATTTCTTGTATTTTGTAGCTAACATAACAAATGCCATGTCATCAAACTCACTCCATCATATCCTTCAATAAGTTGGCTTTGATCTTTTCTAGCTTTGTCACTACTTTCATATCAGGCCTTTCACTTGGTATCTCTACCGAACACACTAAGGCAACTTGCAAAACTGACAATGCACAATCGTTGGCTGCTAAATGTTTCCGCGCGGTAGTGCTTACAGAGTTGTTGTCTCCAACTTGGTTTAGCATAGATGGTAACGTCTCTATCACTAAACTCCGCAAGCTCTTTTCTTCGGAAAACATTTCATCGGTAGGCTTCTTTCTCATGATAGTTTCCATCGTAAGAATACCAAAACTATACACGTCGCCTTTTATAGAAACAATTCCTTCTGATCCATACTCTGCATATGAATTTATAAATGAAAAGTATATCAGTATTCAATAATGTTGTGTGATAATGGAAAAAGATATTTTATGAACTGTGCAGAAACTATAAGTATGCATGTTATAGTAGAACTTGGACTGAGTCCAGTTTATTCATACATTCCTTCTCCACTGGTTGCATCTCCTTTGTTATAAAAAAACGAAAACTTGAGTAAAATTAGAAGCATCACCTGGTGCCATATATCCAACCGTTGCAAGGGTCATGGTTTGGATTATTGAATGCTCTTCACACAAGAGTTTTGCGATTCCGAAATCACTCAAATGCGCAACCATATCTTCATCTAATAAAACATTGCTAGGCTTTAAATCACAATGCACCATGGGTGTTGTATGACCATGATGGAGATATTCCAGTGCAGCTGCAACATCTATCAATATGTTCAGCCTTTGCAGGATATCCAGAAAATGATTGTTGGAATACAACCATTCATCAAGGCTCCCATTAGGCATAAACTCCAGTACCAATGCTCTGAAATCTTGATGATTAGAGCAGCTACTAATGATTCTGGTTAAATTTCGGTGACGGGTGTTGCAAAGAACTTCAAATTCAACATCAAAGCTCTTAAAGGCTCCTTTTAACTCTAACTTGAAGACCTTTACCGCAAATGTCATTCCATTTGGGAGAATCCCTTGATATACTGAACCATAGCTTCCGCTACCAAGCAATCTGCTATCACTGAATCCATCAGTAGCTTCATGAAGCTCTTGGTACGTAAATCGTCTCCACATTCCTAAAGGTAACAAGTCTTCTTGAGTTTCCAATGTTTCTTTCTTCATCCTACTTCGGAAGATGATGATAATTAGAGCCACCACCAAAATCATAGAGGCAATCGGCAGTGCTACATATGTTATGAGCTTAGTTCTTGCCTTGGAATTTCTCTGAGATTTAGTTATGCAGCTTGGAACATGAAGTTGAGCTGCACCACACAATGCTTCATTTCCCTTAAAAGATTCAGTTGAGTAGTTTCCGAACAATCCTCCATCCGGAATTTCTCCTTGAAGTCTATTGAAAGAGACATTGAAACATTTGAGAAAACGAAGTTTCTCTAAGGACTTGGGAATCTCTCCGGATAGACTATTTCTTGACAAATCCAAGGATTCCAAGCTCAACAAGTCATCAAATGAATCAGGAATAGAACCTGTGATTCTATTATTGGATAACGAAAAATAAGTGAGGTCACCGAGATCGACAACCCCATTTGGAATTTGACCGGAGAACTGGTTGTTTGAAAAATCGATAGTAGTGGCAGCTGTCCACTTGCCAATATCAATTGGCAGAGGACCACTGAGAGAATTTGAAGACAAGTTCAAGATCAGCAGATCATTAAGCCCTGTCAAGGTTGAAGGTATTGAAGAAGAAAACATATTGGAGCCAAGGAGTAGTTGCCTTAAAGAAACAACATTACCCAAGCAAGCAGGTATGGGTCCTGACAATCTGTTGTTGGTCAAGACCAAGAAACCCAACTTGTTTAAATGACACAACTCAGACGGGATCGGTCCTTCCAACTTATTGTCCCCAAGAGAAAGACTCTGCAACTCTTTTAAGCCTCCAATTGTAGTAGGAATCATACCTTTCAATTCATTGTCATCAAGCTTTATGGATATCAAGCGACTTAAGTTGCCAAATTCACTCGGGATGCTGCCGTTGATGCTGCACCTAGAAGCAGAGAATTGCTGAAGAGAATCTGAGAGATTTCCTACCAAACCTGGAAGTTCACCACTGATCAATTGGTTGCCGCTGAAGTCCAAGATTTCCAAGCTTCTACAATTTGTCAAAGAAGAAAGAAAGCTCATTCTTGGGGAGGTTAGATTATTAACATTCAAGTTGAGTCTCTTCAAATTTCTTAGATTGCCAAGAGTGTCAGGAATGGATCCTGAGAAGTAATTAAGTGACATGTCAAGTATAGTAAGCTGAGAGGCATTGGAAATAGACATTGGGAATGGACCAACGAGTCGATTATTTCCGAGATACAATCTCTCCAGGTTTGGAAGCCAAAGCCTCGGGTTTAATGAAACACTGCCGGAGAGCTGATTACTTTCAAAAGAAATGCTTGACAGAGTCGATATATTAAATACTGCGGGAGGAATTTGACCAACAAGATGGTTATCTCCCAAAGCCAAGAATTCTAGATTCTTCAGATTGCCAATCTGTTGTGGTATTGTACCTGCCATAAATTTAACGCATAAATTTAACGAATAAATACTATATTAGTCCAATATGCGAGAAAAAATAGTAGGTTTTATGTGTTGACAATGTATAATTCTGATTCAAATATCAATTATAGGAAAAATAAGGTGGAGATGTGTTCGTATAAGAATCTAAAATGAATAATATAACAGAGGAGCTAGGGTAGTTTTGGATATTTGTAATAGGAGCGATCATATAAATTCTAAGAAAAGAAGATTTAAAATGAGTTAAAGTGAAACAAAAAAGGCAAAATATTAATTTAAACTAGTGATAAAGTACGTAAAAAAAGAAAATGATGTCGTAATTTATGAGTTTTGGTCATTTGTACCCTATTTATACCTGTAAAGTTGTTACGGGAACACTCTAAAGTTTCGAGAAGAGTCAGATTCACAACTTGCTCCGGAATTTCACCTGAAATAAAATATTTCAAACACCAAATTTAGAACTCTTCCACTTGTTTGCAATAAATTAAATAAATCACCACTAGCCATATATTTCCCAATTCCCATCATATTAGGTATCGACTCTGTTTGGTAATTAGCGGCTAGCTGATAGGGGATTGCATTAGCTGATAGCGGATTGTATTAGCTGATTGTATAAAAGTATGGTAAAATTAAGTGATAGCTATTAGATTATTTAAACAAGCAAAATGACATATAAGAACATGATTATATTCAATACTTGTTTGAATAGTTTATTAGTTATCAATATTTTGTATTTAATTAATATTAATTATATTTATAAAAATAAATTTTAATATAATTTTTCTAAACATATTCAATGATTAATATATTAATTTATTATTTATATACGTAGAACTAATTGTTTTGATATAATAATTGAAAAATGTTTTGGATTAAATTGAAAAGAATTTAAAATATGTTATTAGTCAAAAACAACTTGAAAATATGTTTAAGGGTTTTACAAGACTTTGGAATAATTTAAAGTGTATTTAAAGTAGTCAAAACCTTGTTTTAAATGTAACCGTACCGATACGGTGTAGAACCGTATCGATACCCTTTAGGGTTTTAACTACAGTGATTTTCCAGTAGCCAAAACTCGTACCGATACGCTTTGTCGTATTGATATGGTGTGCTTTTAAATAGCCAACGGCTAGTTCGCGTACTAATACGGTTGCATCACGTACCGATACGATCAACTACCCCCAACGGTCATTTTTCCCACAGTCTTTTAAATTGTAGGACCGTACCGATACGCTAGCCAAGCGTATCGATACGCGCCAGCTGAAGTGCTCAACGACTATTTCTTATCGGGACCGTATCGATACGGTTTGAAGAGTATCGATACGCCAAGTTGCAGAACTGCAATTATGGTGAGAAATAAAAGCTCCAACGGCTCTAATTCAACTCTAACGGTCTTCAACGACTACAAACTCAATTAGGAGTATAAAAGGGACCTCCAAGCATCAAGAGATGATTAATGCTTCAATTGTCAACAACATTATGATGAAAGATTCTTTTTAGAGCTTAATTGTATATTTCTTGTATAAACAACACTTGTGAGTTTAATTGTCAAATTTGCTCAAGAGTTTAGGTTTTGGGTGATGGCTTAATTGTGCAAACAAATACCTATTAGAGGAATTTCGTGTTTGCTTTGAATTCTCTTTGTACAAGAGTGTCTTGGTTAATCTTTGGGTTGAAAAATTAACCGGTTTGTAAAGGTTGCCTCCTTAGCTTAGAAAATGGAAGAATTCTTAGTGAATTGGTGAAATCCTTGGTGGGAAGCTAAGGTAGTGGATGTAGGCTTTGGGTTAGAAAGTCGAACCACTCTAAATCTCGTGTTAATTTTTCTTATCTTTTTCCACCACTATAAACACCCAAAAATCAACATTCTCCACCACTTGGCAAGCATCTCGGTTGTGACCATCGAGCCCAACAATATAATTATTTTAATATAATTTAATTAATTAATAAATTTAAATACACATATAAATATGTGATAATAAAAAGAAAAAATAAATAGTATTAGCTTATAAATAGGGTTGGAAAATATTTAATTTAGGTTATTTGGAGATTTTTGGTAACTGGTAGGGGTAAAAGGGTTTTTACATCTCTAATATCAAAACTCTAATCTCAAAAAGCTCATATTAGGAGTTTTTTCAAAATTAGCAGTTTCACCTCAATCCGCTCTTTCAATTCGATGTTCACCAAACAACAATATTAGCGGATTTGACTAGTCAAACTTATAATTATGGCTCAAACCTCTAATTTTTGCTCAAACCGCTCTTTATCAAAATGGGCCATCATGTAAAAAAAACTATATATATTCATTTTTTTCTCAGCAATAGAATATTTTATTAAAAGCATGAAATTGGACTATGTACCTCATTAAAAACCTCCCTAGACCTAGTTGGAGGGAAGAAAAAACAACGTAGTCAGTTGAATAACACAACAAAACAATCAAGACCACCAATCAGTGGCGAATCTAAACTTCATATTAAGTAGGTTTAAAATATCAGAGATAAACGAATTAAGTGAAGTTAAGTGGGTTAAAATATAGTTGATTTTACTCTATACCTTCAAACTTTTCTATTTTTACAAGGATTCTTTAAAGAGTCACTGCCGCCCATTGATTTAACCCGAGATATCAGAATATGTGGACACCTACAAGAGTTGCAACTAAATACCAAGAATCCTAACTTTAGATGACAAACAAATCCGTACTTCAGAATTCATTCAAACTGATCTTAAATCCTTGTAATTATTTACTTTGAAAAATGCTTTAAAAAAATGGTTATTGTACCATTACCTTCCAAGTGGTTCTCCCCAATGGCCAAGAATTGAAGCATGTTTAAATTCCCAATTTCTGCTGGTAGACTTCCCTCCAGTTGGTTTAGTGCCAAGGATAAAATTCGTAACTCTTTGCATTTGAATAAACTGTCTGGAATTTTACCGGTCAACATGTTACCACTCAAGTACAATTCTTTCAAATTCGGAAGACGATCAAACATATCTTTTGGTATTTGACCAGTGAGATTGTTAAAGTTGAAATTGATGACTTCTAACGAAAGCAGATCCAGCGGAATCCAGGGCATAGAACCGTAGAGCATATTACGTCCTAGATAAATCAGTTGCAACGAAGAAATATTGAAGATGGAGGAGGGAATTGGACCTGAAAGCTGGTTTTCATACAAGTTCAACATCTCTAGCTTTGGCAAAGAGCCTAAAGAGAATGGAATAACACCCTTGAAGTTGTTCTGGTACAAACTCAGCTCCCGAAGTTGAGTTAATGATCCTAACCATGACGGGATTTCTCCACTGAAGCTGTTGTTACTCAAATCCATATGTTTCAGTCGTTGCAGATTCGATAATTGGACCGGTAATCCGCCGTGAAAACTATTATCTGTGATGGAAAGAAGAGAAAGGAATGATAGATTTCCTAAGTGGGGTGGGAGGGTGCCCACTAGTTGTAATCCCGTAAGGTTTAGAGCTGTGACTCTGCGGTGCTTGGATCCGCAGCTAACACCAAACCAGTTACAAACAGGGGAAGAAATTGACCAATTGGTTGTCAAGACATTTTCGGGATCGCGGATAACATTGTCTTTCAATGCAAGAAGGGCTGATTGGTCTGTAAGAATGGTGGTTGATTTCACAGAAAAAGTAGACATAGAAAAATGGATGATGAGAAGAAGAGCTGAGTTGAGGAAAATGTTGGCCATTTGAGTCAATGGAAATGGAGTTTGTCAGGCTAACAAGGAAGGCGCAAGCGAGATAGCTAAGCTAGATAACCCGTTCTTTATACACATTAGAATGGACCCACGCATTGCCGCGAAAGTCTTAATTGAATTCTCACACTAATTATTAGGGTAAACTACACTCATTACTATCGTTTTATAATAAAGGGTAAATTATACTATTTACCACTGAACTATGAGGTTGGTGTCGATTTATCCACTACATTTTCAATTGTGTTAAATATACCACATAACTCTTTAATTAGTTCCAATGTAGCCACCCGCCGTTAAAAAAAACGAAAAAGTTAACGGGACTATTAAAATAATTGATATAATTATACATTTAGTCCTCTTTATTTATACAATCATTCAATTTAATCCTAATTTTAATCTAATAAAATAAATTAACTATTCAATTACGTGGCACCACCTTATTTGAGGGATTTATCTATTTTTATTAGATTTATTAAATTTATTTGTCTTCCCCAATCAGTGTCACCACCAATTGGAGTAAGAAAAATAAAATAGTAGAAGTTAATCCCAAGTAAAATTGAACTTAGGTCATTAGGGAAAGAAAGCAACGCTCTTGCCACTGGGCTAAGCATGTTTTCTAATATATAAAATACGAAATATAATATATGTGGTATATGTGTTATCCGATTGGAGAAAGAAAATTAAAAGTCGTGCAATTGGCAATGGTAGGATTTGAACCTGAGAATCCTTAGTGGAAGTGGCTAAGGTTTACCACTAGGCCAAAAATAAGTTTGTGATATGAAATACTACCTATAATATATGAGTTATTCGATTGTAATGGTTATAAAAGAGAAATAAATGTGATTTTAGGGGACTAGAACATGACACACTTATGTTGCATAAAAACATATAACCCAATTAAATATAATTTTAAATTTTTACTTTTTATATAATTATATATGATTATTAATTAAGTTAAAAAATCAATTCAAAGAAAAATTTAATAATTACTAATTAAGTTAAAAAAATTAAAAGAATAATAAACATAATATAATAAAAAAATAATTATAAAATTATATTTAATTGGGTTATACGCTTTTATGCATCATAAGTGTGTCATGTTCGAGCTCCTAAAATCACATTTATTTCTCTTTTATAACCATTACAATCGAATAACTCATATATTATAGTTAGTGTTTTATATCACAAATTCATGTGTGGCCTAGTGGTAAACCTTTGCCATTTCCACCAAGGATTCCCAGGTTCAAATCTTACCATTGCCAATTAAAATTAAGACTAAATTGAATGCTTTTATAAATAAAGGGAACTAAATGTGTAATTATACCAATTATTTTAATAGTCCCGTTAATTTTTTTGTGTTTTTTTAACCGTAGATGGCTACATTGGAACCAATTAAATAGTTATGTGGTATATTTAACACAATTGAAAATATAATGGTCAAATCGACACCAACCCCATAGTTCAGTGGTCATTAGTATAGTTTACCCTATAATAAAATATAAAGTTTAATTACAATTCTATAATTTTTGAAAGTTTGATTATTGTTTTGAATTTTCAAACAAAGTTTAGTTACCATTTGTGTGTTTTACCCTAATTATTACTTGTTAATATTATGGTAAACTACATGAATTGTCCCCTAACTAGAATACATTATTTGAAATCATTAATTAATATAATACTCCTACAAAAAATTATAAATATAAAGGTATTTATAAGTATTTTTAAAGTTAGATATGTAGTTAGTATCTACATTAAAATTAAACTCATTAAATTTTATTTAAAATTATTTATGAAAACTTTGAAGTTTTAGTTATTACATTAATATTTAATAATTTTTATTATATGATTCATTTATGTAATTAATTCTAAGCCTATGTTAAATTAATCAACACATAATTAAATATTTTTATTCTTATATTTCACATGCATGTATCATTTGCTAAACTACATGTTAATAATTATTGTTATTACATATTTTATAATGTTGTTTATTTTTTTGTAAGATCTTGATTCATTTAAATAATTTAAAAATATATTTATTGTAAAACTAAATAAAATATAAATCTATTTTTGTAATTATAACCATTTTGTATATATATATATATATATATATATATATATATATATATAAAGTTCTATGTACATAATTATTAATACATTTGTTGTTTACTGATCATCCCTTGTGTCCTGGTGGCAAAGGTAGATGTTCATCATCCCTTAAGAAAGTTGAACATATGCTCCTCTTGCATCAGACCAGCATATCTAAAAAAAGTTGCTACATTCGTTGTTAGTCAAAACTCATACCTTTTTAAGCGACACTTCAAAAACTTTGTATTCTTTCCCCTTCAACAATTTTGTTTCGATACGTGATTTCAACTGGATAATAAAATTATATCTGTTAATGTCAAATATTCCTATTTTTTCTTTTAAGAGGAAAACAATGAAATGAAAAATATAAAAGTAAGATTTATTAATTGACTGATTGGTTAAAAATACTCATGTTGTCTTATTTTGTATTAATTTACATCCCGATATGTATGAGAATGTAATATCTTTCTATTTAATTAAAAAAGATAAATGCAATACTTAGTATTTTTATGTGGAAAATATATCAAAATTTTAAGAGACTCTATGTTTGCTTACACAATTTTATATTATTTCCGAAGAGACACATTATGCAACCTCCTAGACCCGCCTATGCGTTAATACGGATCCTAGGAAGTCACATTAAGGTCACTGGAGCGACCCACGTTAAAGTTTTAAATAAACAAATTGTTAAACAATTTAAAATCATAAATCAAGTTTTGAATTAAAATACAATTCCAGAAAACATTCAGACTACAAAATAGAAACTATGATACAAATTGCTAAAACAAGTTTCGGACTCGAATGTAAATCAAGATGTGACAAACATGCCCCCTAATTACACAGATACCATACTCCGCGAGCAAGCCGAAGAAACTCTCATACCGACGTTGACAGTTGGGACATGGTCGATCTCCTAACCTGTGATGGTAAAAACTTGAGCTTCGAAAAGCTCAGTAATACAGACTACCAAGGGATGCTAAAAGCACAAGCAGATATATGGCAAGCTTAACAATGTCATGATGAACTGGGCAACGGTAAGCTCAAATTACGATTCGATATTTCAGTGGAGCATTATATCAGAAGGTAACATAGTTGGTCTTTATTTGATCACTCGAACCTTAAGAGATGACTCTAAAGCCGGAGATTCAAAAGAGATTCAGATTTCAGAAGTTGAATCAAAGAGTTCAGAGTGGTTCATTAAGCTCGAATTGTAAGTTTACTGAGAGTTCAACTTTGATACATTAATTTTGTTGGGTATGTTTCAGAAGAGGTCAGAAAGTTTTATTAATTTACTTAACTACCCTCCAACCATACGCCAATATGTAGAAACCCAAAATAATATCAAAAAAGACTTACCCTAGGCCCGTCGGGCGTATGAGCTTACAGAAAGGCTTACCTTAGGCTCATTGGGCGTAGGAGCTTAGGTCTAGAAGGGCTTACCAACGCTAAGCCTACAGATCTTCATTCATATCCCAGATAATATACAGAAAATAGTTAGTTTATAATTAGAAGAAAGTATTACAGAAAATAGATATTAGATCTATTTTTATACCAGAAGACAGACGTCAAATTTATTTTATTATTATTTCGTATTCAATGTCATATATCAGATATATATTTTTCATATCAGAGGTTAGAAACTAGGGAATTGCTTTCCTTTCGTATAACAATGTCATACTTTTAATTTTAAGCATATGGTCTTGGTTTAGAATAGAAAGTATTTACAGATACATGGTACACACTTTATGGCCCAATTCATTTCTCAGAGGTACTTAATAGTTATTAGAAAGATGACATTTGACATTTTAGACTAATTTCAGAACGGGGTCCCTACGAATAGGGGAGTTCGATAAGAAGAAACGAATTAACATCGAAAGTTGATGCATCAGGATCATTGGGATTTTAGATATATGGTGAGCAAAATCAAATGTTACAACCTATGAGGGTATTATGGTCATTTTGACCTTCTAGTTGCTCATCAAGTTTCTGAATCCTTTTGAGTTAATCATAACCCATCAATACATTGCTTACCACTCAATCAGATAGATACGTCTTAAGTATTCATTTCTCAAAATAGACGTCATTGCATGACAAAGCAAGACACCCTCACAATCAACCACTGAACAAGCTACAAAAATTCGAACATCAATTCAAGCAGTAATTTCCGAGTATTTGAACATGTGCATTGCACTCAAACTCAAACAGTAGCATCGAATGTACCTTGAACATGTTACTCTTATTGTTAAGTATGTACTTCCCCCCAAATAAACGAATATGCCTTCGTATGGTATTCTTCCAAGTCTCAGAGGTATCTTTAGGTCATTTTAGTATTTAGAGATATTTTAGACACTTCGGTGCTCGAAGGTGGTTCATTTATTTTGAGTCTTTCGGCCATTTCCAACCTTTCGTTCATCACAGATCTCGAGGGTAAATTCATCATTTTAGATAGTTTGGCGTTTAGCACCCGAGGGTATTTAAGTCCTTTTGGTCATTAAAATCATTCCGATCAATTCAGCTTTATCAATACTTTAAGATCCTTTTAGTTATTTCAACCCGTTAAATCTTTGAAAAATAATAACTAACCCAGACATACGGATGGTTTTCCGTAGACTTATCTTCAGAGACTTATTCAAAATTCAAGAAATTCCAAGTACTTTACAAATTCGAAGGTTTAAGTTTGGTTACCCTAACTTCCCGAGCAAGACAAAGTTTTTAGATGAATCAGTTGATTTCCCAGACCTAGCATAAATTTAGATCGCTTCCATTGTTAGGGGTATTTTAGTCATTCTCACATCTCAAGGGCATTATCGTCATTTATTCATAAAATATTTCCTATATCAAATCTTTTAGCACTCCTAAGTAGATCAGGAGATAATTGCCTTGTTAATCACTTATTAAACTTAAGAGCCTTTCAGTCTATTAAACTTCTCTTTCGAATAGTTCGGTCGTATCCAGATTACCATTCTTTTATTGCGTGAACAATCAACTTAAGCAGAGTTACAAGTACACTAAATTATAACCATGCGTAATTTACTGAATACCAACATATTCATAAAGCATGCAAGAGGTAGTAATGTATTACCTTAACTCCGAGCTACATCGGTCGATTCATGATACCCTATTTGATTGCACTCGAACCCGAATTCGATGTCCCAAAACATTTCAGATATGGAGATACATGGATACCTTCAATAAAACAATATCTTTAATCAGTCTTCATTTACATTGCTCTTATACTAAATATTTAATTCATGCACTCTCGGGTTCAGAGTAAGATTCGGAGGCTTTCGAGTCAAAATTTTGCAAAACGAGCTTCAAAAAGGACTCGGGACATCGAAAATATAAAATATAACTTTTTGGAAAATCTGACTTTTTGGGTCAAAGTCAAAGTCAATGCTAACATCATGCTGACATCAGTGGTCAAAGTCAACGCTGACGTCACTAGTCAATTAGGTTGACTCGGTTGAGTCAACTTGGGTGAGTTGACTCATTGAGTCGATTCGGACGAGTTGACTCGCTGAGTAGACTCGGTCAATGGGTTGACGGGTCGGGCGTCGGGTTCGGGTTGGACTTAGGTCGAGCTCAGACTTGGGCTCGAATCAAACGGGTCAGACTCTAGGCTGGGTCGGACGGATCTAGGCTTTGGTTATAGGCCATTGGGCCTTATTAGGCTGGCCCATTAATAAAGCAGGTCGGTTCAAGCTAAATTGGCTTGGTTCATATGGTAGACTGGTTTGACAAAGACTGTTTCAACACACTTACCCCATAAATCTATGCTCACCGGTCGGTCATCAAAATCTTCATCGGTGACTCCAACGGTCACGATCCTGCTTGAAACACGAATCCCACAAAACACACAGTTCAACCAAGCCGGAAATCTTCAAAATAAGCCGAAAAACACATTGAAACTTACGCAAAATGAAATAAGGTGGTCGGAAAGCAGCGTACCTCGAACGAAACCTCTCCCGGTGTCGGATCGGTAGTTGGTCGATTTGGTTTTACTCGTCTCAACGCAGGGGGCTTGGATCCAACAATCGTGTGACGATAGGACGACGGAGACGGCCGTAAAATACCGAAAAGTAGAGGAGCGACGCTTTCTTTTCTCGTCGGACCTTCAAAACGATCCTCATATCGGACGAATGCGTCAAACGGCGAGCAGGGAAAGGGGTTTTGGTGGGACGATGGCGGGGATTCTTTTGGTGAGGGCGGTGTACGCCACGACGCAACGTTGAACACGGCGGCCCGTGATCTGAGGTGAATGCTAAGAGGAGAGAGAGAGCATGCCCGAGTAGAGAATTGAATGAGGTAGGTGAGGAGTCAGATGTGTTATTAAATTTTATTCAATAGGCATCCCAAACTTAACTCTAATATTAATGCAGGCAAACTTTTAATAGAAATGGGCACTTGGCTCAATTGTTGAACACACATGAGTGAAGAAAGGGGTAAGGTCGTGGGTTCAAAACCCCCACAATTGCAACTCCCTTTTTTTATACAGTTTCTTCTTTTTTTAGAATGTTACACTTTACAATTTCATAGTTGTTTTGTTAAAGGAGTATTTTTACATTCAAGTTCGACCCAAATTAAAAATTTACGCCTTTCACGCGAAAACACAATCAATTAAATCTTTCAGTTCGCGAATTGCAACAAATTAGCTCATTCACCCCCACTATGCTGACATGGAAGTACACGTGTGATGATGACGTGGCATATGGGCTGAATTGGTTTTTGTAACTAAATTCAAGGGCATAATTGAATTTTTGCCGAGTTCAAGGGGATAATTCATTTTAATTGAAAGTTTGATAACTTATTTAATATTTACGCTAAAAAAAGAATTTAAGAAATTATTAAAATTTTGAAAATATTATGATTGAATAAATAATTTATTTAAATTTCAAGTTAATTTAATCGATTTATTTAGTTATTGAATAAAATTGAATAAATAATTTAGCTTTTCAAGTTGAACTTTTACAAATAGAATATATGAAAAATTAATTAACCAAATTGGTATTATCCTTTTGGGTTCATGCTAATTTTAAAAATAAGCAAAGTGAGAACCCTCACAATTTTTTTTAAAATATTCTTCAATTTAAAAGATCTATAAACTTAATAAAAAATAAAAATGTAAAAAAGTTATTGAAAATAAAAACTAATATGATATATAAATATAAAAATTAAAAAATACTTATAATGTATTGACAAATTAAACACTTTCATCGAAAAAGTATTTGTTTTTTTCAGTCTGAGAATTACCATACTTTAATCAAATTTTCAGTAGAATCAATATTGTATTAAAGTAACAATAAAATTCAAAATTTCTTTCACTTTTCTACATCAAATTCGTACTATTAATATTTGATGTAGAAAAATAGAGGATTTTGGTTTTCTACAAATTTAATACAATGATGATTCCACTGAAAATATGTTCAAAGAATATTAGTAGGCTTAGCATAGCCAATAATAGTGAAAAAAATTTCGATGGCTTATAAATATTTTTAAATTTTGAGTTTTTAGATTTATCAATTTTTATATTTTTAATTTATGCTTTTTTACTTAATTTTTAAATTCATTATAGTGTTTTTAAAGATTTTATAAATATTTAAATGTTTTTAAAATTTTAATGATTTATTATTTTTAGCGTAAAGATTAATTAAGTTATCGAACTTTCAATTAAAATCAATTATGCTCATGAACTTGACAAATAAAATTAATTATGTCATCGAATTCGGTTAAAAAATCAATTCAACCCCTCTGTCATGTCAGCGTCATGGACTGCCACATCATCATTGTAACGGCTAATGTTGGTCAATAGACTAATTTGCAGCATTTCGTGAATTAAAAGCCCTAATTAATTGTATTTTTTCGCAAAACAGTAATTACTAATTTGAGACAAACTCAATGACAAAAATATGTCTTTAACCTTTTTATGGTTTTTTTACTAATTATACGTCACCACAGTAAAGTGTACAAGAGACGGTCCACGAGAGCAAGGATAAAAACACAAATTATTTATCAACAAGTACGTATACGTGTCTTTGTGGATTAATTAAATATAGGCTTAATACTTAAATAAGTGCCTAAATTATGATTGTGGATCACTTTTGGTGTCTAAACTATTTTTAGCTCTAAATAGGTGCATAAAGTTTTCTTTTTGGTCATTTTAGGTGCCTAACCGTCAACTATCATTATTTTTATTAAAAATATTTTTTATTTTATTTCTTTTTTAATTTAATTTTTTTAACTTAATTTTTCAAAAAACCCTAAATTTTTCAAAACTCACAAAATAACCCCTAAATTCAAAATCCCTAACTTCCCCAGCCAGTTCCGCCGTTGATGGTCACGCCGCCGCCCCCATATCCGCTGCTGGGCCACCACGACCGTTTCCTCCAATCACCCATCGTCGGTAATCGCGATAGGTGTGTCGATCGGCTTCCTAACGTCGAAAGAAGCCAAAATCGTGAAAAGGAAGTCGTCGGCACACCTATCGTCGGTTAAAACATGCACTTAAAACATGTGGTTGAGTACCAACAATTAGTTAGACTGAGATTTATTAATTGGCCTAATGACTAAAGATGTTTATATTGTTTTATTTTGTATGGGTTTAAATTTCAATAGAGAAATGTAATACCTCTCCATTTAATGAAAAACAAGCAGTACACTAGTATGGTGAGGTACTAGTTCTCTTAAACATGATCAAATGTTTAAGCTTTGACGTTGTAAAAGGAAAAAAATTAGATTGAGAGAGTCGTCTCATAATAGATCTTTGTAATACTCGATCTGAATTACTCAGCCAATCAGGGGCAGATTCACGTCTTGTTTAGTGGGGTCAATTGACCCCACTTGAATATAAAAAATCCTTGTCAAAATGATGAAAGTTTGGGAGAGAAAAAAATTATATGTATTAGAACCCACTTGATCCTCACATGAAACTTAAAGTGTCAAACTCAAGTAAAAATTAAAAATTCTAACTATAAAAGTAGAGTAAACGACCGGTTCACCCCTTAGTTAAATTCTTTAGTATTTAAAATTATTTTGGTTAAAATAGATTTTTCAAAATTCAAATTATTTTAAACTTCTATTTTTTAATAGGCAAAGTCATTAATTGTCGAAGACAATTATCGAAAAAGAAAGAAATATAATTTTTAGACTCTCTTTATTTTATTATTATTATTAGTTTTATTGGATTGTTAGTTTATTTAATAAATTTAAGGGTAAACTATTGTGCAGGTCCCTTATGTTTAACGAGTGTACAGAGTTAGTCACCACTTTTGAAAAGTGCATATTAGTAGTCCTCTACGTTTTCGATGTGTAAATACTTGGTCACTCCGACGTTAACTCCGTTAGCCCCCTAACGGATTGCTGATGTGGCGAAAGGATAAATTACTGCAATAGCCATTAAAATTTATCTCATGTACATTTTTTCTCCTCAATTTAAAAAAGTAAACATTATAGTCACTAATAAAACTGTTTCTTTATAATTTCACCCTTAAATTTTTAAAAATTCATTTTTCAATCCTAAAATTTTACAATCAATTAACACAATAATATTATAAATGCTTAGATGAAAAATAGGTGCCCAAAGTATACCCTTTGAAACTTAGGTGCCCAAATTGCTCCTATTTAATAACTCAAACTTAAAAATTTAGTCCACTAACTACTAAAAAATTCGAGTTATTGGAATTTTTATTTTATAATTCAAACTTTATTTTAAATTTTTGAGTCGAGTTTATGAAATTATGAGTCGAGTATTTTCACATCAAACCAAAAAATTTAATTTTTTCGAGTCAAGTCGAGTTATTGGAATTTCTATTTTATAATTCAAACTTTATTTTGAATTTTTGAGTCGAGTTTATGAAATTATGAGTCGAGTATTTTCACATCAAACCAAAAAATTTAATTTTTTCGAGTCAAGTCGAGTTATTGGAATTTCTATTTTATAATTCAAACTTTATTTTGAATTTTTGAGTCGAGTTTATGAAATTATGAGTCGAGTATTTTCGCATCAAACCAAAAAATTTAATTTTTTCGAGTCAAGTCGAGTTATTGGAATTTCTATTTTATAATTCAAACTTTATTTTGAATTTTTGAGTCGAGTTTATGAAATTATGAGTCGAGTATTTTCACATCAAACCAAAAAATTTAGTTTTTTCGAGTCAAGTCGAGTTATTGGAATTTCTATTTTATAATTCAAACTTTATTTTAAATTTTTAAGTCGAGTTTATGAAATTATGAGTCGAGTATTTTCACATCAAACCAAAAAATTAAAATTTTTAAATACTAGACCTGATCTTAAAGGTTACTGCGGTGCCTAAGATTTGAGCATAAATGATTGTTATATGTAATGTGAGGAACTTTGTGCTGTGCAAATGCAATAACAACATAAGGTTTCAGGTTGACACACATCCGTATTTCTCAAACTTCAGACTTTCACACTTCACAAGTTGTATAATTCCAATAAACTCGACTCAAAAATTCAAAATAAAGTTTGAATTATAAAATAGAAATTCCAATAACTCGACTTGACTCGAAAAAATTAAATTTTTTGGTTTGATGTGAAAATACTCGACTCATAATTTCATAAACTCGACTCAAAAATTCAAAATAAAGTTTGAATTATAAAATAGAAATTCCAATAACTCGACTTGAATCGAAAAAATTAAATTTTTTGGTTTGATGTGAAAATACTCGACTCATAATTTCATAAACTTGACTCAAAAATTCAAAATAAAGTTTGAATTATAAAATAGAAATTCCAATAACTCGACTTGACTCGAAAAAATTAAATTTTTTGGTTTGATGTGAAAATACTCGACTCATAATTTCATAAACTCGACTCAAAAATTCAAAATAAAGTTTGAATTATAAAATAGAAATTCCAATAACTCGACTTGACTCGAAAAAATTAAATTTTTTGGTTTGATGTGAAAATACTCGACTCATAATTTCATAAACTCGACTCAAAAATTCAAAATAAAGTTTGAATTATAAAATAGAAATTCCAATAACTCGAATTTTTTAGTAGTTAGTGGACTAAATTTTTAAGTTTGAGTTATTAAATAGGAGCAATTTGGGCACCTAAGTTTCAAAGGGTATACTTTGGGCACCTATTTTTCATCTAAGCATTTATAATATTATTGTGTTAATTGATTGTAAAATTTTAGGATTGAAAAATGAATTTTTAAAAATTTAAGGGTGAAATTATAAAGAAACAGTTTTATTAGTGACTATAATGTTTACTTTTTTAAATTGAGGAGAAAAAATGTACATGAGATAAATTTTAATGGCTATTGCAGTAATTTATCCTTTCGCCACATCAGCATTCCGTTAGGGGACTAACGGAGTTAACGTCGGAGTGACCAAGTATTTACACATCGAAAACGTAGAGGACTACTAATATGCACTTTTCAAAAGTGGTGACTAACTCTATACACTCGTTAAACATAAGGGACCTGCACAGTAGTTTACCCTAAATTTAAAGGATAATTATATCATGCACCGGCGGTGAAAACATTTTATTTCCACAAGCGCCTTAATTTTAGGGGTTAGAGATTCGATTTAGGGTTCATAGTTTACGAGTTTTAGGTTTAAGTGCTTAGAATTTAGGGACCGTGGTTTGAATTTAGAGTTTAATGTTATAATTTAGGGGTTATAGGTAAAAACCTTAATCTCCACCATAATACCCTAAAACCTAACCCTAACCCCCTAAATTCTAACCACAAACTATAAATTCTAAGCCCCTAAACTATAAACCATAAACTAAATCTCTAACCCCTAAAATTAGGGCGCTTGTGGAAACAAATGTTTCCATTGCGAGTGCATCATATATTTTCCCTAAATTTAAATGTATTCAATAGTTTTCTATTTATATATTACAACATTTTTAGTATATATGATTTTTACTTTAACTTTCTTAAACCCACTTAGTATGAAATCTAGATCCATCACTGCAGTTAATGAGTTAGATATCGGTGGTTAAACATAAAAAATATCACGTGGTTATGTTGCCATGTGATCAAAACCCTTTAGTCGTTTATTACTTTTTCTTTTCAAACATTTCAAATAAAAAGATGGAAAAAATAATAAACATAAAATTATAATAATAACAACATAAGCATCTATTTTTGAACAATAAATTCCTATAAATTTATCCAACATTACATTTTAAATTTTTAATATAAATGTTTAAAATACATTAAGCTAATAAATCGGATACTAATAATTATATAAACAATTTAAAATGTTCAACTATCACACTTAAACATTAATAAAATTAAAGTAATAAATATAAAATATATATAATTATCATTCTTTCTACTAATTTAACAAACATAAAATTATCAAAATATTCGTAAATCAAGAAATAATCTAGTATGAAAATCAAGAAAGAAAAGTTAGAAAAGTAAAACTAGTTCCATATGTCAGTTTCGGCCTGACTGATCTGGTCTATTAACAACAATCACATTGTATTTTTTTTTAACATTCTTAACGTAGTTTATGGTAATATTTATTTTATTTTTAATTTCAATAAAATTTGTACATATTTTGTAGACAAAATTGTTAGTACCGGAGTTGCTTAAATAGAACAATATTTTCTTTTTTACTAGATTTTTTATTATTATGAAGTTATGTAATTAAACTTCTTTTGTTGCTATGATTTTATATTCAAGATTTTTAAATTGAAAATTCTTCGACTCTATCAATCAACAATTTCTCAAAATAAAAGTCTAAACTAATTTTAAGTCATTTTGAATCAAAATTTCTTGATAGATATCAATCTAGTTGAATAGTAAACATTCTTATCTTTTAGTTGTTTGACGCTGAGAGCTATTGTTAAGACAAGGGAAAAGCACCGAAACATTAAAAAATAAAATCTTTCAACCTCATTGCATTTTCTATGAAATTTCAGGTTTTACTTCGATTTTTATGGTCTTACTATTAGCAATAAAAAAGGCAGTGTGATCATTCAATTAAGGTTTAATCCTCTATTTTAGTGAAAATTTCATTTTAACTCTATTACTGTTTTTTGCCAGTTTGATCGCTCAAGTTTTAATTTGTTATCACTTTAGCCTATAGATTCGTCAAGGTCGGACGGTGGCTCCTTTCGCTTTTCTCCCATGGCAGAGGCAGTGGCGATGTGGCTGCCACTTGCAGCTGTCGCGGCTGGGCTTGGAGTGGATGCAGCAAAAGCTATTCTCGGTGTGACAGCAGAGGTAGGGGTATGGGCAGGGGTGGGTGCAGCAAAATAATGATCGGGGAAAACAGGGAACTGTACATTTGGAAAATTTAAATTTCTTTTAATGAAATGTATCGTTGCTGTTGTGAAGTCGCGGACAAAGCTCATCAGACCCAGCTGTCGTTCCTCTATTTTCTACAGGGTAGGTAGGATTTGGGTGGAGGAGTCTGCTGCGGGAGCTGCTGCTGTGGGCTGCCTCTGTTCTGCGGCGGCAGGCTCTGTCTGGGTAGGCTCTGCTGACTCGCCTGTCGCGGCAGACGGGTTGAAGCAGGAGATTGGTGTTGCAGCTTTCAGCTCCATCAAACTGAAGATATTTTTCTTCGTCCATCCTTTTCCTCGAACCTTCAGATCTTCAGCAATTTCTGGGACATTGTGGCCACGACAGATTTCTGTGATGAGGTAGGGGAAGACAAGGGGTCCCAATGGCCGTAGTGCACAGTCCAAAATTCCTTTCCGAATATAGCGACCAACATTAATGGGTCTCTCGTTTAAAATGGAATGAACGAGAACTAACCTGGGTTGCTCCACTGTGCTGTTGTGTGAGGAAGGCATAATCCTCTTTTTCACGAAGGCGTTCCACAGTTTTGGTTCGGGGGTGAGTTGAGCTCGTTTCACCGTCCGTGAGTGTTTTGGGTCTGTATTCCACTGGGTCCCTTCCTCTGTCAGTTCTGCCATGATAGCGTCGTAATATGTTGTCGACATGCTCTCCACGAACCCCTTATGCCCATCTTTCTTTCTGCCGACGTAGAGTCCGTAGAGGGTATTAATGTACTCCGGCTCAAAAGAGACTTCCTTACCACGTACTGTCACGGCCGTCGTGTCTTTGCTGTCGACGACATCATAGAATTCTTTGACTAGAGCGACGTTCATTTCCTCAGGTTGGGCAGTAAACATCTGCCATTGAAGTGCTCTAATCTTACGGGCGATGAATGGTTCAAAACCGAGGTTCTCCGTTCGTTTGGTGTAGATGAACCCTTTCTCTTCCCACATCTCCCTTTTTTGGAAGGAGGTGTAGTATCAGTCATTGGAATCTGCGGTGGCAAAGTGGTTTGGGATTCTGTCGTGGCTGGGAGTACATGCTACTGCAGCAAAGCTTGAGGCAACACTTCTCCTTGTGTTTCTGGTACTCATAGTTGCAGGACTGTAGAAATGAAAGAAAATGTAAATCTAGAGAGAAGCAAATAGAGAGAGTAAAAGTGAAGTGAAAAATGAATAGTAAAACGGGGTTTATATAGATGAAAAGGTTGCTACCCGTTGGAGCTGTAGCGGCAGGCGCGAATAACGGGGCCAGTTGTTACGCGGTTTTTGACGCGTCTGTCACGCGTTTCCGTGTCTGTTGCGCGTTTGTTACACGTTTGTGTGTCTGTCGTGATAGCGTGTTGACAGGCTGTATTTTCTGCGTCTATCGCGACAGCTGTGACGTCAGGCTCCTCCTTTGGGCTTTTTGGGCTACTGGTTAGATGGTGGGCTAATTCTTAAAAATAAAATAATTCTAATTTCCTAATAAATAAATATATTGTTGAGATTTTAGTGGGTCGATTTACTTCAACCGATGTGGTTGCCAAGTTTGGAGAAGATTGGATTTTTGGGTGGATTTGGTGTGGAAGCTAAAATAATAAAGACACGATGATTTATAGTGGTTCAACCTTCTAACCAAGGTCTACATCCACTACCTTAGCTTCCCACTAAGGATTTCCAAACAAATTCACTAAGAATTCCATCCCCTTTTCTCGGATTAGGAGGAAACCGTTACAACGATCAAGCTTTCTACCCAAAGCTTGATCAACCACTCTCTTACAAGAGAAAGACTTAACAAACTAGAAATCCCTCTAATAGGTATGTGTTTGCAATACTAAGCACTCACCCAAAACCTAAACACTTGAGCAAATTTAACAATGTTAAGCTCACAAGTGTTGTCTAAGCAAGGAATGTACAATTAAAGCTCTAGACAAATTTTGACATCATAATGTTGTAACAATTGAAGAATTAACCATTACAAGATGCTTGGAGGTCTCTTTTATACTCATTGATGAGTTTGTAGCCGTTACTAGTCGTTGGGATTGAATCGGAGCCGTTGGAGCCTTTATTTCGCACCATAAATGCATTTTTGCAGCTTGGCGTATCGATACCCTTCAAACCGTATCGATACGGTCCCGATGAGGAATTAGCTATTGGGATTCTTCATCTGATGCGTATCGATATGCTTACATAGCGTATCGGTACGGTCCTGCAAATTAAAGACTGTTGGGAAAATGATCGTTGGGTAGTTAGGCGTATCGGTACACGATACACCCGTATCGGTACGCGACTAGCAGTTGGGTTATTTCAAAACACACCGTATCGATACAGCTAAGCGTATCGGTACGGGTTTTGGCTATTGGAAAATTCAGGTAGTTGAAACCCTAAGGCGTATCGGTACGGTCCGAGACCGTATCGGTACGGGCACTAAAAAAGGCTGGTTTTGACTACTTTAGATGTACTTTAAAATCGTTCCAATGCCTTGTAAAACCCTTAAACATATTTTCAAGATGTTTTTGACTAAAAACATATTTTAAATTCTTTTTAATTTAGTCCAAAACATTTTTCAATTATTATATCAAAACACTTAGTTCTACATACATACATATATATATAATAAAAATAAAATTAAGTTAAATTAGGGATGCCGGGAGGGGCATCTCCTAAAGAACCACTTCCTGCATTCTTGGGGCTTCAGTCCCCTGATAATGCTTCAGTCTTTGTCCGTTGACTTTAAATTGGTACCCGTATTTTAAGGACTTGATCGTGATGGCACCATGAGGAAAAACTTGCACAACTTGTAATGGGCCGGACCATCTATATTTCAGCTTCCCTGGGAAGAGTTTTAACCTAAAGTTGAATAACAACACAAGTTGCCCTGGGAAGAACTGTCGTGGCAGCAGCTTCTTGTCATGCCACTTCTTTGTCTTGTCCTTGTAAATCATTCCGTTGTCATAGGTCATTGCTCGAATTTCTTCAATCTCATTCAAGTCAAGTAATCTCTTTTGTCCTGCCTTTTCCAAGTCCATGTTCACTGCCTTGATGGCCCAGTATGCTCTGTGCTCTATCTCAACAGGTAGATGGCATGTTTTTCCATATATCAGCCGGTAGGGTGACATTCCCAATGGTGTTTTAAATGTTGTTTTGTTGGCCCAGAGTGCATCATTGAGGTGTAAGGATCAATCCTTTCGAGTTGGTTTAACCATCTTCTCAAGAATGTTCTTTGCCTCTCTATTGGATATTTCGACCTATCCATTGGTCTGAGGGTGATAACCTGTTGCGATCCGATGTTTAACGCCATATTTCCTTAAGGCAGCAGCTATTACCCTATTGTCAAAATGTCTCCCTTCATCACTAATGATCACCTTAGGGATGCCAAATCTGGAAAAAATGTTCTTATGCAGAAATCTCTGAACAGTCTTGGCATCATTTTTCTGTGTGGCGATCGCTTCAACCCATTTGGGCACGTAGTCAACTGCCAAGAGGATATGTAAATTTCCACATGATGATGGGAATGGTCCCATGAAGTCAATCCCCCAAACGCCAGAGATTTCGACTTCAAGGATGTTTTGCAGTGGCATCTCATGTCTCCTTGAGATGTTTCCAGTCCGTTGATATTTGTCACAACTTTTGTAGAATGCTTGGGCATCTTTGAACAATGAAGGCCAATAAAAACTAAACTGCAAAACCTTGGCAGCAGTTTTGTTACCACCTAAGTGTCCTCCATATTTTAAAGCATGGCAGTGATGAAGCACAGCTTCCTGCTCATCATGTGGTACACACCTCCTGATAATCCGATCTGCACAGTTTTCGAAAAGAAGAGGTTCGTCCCAATAATAATGCTTAACATCATTCTGGAACCTCTTTCTGGCTTGATAATTAAGTTCAGGAGGAAATATCCAGCTAACTAAATAATTAACGAAATCAACATACCAGAGGAGTTCAGAAAACTTACCTGCCGCCATGGTTGTCGCGGTAGTGCTTGTGGCAGCGAACAACTGCTCGTCAGGGAAGGTCTCCAGTATGTGTGTCTTGTCTGTTATGAGACTCTTTCCCCTCTCTAATCTTGACAAGTGATCTGCAACTTGGTTCCATGTCCCCTTTTATCCTTGATTTCTATGTTGAACTCTTGCAGTAGCAGAATCCAACGAATCAGTCTGGGTTTTGCGTCTTTTTTAGCAAACAGATACTTCAGTGCAGAGTGGTCTGTGTGGACCACCACTTTCGTTCCAAGTATGTAGGATCGGAACTTGTCAATTGAAAACACCACTACTAACAGTTTCTTCTCTGTTGTGGTGTAATTCACTTGGGCATCGTTGAGTGTTTTGCTAGCGTAGTAAATTACGTGGAATAGCTTGTCCTTCCTCTGCCCAAGTGTTGTCCCTACAGCGTAATCACTAGCATCACACATAATTTCGAATGGCAACTTCCAGTCCGGCGGTTGTACGATTATGGCTGTTATTAGCTTCTCTTTCAGAACTCTAAATGCTTCAGTACATTTAGTATTGAAGTCGAAGGGATGATTCTGCTCTAGTAGGTGGCATAACGGCTTGGTGATCTTCGAAAAATTTTCTATAAACCTTCGATAGAATCCAACATGCCCTAAGTAACTCTGAATTCCCTTGACTGTGGTGGGAAGTGGCAGCTTTTCAATCACCTCAATCTTTGCTCTGTCGACTTCTATGCCACGACAGCTTACCTTATGGCCTAGGACTATCCCTTCATCCACCATGAAGTGACATTTCTCCCAGTTTAATACTAAGTTCGCTTTCTCGCATCTCTCGAGCACTTTCTGTAAGTTGCCTAAGCAGCTTTCAAAATTATCTCCAAAGACAGAGAAATCGTCCATAAATATCTCTAGGAAAACCTCCACCATGCGGAGAATATTGCCATCATACACCTCTAGAAGGTTGCTGGTGCGTTGCAAAGTTCAAATGGCATTCTCCGAAAAGCATAAGTACCGTATGGGCAAGTGAAAGTCGTTTTCTCTTGATCCTCCGGTGCGATGGCTATTTGGTTATAACCTGAGTAACCATCAAGAAAACAGTAATAAGACTTTCCCGCTAATCTATCAAGCATTTGATCAATAAATGGCAGGGAAAAGTGGTCCTTCTAGGTAGCTTTGTTAAGCTTCCGGTAGTCCATACAAACCCTCCAACCGGTCACAGTCCTGGTTGGGATTAACTCGTTTTCTTCATTGGTCACCACGGTTATTCCTCCCTTCTTAGGAACGCACTACACCAGGCTCACCCACTTACTATCCGAGATGGCATAAATTATCCCAGCGTCTAGCCATTTGATAATTTCTTTTCGAACCACTTCTCGCATAACATCATTCAAACGTCTATGGGCATCAATGGTCGGCTTATGATCATCCTCAAGGAGAATTTTGTGCATGCATAGTGCCGGACTGATGCCTTGGATATCAGCTATCGTCCATCCAATAGCCTTTTTGTGCTGCTGCAGCATCCCTATTTGTTGCTGTTCCTGTTCCTGCATCAACTTTGAAGAGTTGATTACAGGTAACGTATCATTTAATCCAAGAAAAACATATTTGAGCTGCCCTAGCAGGGGCTTAAGGTCTAGAACATGTGGTTCTACAGTTGAGAGCTTTTGGATGATGTGTTCATTCGAGGTATAGTTTAAGGGCTCGAATAACTTACCTGGACAATTGCCTATCCAGTTTACCTCCTCATGATCTTTGATGTTAGATATGTCAGATTCTGAGGAGCTGCTGTCGTCGCCGCTGCCGTGACAGTCTTCCAGATGGCTGTTGTGGCAGTGGCCAAATTTGATGTCATGTCAGTCCGACCTGATGCAAGGTTGGTCAAGGATTACTTCAGTGATAGCCTTGCATTCTTCTTCTGCATCGGCGTGTTTTATTGCTTGGAGAACATTTAACTTGATCTCTTGATCATTCACTCTCATAGTGAGTTCTCATTTTTCTACATCAATCAGTGATCTGCCTATGTCTAAGAAGGGTCGCCCCAGGATGATTGGTGCATTCTCATCTGCTTCACAATCTAAAACAAGAAAGTCAGCAAGAAAAATAAATTTATCCACGCTTACCAGAATATCTTCAATCTTCCCTTATGGTTGCACGTAAGAGCGGTCTGCCAGCTGCAGCATAATTGTCATGGGTCATACTCGTCCAATACCTAATTTCTGGAATACAGATTTTGGCATTAAATTAATACTCGCACCTAGATCACAAAGTGCCTTACCCACGAATTTATCACCGATTATGCACGGTATTATGAAGCTCCAAGGATCCTTCTTTTTCTAAGGTGGATGCTTGTGCAGAATAGTCATGCATCCTTCTGTCAGTTTAACCGTCTCAAATTCCCAAGTCTGGATTTCTTCGACATAGCATCCTTGAGAAATTTAGCATAACCAGGCATCTCCTTGATGGCATCTAACAACGGAATATTGATGTGGGCCTGCTTAAAAATATCATAGATCTTCTTAAGCTGGAACTCTTGTTTCTGCTTCTGTAGCCGCTGTGGAAAAGGAGGTGGAGGAAGATAATCTTCAATGTGTCCTTCCCATGGTATTCGGATCTAAGGAGGCTTAGGTTCTTCATCCTTCTCCCTTGTCTCTTCTACTATCGTGACAGGTGTGGCGGCAACAGGCTGTTTATCGTCTGTCGGGGCAGCGTTCGCGGTAGTTGATTCTAGGGCTGGTTCCTTAACTAGTTCAGCTTTCTTCTTCGGCCCTGGTAATTGCTTCCCACTCCTAGTTGTGATAGCTTTGCGCTGCTCATGTGTGGGTTGTCTAGCGACCTCAGTATCGCTAGGGAATCCTCCGTTATGCCTTGGCTTAATATGCTCGGAAACCTGACCCATTTGTGTCTCTAGTGATTTCAGAGTAGCTTCATGATTAGTCATTCGCATCTCTGTTTTATCCATAAACGACTCAGTCTTCTTGAGGAAGTGATCCATATTTGCTATGTAGGTTCCTGTTTGTGATATAAACGTGGCCAAGGTCTGCTCCAGTATACTAGGTGTGGCTACTGGTGGCTGTTGCGGCTGCTGTTGCGGTTGCTGCCGAGTCAGAATTCTAGGTGCCCCCTGATTTTGAGTGTTCTGTGCTTGAGGGTTCAGGGCATTGTTTGGGTTGCTCCAAGAGAATTTGGGATCTTTCCTCCAATTGGGATTGTAGTTGTTGGAGTCATAATTCCTTTGCTTGTTGAAGTTTCCAACATACATCCCTTCCTCTAGTTGTAGCGGGCAGTCTTCCGAACTGTGATTCCCACTGCAAGTTTCATATACCTCTTCTGCAGAGTAGACATGTTTTGAATCTTTCTTCAGCAAATTCTCTACTGCCTTTGTGAGGTACGCAACCTGTGTCTTTAGGGAGTTATCGGCCTCATAATCATTTACAGCTAGTACTCGTTTACCTCTCCTTGCTGTGGGAAATTGCTCTTCATTCTTCGCCAAATTCTTTAATACTACCATGGCTTCATCCGGATCTTTATCCAACAGTAACCCATTGGTTGCTGAATGATTCTCATGCGAGTCTGTAGGTTTGCAGCATTGTAGAATTTGATGACTTGATTCCAAACAGGGAATCTGTGCATTGGGCAATTTCGCAGAAGAGTAGTAAACTTGTCCCATGCCTTGTGCATTGGCTCGTCATCTTCCTGTTGAAAAGTAGCAATTTCGTTACGTAATTGCTAATATAAATGAGAAGGGATAAAATGAGATAAAAATTCACAAGTTAAATCTGCCCAAGTTCGTATTGAACCCGGCGTTAGTTTGTTCCACCAAGTTTTAGCTCTGTCCCTCAATGAATGAGGAAATAACCAATGCCTCAGTATCTCCGGATTTACTCCTGGTAGTCTAAACAAACCACAGATTTCTTGGAACATTTTCAGATGTTCCCTAGCATCCTCTGTAGCAGCACCACTAAATTTGCCAGCGGAATTAATCATGCTGAACATGACATGTTTCAGCTCGAAATTTTTAGCTTCCACATCTGGCAGGGTAGTCTCTAGTTCCACATGATCATTGATGATGTAGTCACGACATGACCAGCGTACGGCCCCAGCAGCAGGAGGAGCGGCAGGCTGTCTGTTTCCTCCATCTCCGATAGGATCGTTAGGATCTTGGGGATTCCCTTGGTTGTCCCTCCTATTATGCATGGCTTCTAATTGTTCCTCAAGGTAATCGTTTTTAGCTAACAAGAGTCGGACTCGGTTCTTAAGATTGCACGAGCGTTCGATTTTAGGATCTAATTGATACTCAAGTTCCTTTCCTCGTCTCGATCTGCGCATAAGCAAACGAAAAACCTTGTGAAAAGCACAGGGTGAACAATCAAAATAAAAACAAAAAATTAAAAGAATGTGCAGTAAAAGTATGGTAAAGATATGTTGTCAGTCCCTGACAACGGCGCAAAAAAACTTGTTGCGTGTAAAAGAGTCTATCGCAATAGAGTGCAAGTGTACACGACGCAAGTAGTAAAGTGATACACGAAGTATCGGATGTCAAATCCACATGGACTGGAAATAGCCTTAACCTTGAATTGTTGCACAAGAAAGAAGATAATTTTAATTGTTTGTAAGGGAATACTAAAGAATACTGAAGATAAAGGATTAAAGAAATCAGGATAGAGAGAATATGTCGGTATTGATTTGCTCAGTAGTGTAGGTGTTGCAATGTCTAGGACTTCATGTTCTGTCGTTGCTCCTGTCGTGGCAGCACCTGCGGCGGCAGAGGTCTGTTGATGTCGCGGCAGTGATCACACAACTCTGTACTTCAAGCTTGGCAAGAATCCATGTTGTGCCTTTTCCTATCCCTAGGTCTAAGTCTGTCGATGAACACGTTTTTGTGATACCTCCCGGCGTGAATCGAAAGATGAACACCGATGTTGTTGAATTCTTCCTTAGCCACTTAACCTCGGCATATCCCTAGGTCCGAGATAGTTCAACCATAAACTGGAGAACCCGTACTTATTCCTTTCGTATAGTTACCTCTCCCGATATTAAGTAAATGAGTAATCTCACAATGCTCTCCCGATACTCTTGCAAGATGTTGAAAACCAGAATAAGCAAATGTGAAGTCTATTTTATTGAACAGAAAAATCCTAAAACAATGCAATCCTTGCAACTACTTTACATAATCAACCCTTAGCCCTAGGGGAAGTTTAGAACATGATGAGAAGGGGGAAAACGACTAGGGTTTAGGGGAAGACGGGTAGAGAATAAGATAACCTTCCCTAGGTCGAATTACATGCCTTTATATAGGCCTTGAGTTCAAGTTTTATAATATGGCAAGAATACAAGTTTAAATTAAAGTGCAACTATATTAAAGACTAAATCTTCAGAGTGGATGTCTTTAATTCGTCCTCTCTTCTTGCTTGAAGTATCTTCCTTGAACTTTGGGCTTGGCCTTCATTCCGAGCTAGGGCTCGGAAAAATATATGAGTGCTCCACGACAGACCGACTTAATTTCCTCTTTCTTTCGAGCTCCATTTCACTTTTTCCTTCACCATTGTTGTCGTTCTTAGCTGCCACGGCAGTGGCCTCGGTAGCATCGTCCTTCTCGACTTCAGCCCCGTATTCCAGCTCTGCTTCTCAACTGCCCTGAGTCTGCTACAGCAGCTTCCTGTAAAAGTAACCAAAATCAGTAGCAACTGTGTCTTTTTATATAATTGTGATGTATAATTGAAATCTATCCTAAATGCAATGAAATATGCTTGAATGCAGTAGGAATATGGGGTCCATCACATAAGTAGCACTTCACCCTTGTGCTTACATTCCCTTGTAGCGCAGACTTAGCCTTCTCGTTGCCACGATTCCCTTTTGTGGGCTTACCTTTGATTACACAACCTTGCTTTCCCCTTGCAAGCTTGGTCAGTGACTCGGCCTTGCCTTCAGCCTTTGGAGATGATGGGTCACCTTCTTGTTCCACGTCGAGCATCGACCTTGGCTTAAGTCCCTCGGCACTATGTCCCTTAAGGATGGAACTTCCCTCATTCCTATCGGTGTCCTCTACTGATTGAAGTGCTGAAAGCAATTGCATGGTTCCCATCTGTACACTCTTGTTGCCACTGTTAGTGTCACTACCTTCTTGGTGCTTGGCTAGGAGCGAGCTAAGGGCTTGTCGTTGTGGGCACTCACGAACCCAATGGTCACCCGTCGCAAATGAAGCAATTGTGAGGCAGTGACTTCCTCATACCATGAGACACCTTGGACTTGCCTCTATCCTTGCCCTTCTAAGGGAACGAGTCTCTGTACCTTGAAGAGTGGCCTTCTTGATGGTCTTCCTTGTGATAGCCTTTGTCTCCCCCACCTTTGGCTTGACCGCCCTTCTCATCCTTCGGCTTGGTGGTGGTCACATTGTGGCTAGAGTAGTTGGTGAGACTTTTGGTCACGACAATGACATCGGTAAGGGTTTGCACTCCACATCGCCTTAGTTTGGCTTTGACCTAATTTTGGAGACCATCTATGAAATTTAAGAGCAAGTCTTTCTCAGACAGATCAGGGATCTCGAGCACCAAACTAGTGAATGCCATCATGTAGTCGTGGATGCTCCCCGATTGCTTCAACCTTCGTAGGCGAGCTCTTGCTTCTTCCTCGGCATTCTCCGGATAAAATTGCCTTTTGAGCTCTTTTTTTAAAATTGTTGAAGGTAGAGATGGTGCACATACCTTTCTCAATATCGACGTGACTTCTCCTCCACCAAAGCATGGTGGTGTCGGTAAGATGCAAAGTCACGGTTTGGATCTTGGAAGCCTCGTCCACAATGCCAACGGCTCCAAGGTATTGTTCCAAGCCATATAGGAAGTTGTCTACTTCATTTGTGTTGCGTGCTCCCGCAAAGTTTTGAGGCTTGGGGACCTCAACCCTCCTTGCCTTAACGGTGGTGCTTGGCCCGGCTGCCAAAGCACGTTTGCACAAGGCTACGTCGCCTTGTAGTGCCTCAACTTGGGCATAAGCGTTGTCAAGCTCTTGTTGAAGAGAATCCCGAACCTTCGAGTGCTCTCCCATGAGAAGATTGCGGATTTGCCCTATCTCCGAACGCAGGGTCTCCTCTAGCTTCACCATCATGGCTTTCATGGTCGTGTGGATCTCGACATCCTCTGCCTCAAGGACTTCTACCCAATTTTGAAGGTCGTTCACTTGGGCACCCATGCTCCCGACGCTTTCCTCAACACGAGTCAAATGTGACTCCAAGCTAGAGATCACAACATTGGACTTGGCTCTTGGCCTTGTCGCACTAGGATCGACCATCTCCTCGCACCCTCATTGCTCATGCATGACCTCTGTGTCAGATAAGCTTACCACTTGGTTCTTACCCGTTTTAGCCATGTCTCGAGTCTCGAACACGCTCTGACACCAATTGTCACGAACTTAGATTGCTCACGAGCTAATTTGTGCAGCGCTAACACGCCCGACACAATGTTAGCAAGCCTTACTCGCACAACGCTATGGAAAACAAGCAAACACAAGTAGAGAAGGCAAAGAACTTAGAAAGGAAAGGTCTGTATTAAAGCTTAAGAGCTTACAAGAGAAAGGAAACTTGTGGACTATGAGATCTATGGATGGTTTACAAATGAGAGGTGTGGCCCTATTTATAGGCTCCCACCTCCACAATAGACGGTCGAGATCGCTTTGATTCGTCGGCTATTATTTCTCCTCCTAAAATATCTTACAAGGCCTATAATATTCTAGAGACATATGTATGTTTCTACATATATCTCTAAGGACCTAAAAGCTTCTATAGTATTCTAGAGATTTTAGGAGTTGTCCCGATCCTTCTGGACTTGTCTCGAGCTTTTCCGACCCTTCCAGGGTCTTCCAGACTTGTTTGGACTCATGTAGAAACTTCTGAAACTCCCTAGATCCTTGTGGGAACATCTCAAGAGGGTTGTGGGCCTCTCTAGGCCGTTCTAGATCCTTCCTTGGATCATGTCTGGCCTTATAATGTCCAAGGCACTTCATTTGGCCTTGGTTGTCCCGAGTGCACCTAGGTGAGGCTCCTCGGTCGGCCGCATCGCACCTAGGTGGCGCCCCTTAGTTGGCCCTGGGGCACCTTGGTGGGCATGACATTTTCCCCCAACAAATCTCGCGACGCCCTTGTCGCGTCTCGGTTGGGCTGCTGGGGTATTGTCGACGTACTTACTTCGTCTCCCCTCTCGCCTCCTCTTCACCCTCAGCTTGACAGCTTGTCCCTTGGCTATCGCACCGAGTTGCACCTTTGTCTTGGTAGAGCTTGGCATTGCCGACTTGAACTGAGTTGCCTTGCTCCCCTTGTGCTCATCCAACCCCTTGGATGGCTTGGCTTGATCAACACCTTTGTCAAGCCTTCTTGTCCCATCAACTCCTTTGATGATGGAAACAAGTAGTCTTATCTTAGGACATGACCTCATCACATGAGGCCCATCACATAGGTAGCACTTCAATCGTATGCTTACCTTCCCTTGTGGTGCAGACTTAGCCTTCTTGTTGCCACGATTCCCTTTCGTGGGCTTACCCTTGATTACACAACCTTGCTTTCCCCTTGCAAGCTTGGTCAATGACTCGACCTTGCCTTCAGCCTTTGGAGATGATGGGTCACCTTCTTGTCCACGTCGAGCATCGACCCTGGATTAAGTCCCTCGGTACTATGTCCCTTAAGGATGGAACTTCCCTCGTTCCTATCGGTGTCCTCTACCAATTGAAGTGTTGAAAGCAATTGCATGGATCCCATCTGTACACTCTCGCTGCCACTGTTAGTGTCACTACCTTCTTGGTGCTTGGCTAGGAGTGAGCTAAGGGCTTGTCGTTGTGGGCACTCACGAACCCAATGGTCACCATCACAAATGAAGCAATTGTGAGGCAATGACTTCCTCGTACCACGAGACTCCTTGGACTTCCCTCTGTCCTTACCCTTCCAAGGGAACGAGTCTCTGTGCCTTGAAAAGTGGCCTTCTTGATGGTCTTCCTTGTGATAGCCTTTGTCTCCCCCACCTTTTGCTTGACCGCCCTTCTCATCCTTCGGCTTGGTGGTGGTCTTATTGTGGCTAGACTAGTCGGTGAGACTCTCGGCCACGGCAATGGCATCGGTAAGGGTTTGCACTCCTCGTCGCCTTAGTTTGGCTTTGACCTAATTTTGGAGACCATCTATGAAATTGAAGAGCAAGTCTTTCTTAGACAGGTCAAGGATCTCGAGCACCAAACTAGTGAACTTTATCACGTAGTCGTGGATGCTCCCCGATTGCTTCAACCTTCGTAGGCGAGCTCTTGCTTCGTCCTCGGCATTCCCCGGATAAAATTGTCTTTTGAGCTCCCTTTTAAAATTGTTGAAGGTAGAGATGACGTACATACCTTTCTCAATATCGACATGCCTTCTCCTCCACCAAAACATGGCGGTGTCGGTAAGATACAAAGTCGTTGTTTGGATCTTAGAAGCCTCATCCACAATGCCAACGGCTCCAAGGTATTGTTCCAAGCCATATAGGAAGTTGTCTACTTCCTTTGCCTTGCGTGCTCCCGCAAAGTTTTGAGGCTTGGGGACCTCGACCCTCCTTGTCTTAACAGTGGTGTTTGGCCCGTCCGCCAAAGCACGTTTGCACAAGGCTACGTCGCCTTGTAGTGCCTCAACTTGGGCACAAGCGTTCTCAAGCTCTTGTTGAAGAGAATCACAAACCTTCGAGAGCTCTCCCATGAGGAGATCGCGGATTTGCCCCATCTCCGTACGCAGGGTCTCCTCTAGCTTCACCATCATGGCCTCATGGTCGTGTGGATCTCGGCATCCTCTGCCTCAAGGCCTTCTACCCAATTTTGAAGGTCGTCCACTTAGGCACCCATGCCCCCGACGCTTTCCTCATCACGAGTCAAGCGTGACTCCAAGCTAGAGATCACGTCATTGGACTTGGCCCTTGGCCTTGTCGCACTAGGATCGAACATCTCCTCGCACCCTCATTGCTCATGCAAGATCTCCGTGTCAGATAAGCTTACAACTTGGTTCTTACCCGTTTTAGCCATGTCTCGAGTCTCAAACACGCTCTGATACCAACTGTCACGGACTTAGATTGCTCACGAGCTAATCTGTGCGGCGCTAACACTCCCAACACAATGTTAGCAAGCCTTACTCGCGCAACGCTGTGGCAAACAAGCAAACACAAGTAGAGAAGGCAAAGAACTTAGAAAGGAAAGCTTTGTATTAAAGCTTAAGAGCTTACAAGAGAAAGGAAACTTGTGGACTATGGGATCTATTGATGGTTTACAAATGAGAGGGGTGGCCCTATTTATAGGCTCCCACCTCTGCAAGGGACGATCGAGATCGCTTTGATTCGTCGACTATTATTTCTCCTTCTAAAATATCTTACAAGGCCTATAATATTCCAGAGATATCTGTATGTTTCTACATATATCTCTAAGGACCTAAAAGCTTCTAGATTATTCCAGAGATGTCTAGAGTTGTCCCGATCTTCCGAACTTGTCCCAAGCTTTCCCGAGCCTTCCAAGGTCTTCTGGACTTTTGTGGACTCGGGTAGAAACTTCTGAAACCCCCTAGATCCTTGTGGGAACGTCTCAAGAGGGTTGTGGGACTCTCTAGGCCGTTCTAGATCCTTCCTTGGATCATGCTTGGCCTTATAATGTCCAAGGCACTTCATTTGGCCTTAGTTGTCCCGAGTGCACCTAGGTGGGGCTCCTCGGTTGGTTGCAACGTACCTACGTGGCACCCATCGGTCGGCCCTGGTGCACCTTGGTGGGGCGTGACATTAAGGTCTTTATTTTCTTTAAACCTTTTCTTTATTTATTTCTTGTATAAATTCAACACGGGTTAAAATACTTTGTATTGACTTTTACTATTCTAATAAAAATCTTCAATTATCTTTTCTCTTTGAAATCGCTAAACACCAAACCCTAATCCAAATACAATACAAAATTTACAATATTGTATTCATTTGTCATCCCTAAATATAATAATATCCAAAATGAATAACTTGTGTCTTCTCTCCTAGCTCTCTTCGACCGTTTTGGTGTTTTACTGTGGTGATGTTGCAATAGTGTTAAAGGTCAAGGGATTTGACTTTGTGAAAAGATAAATTAAAAGAGAATGACACAAACTTTTTTTGATGAGAATATGACACAAACTTTAATAAAAGGAAACAACCTTTTTCTTAATTCTTCGTTGCTTTTCTAGATTGTTGAGTCAGTTTAGATATATGGACTTTGATGTTATTTTATTACTGACATTACATATATTACTAATAATTTTTAGGGTAACTATATTATACGTTATTCAATTATTAGTAAAGTTATTATTGATTTAATTATTAAAAGTTATAATTGTGTTACTCAATTAAAGTTTTAGTTACGATCAGATCACTCTTTCATTAAAATAGAAACAAACATCTAACAAGATTTAGTATAATAACAATTTTAGTCATCAAAACTTATATATTCTACCAAAAGCCCAAAACAACATCCTTTTGATAGAGAAAAATGTGGAGAACTTACACTCAAAGGGGTTTGAACTAGAACCCTTGAAATTTATGGTAAGTACCTAACCACTAAGTCAACTTAAGATTTTTATTTAATTCTAACAAAAATAATATATATAAATAATATACATAAAATATTTATACATAAATAAAATATTTTTATATTCTAAATAATATTAATATAAATATAAGTATTATAATGTATATAAATAAACAATATACTTTTATATTTTAAATAATATATACTATTATTTTTTAAAAAATTAAAAAAATCCACCAAATTTCTAAAATTTCCACACACAAAAAACCACCAAACCCTCCAAAATCCTAATCTATAAATCTCAAATCTACCAACTATCGTTGCCAGTCTTCATGTCATGGTTGTCACACTGAATCCATCTCCTCTCACCGTGCATGCCCTCCGTAATTCACTTGTGTCGTTCGTCATTCGCCACACAATTTCGTCGCTCGACTGAAATTTTTGTATTTCACGTTTGACGGTCTATTATCACGCCGTTCGTTAATTTCTAGTGATGAAAGAGTAGAATAAACGGTCGTGAAAGTCCAACTACGAGAGGGGTGGGAAAAGATGTGGTGGTCGACAGTGGTAATAGGTAGATTTAGGGTTTATGATTTTTTGGGATTTTGAGAATTTTGCGTTTTTTAAATAATATATTTATATTGTAAATAATATTTTTATATATAATTAATATATTTATATTTATAAATTTATATACATTAATATTGTTTATAGTATTATTTATGTCATAAAAGAAATTGAATTAATCTCGAGTACAATTTGACATATATATTATTTGTGGAAAAATATTCTATAATTTCAAATTGGTTATTGGTTAAGCTTTAGCACTTTATCTTTTGATTTTGAAAGAATTGGGTTCAGACCCCATTAAACACATGCTTTTATTATTTTTACTCCAACAAACTATGTCGTTTTGGTGCATCCTCCGCATGGGCTGTTGTTAGCAACGTCACCGTATCATTAAGGAGTTAACGGAGGAGTAAATGAGTTGGAAAGTAAAGTTTAGTGTTAGAGTTGAACATTTTAGAAGTTCACTGACAAAAATGAGTCAACGGCTATAGTTTGGTGGCATCTGATGTAGTTTACCCTTAAAAATATTGGACTAAATTTTAAAAATTAAAAAGAAATATGGGTCAAATCTGAATTAGATAAAGATTTTTAGGGACTAAATTGAACAATAAAATCATCATATTAAAAATATTGAACTAGGTTTTAAAAATTAAAAAGAAATAAGGGTGAATTTCGGGTTATATAAAGATTTTTGGGACCAAAATGAACAATAATATCATCATATTAAAAATATTGAAATTAGAAAGAAATAGAGGTGAATTTCGAATAAAATAATTTTTTGGGGGATAAAATTAACAAAAATGTCATCATATTTAAAATTTAGGACTAAATTATAAAAATTAGAAAAAAATAAGGATAAATTTTTGGTTAACTAATTTTTAGGGACTAAAATTAAGAAAAATGTCATAAAATTAAAAATATTAGACTAAGTTATAAAAATTAGAAAAAATAGGGGTCAGTTTTGTGTTAAATAAAAAAATTTAGGGACTAAAATGAACAAAACTAAAATCTAGAAGACTTAACGTGTAAATTACCTCTTTTATATAAGACATATGATATTTTTAATAAAGTAACACATGACACGTTCTGATTGATCCGTGAGAATTTTTTAACGGGTTTAACGGATAAAGCAAATGAGATAATAATTTTTCGTTTAAGGGTTAAAATATTTTGAAAATTACTTTAAGGCTAAATTGGTACAAAGTGTATAGTTTAGGAGGCAACAGTACCTTTAAGCCTAAAAATAACTATAGAATTTTTAAAAATTGAAAGGATAAAAAAAATACTCTCTAGAAGTAAGTTTGTTCCACTGGAGCTTTGAGTATCGGTTTAAAAATTCTGGTACGTTGGGTTAATCTCACTTTATTGATAGAGATTCAAAGAGTATTAACTCAAAAATGACTTTGAGTCATTGAGTGTACCAGTGAAGCTCAAAACATGAAATGTTCCCAGCAAATTGGTACAAAGACATATGTTGTTAATTAAAATTTGATTTGGAATTAATGCTTTCATTAATTTGAATTTTTTTGATGAAAGCTAAAGTGATTACAAGTAATATTTGTTCTAAATATACTCTCAACCATTTGACAATGAACGCGCTCAATCACCCTGCTGTAACTGTTGGTACTCGAACCCGTGACCTCTAGGAATAACAATCGTTCCTTTAACCATTGAGGCAAGTTGGTTTATAGATAGGTGAGTTAATTAAGATACATGGACTTTGATATTACTTACTTTATTATCGACATTACATATATTTCTAATAGTTTTTACGACATATGTTGTTAATTAATTACAATTTGAATTGAAATTAGTGCTTTCTTTAATTTGAACTTTGAATTTTCTAAGGGAGAGAATATAAACTAAAGAGACCGCAACTATGCTTGAATAATTGACTTGTGAACCTCCAATAAAATTTTGGAAATGGACTTAAAAGGTTAAATTAACGTTAAACGAAAATTTAAAAAATTTATTATGTCTTTATGAATTTTTACACTAAGTTTAACTCTCATAATTTAAATTACGATGAACTAATTTCTCATCATTTAAATTATGATAATTATATTTTTTATCAACGCAAATATAATTTTATTCAAAGGCGTACAAAAATCATATAAATTATTATCGAATGCCTCGTTTAAATTATAATTTTTTTTATCAACATGAGTATGATTTTATATTTTTCATCATTTAAATTATATATATTATTTTATTATTTTATTATCTTATACTTTTTAAAATATAATGATTATAAGTTTTATGGTTTTTTATATTTTATAATACATTTTTATAATTTTTTAATGTCTTTATAGTATTTTTATATATTTTTTAAGAATTTTTACAGTTTATTGGCTAGCACTTCTAGGATGTTTCACTTGTCATCATCTTAACGATCAAAATTGGTCAACCGTTATAAAATGCTAAATTTAGTACGTTCTGACTGATGTGGGCTAAATTAAGTGCAAGAGATTTATAAAAGTTTTTTTTCGTTAAGTGCTAATTTCATCTATACTATATCAATCATCTTTGAAAAGTAGTTTGGTTTTCATTTTAGGGTAAATTACAATAGAGGTCACTAAGTTATGGGTAAGATTATATTTAAGTCACTGAATTATTAAAAGTTACATTTAGGTCACTCAATTATGGGTAAGGTTAGAGATGAGCACGGGTCGGGTCGGGCCGGGTTTTTGGCCCACCCGAACCCGACCCGAAAATATTAACCCTAAACCCAAACCCGACCCGACCATATCTTTTAAAAAACCCGACCCGGCCCGAAAATAAATACCTTAAACCCGACTCCGACCCGACCCGACCTATATAAAAAAATCAATTTTAGGGACTAAATTGTAAAAAAAATAATTTTAAGAGACTTAATTGTAAAAAATAATAAATTTAAGGACTAAATTGTAAATAAAAAATCAATTTTAAGGACCCAATTATAAAAAAATATATAAAAAATGGGTATTATTACAAATATCCCTAAAAAATTTAGGGGAAAATTACACTATTAGTCCCGGGTCGGGTAGGATTTTTTCACCCTAAAACCCGAACCCGACCCGAACCCGATTTTTTCATAAAAATACCCGACCCGATCGGGCCGGGTCCGGGTTCCGTGCCCATCCCTAGGTAAGATTACATTTGGGCTTATTAAAGGTTACACTTGGGTCACTCAATTATGGGTACGGTTACATTTGGGTCACCCTCCATATTTAAAAAAATACATCAACTTAGTCATTTTTTCTTCCAAATCACTTGTATACCCTCATTAACACTAGAATACTTCATTAAAAATCATTAATTAATCTAATACAAAAATTAATCTATATTTTTTAAAATATGAAGGGTGACTCAAATGCAACATTACCCATAATTAAGTGATTCAAGTGTAACCTTTAATAATTGGGTGACCCAAATGTAACCTTACTCATAATTAAGTGACTTTCCTTGTAGTTTAACCCATATTGGCCTATAAATAGCAGTCGAGAGAGAGGAGATGCCCAACCCAAAATGAAATCTTTATTTGTGATAACAGGCTTTCTCCTCGCTTTCATCCTCTTCATCTCCACTTTCGGCATGGGTCGAGAATTGATGACGAAGAGTAAGTAACGCCGAACATGTTTAACACTTTTACAATTATTTTTATGCATAAGCAATATATATCCAATTACAAAGAACTCGACTTCTTTGTGTTATATTTAACCTGCGCTTACAATTTTGTAGTTCCAGATGGGGCTGGAGATCCTATCATGTTCTGTCCCCCCAACGCTAAATATTGCCGTCATATTTTACCTTAACCGGACAAGTAATCTCCTGGAAGAGCCCCCAAAACATGATGCTATGGACACTCAATTAAGTTTTATAGACTCTTGTTATTGTTGTTGTTTCTGCAAGTTTGTAAAATCATATTTATGGACAATTATATTATAAGAAAGATTAAATGAACTTGTTTTAATGATAATAAAGAGTAATTTTTTGAAATAAGTTAATACTGAAAGTGTTGTAAATAATTTTGCTTCGAAATATACAATAAGAACAATATTTTTAAAGTAAAAATATAGAGATGTGGCAAATAATTTTTTTATTGTTCAAGAAAATAACCTAACATTCTTCGTATTAAAGGAGCTTTATTTAAAAAATAAAACATCACACCTTTAAATCTTTGAACCATCCTTCATGGAACCAGTCAAAACGTAGGAGCAAGTGCCCAATCAAAGCACAGCTCGTTGCGGCATAATCAAGCACTCCAAGAACCACAATACCATTTAAACAAGATAGAGACATAAACCAAACTATCCTCTAAGGTCTACATCAAGCACAACTGCACAACCCAGTAAACATGGAAGAAAACCGGACAAGTAATCTCCTGGAAGAGACCCCAAAACATCATGCAATGAGCACTCGTATCAACTAGAATCTTTTGTCTCTTTTTGGTGCCCCTATTTTTACTCCACACAGGGAAGGACGCAGGATTTTATGTTAGGAGAGGCGAACTTATAAAATTTTAAACAGGGCACTTTTATAAAATTTTAGGAGGAGCGAAAATAGATTTTCAATAAAAAATAAATATTTTTTTTAAAAATTTTCTAAATTATATATGAATTTCAAATTTTTAAGAGAGCGACTGCCCCCTCCAGCCCCCTCTAGGTCCATCCCTGGCTCCATATTAAAAAATATGGTTTAGAGTTTAGTGTTAATGTGTAGGTTTAGGGTTTTAGGGAATTAAGAATATGATATATTTTTTAGAATTTAGTATTAATTTTTACTGTTAGGGTATATAAAGGGCAAAAAAATTTTGTTCACTCGTATCAACCTTTGTAAAAGAATTGTAATCCTCTACTTTTTTTAGTACTAAAAATTAGGTTTAAAGTTTATGATTAAGTTTAAAAAATTTGAGATAAGGTGTGTTTTTGGAACGTTTGCTGTAAAATTTAAGATTATAGATTAAAACTTTATTTTTTTTAACGTTGAATATAAGAAGGAAAATCGAAAAAGAAAAAGATTTTTTATCCCTCAATAAGATGCAGGCTCCATATAGCAAGGAGACACCTCACAATTTCATATTCTTTCCTTTTTGATGGTTTTGTTTCAATACATGATCTGAAGTGGTCCATAAAAATGTATTGATTAATGCAAAACAATCTCTTTCTTGCATTCATTGTCTGCCATGGACATTTCTTCACTCCTCCCTTCATAATTAGGGATGCCTAATATAATTAGGGATGAAAAGGAGGCAAACGAGTGTGAATACTTTCTCCCTATATTTATATTCACCTACTCCATCCGTCCTATAACTTTTGTCTCTTATTGATTTTTTTTAGTTAATTATTTTCAACTTTGACTCATAATTATTTAAAATGTATCATTGATAAAAATATAAAAAAATATATTTTAAAAACCTCTAATCGAGTAGTTTTCAAATATATATTTCATAAAATTTAATTATTTAAAATATTTAATATAATAATAGTCAAAGTTTAAAAATTTTGACTTTCAAAAAGTCAATAAGAGACATTTTTATGGGACAGATGGAGTATTTTTTTATCTACTTTTTATCCGCCACCTATGATAAGTATAATATTTAAAGGTACATAATACAATATTAGACTGAAGTACTCAAACTGCCTTTAATATGTTCTCAATATAGAGACATATCAGATACGTGATATAACATTAGATTAAGGTATTTGTGCTTCATAGATGCCTAATATAATACTGTAACACCCGGGTTTGAGGGTCGGGTGAAAATAATATTAAAGTAATGTTTCGGGTTTCGGTTTTATAATTAAAATAATAAAATATTATTTTGGGCCCCGAGTTTTCAAACAAATAAATTATGTTGGACATGTTTTGGTTTTAAAGCCCAATTCCATGGAATTGGGAAATTCAAATTGCCATCTCATTAATGGCAATTCTGTAAATACATTGACTTGTAAAATAAAACCCTTTTCCTTTTATTTCCAACACCCAAAAATGCCGACATCCTCTACCTCCAAGATTTCCAACGTGAAAAACCCCTCCCACCATTGAGTTAATATTCCATCTCTTCTCTCCATCAACCTTGGTGATTTGTAAAAGGTAATAACACTTTCGAGTTGTCCTCACCTCCCTCTTTCTCCCCATGTATTTAGTTTTCCATGAAACCAATTGTTTTGTGTTTTGAGTTTTTGAACTTTAAAGTTAAAAATCCAAACTTTGTTGTCCAATGTTGAAGCTTTTGATTTCTTATTATCATTTATGTTATTAGCAACCCAAATGGTCCAACATATATGAATTTTAAGGTGTTTTATAAAGATTTCCGGATTTGGGTTTTGAGGGGTTTTGGAATGGTTTTAAGATGAGTTTTGGGTGTGTTTGATGTTGGAAATTGAGGGCTTTTGGTTGTATGTTGGTTGAGGGTTGTTTTGGAAGCTTTTAGAGGTGTTAAAAGTGTTTGAAACAAGAGTTTTGGATTGAGTTTGAGGGTTGCTCAGGTTTGGAGTTTTGGGGTTGTTCTTGGATTGAAAATCATGTATTTTATGCTTGAGTAGTGTTCCAGGTTGCTACATTGTCGTATGAATTGATTCGTGGTTGTTTTGTTTGTGTTGAGTTGTTTAGAGACAAAGAATTGTGTTGGTGAAGCATCGGGAGTGAATCCGGAAGCTTCGAGGGCTTGGTTGCTTGGTTGTTGAGCTTGGAAGTGAAGGTGGGTGGTTAAATGTTTTTAAATGGTTTTTGAGTATTGGTTCAAGCATGTGGACTAGGTTGGGCTTGGTAGACCCACCTAGAGTTGGGATTAGAGTGGTAGCCTAATCCCAAGCTTTAATTAGAGACTTTGGTTGCACTCTCTAATGGTTGTTTATGGTCATGTTTAATTGTGATTATGTTGGCTATGTATATGGTGTTATACATGTATGTTGAGGCATGGATTGATGCATTGTTATATGCATGTGGATTGTGTATGATGTTAATCATGGTGAGTACGTGCTAAGCACGGAATTGGATATAAAATGATGTTGTGGATTGTGTTTAATATTGGCACTAGTATGCTTGGGTACAAATGATCGATCATTAGGATGTTTAGTGTGCACACGTGAGTCAAATGCGCGCGTGGTCTTGGTGATGGTAGTCATCAAGATGGAGTACAGGTTCTTCAGGAAAACCTTCTTATATATATGTTAGTCGGTGATGAGTGTAATCCCATCGACGGGGCGTGAGGATGAGTGGAATCCCCTCCGTATGAACGGTGATGAGTGTAATCCCACTGTAAGGTAATGGTTGTGTTGGATGTGAGTTCCAACGTGTTATCCGCGTATTCGAGTCATAGCTAGGTGCCAATATGAGATGAGACGTGTACCAATATGTGGTGTTATGTGTTGCCAATATGGATTATTATATGTGTTTGCATATGATGTGATTATGGCTTGTTGAGCATGGCATATTATGAGTTTATGTGCATGCATCATTGATATTTTGGCTCTTGTGGATCGAAGGTAAGATCATGCATTCTACCTTGGTTGTGCTCGTGCTTGGACCCTGCATTGTCGAGGTTTGTTTTAATGAGCTTACCCGCGCTAAACTTTATGCTTACGCTCTCTTTTGTTCGACAATGCAGATCCGTAGTTCGTGGGTTGCTAGAGCAAGAAGGGGGCCTCCAAGTGTGCTTGTGTTGCTTTTGGTTAGCTCAAGTATGAACTTTAAATTAAAGGATTGTAATAGTCAAGCAATGGGATTTGAATGTTTTAGAGTTATGTTTTGTTGGTTTGGCTTTTGGATGCCATGTTTGGATTGTAACCATGTTTGAATTCCCTATCTTGAATGCTTAAGTGTAAGTCTTGTGAAGCATGAACCTTTTAAGTGCTTTGTATGCCTTCTTTTGGTATATGCATGAAACCTTTGAATGAATGATGCTTGTTCGTGTTGATTGCCTCGTATGCTTAGATTTTGGTTGTTGAATGTTGTATGCATGCTTGTATGTGGCTAGAGAAGTCTTAAAATGCATCTAGAGTCGTGTATGAGAGTCTTAGGCTGTAAAATTGAACATTGCGGTGCAGGGCATATCGGTACGCCCAAGGGCCGTACCGATACGGTCCTACACTTCTGGACTCAAGTTTGGCCTAGCGTACCGATACACGAGGGAGTATCGATACGCCAAATCATCACTGGAAATCCAAGTTATTGATGAGATTTTGGCGTACCGGTACGGGTCTTGGGTGTATTGATATGGTCTTGTATCGTTGATCGTGAGAAGTTGACCAGTCAGGGCGTATCGGTACAGTCAACCTGTGTACCGATACGATCTCCCTGGTTTGACCTTGGGCTGTTGACCTAGTCAAGGCGTATCGATACCCTCTCTTAGTGTATCGATACGACCTGCTTTAAAAAAATAAAATGGGCTGTTTTGGTTATGTGTTCGTGGTCTCGCCTCCCTTGTTTCTTCCGATGTCGCCTTTATCACATTGGATATAATTATACATCTAGACAAGATAATATTAATGAAAAAGTTTTCTTGGGTCGGTAACCGAAATGGAGCCCTGACGGGTTTCCTCTAGGTTATCCCCGTGTAGCCCACTCGGATCAGTCAAGCGTCCGGACCGGGACGAGGGGGTTACACTTGTTGGTATCAGAGCCTAAGGTTTCCGAGATCTTGGGCAGGTAAGTGAGGTAAGTTAAGTTCTTGTATTGAAATGCACGATGTTTGCTTGCCATGTAAGCATGTTTGCTTGTTTATCAAGTTTGTTTGCTGTTTTGTTTGAAGCATGTTGTGTAGAGTCCCAGTCCCATTACTACTATTACATCGGAAAAAGGATTTTTAAAGTGAGGGGACATACTTGAGCCACTTGGAACCCTTGCCTTGCTAACCCATTCTTTTTGTGCTTTGTTGTTGTTTGTGAGCGCGATGTCGAGTCCTAGGGGTAGACCGAGGGTGGTTCGTCATGAACCACGTGTTGCGACTCCTGTTAATGAGCTAGTGGTTGGAGTTGAGGCTCATGTGGTAGAGCCTGCTGCTGGAGTTGGAGCTCCTCCACCACCTCCTCAGCCTTGAGTTGGAGGCGAGGCTGGAGCTGAGGGAGAGGGACCTCAGGTTGGCCAAGGTGGCCAAGGTCCTACTGGAATAGATATGGCTCTGCTTGTACAAGCTATAGCGGGAGCATTTCAGGCTGCAGTTGTTGGGGCTCAGGCTGCAGCTCAACCTAGAGGTGATGATGCCAGTTTACCGTTGGAGAGGCTCCGTAGCCTAGGGGCAGAAGAGTTCAGAGGGTCTACACCGAAGAGATCCGAGTTGTGGTTGGAGAAGACTGTCCGTATTTTAGCTCAGATGGGTTACGTTGGTGCTCGCAGATTAGGCTGTGTGATTTTTTTGTTACAGGGTGATGCCTACACCTGGTGGGTCACCATTACTACTGGGGTTCCTGAGGCTGAGATTGATTGGGATTTCTTTGAGTCTGCTTTTCGGAAGAGATACTTGGGGACGAGATATCTTGATGAGAAGAAACGAGAGTTTATGGCTCTTTTTCAGGGAGATGCTTCAATGACTGACTACGAGATCCATTTTGTTCGTTTGAGTCAGTACGCTCTAGAGTTGGTTCCTACTGAGAGGGACCGTTGTAATCGTTTCAGATATGGGCTTCATGAGGAAGTTAAGAGGTACACCTTAGCTTTAGATTATTCAGATTTTGAAGTCTTGGTTGCTAGAGCCAAGGACATTGAGCATAGCTTGGGGCTGACCAAGCGTTCTGGAGGATCTAGTTCTGGTAAGAGACATAATAACTTTGACCGTGGATATGCCAAGAGGCATCAGGGTGGCGGACATCAGTTTGACCATAGGCGTGGCGGTGGCCACCATGGTAGAGGCCACTAGGGCCATAGAGCTTAAGGGCGTTTGCCCGAGTGTACACGTTGTGGGAGACATCATTCTGGAGAGTGTTGGGGTAACTTCCATGCTTGATGGAATTGTGGTTCGAGGGACCACTTTAGGAGGGAGTGTCCGCATTAGGCGGTACAGGCACCGAACCTTGCTCTGGCTCCTGCGAGAGTGATAGATTATCAGAGAGGCCGTGGGTGCGGTCGTGGCTACTTCCAGCCTAGGGCTGATGCACCTAGGGTAGATGCTTAGAGGAACCTTGCCCATGTTGTGGCAGTGCAGCCAGAGGCGGGTGGACCAGCGAGAGTCTATGCTTAGAGAGAGGCCGGGAACGACACCGATGTGATAGCAGGTAATTTTGAGTTACAGTCTATGTTTTGCTTTCTTTGGTTGATTCGGGTTCTATGCATTCCTACATTTTGAGTGAGCATGCACAGAAGTTAGATATACCTGTTGAGATCTTAGATGTAGGTATGCATGTAACTAGTTCTTTTGGTAAGACGGTTGTGGTTAGACGAATGTGTAGGAGGTGTCCGCTGAAGATTCAGGGTTATGTATTTTCATTGATATGATGGAGCTTCCATTTTATGGTTTTGATATTATTCTGGGTATGGACTGGTTAGTTGAGCACAGAGCTAGTGTAGACTTTGAGACAAAGAGGATTTCTTTGAAGCTTTCTGATGATTACGAGATAATAGTAGTAGGTGAGAACATTAAGTTCTTGTCGAATGTGGTGTCAGCTTTAGAGGCTCATAAGTTGATGGATTCTGGTTGTGGGGCTTACTTAGCTTATGTGATGAATCCGAATATGAGTGAGGCTAGGCCGAAAGATATCAGAACAGTTTGTGATTTTCCGGATGTGTTTCCTAAAGAATTACCAGGGTTGCCTCCTGACAAAGATGTTGAGTTTGTGATTGAGACTATTTCAGGGTCTACTCCAGTTTCTATAGCACCGTATCGTATGGCTCCGAAAGAGTTGAAAGAATTGAAGAGTCAGCTTCAAGAGTTGTTAGACCGTGGTTTCATTAGGCCTAGTAGTTCGCATTGGGGTGCTCATGTGTTGTTTGTAAAAAAGAAAGATGCAGTATACGTATGTGTAGTGACTACAGGCAATTGAATCAGTTGACCGTGTAGAACAAGTATCCGTTGCCTCATATAGATGATCTGTTTGATCAGTTGAGGGGTGCTGTTGAGTGTGTAAAAGTTCTATTATTTACACCCTTTTTAACCCATATTTCTGCTGCATTCAAGCATCATTGCATTGCATTTAGGTTAGTTTTCAGTAAAACATCACAATTATATAAAAGGCACGGATTCTACTAAAAGATGGCATATTTTGCAGGTAGCTGCCATGGTTGACGAAGAAGGCAGGCGCAGGGCAGATAAGCAGGAAAGCTGAACTGGACAAGCAGACGAAGAAGACAAACCTGTCATGGACCTGTCGTGACAGCAAGGCGACAGCAACTTCATGAAGAGGAAAAGTAAAGTGGACCTCGATAGATAGAGAAAAATCTGCTCGTCTGTCGTGTGAAAGCCAAATATTTTTCCAAGCCCCAGATCAAAAGATATGTCAAGCCAAAGCTCAAGGAGAGGAATTCCCATAAAGCAAGGATGCGGCTGAAAAGTAGGAATCCTTAGAGATTTAGCATTTATTAGAATTTTACTTTTCATTAAAGTTGTAATCTTTGTTAACCTAGAATACTTGAGCCCAAAGCTTATATAAGGGCATAGATTTAACCTAGGAGGCACAATCCCTCATTCTACCCCAAAACCGACATCTAAAACCCCTCCGCCGTTTACCCGTCGTTTACCTGTCACCGACATGTTCTAAAACCCCCTAGGGCCACAAGTTGATTTGTAAAGTAGTTGCAAGGGTTGTTTTGTTTTAGGAATTTTCAGTTCAATACAATAAACTTCAAGTTCTCTTATTTTGGTTATTAATATCTTGCAAGAGCATCGGGAGAGCATTGTGAGGTTATCTATTTACTTAGCATCGGGAGAGTTAAGTATACGAAAGAAGTAAGAGCAAGTTCTCTAGTTTATAGTTGAACTATCTTGTGCCTAGGGATAGGGCAAGGTTAAGTGGCTAAAGAAGAATTCATACACATCGGTGTTCATCCTTTGATTCACGCCGGGAGGTATCATCAAAGACGTGATCATCGACAGACTTGGACCTAGGGATAGGCCAAGGCAGATCTGGGATTCTTGCCAAACTTGAAGTACGGAGTTGGTGTGTTTGTTGTCGCGACAGCCAACGGACAGCTGCCGAGACAGGTGCTGTCGGCGACAGGCGCGACGACAGGACTGGATTTCCTAAACTCTGTAATACCTGCACTACAGAGCAATTCAATACCAGCCCATTCTCTCTATCTTGATTTCTCTACTTTTATTTTCCAGTATTCCTTATTATTTTCGTGACAACAATCTTAATCTATTCTTTTTCCCTTGTGCAGATAGCGAAGGAAAGGGTTAGCCCAGTCCCTGTGGAGACGATATCCGATACTCTAGTATCACTTTATTACTTGCGACGTGTACACTTGCACTCAATTGCGATAGACACTTTTACACGCAACAGGTGCTTCAATGTTCTCGAAGATAGATTTGAGGTCAGGGTACTATCAGTTGAAAGTAAAAGAGTGCGATGTTTCGAAGACAGCTTTTAAGACTAGATATGGCCACCATGAGTTCCTTGTGATGCCGTTTGGGCTCACGAATGCACCTGCAGCATTCATGGATATGATGAACCGAATTTTCAGAGATTATCTAGACTGTTTTGTAGTTGTTTTCATAGATGATATCCTTGTGTACTCGAAATCAGAAGAAGAGCATGATGAGCACTTGAGATTTGTTTTACAGAGATTGATGAGCAACCAGTTGTATGCTAAGCTTAGTAAGTGTGAGTTCTGGATTCAAGAAGTTGTGTTTCTTGGCCATGTTGTTTCAGCCGAAGGTATCCGTGTTGATCCGTCGAAGATTGAGGCTATTGTTGAGTGGAAACAACCTAAGTCAGTGACTGAGATTAGGAGTTTCCTAGGATAAGCCGGTTACTATAGGAGATTTGTTGATGGTTACTCTAGAGTAGCTGCTCCTTTGACTAAATTGTTGCAAAAAGAAGTTAAGTTCGAGTGGTCGGATGCGAGACAGAAGGCTTTCGAGAAATTGAAAGAAGCTTTGACGAATGCTCCAGTGTTAGTGCAACCAGTTTCAGACAAGGAGTTTGTGATCTATAGTGATGCTTCTTACATAGGGTTAGGGTGTGTTCTGATGCAAGAAAGAAGAGTTGTTGCCTATGCTTCGAGACAGTTGAAAGTGCATGAGAAGAACTATCCTACTCACGATATAGAGTTAGCTGCGGTTGTATTTGCATTGAAGATTTGGCGTCACTACTTGTATGGGGAGAAGTGTATAGTTTACACCGATCATAAGAGCTTGAAGTATTTGATGACACAGAGAGAGTTGAACTTGAGACTGAGAAGATGGCTTGAGCTGTTGAAAGACTATGATTTGACGATTGAGTACCATCCGGGTAAGGTAAATGTAGTAGCCGATGCTTTGAGTAGAAAAGTTGCAGTTGAGTTGCGAGCTATGTTTGCTAGATTGAGTGTATTCGGTGATGGTGATTTGATTACCGAGTTGCAAGTGAAGCCTTCCTTTATTCAGTTGATCAGAGAGAAACAGTTGCAAGATGTGGCTTTAGTTCCTCATGTTCAGGACGTAGCCGAAGGTAAACCGACTGAGTATAGCTTCAGTGGTGAGAATGTGTTGTGTTTCAGAGACAGAGTTGTTGTACCTGAAGATGTTGAGTTGAGACGTTTGATTTTGAGTGAAGCACATTCGAGTCCCTTTTCTATGCATCCGGGTAGTACCAAGATGTACCGTGATTTGAAGAATGATTATTTCTGGGTTGGTTTGAAGAAGGATGTAGCCGAGTATGTGAGCCGTTGTATGGTTTGTCATAGAGTAAAGGCAAAACATCAGGTTCCTCCAGGTTTGTTATAGCCTTTGAAAATTCCGGAATGGAAATGGGAGAGAATCACTATGGACTTTGTGTCGGGGTTACCGTTGTGTCCTTCGAAGAAGAATTCAGTTTGGGTGATAGTTGATAGATTTACTAAGTGTGCCCATTTCTTAGCGGTGAACACCATAGATTCTTTAGACAAGGTGGCGAATTTGTACATTCACGAGATTGTGAGACTTCATGGAGTTTCGAAGTCTATTGTATCATACAGAGACCCGAGATTCACAGCGAGGTTCTGGAGTTGTTTACATAGTGCCCTACGTAGCCGCTTACATTTCAGTACTTCTTATCATCCGCAGTCTGATGGACAGTCAGAGCAAGTGATACAAATTTTAGAGGATATGCTTCGTTGTTGTGTGATTGATTTCCAAGGTTCTTGGGAGAAGCACTTGCCTTTAGTTGAGTTTGCTTACAACAACAATTACCAGGCTAGTATTCAGATGGCTCCTTATGAGGCTTTGTATGGTAGACGATGTCGGACTCCGATTTGTTGGGCTGAAATAGGTCAGAGATTGTTACCTATGCCGGATTTGCTCAAGGGAACTACTGATAAAGTGAAGTTGATTTGTGACCGTTTGAAAGTAGCTTCCGATCGTCGGAAATCTTATGCAGATTTGAAGAGAAAAGAGATTGAGTTCCAGTGGGTGAGAAAGTGTTTCTGAAAGTATCTCCGTGGAAGAAGGTAATGAGATTTGGCCGGAAAGGCAAGTTGAGTCCGAGGTTTATTGGTCCGTATGAGATAGTTGAGCGGATTGGGCCAGTAGCTTACCGTTTGAGATTGCCTTCAGAGTTAGAGAAGATCCATGATGTTTTTCATGTGTCGATGCTTAGGAGATATAGATCAGATATGTATCATCTTATGCATGTTGAAGAGATAGAGTTGAATCTGGATTTGTCTTATAATGAAGAACCAGTTGAGATACTTGCTTCTGATAGCAAGGTGTTGCGTGGAAAGACCATAGAGTTGGTCAAGGTGTTGTGGAGACATAGAGGCGTGGAAGAGGTCACGTGGGAGAGGAAAACTGATATGCTTGAGCAATTTCCGTACTTGTTTTCGTCAGGTAATTTTGGGGACAAAATTCCTTAAGTGGGGGAGAGTTGTAACACCCGGGTTTGGGGGTCGGGTGAAAATAATATTAAAGTAATATTTTGGGTTTCGGTTTTATAATTAAAATAATAAAATATTATTTTGGGCCCCGGGTTTTCAAACAAATAAATTATGTTCGACATGTTTTGGTTTTAAAGCCCAATTCCATGGAATTGGGAAATTCAAATGGCCATCTCATTAATGGCAATTCTGTAAATACATTGACTTGTAAAATAAAACCCTTTTCCTTTTATTTCCAACACCCAAAAAATGCCATCATCCTTTACCTCCAAGTTTTCCAACGTGAAAAACCCCTCCCACCATTGAGTTACTATTCCATCTCTTCTTGTAACCCCCTTAACCCGGCCTAGACGGTTGACCCGAATTAAGAAAGTCACACGGGGAAAACCAAAGTCAACCCAAAAGTCAACCTTGATTAACAACCCTTTTTTTATTTTTAAACTTGTCTAGATGCACATTAACCCTAATTGTGATCACACAAACAACATACTCAAAGATCACAAACATCAGAGATCAAACAGGGACCCAATTGAACAAATTACAACTTTAGGGACCAAATTGTAATTTCTGATAATTAAAAGGACTTAACCCAAATTAATCTTACCAACTTGAAACTAGTCAGGTTTCATGCTTCTCTGAGAAATTTCAGCTCAAAAGGACTTCCCAAACTCATACAATTGCACAAACAAGTTTCAGGACCAAAACGCAAACAATTCAAAACATTTAACTACCAATGTTAGCCCCCAACGGTCGACCGTTCCGAAACAGGTAGACCCCGTTTCGAAACACGGGCCGTTCCGCAACGGGTTCCGGAACGCGGGCTGGCAGAGGCCAAACCGTTTCGAAACGGTGCATACCGTTTCGGACGCCTGGGTTCATTCAAGGCACCCGTTCCGAAACGGTGCACACTGTTCCAAAACGCCCTGCACAAATTGCAGCAAAAAGCATACCAAAACATGCAATTGACCATTCAAACATGGTCCAAAAGCTACCAAACTTTACCAGCATGCAATTCAACATATATAAGACATACTTGCATCATCAATTCATCAAAACAACATCATATGCAAAAGCCCCAAATCTATAGGCATGCTTCCTACACAAGCAAACCAATCAAGCATAACTTCCAATTCAAGCATATAAAAGCCAAACACTTAAACCAGCATTCTCAACAACATTCAACATACTTAGGGAGTTCCAAACATCTCCCAAAACATATACATTGGTCCCCCATTGCCAAATTACCAAAAGCTAAATGAACTTAGGAAAACCTTCCATACTTTGAGCTTAGTCACCACTTGATTGCTTGCCTTCCTTGCTGCCCTCAAATCCTCTTAATGTTCTGCATCATTGATTTAGAAAACGAAAGAGAGCGTAAGCAAAAGCTTAGTGAGGAATGCTCAATAAAACCATTCAATGATGCATTTAAAAACATTTGCAAATCATGCTTTAAATCAACCTTTGCACATGCTCAAAGCATACTTAAAACAAGCATCTCATGCTTCAACAAGATATAACATGTCATATTGGCTCAAGTGATAAATTCCATTTCATTAAAACAAGTTCATCAACTTCCCAAGGACTTTTAAACACCTTGGCCCCAAGGACTTTTAAACACCTTGGCCATGGACTTTTAAACACCATGAATGAGGACCACACAAGGACTTTTAACCACCTTTGTGTCCATAGCTTGAGTCACCCCAAGGACTTTTAAACACCTTGGCCCCAAGGACTTTTAAACACCATGGAAAGGATCACCTAAGGACTTTTAACCACCTTAGTGTCCGCAACAAGAACCATCCAAGGACTTTTAACCACCTTGATGTTCTTAAGTAACAAGGCTCACTCAAGGACTTTTAACCACCTTAGTGACCTTAACCTTTTTAAAACATCACTTGCCAATATACATCATTTTCATCATTCAATCCACTGTTTTAAAGCATTAAACCAAGCCATATTCACCATGCATTTAAAAGCATCAAACCACATTTAATCAATGTACAAAATCAAGGAACTCCTACCTAGAGTTTCCTTCAACATATGGCTTAAAACATCAGCAAATACCATGCTAAATCATGCTTCCAAAACAGTAATTAAAACATGCAATAAACCACTTTGCATCACAACAAAATCATGGCCACCACTAGAGAGTAATTCCGAAAACTTACTCTTGAGCTTAGCAAAGTTGATTAGACTTAAACTAAGCTCCCAAGACATTGGTTTCAAAGCCGAAAACTCAGTTTCACAAACGCACTCACATGCACTCACCGATTTCCACTTTGCTTCAAGCCAAAGCACCAAATCAAGCTTCCGGATCAACAACTCTTGGATCCAAAGATGCCTCCCCTGTTTCAACACATCAATGCAGAGGATTAATGCATCATCATGCATTAATTGCTTCAATGAAAGCACCTAAACTCGCTGCTCTCATCCACACACCATTTTCGGCCACCAAGCACAACCGAAAATGCATCCAAACCATTTCTAAACAAAGCCCAGCCATAAACCAGCAAAACCACATATCCTTTAACATCATATAACATCTAAAAACAACCTATCAACAACCTTATACCTCCAGCAACATCAGATCCACAAGATCACCTCAAAAACAACCTTGAATCACAAGCTAAACTTAGGAAACTCAACCTATCCGGGATTGCATTAATCAAAACTCAATTCCCTATCAATTTAGAGTTCATTTAACATCAAAAGCACATCTCAAATCACAGATTAATCAGATCTAACGAAAATCATCAAAAATCATCAAATCTTGCATTATAAGCCAAGATCCATTTCACCACTTAAAAACCTTTAATTAAACATCAATTAAGGATTGAAAACTTAGGAATTTCAGTAAAGAACTGATAGTTTAGAGGAGAAGGACGTTCTTACCTCCAAACTTGAGTTTCTCCTCTTTTTGGAATCAAAAACCTTGTTGAATCAAGTAGCAATTGAAGAGGTTTTGAAGATATGTTGATTAGGAATCAAATGAGAGTTGAAAGGAGGGATTTAGGTGAGAAAATCAGATCCAATTCTCTGGAGAGAATGTGTTTGGGTTGAGAGAAAATGAGAGAAAGAAAATTGAGAAAAGTTGGTTACAAAATCCAAAATAGCCAAATGGCTTTCCCTCCACTTTTAATATCATTTAAAATCAGAATTTAGTCTTAAAATATCTTAGAAAAATCTGGAGAAACTCCCTTTGGGTAAATAGCTCCTTAAAGATTCAAAGTTTCAACCCTTTATAAAACAGTCACCAAACTTTCGAAAATTACATTTTGGTCACTAGCCAAAATGTCACACTTCCAAAACTCATTTTCCAAAATTGATTTCACAGTTCACTTAATTATATTAAAAGATGATTTTAGAATATTTTTCCATATTTTTAATGCAACCCGAACTAGGCTTTCCTAATTTCACCTCTTTAGATTCGAACATCACTTTGACCAAACCGGTCAACGCCCAAAACTCCTAAGCCCAAAACCGGGGCGTTACAACTCTCCCCCCCTTAAGAAATTTCGTCCTCGAAATTTACCTGAAGGAAAGAGATAAGGAAACTGCTTCAGCATGTCTTCCTTCCGCTCCCACGTGGCTTCCTCAACACCTCGATGCTTCCACAGCACCTTCACCAATTCAATGGTCTTGCCACGAAGAACCTTGCTATCCGAATCCAGAACCTTCACTGGTTCCTCATCATAGGTCAAATCCGGATTCAATTCCACTTCCTCTACAGGCATCACATACGAAGGATCAGATCTATACTTCCGGAGCATAGAAACATGGAACACATCATGAATCTTCTCCAACTCTTGAGGTAACCTCAACCGATACGCAACAGGACCCACACGCTCAACCACCTCATAAGGTCCAATGTATCTAGGGCTCAACTTACCCTTCCGGCCAAACCTCATCACCTTCTTCCAAGGCGAAACCTTCAGAAACACACGGTCACCCACCGCATACTCTATCTCATTACGCTTTAAATCCGCGTAAGACTTTTGCCAATCAGAGGCAGCCTTCAACCGCTCACAAATGAGCTTCACCTTCTCAGTGGTCCCTTTCAGCAAAGCTGGCATCGAAACCAACTTTTGACCAGTTTCAGCCCAACAAAGAGGAGTCCTACACTTCCTCCCATACAGAGCCTCATAAGGTGCCATATGTATACTCGTCTGATAACTATTGTTATAAGCGAACTCAACCAAAGGCAGATGCTTCTCCCAAGAACCTTGGAACTCAATCACACAACACCTCAACATATCCTCCAAAATCTGAATAACCCGCTCAGACTGACCATCCGACTGAGGATGATAGGATGTACTGAAATGCAACCTTGTACCCAAAGCTTGATGCAAACACTGCCAGAAACGCGATGTGAACCTCGGATCCCTATCCGACACAATCGACTTAGGCACACCATGCAGCCGCACAATCTCAGCAATGTACAGCTCTGCCAGCTTATCCAAAGAGAACGTAGTATGCACAGGCAAGAAATGCGCACACTTCGTCAAGCGATCCACAATCACCCAAACAGAGTTCTTCTTTGATGGAGACAAAGGTAAACCAGATACAAAATCCATGGTAACCCTTTCCCACTTCCATTCAGGGATTTTCAACGGTTGCAACAACCCTGAAGGAACCTGATGTTCAGCCTTGACTCGCTGACACACCAAACACTTGCTCACAAACTCTGCAACATCCTTCTTCAAACCCACCCAATAGTACTCATCACGAAGATCACGATACATCTTAGTACTACCAGGGTGCATAGCAAAAGGACTACTATGACCTTCAGTCAGAATAGCACGCCTCAACTCAGCATCATTGGGCACTACTATTCGACTACCAAAACACAACACACCATCATCGTTAAAGCTGAAATCCGAAGGCCTACCCTCCGCGATATCTTGAACATGAGACACCAAGGAATCATCCAACAACTGCTTATCCTTGATCAACTGAACCAACGATGGTTTCACCTGCAACTCAGCAACAAGACCACCATCTCGAGATATGCTCAAGCTAGCAAACATAGCTCTCAGCTCAACAGCTACCTTCCTACTCAAAGCATCCGCAACAACATTAGCCTTTCCAGGGTGATACTCGATCGTCAGATCATAATCCTTGAGCAAATCCAACCAACGTCGCTGCCTAAGATTCAACTCCTTCTGAGACATCAGATATCTCAAACTCTTGTGATCCGTGTACACCGTACACTTCTCACCATACAGATAATGTCTCCAGATCTTCAGAGCAAAAACCACTGCAGCCAACTCAATATCATGCGTAGGGTAATTGCGCTCATGCACCTTCAACTGCCGCGACGCATAAGCCACCACCTTACCCTCCTGCATCAGCACACATCCCAAACCAACATAGGATGCATCACTATAGACCACAAACTCTTTCCCTGATTCAGGCTGAACCAAGATAGGAGTTTGCGTCAAAGCCGCCTTCAGCTTCTCAAAAGCTTGCTGTCTCACTTCCGTCCACTCATACTTAACATCCTTTTGCAACAGCTTCGTCAAAGGAGCAGCAATCTTGGAAAAACCATCCACAAACCTCCGGTAGTATCCTGCCAAACCAAGGAAACTACGGACCTCATGAACAGACTTCGGGACCTTCCAGTTCATCACTGCCTCAATCTTCTGAGGATCAACACGAATCCCCTCAGCAGAAACTACATGCCCAAGAAACACCACCTCCTTAAGCCAGAACTCACACTTGCTCAGCTTAGCATAAAGCTGATTCTCCAACAAAGCTTGCAACACAACCCTCAAATGCTCTTCATGCTCCTCCTCAGTACGCGAGTACACGAGGATATCATCAATGAACACCACAACGAACTTGTCCAGGTATTCATGAAACACACGATTCATCATGTCCATGAAAGCAGCAGGAGCATTTGTCAAACCAAACGGCATCACAAGAAACTCATAATGCCCGTACCTTGTCCTGAAAGCTGTCTTAGGCACATCCACATCCTTCACCTTCAACTGATAATACCCTGACCTCAAGTCAATCTTAGAGAACACAGCAGCTCCCCGAAATTGATCAAAGAGATCATCAATCCTCGGCAAAGGATACCGATTCTTGATAGTCAACTTGTTCAGCTGACGGTAATCAATGCACATCCTCATAGTGCCATCTTTCTTCTTTACAAACAAGACCGGTGCTCCCCAAGGTGACACACTCGGCCGGATGAAACCACGATCAAGCAGCTCTTGCAACTGCGTCTTCAGCTCCTTCAGCTCCTTAGGTGCCATTCTATAGGGAGTAATGGACACAAGAGTTGTATTCTCATACAGCTCAATTCCAAACTCCACCTCGCGATTAGGAGGTAAACCAGGCAACTCCTCAGGAAAAACACCAGGGAACTCCTTCACAACCCTGATATCTTGCACCCTCAACTCCTTAGAACTAGGATTCATCACAAAAGCTAGATAAGCTTCACAGCCTTGCCTCAGCATCTTGCTCGCCTCCAAGGTAGAAACAACATTGGCAAGAAACTTCACATTCTCACCAACCACAACAACTTCATAATCATCCGCAGGCTTAAGCGAAACTCGTTTATTTTCACAATCCACCACAGCGCGATGCTCAGCAAGCCAATCCATACCAAGGATCACATCAAAACCATAAAAGGGCAACTCCATAAGATCAACATGAAAGACATGCTCTTGAACAACCAACGGACACCTTCTATACAACTTTCGAGTCACAACAGTTTCACCAAAAGAACTAGTGACACGAACACCAACATCCAAAGACTCAACAGGCAAACCAAGCAACTCAGCATGCTCACGCAAAATGTATGAATGCGTAGATCCAGAATCAATCAAAGAAAGCAATGACAAGGATTGCAAAGTAAAGGTACCTGCAATCACATCCGCATCATTCCTGCCCTCACGCTGAGCATACACCCTCGCTTGGCCTCCACCTTCAGGCTGAATAGCCACAACATGGGCTACTCCACGACCACCTTCCTCACGCCTCTAGAAATTACCACGGCCGCGCCCACGACCTCTCTGCGGTGCAGCAACAACAGGAGCACGCTCTTGGCCACCAGCCAACCTCGGACAATCTCGCCTCAAATGGTCTACAGAACCACAATTCCAGCATCCATTACCAGCTGCCGCAACAGGAGCTTGCACCTCTCTCACGGCCCGAGGACAGTCACGCTTCAAGTGACCACGTGAACCACAGATCCAGCAAGCACTCGGATCAGCTCTAGCATTGACACCCCTAGCAGGTGCACCACCACCTCTCTTGGATGAGGACTGATACTTCTGATCACGCCCTCTCTTGTTCCGTCCACCTCCGGAACTATACTCAGCAGCTCTCTTACCAGAACTTGCTCCAGCAGCTTTCGCAGACAAACTCAAATTCATCTCTATATCCTTGGCTCGGCCCACCAACACATCAAAATCATCATATTCAGTGGCCAGCACATACATCTTTACCTCCGTTATAAGACCATAACGAAACCTTTCACACCTCTCCCGCTCATCAGGAATCAGCTCAGGTGCATACTGACTGAGTCGCACAAACTGCACCTCATACTCAGCCACACTCATGCTCCCTTGGGTAAGAAACATGAATTCACGCTTTTTCTTGTCAAGATATCTCACCCCTAGATATCTCCGCTTGAACACATTCTGAAAGAATGTCCAAGTCACATCAGCTTCAGCCATTCCAGAAGTTGTGGTCGTCCACCACGTATATGCATCGTCCTGCAGCAAGGACACAACACAACCCAACTTTTGCACATCCGTGCAGCTCATCTGACCCAAGATACGCTTGGTACTCTCCAGCCAAGCCTCAGAACTCTCAGCAGACATACCCCTAAACTCAGTCCCACCAAGACTGCGTAGACGCTCCAAGGGTAATCTAACACCAGCATCTCCCTGATGCCCAGCTACTTGAGCTCCAGCTACTGCTGCTCGAAAAGCACCCGCAATAGCTTGTACCAACATAGACATATCAGGCATAGCTTGCCCCTGACCAACCTCTGGTCCAGCAGCTCCAGCACCAGCTGCAGCTTCAGCTCTTCCCCTCTCCGCACCACCACCACCAGGTGGAGGAGGAGGTAACACAGCTCTACCCGCATACTCTTCGTTCTCATTCCCATCCGGGGTCGTAGCTCTCACGCTACTCCTTAACTCTCTACGTGGTGCCATACTTTAACCATGCATTATCAATACAAATAAAACAAGTCAGGCCCAGCAAGGTAAGCAATCCAAGTATTCAAGCTCAATTTCATTCAAAAACATCATCATTTCATTAGATTTTGTTTGGCAATGGGTACCCACAACATGCTACAACACAGCATACAACTCAATCGCAACCAAATCACAAGACACTAAACATGCTTTCAATCAATCAAGCATACATAGCAAACATACTTCAATCATGCATACAACATTCCCAATTACTCGAAAACTCAGCTCTGATACCACGAAATGTAACCCCCTTAACCCGGCCTAGACGGTTGACCCGAATTAAGAAAGTCACACGGGGAAAACCAAAGTCAACCCGAAAGTCAACCTTGATTAACAACCCTTTTTTTATTTTTAAACTTGTCTAGATGCACATTAACCCTAATTGTGATCACACAAACAACATACTCAAAGATCACAAACATCAGAGATCAAACAGGGACCCAATTGAACAAATTACAACTTTAGGGACCAAATTGTAATTTCTGATAATTAAAAGGACTTAACCCAAATTAATCTTACCAACTTGAAACTAGTCAGGTTTCATGCTTCTCTGAGAAATTTCAGCTCAAAAGGACTTCCCAAACTCATATAATTGCACAAACAAGTTTCAGGACCAAAACGCAAACAATTCAAAACATTTAACTACCAATGTCAGCCCCCAACGGTCGACCGTTCCGAAACAGGTAGACCCCGTTTCGAAACACGGGTCGTTCCGCAACGGGTTCCGGAACGCGGGCTGGCAGAGGCCAAACCGTTTCGAAACGGTGCATACCGTTTCGGACGCCTGGGTTCATTCAAGGCACCCGTTCCGAAACGGTGCACACTGTTCCGAAACGCCCTGCACAAATTGCAGCAAAAAGCATACCAAAACATGCAATTGACCATTCAAACATGGTCCAAAAGCTACCAAACTTTACCAGCATGCAATTCAACATATATAAGACATACTTGCATCATCAATTCATCAAAACAACATCATATGCAAAAAGCCCCAAATCTATAGGCATGCTTCCTACACAAGCAAACCAATCAAGCATAACTTCCAATTCAAGCATATAAAAGCCAAACACTTAAACCAGCATTCTCAACAACATTCAACATACTTAGGGAGTTCCAAACATCTCCCAAAACATATACATTGGTCCCCCATTGCCAAATTACCAAAAGCTAAATGAACTTAGGAAAACCTTCCATACTTTGAGCTTAGTCACCACTTGATTGCTTGCCTTCCTTGCTGCCCTCAAATCCTCTTAATGTTCTGCATCATTGATTTAGAAAACGAAAGAGAGCGTAAGCAAAAGCTTAGTGAGGAATGCTCAATAAAACCATTCAATGATGCATTTAAAAACATTTGCAAATCATGCTTTAAATCAACCTTTGCACATGCTCAAAGCATACTTAAAACAAGCATCTCATGCTTCAACAAGATATAACATGTCATATTGGCTCAAGTGATAAATTCCATTTCATTAAAACAAGTTCATCAACTTCCCAAGGACTTTTAAACACCTTGGCCCCAAGGACTTTTAAACACCTTGGCCATGGACTTTTAAACACCATGAATGAGGACCACACAAGGACTTTTAACCACCTTTGTGTCCATAGCTTGAGTCACCCCAAGGAATTTTAAACACCTTGGCCCCAAGGACTTTTAAACACCATGGAAAGGATCACCTAAGGACTTTTAACCACCTTAGTGTCCGCAACAAGAACCATCCAAGGACTTTTAACCACCTTGATGTTCTTAAGTAACAAGGCTCACTCAAGGACTTTTAACCACCTTAGTGACCTTAACCTTTTTAAAACATCACTTGCCAATATACATCATTTTCATCATTCAATCCACTGTTTTAAAGCATTAAACCAAGCCATATTCACCATGCATTTAAAAGCATCAAACCACATTTAATCAATGTACAAAATCAAGGAACTCCTACCTAGAGTTTCCTTCAACATATGGCTTAAAACATCAGCAAATACCATGCTAAATCATGCTTCCAAAACAGTAATTAAAACATGCAATAAACCACTTTGCATCACAACAAAATCATGGCCACCACTAGAGAGTAATTCCGAAAACTTACTCTTGAGCTTAGCAAAGTTGATTAGACTTAAACTAAGCTCCCAAGACATTGGTTTCAAAGCCGAAAACTCAGTTTCACAAACGCACTCACATGCACTCACCGATTTCCACTTTGCTTCAAGCCAAAGCACCAAATCAAGCTTCCGGATCAACAACTCTTGGATCCAAAGATGCCTCCCCTGTTTCAACACATCAAAGCAGAGGATTAATGCATCATCATGCATTAATTGCTTCAATGAAAGCACCTAAACTCGCTGCTCTCATCCACACACCATTTTCGGCCACCAAGCACAACCGAAAATGCATCCAAAACACTTCTAAACAAAGCCCAGCCATAAACCAGCAAAACCACATATCCTTTAACATCATATAACATCTAAAAACAACATATCAACAACCTTATACCTCCAGCAACATCAGATCCACAAGATCACCTCAAAAACAACCTTGAATCACAAGCTAAACTTAGGAAACTCAACCTATCCGGGATTGCATTAATCAAAACTCAATTCCCTATCAATTTAGAGTTCATTTAACATCAAAAACACATCTCAAATCACAGATTAATCAGATCTAACGAAAATCATCAAAAATCATCAAATCTTGCATTATAAGCCAAGATCCATTTCACCACTTAAAAACCTTTAATTAAACATCAATTAAGGATTGAAAACTTAGGAATTTCAGTAAAGAACTGATAGTTTAGAGGAGAAGGACGTTCTTACCTCCAAACTTGAGTTTCTCCTCTTTTTGGAATCAAAAACCTTGTTGAATCAAGTAGCAATTGAAGAGGTTTTGAAGATATGTTGATTAGGAATCAAATGAGAGTTGAAAGGAGGGATTTAGGTGAGAAAATCAGATCCAATTCTCTGGAGAGAATGTGTTTGGGTTGAGAGAAAATGAGAGAAAGAAAATTGAGAAAAGTTGGTTACAAAATCCAAAATAGCCAAATGGCTTTCCCTCCACTTTTAATATCATTTAAAATCAGAATTTAGTCTTAAAATATCTTAGAAAAATCTGGAGAAACTCCCTTTGGGTAAATAGCTCCTTAAAGATTCAAAGTTTCAACCCTTTATAAAACAGTCACCAAACTTTCGAAAATTACATTTTGGTCACTAGCCAAAATGTCACACTTCCAAAACTCATTTTCCAAAATTGATTTCACAGTTCACTTAATTATATTAAAAGATGATTTTAGAACATTTTTCCATATTTTTAATGCAACCCGAACTAGGCTTTCCTAATTTCACCTCTTTAGATTCGAACAGCACTTTGACCAAACCGGTCAACGCCCAAAACTCCTAAGTCCAAAACCGGGGCGTTACACTTCTCTCCTTCAACCTTGGTGATTTGTAAAAGGTAATAACACTTTCGAGTTGTCCTCACCTCCCTCTTTCTCCCCATGTATTTAGTTTTCCATGAAACCAATTGTTTTGTGTTTTGAGTTTTTGAACTTTAAAGTTAAAAATCCAAACTTTGTTGTCCAATGTTGAAGCTTTTGATTTCTTATTATCATTTATGTTATTATCAACCCAAATGGTCCAACATATATGAATTTTAAGGTGTTTTATAAAGATTCCCGGATTTGGGTTTTGAGGGGTTTTTGGAATGGTTTTAAGATGAGTTTTGGGTGTGTTTGATGTTGGAAATTGAGGGCTTTTGGTTGTATATTGGTTGAGGGTTGTTTTGGAAGCTTTTAGAGGTGTTAAAAGTGTTTGAAACAAGAGTTTTGGATTGAGTTTGAGGGTTGCTCGGGTTTGGAGTTTAGGGTTGTTCTTGGATAGGAAATCATGTGTTTTATGCTTGAGTAGTGTTTCGGGTTGCTACATCATCGTATGAACTGATTCGGGGTTGTTTTGTTTGTGTTGAGTTGTTTAGAGACAAGAAATTGTGTTGGTGAAGCATCGGGAGTGAATCCGGAAGCTTCAAGGTCTTGGTTGCTTGGTTGTTGAGCTTGGAAGTGAAGGTGAGTGGTTAAATGTTTTTAAATGGTTTTCGAGTATTGGTTCAAGCATGTGGACTAGGTTGGGCTTGGTAGACCCACCTAGAGTTGGGATTAGAGTGGTAGCCTAATCCCAAGCTTTAATTAGAGACTTTGGTTGCACTCTCTAATGGTTGTTTATGCTCATGTTTAATTGTGATTATGTTGGCTATGTATATGGTGTTATACATGTATGTTGAGGCATGGATTGATGCATTGTTATATGCATGTGGATTGTGTATGATGTTAATCATGGTGAGTACGTGCTAAACAAGGAATTGGATATGAAATGATGTTGTGGATTGTGTTTAATATTGGCACTAGTATGCTTGGGTACAAATGATCGATCATTAGGATGTTTAGTGTGCACACGTGAGTCAAATGCGCGCGTGGTCTTGGTGATGGTAGTCATCAAGATGGAGTACGGGTTCGCCCGGAAAACCTTCTTATATATATGTTAGTCGGTGATGAGTGTAATCCCATCGACGGGGCGTGAGGATGAGTGGAATCCCCTCCGCGTGAACGGTGATGAGTGTAATCCCACCGTAAGGTAATGGTTGTGTTGGATGTGAGTTCCAACGTGTTATCTGCGTATTCGAGTCATAGCTAGGTGCCAATATGAGATGAGATGTGTACCAATATGTGGTGTTATGTGTTGCCAATATGGATTATTATATGTGTTTGCATATGATTTGATTATGGCTTATTGAGCATGGCATATTATGAGTTTATGTGCATGCATCATTGATATTTTGGCTCTTGTGGATCGAAGGTAAGATCACGCATTCTACCTTGGTTGTGCTTATGCTTGGACCCTGCATTGTCGAGGTTTGTTTTAATGAGCTTACCCTCACTAAGCTTTATGATTACACTCTCTTTTGTTCGACAATGCAGATCCGTAGTTCGTGGGTTGCTAGAGCAAGAAGGGGGCCTCCAAGTGTGCTTGTGTTGCTTTTGGTTAGCTCAAGTATGAACTTTAAATTAAAGGATTGTAATAGTCAAGCAATGAGATTTTAATGTTTTGGAGTTATGTTTTGTTGATTTGGCTTTTGGATGCCATGTTTGGATTGTAACCATGTTTGAATTCCCTATCTTGAATGCTTAAGTGTAAGTCTTGTGATGCATGAACCTTTTAAGTGCTTTGTATGCCTTCTTTTGGTATATGCATGAAACCTTTGAATGAATGATGCTTGTTCGTGTTGATTGCCTCGTATGCTTAGATTTTGGTTGTTGAATGTTGTATGCATGCTTGTATGTGGCTAGGGAAGTCTTAAAATGCATCTAGAGTCGTGTTTGAGAGTCTTAGGCTGCAAAATTGAGCATTGCAGTGCAGGGCGTATCGGTACGCCCAAGGGCCGTATTGATACGGTCCTACACTTCTGGACTCAAGTTTGGCCTAGCGTACAGATACACGAGGGAGTATCGATACGCCAAATCCTCACTAGAAATCCGAGTTATTGATGAGATTTTGGCGTACTGGTACGGGTCTTGGGTGTATCGATACGGTCTTGTATCGTTGACCGTGAGAAGTTGACCAGTCAGGGTGTATCGATACGGTCAACCTGTGTACCGATATGGTCTCCTTGGTTTGACCTTGGGCTGTTGACCTAGTCAAGGCGTATCGATACCCTCTCTTAGTGTATCGATACGACATGCTTTAAAAAGGTAAAATGGGCTGTTTTGGTTATGTGTTCGTGGTCTCGCCTCGCTTGTTTCTTCCGCTGTCGCCTTTATCTCATAGGATATAATTATACATCTAGACAAGATAATATTAATGAAAAAGTTTTTTTGGGTCGGTAACCGAAGTGGAGCCCTAACGGGTTTCGCCTTGGTGATCCCCGTGTAGCCCACTCGGATCGGTCAAGCGTCCGGACCAGGACGAGGGGGTTACAAATACTATCCAAAATGAATAATTTGTTTTGTCAAGGGGCAGAGCTCCCTTGAGGCCCAAGGCCCCTGGCCCTTTTTATAAAATCAAAATATTCAATAGATTTTAGTTTAATAATAATTTAGTGTAACACCCATAAATTGGCTTTTTAGAATGTATGTAAAAAAAGGAAAAAAAATAGAAATGGGTATAATGTGGTTTGAACCCGTAACCTTTAGGTTGGTGTACAAGAGCCTTAACCATATGAGCTAAGCCTTTATTTTTGTTTTAGTTTCACTCAATTATTTTTAAGTGATTTATGTTTCTCGGGTTGGACCCAAAATAAAATAATTCGAACCAACATCAACCAATTATTGCACCTGCATCAGAAGAGACAAAAATCGGAAAGCTTCTCCAAACTTTTCACTTTCCCCAAAATTTGTCTGACCGCCCGATCTGCCTCCACCGTCGCGTCGTGGCTGTCACCGCCAACGCTGGAGTAATCGCCGCCTCTTTCCGATCACAACTTTGCCGCTCACTCACCGTTTCGCTGTCCCAGCCGTCGTAAAAATTCAGATCGAGCGTTCGACACAAAACCTCAAAGGCCTCCTTCTTTCGATGTTTCCGCCGTCGTTCGCCATCCGTGCATCTTACGACCGCCGTCATCGGGTTTGCCGACATCTCGCGACCAAAACCCGTAGCATCAATCACCGAATGGCCACCGTTTAACCCTCGTCGGAGTTTCGCCGGCCCAGTCGTGTTATCGTTCATTTTAGGTATGTTGGTAAGGTTTTAACTTGAATTTCTGGTTTTTAACTGAAAAGTATGTGTTAATGGTTGGTGTAGCGTTATTCCGGTGTGTTGTCCGGCCATTTTTGGCCGCGCGTGGCGACCACGCGCCGTCCGGGGGCATTTTCTGACCACTGCCTGTGGTGCCCGTCGGTTTGAACCGGCCGATCGATGCTGGACCCGGTCTGGCCACAATTTGAATCGGCCCAGTCATGAACCGAACCAATATGGGCCCAAAAATGTTGGGTCAAGCCCGAGCCCGTTATATCCAACCTAGTCTGAGCCCAAACCCGACCTGATAACCGACCCGTCTGCCCGACCCGCTAACCCAAACCGAGTCAGCCCGAGTCAACTCGTCCGAGTCAGCCCGAGTCAACTCGTCCGAGTCAGCACGAGTCAACTTGTCCGAGTCAACTCAGTTGACCCTTACCAGTTGACTGCTGACGTCAGTGTTGACCTGCTGACATCGGCGTTGACTCTGACCCTGTTGACCGTTGACCTACTGACGTCAACGTTGACTTTGACCAAAAAGTCAAATTTTCTGAAAAGCCATATCTTATGTTTTCGACGTCATGAGTCCGTTTTTGAAGCTCGTTTTGCAAAATTCTGACTCGAATATCTCCAAATCTGACCTTGAACCTGAACTTTTATATGTATTAATTATTCAATTAGGAGTACTGTGAGTAAGGACTAAAATGTGAATATGTGTGATTGAAGATACTCATAGCTCCATGAATACGAATTTTTGATGGACGTCGAATTCAAGTTCGAGTGCAATCGAATGGGGTTTCATGAATCGACCGATATAGCTCGGAGTTAAGGTAATACAATACTACCCCTTGTATGCTTTATGTACATGTCGATGTCTGGTTAACGCATGCATGCTTATGATGAAGTGTTTTGTAAACTCTACTTAAGCCGAATTAGATACGAGAAATAAGTGTGAAAATTATTAAAACTAAAATCTTCGAATAAGAATACTAATAGACCAGGAGTATCGAAAGTTAATAGTAATAAATAATACAGTTAAATCTGCAACTCGATCAATGGTGTCTAAGATTCAATGCCCATAATATGGAGTAAAGGATATTGGATATGAGATTACAGAAATGCCCTTAAGGTATAAGAATGACTAAACTGCCCCTAAAAAAAGAAGTGACCCGAAATCTGCATTCGAATTGATTGAAAAATTACCCTACCTAAGATGTATGTTCTATTGGAAAAGACTTCAGCATCATTATTCAAATGCGTGTGATACTAAAAGAAACTTGGATTTTCCCTCGAGCTCCGTATAACACATGAAGGTGAATTTACTGGAATTATCGTTGTATTCTTGAGCTGATCCTTACGACAATAATGGATGAATTAATTGGAATGATCGTAATGACTAAAAAGACTATAGTGCCTTCGAGCACCGAAATTCTTAATTAATCAGAATGACAATTATGCCCTTAAGTTCTAAATGAGTAAACCGTCTGTAAGGGCCGAAAGGATTAGAATGACCTAATTTCTACCGAGTACATAAACAACGGAGGTGCTAAATAGTAAAATTTGACAAAAAATTGTGGATTTATCCCAATTTCCAAAATGACTGAAAAGCCCTCTTGAGTTAAATAGGCAGTAATGCATTTGATGAAATTCTGGGATTTCTAATAAGACTTTAAGGTCTAAAGTGCCCCTAAGTGTTAGGAAGCACACTCATGTATGTTAATCACTCCTGATATTAATATAAGGTTGAAAGTTTTCCGCACAAAAATATAAGTTCGGCTACTCTGTGGCAAGTCCTGTGGTGAATTATGAAAGAAACCGTTCAAATATATATTAAATATTATAAATTGTCATTTTATCATTACTGGGCTTAATTATAAAATCACTCATGATAGTTAAAAGACTAAAATGTCATCGTTGGCCAAAGCAATTAAGATAGCCCTAAATGTATCCGATTTCGTGAAAGATCTTGACATAGAAATCTCTGAATGCATGATTGGAAGCCTAATGAGCAAATAGAATTTCTTGAGCGACTGTTTATGCCTTGTTGGTATAAATTACCAAAATGTCTATATGTGATAAAATGACCATAATGCCCTTGTAGGCTTAAATGACTAAATAACTCACGATGCGTCTAAACTCTCAAAGATCTTGATGTATCACTTCCTGAATATCTAGGTTAGACTGTTAGTATGAACCCCTTTTAATAGGGGCCACGTTTCAAAAATCCGTTCAAATTGTCAAAAGTTTAATGTGTCCCCTTTCGTAAATGCCAAGTATCTCCAAGAAATGATCTGTCCCACCTAGTGTGTTCCATGTGTGATATATTCTGTTGAATGGATTGTATAATGATTTAATCATGAACAATGATATGTTTGATGAACATTTCAATTGTTATTGAGATTGCATCACTATGTTGGAAAATGAGATGAAACGATGAACCAGATATATGATGACATTCTCTGCCTACTTGATGTACGTCTGCTCAATATGCATACTTGTTATGTGATTGCTTGATCTGTGATGATATTGTTTGACTGTCTGATGAACTTGATAGTATGATCTGTTAGCTTGACCTATGATGGTACAATTTGTTTGCATGATGAATGATAAAAATGTATGTTCTGCTCAATGGTATGCCCATTTATCTGTCAAAATCATGAATCTTCTGTTTCTGATACTCTGAATAGAATACGTCTGTTACATGTATTCTGTTACTCATGCCTGAAATTTGAATACCGATTGTCATCCGAGGTATACTGTTGGGTTATGTTATGAAGTCTCTGTTTGTACAACCCTGATCAAGCTGGTAAATCCTTATGGACTCAAGGTCTCCCCTTGAGTAGGTACCGATGCTTTAGCACGGGTAAATCCTTATGGACCTAAGGCAGCCCCTTAGGTAGCACCTATGCCCATCGGGCCTAGGGTAAGTCCTTATGGATGCAGTTCTGGGGGCTGCATATTGGTGTAAGGTTGGAGGGTAGTTACTAGTAAACCCTTGTATGTACTTGAATATTTGCATTAAATTGTTATATGTTCTCATTATATGATTGGTATGCATTTATGCTTGTTTGATATGCACCTATTAAAACAGACTAGACATTAAACACGTTGTTTCCATCTTCGTAAATTATCAGCTTGTGCAATTCCTGTTTGTTACTCGATGATTGAATAAAGAACACGTATCGTTATTCTCGAGTATAACATCACCCTGAAATAACGGAAAGAAGAGAGAATTTTTATTACTTGGAACATCATGAAAATGTTATGCTTACCATGTATCTGCATGAGCTTATAGCATCTCTGGGTAGTTCTGTATTACTGAGCTTTTCCAAGTTCACGTTGTTTTTACCATCGTAGGTTAAAAGATTATAGCATGGTATAATGTTTGACATCAGTGTTCAGAGTTCCCTCGGCGTTGCCTCTAGAGTACGGTGTTGTATAGTTAGTGGGCATGTATGTCATGTATTGTTTTATGATAGAGTCTGTAAAGCACTTTCTGAAATTACTGTTATGTGTTAAAATGATTTTCTGAAATGGTATTTTAAACAGAAGTTGATTTTACAGTTTAATCAGTGTTTTGAGGAAATAAAAATGCTTTTATATGTATTTTTATTGTGAGTCGCTCTTGTGACCCTAATGTAACTTCCTACGATCCGTTGTAATGCATAGGCGGGTCTAGGGGGTTACATTTAGTCTCTGTAGAAATAAATATTTAAATCTAAAAATACACGAGTTTATTAACTATATAATCAACTATGGGTTGAACCGAAGAAGAATGAGTATGTATCCTCAAATTTTTAGTCAAATAACAATTTGGGTCCTTATAAGTTTAAAATTAGACAAATAAGCCTTGACCTATAAATTTTGAGTTTAAATACTTAATCACCCTTCCATTTTTAAAATTCAACAATTTAGCCCCTGTCAGTGTTCGGTCTGGCTCCGTCCCTGCATTTGTATTTTCTCCTTGTTCTCTTCAGAGCAAAAATCTTCTACCCACTAATCATGCCTCCTTGTATGCCCCCACACTAAAAAACACTTAAAATTAAAATTCTAAACTCTAACCTTAATTTCTATATCCTAAACCCTAAACTCTAAAAAGTACACCCTACCCCTAATTCACTAAACTCTAACCACAATCCCTAACTTTAAACCCTAAACTATAAACCTATTTTTTAAAGTGAAAACTCTTAAAAAACATAATTTGGAGACAAACGATTTTCATCCCTCTCTTCTTCAAGAAATTTAACTTTGTGGACATAGTAAATAAAAGAGACTATGACACACTTTAAGACAAGGAAAGAACAGTTCTTTAATTATTCGTTACCTTTCTGGATTGGTGAGTCAATTTAGATACATGAACTTTGATATTATTTTATTACATATATGTTTAATAATTTTTACAAAGACATGTGTTGTTAATTAATTATAATTTAATTTTTTCAAGGAAAAATTAAAAAGATGGTGTTGTTCATCCTAAAATATTCGAGTTAAAATATATGTATGTGCAAGATATGTTTACATTATCAAAAGGTTAAAAAAATATGAATAGATATCATCATACAATCACACTAATATATTAAAAAAACAGTGCATTCTTTATTTTGAATTTTGAATTTTCTTCACTTAATTAATTCTAATTTTTCCAAGTGAGAGAAAATAAACTAAAGAGACGGTAGATATAGTTTGAATAACTGACTTGTAAACCTCCAATAAAATTTAAAAAAAAATATAGTATTGGTCATCTTTGAAAAGTAGTGTGGTTTTGCGTGCACATTCGAAATATTGGCCTATAAATAGCAGTAGAGATGTAAGAGATGCTAACCCAAACTAAAAATATCTATCCAAAATGAAATCTTTATTTTGCTTTCTCCTCGTTTTCACTCTCTTCGTCTCCTCTCTCAGCGTGGCTCGAGAATTGATCGCGAAAGGTAAACAATGTCAACACATGTTAACATTTTTATCACAGTTTCTGATTGTTTTTATACATAATATATATATATATAATTACAATAGAAAAGAACTCGAGTTCTTTGTGTTCATCTTCACTTTTAGCATGGCTCGCGAATGGATGGAGAAGACTAAGTAACGTCATCACGTTTAATACTTTTATAGTAATTTACAATTATTTTTAGGGTAAACTACACTGATGGTCACCTAACTATCATAATTTTTCTGTTTTGGTCCCCAACTGATTTTTCCGTCAAAAGTGTCCTTTCCGTTAGATACTTTTTTTTGTTTTGGCCTCCCACCGTTAAAAACTAAAGGGAAAACTACACCAGTGACCACCGAAGATATTGGGGATACCTATTTGAACCACCGAACTAAAAAAAACGTCAATCACACCACCAAACTTATTAAATCAACCTATTTTGACCACCGCCGTTAAAAACCTAACGGTGGAGTGACGGAACTGCCACGTGGCAGTTGATGGGTATATTTAAAAATTACATATTTGGTCCCTGTTATTTACACATTCTTTCAATTTAGTCCTAATTTTCAATTAATAAAATAATAAATTATTTAATTAAGTGGTGACACGTGTCAAGACCTTATTGGAGGATTTTAATTATTTATATTTAATCTTATTAATTTATTTTCCCCCTCCAATCAGGTGGTGACACGTGTCACCACCAATTTAGAGAAGAAAAACAACAATTCACGCACTTGCAAGCAGGGGGACTCGAACCTGGGTCTCCCAGGTGTAAGTGCGTCAACACTACCACTGCACCAAGCACATCTTTGTGCTATAATTCTCCACATAAAATATATATCTCTTATTAGTTTCTACATTTATAAGCCAAAAGCTAAAATCCTAAACACTATTTTCACATATATAAATCCTAAACCCTAAACTCTAACCCTAAATATTTCAAATTAAACTTCAAACCCTAAAATTTTTAAATTAATTCCACGCTAAAATCCTAAACCCTAAACCCAAACCCTAAAAATTCAAATTAATTTCACGCTAAATATTTTAAATTAAGCCTTAAACCCTAAACCCTAAATATTTCAAAATATTTTTACGCTAAATATTTCAAATTAAACCCCAAACCCTTAACCTTAAACCCTAAAAATTTTAAATTAATTACACGCTAACTATTTTAATTTAAACCCTAAACCCTAAATATTTCAAATTAATTTCACGCTAAATATTTCAAATTAAACCCTAAATATTTATCATGTAATTAATTTTAAATTTAGTGTTTAAGGTTAGGGTTTGGGGTTTAATTTGAAATATTTAGGGTTTAAGGTTTAAGGCTTAATTTGAAATATTTAGCGTGTAATTAATTTGACATTTTTAGGGTTTGTGGTTTAGGGTTTAGGATTTTAGCGTGGAATTAATTTAAAAATTTTAGGGTTTAAGGTTTAATTTGAAATATTTAGGGTTAGAGTTTAGGGTTTAGGATTTATATATGTGAAAATAGTGTTTAGGATTTTAGCTTTTGGCTTATAAATGTAGAAACTAATAAGAGATATATATTATATGTTGAGAATTATAGCACAAAGATGTGCTTGGTGCAGTGGTAGTGTTGATGCACTTACACCTGGGAGACCCAGGTTCGAGTCTCCCAGCTAGCAAGTGTGTGAATTGTTGTTTTTCTTCTCTAAATTGGAAAATAAATTAATAAAATTAAATATAAATAATTAAAATCCTCCAATAAGGTCTTGACACGTGTCATCACTTAATTAAATAATTTATTATTTTATTAATTGAAAATTAGGACTAAATTGAAAGAATGTGTAAATAACAGGGACTAAATGTGTAATTTTTAAATATACCCATCAACTGCCACGTGACAGTTCCGTCACTCCACCGTTAGGTTTTTAACGGCAGTGGTCAAAATAGGTTGATTTAATAAGTTTGGTGGTGTGATTGACGTTTTTTTTAGTTCGGTGGTTCAAATAGGTATCCCCAATATCTTCGGTGGTCACTGGTGTAGTTTTCCCAAAACTAAAAGAATTGCTTACATGTATTTTTCTAATATTTTTAAATATTATTTTATTATTTTCTCTCTCCTCCTTATATTATGTTTAAAGTTTTTATTTGAACAAATGTGGTGGTGACACGTGTCACCAACACAACAAAGAAATTACAGAAATGAACCCAAAAAATATATTAAATAATCATTTATTTTATTTTATTTATAAATTTAATATTAAATTATTTAAAAAGAATCTTAGATCATTTAAAAATAATAAATAAATATAATTTAAAATTTATATTATCTGATAAATAAATATTATTAATTTAATTTTTAATGTAATTTAGTATTACTTTTCTAAAATAAATAAATAATGATTTAATTAATTTTGTCATATCGAACAAAGTGAAAAGATGAAATCTAGTTTAATTTTTAATTTTAATCACAAATTAGTTAAATATAATTTAAATTAAAAGTATTACATTTTTTAGTTTAACTTGGTGTCTAAATATTTATCAATAATGTTTTGTGTTCGAATAAGATAAATAATTATTTAATATATTTTTGGGTTCGTTTCTTTAATTTAAAATTAATATGTGGTAAAACAAATCAACATGTAGTGCTTAGCTCAACGGTTAAACACATTTGCTTCTTCTCTTGGGGGCACGGGTTTGAATCCTAGTGCTTCCCCCTTAATGAAATCTAATTTTATTTCTTTGTTGTGGTGATGACATGGTTCAAATAAAAACTTTAAAAATAATATAAAAAGGAGAGTGAAAATAATAAAATAATATTAAAAAATATTTAAAAAATACACGTCAGCAATTCCGTTAATTTTTAACGGTAAGGACCAAAATAGAAAAATTATCTAACAAAAGGGATAATTTTGACGAAAAAAATTAGTTGAGGACTAAAACAGAATTACTTGAGTGACCACCACCAGTGTTGTTTACCCTTATTTTTATACATAAACGATATTTATCCCATTATAGTAGAAAATAACTCAAGTTCTTTTTGTTAATATCCGGATATATTTAGATATGTATATATATGTGATTTTAATTATATTTAACATGGGCTTATAATTTTGTAGAAGTCATCCATCCGCATCATGTTGGAGATTTTAATGACGGATTCAAAAATTTAAAAATGAGTGTTCAAAATAAATTTTTTTCTCAAACAGGTATGTAGATTTTTCTTTTATATATTAAATTAATTTTTCAGAAAAAAAATTAACAATAATCTTTTATTTTTCAAAATGGATGTGTAAATGTTCTCCTCCAAAAGCCTATGTGCCGCGTCCGCCAATGGCTGATCCTGTCGAGCCCTGTCCCTCCGACGCTCAATTTTGCGCATAAATCTCTACTTATAATTTGCTTGCGGTAAAGAATTGTTAAGACTTGATTACTCTCCGTTGTATCTAAAAGAAAAACTGCTTCCTCCTAAATAAGTTCATTTCCTGTTGGGGCTTTGATTTGGTTTGCTTCATCAATCCATCTAATGAGGTTAATTTTAACTTCCGTTGACTCAAGAGTTACTTCGAATATGGATGAAAAAAAATAGAATGAAACAATAATCAAATGGTAGATCAGAATATACTAACCTTTAAATAATAATAAACCAATCAATATATCGATATATATAAATAAGCAAAATATACTAGACTTTTCAAGCTAAGTTAAATATACGATAGATGTAGTCACTAATATCGTATTTAAATTATTTTCGAAAATTATCAACAAGTACAATGAAAATTGAGCGTGATTGTGGTGATAACGATTGTAAATAAACTGCACAAAAATAAAATAGATGAGAGAAAATAAAGAGACTTATATTATATTCTCAATGTAAAATTGTGTACAATGTCTTCTCTAAGCTAACCAGTCTACCAATCTTGAATCCGAAATGAAAGTTTTGATAAATAAAGTTGGCTCTTTCAATGCTTGATGTTTATGGTTTCTTGGAGAGAGAAAAAAGATGAAAGAAGAAAGTGATTTTACGGACCCAAGAATTGCTGCGTTAGTCCATCGTTAATTGAAGGCTCAATACTTAAAATGGCCATTCTACTTCAGTAAAATTTTAACTTGGGCATTTTTTTATTATTTTCCGACTAGTTTGATCCCTAAACTTGCAATTCTTTATTTATCATTCTAGCCCTTTGACATTTTCCAATAAAAAATAATATTGTGTGATCCAATAAGATTTCACCAGATGTAATAAATGTTTTTTTTCTAATTTTCTTTTTACACATGACATAACCTCATAAGGTCAATTATCATTTTTAAGGAAATTGTTCATGGATAAAAAGTGATAACGAATTTGAAAGTTGAGAGATTACATGCACTAAAAGAAAAAATAATAATAAAATGATCAAAGTGAGAGTTTCGTTAAAATAGAAGGTCTAAAGTAGGTATTAAACCTTAATTGAATGATCACACTACTTTTTTATTGTTAATAGAAAGACCATAAAAATCAAAGTAAACCCTAAAGTTTGTTAGACCATGCAATGAGGTTGAAAGATTTTTATTTTTAATGTCTCGGTGTTTTCCCCTTGTCCTAACAATAGCTCTCAGCATCAAAAAACCATAAAAATAAAAATGCTTATTATTTAACTAGACTGATATCTATAAAGAAAAAATGGATACGTATTGACTTGAAAATAATGCAGACTTTAATTTTTGAGAAATTATTATTTTGTTTGAACCAAATTATTCATTACCAATAACAGTGACTAATCCTCTCATCGCGGGTTGTAACCCCCTAGACCCGCCTATGCGTTACAACGGATCCTAGGAAGTCACATTAGGGTCACAAGAGCGACCCACAGTGAAAATACTCATGAAAACATTTTTTTTTTGCTTCTTCTCAAAACACTTATCAAACTGTAAAATCAACTTCTGTTTAAAATACAATTTCAAGAAAATATTTAAACACATAACAAAAGTTTTAAAAAAGTATTTTACAGACACTGATATGAAACCATACATGACATACATGCCCCCTAACTATACAGTACCGTACTCCATAGGCAACGCCGAGGGAACTCCGAACTCTGATGTCAACATTTTGTCATGCTATATTCTTTTAACCTGCGATAGTAAAAATAACGTGAGCTTGGAAAAGCTCAGTAATACAGAACTACCAAAAGATGCTATAAGCTCATGCAGACATAGGGTAGGCATAACATTTTTATGATATTCCAGGCAATACTTGTCTCCATTTATGTTTCGTTAATTTAGTGAAGCACTATTCTTAAAGACGACGAAGTTTGTTCTTTCTATGTTACTGAGTTCTAAAAGAGAGCTTATTGTTCAGAGAATCAACAGAGTGGCGGGTTGGTGAAGTTAAACCACGAAGCCTAGTGTGTTTTAATAAGTTGTAAATCAAACATACATAAGTACTTAACATCATATCATATGAGCGCATAACAGATTAAATGCAAATGTTCAATGTTCATACAGAAGTTTACATGAACTACCCTCCAACCTTACACCAATATGCAGTCCCCCAGGACTGCTTACAGAAGGTCTTACCCTAGGCCTGAGGCATAGGAGCCTACCTAAGGGAATGCCTTAGGTCCAGAAAGTCTTACCCTAGGCCCGTGGGCGTAGGAGCTTAACAGAAGGGTTTATCAGCTGGATCAGGGCTGTACCTGCAGACACTTCATAACATAACCCAACAGTATACCCCAGACAGTAATCGATGTTCAGATTCCAGACATGAGTAACATAATACATGTAGCAGACATATTTTATTCAGAGTATCAGAAACAGAAGTTCATGCTTTTGACAGATAAATGGGCATACTATTGAGCAGAGCAGACATTTTCAGCATTAATCATGCAAACAGATTACCCCATCATAGATCAAAATAACAGATCATGCTAACAAACTCATCAAACAGTCAGACAATACCATCACAGATCAAACGATCACATACCAAGTATACAGATTGAGCAAACATATATCAGGTAGGCAGAGAATGTCATCATATATATATATATATCAAGTTCATCATTTTATCTCATTTTCTAACATAGTGATGCAATCTCAATAACAATTGAAATGTTCATCAACATAATATTATTCATGATTAAATAATTATACAACCCATTCAACAGGATATATCACACAAGGAACACACTAGGCGGGACAGATCATTTCTTAAAGATACTTGGCATTTACGGAATGAGACATATTGAACCCTTGACAACTTGAACGGATTTCTAAAACGTGGCCCCTTTTAAAAGAAAGTGGTTCATACTAACGGTTTAACTCATATATTCAGAAGGTGATACATCAAGAACTTAGAAAGTTCAGATATATTATGGGTACTTTAGTCTTTTAAGCATATAAGGGCATTATGGTCATTTCGACGTTCATAGACATTCTGGTAATTATATCAACATTGAGAGCAATGGTTCACAGGACTCGGGTATCCTATTTGCTCATTAGTTTTATAACCGGACATTCAATAATTTCTAAATTAAAGTCTTTTAAGTTCGGGTATTTTCAATGATGTTCTGATCATTTAGGCTATCATGGCCTTTTAGTTATTTTAGTCTTATTAACAAATCCAGAACTTCGTCAAATACATAGTTACCGATTAACTCAGGAGGGTATTTCGGTTATTTTAGACTGAGATAAATCTACCATTTCTTTTTGAATTACCATTTGGTACCTCCATCACTCACGTACTCAAACGAGATTAAGGCGTCTTAACTCTCCGGCCCTTTACAGACGATTCATTTATTACAGAACTTGAGGGTATATCTTCATTCAAATTAATCAGATATTTCGGTGCTAGAGGGCATTACCATCTTTTTGGTCATTACGATCATTCTCATCTAATTCACGTATTACTGTCATAAGGGTCGACTTAGGATTTCAACAATATTTCTAGAAAATTCTCATTCATGTGTTATACAGAAATTGAGGGATTAACCAAGTTTGTATCACACGTATTGCATAATGATGCCGAAGTCTTTCCATTAAAACACACATCTTGAGTAGTGTAAATTGCATAATTAGGTCGAATGCAGATTTTAGGTCGTTTCCTTTATCAGATGGGTAGTTTAGTTATACTTATGCTCTAAGGGTATTTTCGTAATTTCATATACAACATCTCATACTCCGCATTCTGAACATTGGTTCTTAGACGCCATTGATGAAGTTTCAGATTCAACTGTATTATTATTATTATTAGCACTTTCGACATTCTTGATCTATTAATATTCTTATTTGAGTATGTTACTCTTACTGACTCTCATTCTTATTTTCCGTATCGAATTCGGCTTAAGCAGAGTTCACAAAACATTCATCATAAGCATGCATGCTTTAACCAGATATCAACATGTACATAAAGCATACAAGGGGTAGTAATGTATTACCTTAGCTCCGAGCTATAACAGTTGATTGATGATACGACACTCGAATACCCTCGAACCTGAATTCGACATTCCTCAGCATCGAGCATCCAAGGAACCGAGAATACCTTCAATTACGCAAATTCCAAGATCAGATCTTACTCACAAGCTCTTAACCAATTTAAGTACATAAACAAGTTCGGGCTCAAGGTCAGATTCGGAGGCTTCCGGATCAGAATTTTGCAAAACGGGCTTCAAAAATGGACTCAGGACGTCGAAAAACATAAAATATGAGTTTTCAGAAAATTTGACTTTTGGTCAACGGTCAAAGTCAACGCTGACGTCAATAGGTCAACGCTGACGTCAGCAGGTCAACGGTCAACGGGGTCAGAGTCAACTGGTCAAAGTCAATGTTGACGTCAGCATGACGTCAGCAGTCAACATGGGTCAACTGAGTTGACTCGGCAGGTTAACTCACTGAGTTGACTCGGCTGACTCATCGTGCTGACTCGGACTGAGTTGACTCGGTAGACAGGTTGACTCGAACCGGGTCAACGGGTCGGACGGGCGGGTCGGGTCAACGGGTTGGACAGGCGGGTCAGAGACGGGTCGGGTCGGACGATGGGCTCGGGTTGACTGGGTTTAGGGTTTGGGCTTTGGGCCAAACTGGTTCGGGTTTGGCTAAAGGGCCGACCGGTCCAGCCGGTTCAGACCGGGTTGAGCCGATTTACTTACCCAACCATTTCTGGTGGCCGGACGGTGGCCAGAATGGTCGCCGGAGACGTCGAAGAGCACAACCTGGCCGTAAAAGAACGAATTTTTAATCCACAACACAACCACAACGAAAACAACCCGGAAATTGATCGACAACTTACCGAAAAAGATCCCAACGGTCAAAACTTCGTCGGAAAAGACGAAGCTCCGACGAAGCCTTTAACGGAGTCGGATGAACGATCGGACACATGGGTTTTGTAGATCGGGACGTGAGGAGCTCGCCGGTGCCCACGGTGAGGCAAGCCGTCGTCGGGAACGGCCGGAAATGCAGAAAACGGTGGCGGCCGAAACCTTTAAGCTTCCAGATTCGTTTTCCACTGCAAACGGCCAGCGGACGTCGCGCGTGGTTGACGGAAAACGGTTCAGGGGCTGACGGGGCTCACACCGACGGCAGTGGTGGAGTGAACGGAACGGCGGGGAGCTCGCCGGAGATGGAAGACGGGTGAGGGGGAAAATTTTCTAGAAATTTCGAAAGGGGGGGGGGTTTATCTTTTCTCTGGTAGCTGAATGGTTACTTTCCAAATTTAATATCTCAAAAATTTTTAATTCAATACAAAATAAAAAGGAGGTGGGGTGGTTTATAACCAAGAGCTATTTAGCTCAGTTGGTTGGGTCGCCAACCACACACCCAAGAGGTTGTGGGTTCAACACTCCTCACACGCACTCTTTCTTCTTTCCTTTTTTTTTTACACAAAAGCAGGTGTTACACGGGTGTTCTCAATAAAAGATAAACTGTTTACCTTGAAATCCAAACTGCCATCCGCCTCGACCTTGAATGTCGTGGGAAAGGGAAGGTATAGGATCCTTTGGCAAAACTGTGAAAGGAATATGTATTGAATTTCTGAAGATCCCCTAAGATATAGGATATGTATTGTTTGGTAGATGTAGTGTGATACTTCAATCCCACAAAAAAGTTCGGTTCGTTATGAGGTGTATATTTAGGGACTTAAGTTTATATATGTGAGGTGTTGTTGACAAGGTAAAATCGTAAGATTTTAAAATTAAAGGGTAAACTACACCACATATCACTTAATTATGGTTCCTGAGTTGAAAATGTCACCGAACTTTAAAATTGTTCAAAACTATCACTGAATTTTAATATGTGAGTCGAAAATGTCACTCCGCTACGATGTCTTTTTGGTGCGGCTGTTTTGAAGCCTAATTTAGCTCAAAACGATATCGTTTTGCTGAAGAAAATAATATTAAAATCATGCGTCGAGTTTTGAACCCAAAACCTTTAAGAAAAAGAGCTAAACCTTAACCACTGAACCAACATAACATTATGTAATATTTTACTACAAATATTATATATCTCAAACTACTTCAAATTATTTTATGAAATAAATAATATTATAAATAATATTAACATATAAATATATATTATTTGCATATATATAAATAAAATTATATTATTTTTATATATTATTAATAATATAATATATTATTTTTTAAAAACCCCCAAAATATTTATAAAAATAATATATTTATATTATTGATAATACATAAAAACCCTAAATCTTAAATTGTTAACCCACAAATCTCAACACTCGAACTTAAATTCTAAACTTTAGAGTTTAGGATTTAAGGTTTAAGGGTTTTTATATTTAAATTTTATATTTTTTTAAAATAATATACTTATATTTTAAATAATATAAAAATAAAATATTTTTATTTAAATTATATAAACTTATTTATTTGGTTCAACCAAATTATTTTATAAAAAATAATTCTATAAATAATATAAAATATATTATTTTTAGATATATAAAAAATATATTGTTTTTTGAAAACAAAAAATATTCATAAAATAATATATTTGTATTATAAATAATATATAAAAATATAAACCCTAAACCTCAAATCATAATCTTTAGGGTTTAAAGTTTGGGATTTGTAGTTTAAAGTTTAGGATTTAGAATTTAGAATTTTTATATAATATTTATAATATAAATATATTATTTTTATAAATATTTTTGGGTTTTTTAAATAATATATTTATATTATAAATATTATATGCAAAATAGAAACAATACAATACTTTTATTTATATATTTTATATATATAAATAATATATTTTAATATTATTTATTTCATAAAATAATTTGAATTAATCTAAAGTAGTTTGAAATATATAATATTTGTGGTAAAATATTATATAATGTTATGTTTGTTTAGTGGTTTAGGCTTAGCTCTTTCTCTTAAAGGTCCTGAGTTTAAACCCTCTCCAATGTATAGTTTTAATATTTTTTTCCTCCAGAAAAATGACGTTGTTTTGGCTAAATTTGGCTTTAAACAGCCGCATCAAAACGACGTTGTTTTGACTTAACGGGGAGTTAACGGTGAAGTGGCATTTTCGACTCACATATTAAAGTTCAGTGATAGTTTTGAATAATTTTAAAGTTCGGTGACATCTTCGACTCAGGAGTCATAATTGAATGGTATGTGGTGTAGTTTATCCAAAATTAAAATAGACATTATTTCACAAATTAGACAAAGGTCTGGACCTTGTACTTGTAATAAAGAGCTTTAGGGCCCATTTGGGCTTCTCTTTCTATCTAATAATTTTCACTTCAAATACAATTATTTGAGATCGTAATCCATTTTCTTTCTTTCTTTCAGTAAATCAATTTCTATCAATTAAAAGTCACTATAAAAAACTAACGAGATTGATCTAAGTGATAAATAGTTTGATACTGCTTGAGTATGTCTTGAATTCAAGACGTTATATGTGCAGAAAATCACTGTTGGGAGACTCACCCACTAAAATTAAATGTGCGACGCGAGTAAGTCTGAATTAGTCAGGACAAATTCCTAAAAACCGAAAGGACAACAAAAAAATAAAAAAAGCACTAAAAAAGTGATTCGCAGCCCGGCGATACAAAGATTACAAAAACAGATCAAGAAGCTTGAAATCTCCTTACAGCACTATTAAATCCTTTTCTAAATCATTGAATCTAAAACATCGTCTTCTACTCGAACATACAAATGTACCTGAGGCCACCAAAACATGGGATATTAACTTCCCAACACATGACCAAATGCTTTCACCCACCTAAAATTATTCCTACCGTAATATTTTCTCAACACTAGCAAGATCCTATGCCAGCCCAAAATTATAGGACATATTTTCAATAAATTTCAAACTTAGGGTGGTAACGGGTCAGGTCGGGTCGATTTTTGAGCCACTCAAACACGAGTTGAGTAGTAGTCCCCTCCACCGACCCAATATGGGCTTAGGAAGGTTTCATACAACCCAAATTTTGGTGTAAAAACTCGCCTTCGGCACAAATAAAATAGAAAACCGTAAATATCTGACTATTATTCTAGCAGAAAACAGTAAATATGAAAAAGCCATTTTGAAAACTGACTCTTAAGAAGTTTTCTCTAGTCTTACTAGGTTAGATGGAGCATTATGTCTGCAGTTGTTGATATTAAACATATGTTGCAAAAAATACCTGAGGTGAAGATTATATTGATTCATAGACATAATTCGCAAATTGCTTGGAAAAGAAGTTTAAGTATGACCATAAAATACTAGTCAAATACATTGCCTGAAAATATGACAGACCCTTAAAATGACTAGCAGACAGTACTTGTATTTTGTAGTTGAAATAACAAATGCCTTGTTATCAAACTCACTCCATCATATCCTTCAATAAGTTGGCTTTGATCTTTTCTAGCTTTGTCACAACTTCTTTCATATCAGGCCTTTCATTTGGTATCTCTACGGAACACACTAAGGCAACTTGCAAAACCGATAAGGCGCAATCGTTGGCTGCTAAATGTTTCCTCCCAGTAGTGCTTACAGAATTGGTGTCTCTAACTTGGTTTAGCATAGATGGTAACGTCTCTATCACTAAACTCCGCAAGCTCTTTTCTTCGGAAAACATTTCATCGGTAGGCTTCTTTCTCATCATAGTTTCCATCATAAGAATACCAAAACTATACACATCGCCTTGTATAGAAACAATTCCTCCTGAACCATACTCTGCAGATGAATTTATAAATATATATATCAGTATATGATAGTTTCCATAGGTTGCATCTCCTTTATTAGAAAGAAATGAAAACTTAAAAGAGTAAAATTAGAAGCATCACCTGGTGCCATATATCCAAACGTTGCAAGGGTCACAGTTTGGATCATTGAATCCTCTTCACACAAGAGTTTTGCGATTCCGAAATCACTCAAATGCGCAACCATATCTTCGTCTAGTAGAACATTGCTGGGCTTTAAATCACAATGAACCATGGGTGTTGTATGACCATGATGGAGATATTCCAGTGCAGCTGCAACATCTATCAATATGTTCAGCCTTTGCAGGATATCCAGAAAATGATTGTTGGAATACAACCATTCATCAAGGCTCCCATTAGGCATAAACTCCAGTACCAAGGCTCTGAAATCTGGATTATTAGAGCACCTACTGATGATTTTGGTTAAATTTCGGTGACGGGTGTTGCAAAGAACTTCAAATTCAACATCAAAGCTCTTAAAGGCTCCTTTTAACTCTAACTTGAAGACCTTTACCGCAAATGTCATTCCATCTGGGAGAATCCCTTGGTATACTGAACCATAACTTCAGCTGCCAAGCAATCTTCGATCACTAAATCCATCGGTTGCTTGATGAAGCTCTTGGTATGAAAATTGTCTCCACGTTCTCAGAGGTATCAAGTCTTCATGAGTTTCCAATGTTTCTTTCTTCCTCCACCTTTTCAAGATAATGACGGCTAGAGCCACCACCAAAATCATAGAGGCACTTACCAGTGCTACATACGTTATGAGCTTAGTTCTTGCCTTGGATTTTCCACGAGGTTTAGTTTTGCAGCTTGGAACATGAAGTCGAGCTGCACCACACAATGCTCCATTCCCCTTGAATGATTCAATTGAGTAGTTTTCGAATGATCCTCCACCAGGAATTTCTCCTTCAAGTCTATTGAAAGAGACATTGAAATATTTGAGAAAACGAAGTTTCTCCAAGGACTTGGGAATCTCTCCGGATAGACTATTTCTAGACAAATCCAAGGATTCCAAGCTCAACAAGTCACCAAATGAATCAGGAATAGAACCTGTGATTCTATTATTGGATAACGAAAAATAAGTGAGGTCACCAAGATCGACAACCCCATTTGGAATTTGACCAAAGAACTGGTTGTTTGCAAAATCGATAGTACTGGCAGCTGTCCACTTGCCAATATCAATTGGCAGAGGACCACTGAGAGAATTTGAAGACAAGTTCAAGATCAGCAGATCATTAAGCCCTGTCAAGGTTGAAGGTATTGAAGAAGAAAACATATTGGAGCCAAGGAGTAGTTGCCTTAAAGAAACAACATTACCCAAGCAAGCAGGTATGGGTCCTGACAATCTGTTGTTGGTCAAGACCAAGAAACCCAACTTGTTTAAATGACACAACTCAGACGGGATCGGTCCTTCCAACTTATTGTCCCCAAGAGAAAGACTCTGCAACTCTTTTAAGCCTCCAATTGTAGTAGGAATCATACCTTTCAATTCATTGTCATCAAGCTTTATGGATATCAAGCGACTTAAGTTGCCAAATTCACTCGGGATGCTGCCGTTGATGCTGCACCTAGAAGCAGAGAATTGCTGAAGAGAATCTGAGAGATTTCCTACCAAACCTGGAAGTTCACCACTGATCAATTGGTTGCCGCTGAAGTCCAAGATTTCCAAGCTTCTACAATTTGTCAAAGAAGAAAGAAAGCTCATTCTTGGGGAGGTTAGATTATTAACATTCAAGTTGAGTCTCTTTAAATTTCTTAAATTGCCAAGAGTGTGAGGAATGGATCCTGAGAAGTAATTAAATGACATGTCAAGTATAGTAAGCTGAGAGGCATTGGAAATAGACATTGGGATCGAACCAACGAGTCGATTATTCCCGAGATATAATTCCTGCAAGTTTGGAAGCGAAAGCCCCATGTTTGATGGAAGACTGCCAGAGAGTTTGTTACTTTCGAAAGAAATGACAGACAGAGTGGACATATCAAATATTGCAGGAGGGATTGGACCAACAAGCTTGTTATCTCCCAAACTCAAGAATTCTAGATTCTTTAGGCCGCCAATCTCTTGTGGTATTGTGCCTGTGAAGTTGTTACGGGAAAAATCGAAGCGTACGAGAAGAGTGAGATTTGCAATCTGCTCTGGAATTGCACCTGAAACAAAAGAATTCACACATCAAATGGTTGAAAAATGAAAAGCTTTAGAAAATGGTTGGTGTTCATTACCTTCAAACTTGTTCCCACTGATGAAGAAGAATTGAAGCTTGTTTAAATTCCCAATTTCTACCGGTAGACTCCCCTCAAACTGGTTTAGTGATAAGGATAAAGCCTGTAACTCTTTACATTTGAATAAACTGCCTGGAATTTTGCCGGACAACATGTTAACAGCCAAGGAAAATTGTTTCAAATTCGGAAGACGGTCGAACATATCGTTTGGTATGTGACCAGTGAGATTATTGAAGTTGAAATTGATTTGTTCTAATGAAAGCAAATCGAGTCGAACAAAGGGTATGGAACCGGTGAGCATATTACGTCCTAGATCAAGAAGTTGCAAGGAGGAAATATTGAAGACAGAGGAGGGTATTGAACCCGAAAGCTGGTTTCTATGCAAGCTCAACTCCTCTAGCTTTGGCAAATAGCCTAAGGAGAATGGGATAACACCTTCGAAGTTGTTAGAATACAACCGCAGCTCCCGAAGTTGTGTTAATGATCCTAACCACGATGGGATTTCTCCACTGAAGCTGTTGTTACCAAAGTCCATATATTCCAGTCGTTGCAAATTCGATAATTGGACAGGTAATCTACCATGAAATCTATTATCTCTGACGGAAAGAAGAGAAAGGAATGATAGATTTCCTAAGTGGGGTGGGAGGGTGCCAACGAGTTCTAATCCAGTAAGGTTTAGAGCCGTGACTCTGCGGTGTTTGGATCCGCAGCTGACACCAAACCAGTTACAAACAGGGGAAGAAATTGACCAATTGGTTGTCAAGACATTTTCGGGATCCTGGATAACATTGTCTTTCAATGCAAGAAGGGCTGATTGGTCTGTAAATATGGTGGTTGATTTCACAGAGAAAGTAGGCAGAGAAAAATGAATGATGAGAAGAAGAGCTGAGTTGAGGAAAGTGTTGGCCATTTGAATTAATGGAAATGGAGTTTGTGAAGATACCAAGGAAGGCACAAGCGAGATAGCAAGATAACCACATTCTTTATACACACTACAATGCGGCGATTGTCTTACTTGAATGCTCACAGCCCCACACTAATGATTAAAAGTCAATGTAAATCTTGCTGCTGCAACCACTACTTAAGGCAGAGTCAGGAAATTTTAGACTATGATATTAGATTTTTAAAAAATTTATAAATATTTTTTTGGGTAAACTACAATAAATGGTCTTCCAACTATGCTTCAATTATTTTTTACGTCTCCCGATTATTAAAAGTTACAAATTGGTCATCCGATTTAAAAAAGTAACAAATTGGTGCAACGCGTTAAAAATTTAGCGGCTGATGACGTGGAAGTTAATATAAATTGATATAATTACATTATTAGCCCTCAAGTTCTACACTTATTTTAATTTTACCATAATTCTAAAAGATTAACCCACATAATTTTAATAAACTATCAATTTAGTCCCATTTCACCCTCAAGTTCCATTTTTCTTTTTCAAAAATAATTTTTCGGCCATGGGTTTAGGAGCAACAGTTAATCCAGTTCTTAGACAGATTTATTTAACATTCTCAGTTGACATTATTTTCAAAGAAGAAGATTTTCAAATTACTTCAGGTAAGTCACTGATGTTTTTAAAATCGTTGTTGTTTGAGTTTTAGTACTTATTGTTCTGGGTTTAAAGATTGTTGCTTGCTCCCCATTTAGATTTTTTCAACATATATGGACCTGGACAAGATGTGAGGATCCCTTACTAGCAAAACATGATATTTGGTTTTGTTACATTTGTGTATCTAGAGACAGTGAAACTGATTTTAGCTAAATGGAACCCTCATTTCGTCTGGGGTTTCGTGTGCTCATTAAATATTACATGAGAAAGGGAAAGTTTAGGAGAAGTAAAGGCTATTTTCAATCCTCTTTACTTGCATTATGTTGCTTACTTTGATATATAAGTGAATGTCATTTATCTAATTTATAGGAAGCGACAAAAACAACAATTGGAACAAGGGGAATATTCAGCCTGCTCAAGTTCGTCTGTAGTTGATTCGAATGAGCCATTCGATCTCTATACCGGTTAGTAAAACAAGGCCTTTTGTTCTTTCGTCTTGAATTTGACTACATTGCTGGTGAATTTCGAATTCAGAACTTATTTAGGATCAAAAATATTTTACAATACTCAATAGATGCCGCTGAGAAGGAAATTGAAAGAGCCGATTGATTTGCAGGAAGCCATTAAGCTTCAAGGAAGAAGTCTAATGTGTAACCCTCTAGACCCGCCTATGTGTTACCACGGATCCTAGGAAGTCACATTAGGGTCACAAGAGCGACCCATAGTAAAAAAATCTACATAAAAAAGTTTTTCCTTAAATACATTAAAAATTGTAATACAAACATCTATTTAAATACCTTTTCAAGAAATCAATTAGCATGTAGCGAAAACTTAGAAACATTTTACATACTTTGACATAGAACAATACACGACATGCTCCCTAACTGCACTAGTATCGTACTCCAAAAGCAACGTCGAGAGAACTCCAATCATAGACATCGGTCACTATACCATGATATATTTCTTCTAACCTGAGATGGAGAAACAATGTGGACTTCGGAAAGCTCAGTAATACAAAACTACCAGTGGATGATGTAAGCACATGCAGGTATATGGCAAGCATAACATTGTCATGATGTTCCGGGAATTAACAAGTTCTAAATTACAGTTCCTTAATCGATCACCGAGTATCAAGCGAGAAGCCTATAAACCGAAGAATCAGAAGAGTGAATGATTAAATTAAACTAGGGAGTTTAGTGTGTCCCACAATGCTAAATTGTATCAAGGTGGTAAACATTTTATTCCACGAGCACATAATTCAAGCAGCATTAAAGTTCATTTTTAATTCTTATCTACCCTTCAACTATACTCCAATATAAAATTCTGAGTTGCGTCTATAAAGGCATTAACCCAATCCTATTGGTTGTGGGTACCATCCTGGGAATACCTTAGGTCCCGGGCAGAATTACCCTAGCTGAAGCATAGGAACCCGTAACGATAACGGTAAGGAATTACCCTAGCCGAAGCATAGGAACTCGTAACAATAACGGTAGGGAATTACCCTAGCCGAAGCATAGGAACATGTAACAATAACGGTAAGGAATTACCCTAGCTGAAGCATAGGAACTTGTAACAATAACGGTAAGGAATTACCCTAGCCGGAGCATAGGAACCTGTAACGATAACGATAAGGAATTACCCTAGCCGAAGCATAGGAACTTTATACAGGAAAAATTACCCTCACAGAAGCAGAGGAACCGAATACGGGGGGGATTATCCTCACCGAAGTAGAGGAACTGAAAATGGGCGGGATTACCCTCACCGAAGTAGAGGAACCGAATACGGGCATGATTACCCTCACCGAAGTAGAAGAACCGAATACGGGTGAAATTACCTGAGGAACCGAATACGGGCAAGATTACCCTCACCGAAGTAGAGGAACCGAAGCAAGAGAGATTTCCCTCTCACCGAAGTAGAGGAACCAATACGAGTGGGATTACTAGCCTAATTAGACTAAACCTAATTAGACCTTCTGTAATATCCAGGATGCAATTCAGCTTTAAATCAGTAAAGTAGGAATCAACTTAAGTACATATTTTCTACACATCTCATTAAAGTCATACCCACAACCATGACTGCGGGCACCAATTGAAATAGGGGTCGCTCGTCATACTTTAATTACCTACCACATCATCAATAACGACATACAATTTGTCAGCATCGAATTCACTTTTGAATTGAAACTCTCTTATATATATGTTTTTGTTAACTAAGGTTTTAACTGGTATTCAAAGATAACTGACTTATCATTTAATTTACAAATCTCAGAAATTTATGTCATATAGTTCTTAATTTTGTCACAAGGGTCATTATCAGTATTCTTATATCATATTTTGCTTCATTTAATATTTCATGCATCGACTATTAATTAACATATTCGTTAGTACACAAGAAGTAGTGGGTATTACCTCGACTCCGAGCTATGTAGGTCAGCCTTCAAAGCTTCAATTGACCGTTCTCGAGCTTGAATTTGACATCCCTTATTACCCTAGATACATGGAAAAATAATTTACATCATAAACAAAACTTAAACACGAGAATCAAATTTATCTAGAAAGTCAAATGTTGATTAACAGCTTATAGGGTTTGACTTTGACGAAATAATTTACATTATAAATTAAGGGTTTATAAAGAAAAAGTCAACTTTTGGTCAAAGTTAACGCTGACGCCATGCTGACGTCACTAGTCCACTGACTTGACTCGGTGAGTTGACTCGCTGGGTTGACTCGGGCAAGTTGACTCATTAGGTTAACTCGAGCGGGTTAAATCACAGGGTTGACTCGGTCAACGGGTTGGATTTTGGTCAATTCGGGTCGGGTTTACCAATAGGCCCAGACCGATTTGGTGTGCTCTAGTTCATGCAGCACGATCTATGGGTCAGGCTAGGTCTGGGCCGGCCGGTTCAACGGCCACCGTCCAAGGCGGCTGAGAATCGCCCAGACGACGCGTGAAGCCCACGCACGGACAAGAATAGTCAGAAAAGGTCCAAAATGCACCGGGTTTTTTTCCAGATCTATGCTCAAACACTAACTTATCATGCCAAAAATCCATATATTCTCATCAACTTACCCCAAAACGATCCAGGAATGATCAACCTAGTATTGCTTTGGCGGGGTGCAAAACGGCGGCGAACCAATGACCAAAGGCATGGGTTTTGATCGGCTCAGCATGACGAAGGCTGTGGTGGTGCTGGACTGTCAAATGGATAACCACGTTGACCAAAAACGAACAAAACTCGAAAGGGTTTAACCCTAGGTTCAACGAACCTAAATCCCTTGATTACTGGCGATTGTAGCGGCAGCTGAGCACATGACTTAAGGGTTTTTGGTCGGAGGAAAATGGCGGTCACGGGAGTGATAGTGGTGCGCGACACGGTGTTGCGGTGGAGGAGATCTTAAAAGTTGATCTAATTTGGATAGGTGAACGGTCGAGGATATTCTAGAGAGATCTCCCAATTTTCAAATCCATATTGGGCATTCCCTCCTCCTTTTAGGGGTTTGGTACAAATTTTTTATTGATAAAGACCAATAATACTTAGTTTATTAAGAAAAGCTGGAGTGGATAACCAAGAATGGCCCTTACCTGAGATGGTTAAGGCTTGGGTTCACCAAGCATAAGTCACAGATTCAATACCCCTTAACCACAAGATTTCATTTTCCTTCTATTTTTTCATTCATTTCATTCTTTTCCCCTTAAACTTCTTCTTTATAAATATATTTTAAATGTTGTTTTATTAGGGTGTTACAACTCTCCCTCTCTAAAATAAATTTCGTCCTCAAAATTTACCAGATTCGGTGAAATACAAAATTGCTCTTTATCCATTATTGAAACTCATCTGTTAGAGTATCCTTATTTCTCGAGAATCTCGGACGGTCACGAATCAATCTAGTAGCGTCCTCAGTCACTCAGACTATCTTTGAACCCAATGTCATCTTATTATTCATCTCAGACCAACTAATCAGAATAAAATATTTGAATCCATATCGAACTTCATACGATGCCAAATTAACATTTGCCTCAATTTTTATATACAACAGTCTTCGTCAAGAATAAGAAACCTTCCCAACAACCACATAGGTCAATCATACCACCCAAGGGTATATTCTTCAGAATCTATATTACTCTTCTAAATTGACCATCAATTTACAGAAGACAAACTATACCTAATATCCATACGAGTACTCAAAGCCTCTAACAAAGCCTTCCCAAAATCAGGATGTGAACATCGAATTCCAATCAGAAAAGATGGTACATCATGCCATAGTTTCCCTTAAATATCTTTCTCCATGTCGATCAAACATAACCAAGGTTTTAAATAGAGATTAATGACCTTCAAAGTAATATTCAAACAATTGTTTTCTTTGATTATAACAGTGTCACCGCAAAATTTACATTTTTGCCATGTTCACGGACACCTTTAGTTTTAATTTATATAAATTTTTATCAAATTTCCATACGAATGTTCTCAAACATCATCAATATTGTCAAATAGCCTTACATGAAATCTTATATCAGTTACCTCACATAATAAAACATCTAATCTCAATCTAAATCAGATCTTCAATTTAAAATGCATTAACCATCTCATACTCTTTATCATTTATATTCATCACGTTAATCCAATTCATAGAAAAGTGTTACAAGCATTCCTTACCAGCATAGATCGAGCAATAATGGAAAGAATACTTAGATTCAATTATTTTCAGAAAAAATAGTTTGACTTTGGAGTTTTGGCTCGAATGAGTACGATTGTGATCTAGGGGCATGCACAGACCAAACGCCCTATAACAAATGATCGATCAAACTACCCAAAAGGACGCAACTATAAGCTCTGATACCACTAAATGTAACCCCTTTGACCTGTCTATGCGTTACCACAGATCCTAGGAAGTCACATTAGGGTCACAAGAGCGACCCATAGTAAAAAAATCTACATAAAAAAAGTTTTTTCCTTAAATACATTAAAAACTGTAATACAAACATCTATTTAAATACCTTTTCAAGAAATCAATTAGCATGTAAAATCAGAAACATTTTACACACTTTTACATAGAACAATACGCGACATGCCCCTAACTACACTAGTATCGTACTCCAAAAGCAACGCCGAGAGAACTCCAACCATAGATATCGGTCACTATACCTTGATACATTTCTTCTAACCTACGATGGAGAAATGTTGAGTGTGTAAAAGTTCTATTATTTACACCATTTTTAACCCATATTTCTGCTGCATTCAAGCATCATTGCATTGCATTTAGGTTAGTTTACAGCAAAACATCACAAATATATAAAAGGCACGAATTCTACTAAAAGATGGCTGATTTTGTAGGTTGCTGCCATAGTTGACGGAGAAGGCGGGCGCAGGGCAGAGAAGCAGAGGACCTGAACTGAACAAGCAGACGAAGAGGACGATGCTGCCATGGATCTGCCATGACAGCAGAAGACAGCAGCAAATTAGTGGAGAAAAAGCAAAGTGGACCTCGATAGATAGAGAAAATTATGCTCGTCTGTCGTGTGAAAACCATATATTTTTCCAAGCCCCGGATCAAAAGATATGTCAAGCCAAAGCTCAAGGAGAGGAAATCCCATGAAACAAGGAGGCGGCTGAAAAGTAGGATACTTGAAGATTTAGTCTTTATTAGAATCTTACTTTTAATTAAAGTTGTAATCCTTGTTACCTTAGAATACTTGAGCCCAAAGCTTATATAAGGGCATAGATTTTAACCTAGGAGGCATCTACCCCATAACCGACAACTAAAACCCCTCCGCCGTTTACCCGCCGTCGACATGTTCTAAATTCCCCCTAGGGACACGGGTTGTTTTGTAAAGTAGTTGCAAGGGTTGCTTTGTTTTAGGATTTTTCTAGTTCAATAAAATAAACTTCAAGTTCTCTTATTTTGGTTATTAATATCTTGCAAGAGCATCGGGAGAGCATTGTGAGGTTATCCATTTACTTAGCATCGGGAGAGTTAAGTATACGAAAGAAATAAGAGCAAGTTCTCTAGTTTATAGTTGAACTATCTTGTGCCTAGGGATAGGGCAAGGTTAAGTGGCTAAGGAAGAATTCATACACATCGGTGTTCATCCTTCGATTCACGCCGGGAGGTATCATCAAAGACGTGATCATCGACAGACTTGGACCTAGGGATAGGCCAAGGCAGATCTGGGATTCTTGCCAAACTTGAAGTACGGAGTTGGTGTGTTTGCTGCCGCGACGACCAACGGACAGCTGCCGCGACAGGCGCGACGACAGAACTGGAGTTCCTAAGCATTGCAATACCTGCACTACTGAGCAATTCAATACCAGCCCATTCTCTCTATCTTTATAATTCTACTCTTTTATTTACGTTTTTCCTTATTATTTTCGTGACAATTCTTTACTTCGTGTAGTGAAATAAGGCGAAGCTATTAGCCCAATCCCTGTGGAGACGATATCCGATACTTCGTATCACTTTACTACTTGCGTCGTGTACACTTGCACTCCAATTGCGATAGACTATTTTACACGCAACAAGTTTTTGGCGCCGTTGCCGGGAGATTGGCAACATAACTACACCTTTCTTTTATTGCACTTTTCGTTTTTGTTTTTGTTTTTGTTTTTCTTTTAATTTTTCTTTTTCTATTTCTCGTTAGTACTTTCAACTCTTGCTTTTCACGAGGTTTTCTTGTTTATGCGCAGATCTAAAAGAGGTGAAGATCCTGAGTATAAATTAGATCCGGAAATCGAACATTCCTTCAATCTCAAGAAACAACTTCGCCACCTTTTAGCCAGGAACGAGTACCTTGAGGAACATCTAGAGCAGATGGCCCGTAATCCGCCCGTTGGTGGAGGTATACCGCCTGTCGGCGACCCGTCTGCGGCAGATGGACGACGGTCCTGTCGTGACTACATGTTGAATGATCATGTAGAACTGGAGACCACGCTACCGGAAATTGAAGTTGATAACTTTGAGCTTAAACCTATCATGTTTAGTATGATCAACAATGCCGGGTAATTTAGTGGTGCTATGACAGAGGATGCTAGGGAGCATCTCAAAACGTTCCAGGAGATCTGTGGTTCGTTTAGACTACCAGGAGTTAATCCGAAGATACTGAGGCTTCGGTTATTCCCCCATTCATTGAGGGACAGAGCTAAAACTTGGTGGAATAAACTTACGTCGGGTTCAATCGTAACTTGGGCAGATTTATCTCGTGAATTTTTATCTCGTTTTAATCCTTCGCATTTATCTGAGCGATTACGTAATGAAATTGCTACTTTTCAACAAGAAGATGACGAGCCAATGCACGAGGCCTGGGACAGATTTACTACTCTTCTTCAAAACTGCCCTATGCATGGATTCCCTATCTGGAATCAGGTAACTAAGTTTTATAATGCTGCCAACTTACAAACTCGTATTCGAATTGATTCTGCAGCAAACGGACTATTATTGGATAAAGATCCAGACGAGGCATTACAAGTTTTGAAAAATCTAGCTAAGAATGAGGAACAGTTTCCGACAGCTAGAAGAGGGGGTAAACGGGTACTTGCTGTCAAGGACTATGAGGCCGACAACACTATGAAATCACAGGTAGCATTCCTTACTAAAGCAATGAAAAGGTTATTGAATGAGGATGAATTACAAGGATTTGCTGTTGAGGAAGTTTGTAATATCTGTGAGGGAAATCATAGTCGGGATGAGTGCCCAATACAAATAGAAGAGGGAAAATATGTTGGAAACTACAAGCCGAATTACAATTCCAACAATTATAATCCCAATTGGAGGAAGGATCCCAAATTTTCCTGGAGTAATCCCAATAATGCCTTGAATCCTCAAGCACACAATCAGAATCAGGGAGGACCTAGATTGCTAACGCGACAGCAACAGCAGCCACCACCTGCCACGAGCAGTATATTGGAACAGACTCTGGCCACCTTTATGTCTCAGACCGATACGTATATGGAGAATATAAATCAGTTTGTCAAGAAGACAGAGAATTTCATAGATAAAACAGAGATGAGGATGACGAATCATGAAGCTACTTTGAAATCTCTGGAGACACAAATGGGTCAGGTTTCTCAACATATTAAGCCGAGGCAGAATGGAGGATTCCCCAGCAATACTGAAAATGCTAGGCCACCCACACATGAGCAGTGTAAGGCGATTACTACTAGGAGTGGGAAGAAACTATTAGGGCCAGAAAAAGAAGCTGAAACAGAAAAGGAACCTGCCTTGGATAAACCTGCCAAGGAAGCTGCCCCGACAGGTGATAAACAGACTACTGCCGATGAGCCTGTCACGACAGCAGAAGCGACAGAGGGGAAAAACGATGATATTCGTCCTCAGATTCGCATGCAGTGGGAAGGACGTATTGTTGACTACCGTCCCCCACCACCTTTTCCTCAACGGATACAGCAAGCTAAGCATGAATCTCAACTTAAAAAGATTTATGATATTTTTAAGCAAGTTCATATTAATATTCCGCTGTTAGATGCCGTTAGGGAGATGCCCGGTTATGCCAAATTTCTCAAGGATGTTATGTCGAAAAAATCTAAACTTGGGGAATTTGAAACGGTAAAAATGACAGAAGGTTGCATGAGTATTCTTCATCGGCAGCCACCCCAGAAAAAGAAGGATCCGGGGAGCTTCATCATACCTTGCGTAATCGGAAATAAATTTGTGGGTAAGGCACTTTGTGATCTTGGTGCTAGTGTTAATTTAATGCCAAAGTCTGTTTTTCAGAAATTAGGTATTGGAAAGGCGCGGCCCACGACAGTAACTCTGCAGCTGGCAGACCGCTCTTACGTTCATCCAGAGGGAAAGATTGAAGATATTCTGGTAAGAGTGGATAAGTTTATTTTTCCTGCTGACTTTCTTGTTTTAGATTGTGAGGCAGACGAAAACGCACCAGTCATCCTTGGGCGACCCTTCTTAGCCACGGGAAGATCACTGATTGATGTGGAGAAAGGAGAACTCACCATGGGAGTAAACGATCAAGATATTAAATTGAATGTTCTCCAAGCGATGAAACATGCTGATATAGACGAGGAATGCAAGGCTATCACTAACGTTACCCTTGATCAACCCTGCATCAGGTCGGGTTGTCACGATATTAAATTTGGTCACTACCGTGGCAGCCACCTACAGGACTGTCACGACAGCAACGACGACAACACCGACGACAGCAACTCCTCTGACTCCGATACATCTGATACTGAAGATCAGGAGGAGGTAAACTAGTTAGGCAATCGTCCAGGTAAGTTATTCGAACCTTTGAATTATACTTCAGATAACCATTTAATCCAAAACCATCTACCGTTGAGCCACCTGCCTTAGAACTTAAGCCCCTGCTAGGGCAGCTTAAATATGCTTTTCTTGGTTCAAATGATACACTGCCCGTAATCATCTCTTCTAAGCTGTCGCAGGAACAGGAACGACAGCTAATCGACATGCTAAGGCAGCACAAAAAGGCGATTGGATGGACGATTGTTGATATACAAGGCATTAGTCCGGCGTTATGCATGCACAAAATCCTCCTAGAGGAAGATCATAAGCCGACTATTGATGCCCAAAGGCGGCTAAACCATGCGATGAAAGAGGTGGTGCGTAAAGAGATAATCAAGTGGTTAGATGCTGGTATTATTTACGTCATCTCCGACAGCAAATGGGTGAGCCCGGTGCAATGCGTTCCCAAGAAAGGAGGAATGACCGTGATAACCAATGAAAACAACGAGCTAATCTCAACCAGGACTGTGACCGGTTGGAGGGTTTGTATGGACTATCGGAAGCTTAACAAAGCTACCCGAAAGGACCATTTTCCCCTACCCTTTATTGATCAAATGCTTGATAGATTTGCGGGAAAACCTTACTATTGTTTTCTTGATGGTTATTCAGGTTACAATCAAATTGCTATTGCACCGGAAGATCAAGAAAAGACGACTTTCACATGCCCCTACGGAACGTATGCTTTTAGGAGGATGTCATTTGGACTATGTAATGCACCCGCCACCTTCCAAAGGTGCATGATGGCTATATTCTCCGACATGGTAGAGGACTTCCTGGAAATTTTTATGGATGATTTTTCCGTCTTTGGAGACAATTTTGAGAGCTGCCTTGGCAATCTACAAAAGGTACTTGAAAGATGTGAAAAAGCTAATCTTGTTTTGAATTGGGAAAATGCCACTTTATGGTGGATGAGGGGATAGTCCTTGGCCATAAGATTAGCTGCCGTGGGATAGAAGTCGACAGAGCTAAGATTGAAGTAATTGAGAAGCCGCCGCCGCCAACCACAATCAAGGGCATTAGAAGTTTTTTAGGGCATGCTGGTTTTTACAGGATATTTATTGCAAATTTCTCAAAAATCACTAAGCCCCTATGCCATCTTTTAGAGCAGAACCGACCCTTTGACTTTAATGAGGAATGTACTGAAGCATTCCAGGTTCTGAAGGAAAAACTAATGACAGCCCCCATAGTTCAGCCACCAGACTGGACACAGCCATTCGAGATTATGTGTGATGCTAGTGACTATGCTGTCGGGGCAGCACTTGGGCAGCGCAGAGATAAGCTGTTTCATGTCATATACTATGCCAACAAGACATTAAATGACGCCCAAGTGAACTACACCACCACAGAAAAGGAGCTACTAGCTGTGGTATTCTCCATTGACAAGTTTCGTTCTTACATACTTGGGACGAAGGTAATAGTGCACACAGACCATTCTGCCCTTAAGTATCTGTTCGCGAAAAAGGACGCAAAGCCTAGATTGATACGGTGGATCCTGCTATTGCAAGAATTCGAACTTGAGATCAAAGACAAAAAAGGGACAGAAAATCAGGTGGCAGACCACTTGTCAAGGTTGGAGAAGGGACAAAGTCTACCAATTGACGAGACAAACATATTGGAGACCTTCCCAGATGAGCAGCTCTTTGCTGCCGCTATCGCTGCCGCGACAGCCATGGCGGCAGGTAAGTCTTCTGAACTTCCCTGGTATGCTGATTTCGTTAATTTTATAGTTAGCGGAATACTTCCTTCTGATCTTAATTATCAAGCCAGGAAGAGGTTCCAAAATGATGTTAAGCATTATTATTGGGACGAACCTCTTCTTTTCAAAATGTGTGCAGATCAGGTTATAAGGAGGTGTGTACCACAAGAAGAGCAAGAAGACATTCTCCATCACTGCCATGCTTCACAATATGGAGGTCACTTAGGAGGCAATAAAACTGCTGCCAAGGTGCTGCAGTCAGGGTTCTACTGGCTGACACTATATAAAGATGCACAGGACTTCTACAAGAACTGTGACAGGTGCCAGCGAACAGGTAACATCTTGAGGAGAAATGAGATGCCACTGTAGAACATTCTAGAAGTCGAGATTTTCGACGTCTGGGGGATTGATTTTATGGGACCTTTCCCATCTTCATGTGGTAATTTATACATCCTCCTAGCAGTGGATTATGTCTCTAAGTGGGTTGAAGCTATCGCCACTCAAAAGAATGATGCCAAGACAGTCCAAAAGTTTTTGCACAAAAATATTTTTTTCTAGATTTGGCATCCCTAAGGCGATTATCAGTTATGAAGGGAGACATTTTGACAATAGGGTTATTGCTGCCGCCTTGAAGAAATATGGTGTCAAGCACAGGATCGCGACAGCATACCACCCATAGACCAATGGACAAGCTGAGATATCCAATAGGGAAGTTAAGAACATTCTTGAAAAGATGGTTAAGCCAACTAGGAAAGATTGGTCTTTACTCCTCAACGATGCATTATGGGCATATAGGACAGCTTTTAAGACTCCATTGGGCATGTCTCTATACCGATTGATTTATGGAAAAACCTGTCATCTGCCTGTCGAGATAGAGCACAAAGCATATTGGACAATCAAGGCAGTAAATATGGACTTGGACAAGGCAGGCCATAAAAGGCTGTTGGATTTGAACGAGATCGAAGAAATACGAACAATGGCCTACGACAATGCAAAAATCTACAAGGAGAAAACTAAGAAGTGGCATGACAAGAAGTTGCTGCCACGACAGTTCTGCCCAGGGCAGCTTGTGTTGTTGTTCAATTCTAGACTGAAACTCTTCCCAGGAAAGCTAAAGTCTAGATGGTCTGGCCCGTTCCAAGTGGTACAAGTTTTTCCCCATGGTGCCATCACAATCCGATCATTAAAAGACGGGCACCAATTCAAAGTCAATGGACAGCGCCTCAAGCATTATCAGGGGACTGAAGCCCCAGGAATACAGGAAGTGGTTACTTTAGGAGATGCCCCACAAGGCATCCCTAATTTAACATAAAATTTATTTTTATTTATCTATTTTTATTATTTATTATTTATTAGGAAATTAGGTTTATTTTTCGAATAATGTTTTTATATTTTCTGTTTTTAGGAAATAAAGGAGTCAAGATGTAACGCCCCAATTTTGGGCTTAGAAGTTTTGGGTTTGGACCGGGCCGATTGGGTGGCGGTTCAAATATAAAAGGGTGAATTTAGGAAAGCCTAGTTCGGGTTGCATTTAAAATATGGAAAAATGTCTTAAAATCCTCTTTTATTATATATAAGAGAAATGTGAAATCAATTTTACAAAATGAGGTTTGGAAGAGTGACATTTTGGGTTAGTGACCAAAATGTAATTTTTGAAAACTGGGTGATTGTTTTAAAAAGGATTGAAACTTTGAATCTTTAAGGAGCTATTTACCCAAAAAAATTTCTCCAGATTTTTCTGAATATTTATCAATTAATTAAAGGTTTTAAAATAAAGGTAAAAGGGAGGGAAAGATATTTTGGCATTTTTAACTAACTTTTCCCAAATTTCCATTTTCCTTTTCTCTCAACTTTTCTCTCAACCCAAACACATTTCTCCAGCACATTTTCCCTCTGATTTTGGCATCCAAATATGAGATTTCAATCCTCTTTTGATCTCTAATCATCTCTTCAACAAAACCTTAGCATTTGCTATTTGGATTTTCAAGAATCTTGGTTCCAAAAGGGGAGAAACTCAAGTTTAGAGGTATGAACGTCCTTCTCCTCTAAATTCTCAATTCTTTACTGAAATTCCCAAGTTCTCAATCCTTGATTTGTGTTTTATAAAAGGTTTTACAATTGTGTTCTTGATCTTGACTTTAAAATGCAAGATTTGCTTTAATTTTGATGAAATTCGTATGATCTGATTGGGCATTGTTTTGAGATGTCATTTTGATGAAAAATGAATGTATAATTGATGAGAAATTGAGGTTTAATCAATGCAATCCCGAATAGGTTGATTTTCCTAAGTTTTGCTTGAGTTTTTGGTTGTTTTTGGAGTGATCTTGATGATCTGTTATAGCTGGAGGTATAAGGATGTGTTTAGATCCTTTTTGGATGTTAATTGAGGTTTAAGAATGTTTAGAATTGATGGATCTTGGTTGGGTAGTGTTATGGAGTTGTTTGGATGTGTTTTCGGTTGTGTTTGGTAGCCGAAAATGGAGTGTGGATGAGAGCAGCGAGTTTAGGTGCTTTCATTGAAGATATTAATGCATGATGATGCATTAATCCTCTGCTTTGATGTGTTTAAAACAGGGGAGACATCTTCGGACCTTTGTGGTGGTGATCCGGAAGTTTGATTGGTGTTTCGGCAAGTGGCGAAACGGAATCGGTGAGTGGATTTTGGTTTTCAGCTTTGAAACCAATGTTTTGAAGGTTTGGGAGCTTAGTTTAAGTCTAAGCAACTTAGCTAAGCTCAAGAGTAAGTTTTCGGAAAAACTCTCTTGATGATGAACCATGAGTTGGTTTAATGCAATGTGATTTGTTTGCATGTTTTAAATCCTGTTTTGAGAGCATATTTTAGCATGATTATTTGCTGATTTTATAAGCCATGTGTTGAAGGATGCTCAAGGTAAGAGATCCTTGTTTTTGAACATTGTTTAATGTGGTTTTGATGCTTAATGATGCATGATGATTATGGCTTTGTTAAATGCTTTAAAACAGTGGAATATTGTTGTTAATGATGCATATTGGCAAGTGATGTTTTGAGAATGGTTAAGAACACTATGGTGGTTAAAAGTCCATGGTTGGTTCTTGGTTAAGATCACAAAGGTGGTTAAAAGTCCTTGTGTGAATCTTGTGTATTTTAAGAACAACATGGTGGTTAAAAGTCCATGGTTGGTTCTTGGTTAAGGTCACAAAGGTTGTTAAAAGTCCTTGTGTGAGCCTTGTGTATTTAAGAACACCATGGTGGTTAAAAGTCCATGGGTGATTCTTGTTAAGGACACAAAGGTGGTTAAAAGTCCTTGTGTGGTCCTTGTGAATTGTAAGAACATCATGGTGGTTAAAAGTCCATGGATGGTTCTTGTGCTAAGGACACAATGGTGGTTAAAAGTCCATGTGTGGTCCTTGTGAGTTGTAAGATCACAATGGTGGTTAAAAGTCCATGTGTGGATCTTGTATTGATTGTATCACTTGTGGCCAATATGACATGTTATAAACTTGAAGCATGAAATGCTTGTTTAAAATGCTTATGTGCATGTACAAATGATGTTTTGAATTAAGGTTTATAAAGGTGTTTTATAAATGCATTATTGAGTTGTTTTAAATTAGCATTCCTCACTAAGCTTTTTGCTTACGCTCTCTCTTTTCTTAAACCAATAATGCAGAGCATTGAAGTGCTTATAAGGGCAGCAAGAGGTCAAGAATCCAAGTGAAGAACTAAGCTCATGTATGGTGAAAGTTTCTTAACACTATTAGCTTTTGGCATTTGGCAATGGGGAACCTATGTTGTTGATTTGGGAGATGTTTTGGACTCCCTAAGTTGGTTTTATGTTGTTGTTGATGATGGAACATGTATTTGGTCTTTGTGAAGTTGGTTTGGTATTATGATGCTTGAATGGTTTTCTAAATAGGTTGCATGCCTATAGAATTGGGGATTTGTCCAATTGATGCCATGTTTGTGTATGGTTGATGCAATTATGTTCCTTAAGCTTGTTATGACTTGCTGGTATAATTTGGTTGCCTTTGGAGCATGTTTGATGGGTCAATTGAGTGATAAACCAGCAAATTTTCTGCAATCTGGGTAGGCCGTATCGGAACGGGTGCTACCGTTTCGGAACAGGGGCCTGAAATGGCCTAGGCGTTTCAAACGGGAGGAACCGTTCCGGAACGGAAATGCTACTGCCAAGCCCTGTTTCGGTACTCGTTTCGGAACGGTCCCGCATTTCGGAACAGGTCCTCCCTGTTTCGGAACACTCGACCGTTGGGCACTGAAATTGACGGTTACATGTTTTAAAATCTTTGCGTTTTAGTCCTGAACCTTGTTTATGCAATTGAATGAGTTAGTGATGTCCGTTTGAGCTGAAATTTGGTAGTGAAGCATGAAACATGTTTAATTTTGTAATGGTAACTCAAAATTTGGATAAGTCTCTATAATATTCAGAATTTACAAATTGGTCCCTAATTTCTTAATTTGTGCAATCAAGTCCCTGAATGTTCTTTGATTGTTATGATCTTTGAGTATGTTGTTCTTGTGATCATATCTAGGGTTATTGTGCATTTAGATAAGATTTAAAAAGAAAAAAAAAGGGTCGTTAATCAAGGTTGACTTTGGTTTTCCCCGTGTAAACTTCTTAATTCGGTTCAACCGTCTGGACCGGGTTAAGGGGGTTACATAAGAAGAAAAGGAGAAGTGACCCAAGCCCACCATCCATCCATCCATCAGCCCAACAGAGCCCATTTATTGAAGCATGTCGTTCCAGCTGCCGCCGCAAACACGGATAAGACAGGCTGTCAACAGACTGACACGGCAGACGCAAAAGCGTGTGACAGACGCGTAACAGACGCATAATTACGTGTCAGACGCGTCAGACACGCCAAAACTCATCAGTCGCCCCGTTATTCACGCCTGCCGTTACAGCATTAAACGGGCAGCAACTCGACCGCTATAAAACCCCGTTCTCATTTTCATTTTCCTCACTTCTGCTTATTCTTACTTGCTTTCTCCTCTCGTTTTTATTTGTTTTCTTTACTTTCACAACCCTTGCAACTAATATGTCTTCCAGACGCACCCGCCGCAGTGCTGCTTCCACCTCTTCAGCAGCAGCACCCACACCACAGTCGTTCGCCACCAAGGAATTATGGGAGGAAAGAGGATTCATCTACGTCCGCAAGGCAGCAAACATGGGGCTCCGACCATTCATCGCAAAGGCGATAAGGACTCAGCTATGGGAGCAGTTCGCAACACAACCTGCAGAACTAAATGATACATTGGTGAGGGAGTTTTATGCTGCCATCGACAGCAGAACGGCAACATCAGTCATTGTCCGGGGGATAGAGGTACCATTTACAGCCGATAGTATCAACCATATGTATGGCCTCTATTTTGGTCCCAACGACGATGCCCATCAGCAATTTTTGGACACCCTCGACTCTGCTGCCTACGGTGCTGTCATGGCAGAGGTGACAGAAGAAGGAACGGAGTGGAACACGAGCAAAAAGAACCCCAACTCTGTTAAATGGGGGCAGCTGCTTCCAGAAGCCAAGCTATGGAACGCTTTCATCAAAAAGCGTATCCTGCCGTCCTCCCATCACACGACGGTGGACCAGCAGCGGCTCGCCCTCATTCATTCAATCATGAACGACCGGCCTATCATCGTGGGCCGCTATATGAGGGAAAGCATCTTGGACTGCACATTTCGCTCCACCTCCCGCCTTTGCCTACCATTCATGATCACTTCTCTTTGCCGCTGCGCTGCTGTCCCAGAGGCCACCACCGACAAAATGGTCCAAGGCAGAGGCTGCCTCCCCAGTAGAGTCATCCGAGGAACCTGCCCCTGAACCTGCCACAGCAGCCGCCCAGCCAGACCAATCTGCCCAGATTCTTACTGCCATACAGAGGGTGGAAGACAGACAGATGGGGCTGATGACATTCATCCGGGATTTCACAAATTCAACGGTAAATTTCATTACCAACACTTTAAATTATCCCGATGTTATTTTCCCCTCTTTCCCTGCCCACTATTTCCACATCCCCACCCCTGTCCACACACCTACACCACCTACCTCACCACATGCACATTCTGCTGCGTCCACCCCTTCACCTGCCCCGACGGCAGCTGGAAGTCCTCCGGCCGAAACCTTCGCCCGAGGCACGAAACGACCAGCCTCAGATGACAGCAAGGCAGAACCTCCTATTAGGAGGAATTTGGAGAAGGAGTTCACGCCTGTCAAGAGGCAGAAACACGTGGCAGACAGAAAACTAATGCCCAAGGCCAGCACCACCACCAACAGCACTTGGGATAGTGGCAGCAGCTCAGACATCCAGGTCGTGGAGCAACCTGCCCAGCCTGCCCCACCAACCAAACGCCGCCACCAGATCCGTGTCAGCAGCAGCAGTGAAGACAACGATTAAAATCTAAGTCTTTTATTTTTTTTATTGATGCCTGCTTTATTTCTATTTTGTGATGTATCTGCCTTCATTTTATCTGTCATTTGCATTGATGGCAATGCAACCCTCGAGTTTGGGGGTGGCAACCCTCCATTTTAATGGAGTCTTAGTACATCTTTAATTAATTGTTGTGTCTTTTATTTAATTAAGTTCTCTTAAAAAAATTAGAAAAGACTAAGACTGTTGGCTTAAAACTGTGAAGTAAACTTACCTGTCATGACAGTTCTGTCGTGGCAGCATCTTTAGGACAATTTAAAGAGAAGTTTAGAGCCTTTCTATAGTTCTGAAAAACTTAAACACCATTGTGACTGTTATATTGCTTAGATTTCTTTTAGCCAAGCTAGAATAGGAAGCTTAGTACTTGAATAACCCCTAGAGGTGCCTAACACTGGCTCTAGGAAAGAAGTTTAGCAAAAGAAATTCAAAAACCTAGAGGTGCCCGAAACCGGCTCTAGGAAGCTAACTAGAGGTGCCCAAAACTGGCTCTAGAAAAATTTAGCTTGAAAATAGAAGAAAAAGAAGCATGAAAATGTGTCTTCGAGAAAATAAACTTTGGCATAAAAATTCGAGTTAAAAAGTTGAATATTCTAGTGAAACTAAGAGAATCTTAGCATATAACTGTTCACAAGCATGCACACACTGCACGAGGACTATAGTGAGATTCCGGACAGATCCTAATCTTTCCGACAAATTGCTGCGGCCACAGAGAATGAGCGACGGGTAAGGGACAGTTCACTGTTTGAAGGCCAACACAAAAATATTCATTTTTCTTTTAGGACTTAATTGCTTGAGGGAAAACAAAAACTTGAGTTTGGGGGTGTGTTGAGTGTGTAAAAGTTCTATTATTTACACCATTTTTAACCCATATTTCTGCTGCATTCAAGCATCATTGAATTGCATTTAGGTTAGTTTACAGCAAAACATCACAAATATATAAAAGGCACGGATTCTACTAAAAGATGGCTGATTTTGTAGGTTGCTGCCATAGTTGACGGAGAAGGCGGGCGCAGGGCAGAGAAGCAGAGAAGCTGAACTGAACAAGCAGACGAAGAGGATGATGCTGCCATGGATCTGCCGTAACAGCAGAGGACGACAACAAATTAGTGGAGAAAAAGCAAAGTGGACCTCGATAGATAGAGAAAATTATGCTCGTCTGTAGTGTGAAAACCATATATTTTTCCAAGCCCCGGATCAAAAGATATGTCAAGCCAAAGCTCAAGGAGAGGAAATCCCATGAAACAAGGAGGCGGCTGAAAAGTAGGATACTTGAAGATTTAGTCTTTATTAGAATCTTACTTTTAATTAAAGTTGTAATCCTTGTTACCTTAGAATACTTGAGCCCAAAGCTTATATAAGGGCATAGATTTTAACCTAGAAGGCATCTACCCCATAACCGACAACTAAAACCCCTCCGCCGTTTACCCGCCGTCGACATGTTCTAAATTCCCCCTAGGGCCACGTGTTGTTTTGTAAAGTAGTTGCAAGGGTTGCTTTGTTTTAGGATTTTTCTAGTTCAATAAAATAAACTTCAAGTTCTCTTATTTTGGTTATTAATATCTTGCAAGAGCATCGGGAGAGCATTGTGAGGTTATCCATTTACTTAGCATCGGGAGAGTTAAGTATACGAAAGAAATAAGAGCAAGTTCTCTAGTTTATAGTTGAACTATCTTGTGCCTAGGGATAGAGCAAGGTTAAGTGGCTAAGGAAGAATTCATACACATCGGTGTTCATCCTTCGATTCACGCCGGGAGGTATCATCAAAGACGTGATCATCGACAGACTTGGACCTAGGGATAGGCCAAGGAAGATCTGGGATTCTTTCCAAACTTGAAGTACGGAGTTGGTGTGTTTGCTGCCGCGACGACCAACGGACAACTGCCGCGACAGGTGCTGCCGCGACAGGCGCGACGACAGAACTGGAGTTCCTAAGCATTGCAATACTTGCATTACTGAGCAATTCAATATCAGCCCATTCTCTCTATCTTGATAATTCTACTCTTTTATTTACATTTTTCCTTATAATTTTCGTGACTATTCTCTTAAATATTTTCTTTACTTCGTGCAGTGAAATAAGGTGAAGCTATTAGCCCAATCCTTGTGGAGACGATATCCGATACTTCGTATCACTTTACTACTTACGTCGTGTACACTTGCACTCCAATTGCGATAGACTATTTTACACGCAACAAGAAACAATGTGGACTTTGAAAAGCTCAGTAATACAAAACTATTAGTGGATGATGTAAGCACATGCAGGTATATGGCAAGCATAACACTATCATGATGTTCCGGGAATTAACAAGTTCTAAATTACGGTTCCTTAATCGATCACCGAGTATCAGACGAGAAACTTATAAACTGAAGAATCAGAAGAGTGAATAATTAAATTAAACTAGGGAGTTTAGTGTGTCCCACAATGTTAAACTGTTGAGTGTGTAAAAGTTCTATTATTTACACCCTTTTTAACCCATTTTTCTGCTGCATTCAAGCATCATTGCATTGCATTTAGGTTAGTTTTCAGTAAAACATCACAAATGGATTAAAAGCACGGATTCTACTAAAAGATGGCTTATTTTGCAGGTAGCTGCCATAGTTGACAAAGAAGGCAGGCGCAGGGCAGAGAAGCAGAAGAGCTGAACTAGACAAGCAGACGAAGAAGACGAAGCTGCCATGGACCTGTCGTGACAGCATGGTGACAACAACCTTATGAAGAGGAAAAGTAAAGTGGACCTCGACAGATAGAGAAAAATCTGCTCGTCTATCGTGTGAAAGCCAAATATTTTTCCAAGCCCCGGATCAAAAGATATGTCAAGCCAAAGCTCAAGGAGAGGAAATTCCTAGAAACAAGGATGGCGGCTGCAAAGTAGGAATCCTTAGAGATTAAGTCTTTATTAGAATCTTACTTTTAATTAAAGTTGTAATCCTTGTTACCTTAGATAACTTGAGCCCAAAGCTTATATAAGGGCATAGGTTTTAACCTAGAGAGTCATACCTCATTCTACCCCATAACCGATAACCTAAACCCCTCTGTCGTTCACCCGTCACTGACATGTTCTAAATTCCCCCTAGGGCTACGGGTTGTTTTGTAAAGTAGTTGCAAGGGTTGTTTTTTTTTAGGATTTTCCAAGTTCAATAAAATAAACTTCAAGTTCTTTTATTTTGGTTTTAACATCTTGCAAGAGCATCGGGAGAGCATTGTGAGATTATCTATTTACTTAGCATCGGGAGAGTTAAGTATACGAAAGAAATAAGAGCGAGTTCTCTAGTTTATAGTTGAACTATCTTGTGCCTAGGGATAGGGCAAGGTTAAGTGGCTAAGGAAGAATTCATACACATCGGTGTTCATCCTTCGATTCACGCCGGGAGGTATCATCAAAGACGTGATCATCGACAGACTTGGACCTAGGGATAGGCCAAGGCAGATCTGGGATTCTTGCAAAACTTGAAGTACGGAGTTGGTGTGTTCGCTGCCGCAACAGCTAACGGACAGCCGCCGCGACAGGTGCTGTCGGCGACGGGAGCGACGACAGAACTGGAGTTCCTAAGCAATTCAATACCTGCACTACTGAGCAACTCAATACCAGCCCATTCTCTCTATCTTGATAAACTCAATTCTTTTATTTGCGTTTTTACTTTATTATTTTCGTGACAAATCTCTCAATTATTTCCTTTTCTTTCGTGCAGTAAACAAGGTGAAGCTATTAGCCCAATCCCCGTGGAGACGATATCCGATACTTCGTATCACTTTACTACTTGTGTCGTGTACACTTGCACTACAATTGCGATAGACTCTTTTACACGCAACAAGTTTTTGGCGCCGTTGCCGGGGATTGGCAACATAACTACATCTTTCTTTTATTGCACTTTGCGTTTTTGTTTTTATTTTTATTTTTGTTTTCGTTTTTATTTTTATTTTTCTTTAATTTTTCTTTTGTGCTTTCAACTCTCGCTTTTCACGAGGTTTTCTTGTTTATGCGCAGATCTAAAAGAGGTGAAGATCCTGAGTATCCATTAGATCCGGAAATCGAACGTTCCTTCAGTCTCAAGAAACAACTTCGCCGACTTTTAGACAGAAACGAATACCTCGAGGAACAGCTAGAGAAGATGGGCCATAACCAACCTGCCGGTGGTCGTATACCACCCCTTGGCGATAACCACCCACCTGTCGGTGACCCGCCTGGGGCAGATGGACGACGGTCATGTCGTGACTACATGCTGAATGATCATGTAGAGCTGGAGACCACGCTGCCGGATATTGATGTTGATAACTTCGAGCTTAAACCTGTCATGTTTAGTATGATCAACAATGCCGGACAGTTTAGTGGTGCTGTGACAGAAGATGCTAGGGAGCATCTCAAAACGTTCCAGGAGATCTGTGGTTCGTTTAGACTGCCAGGAGTTAGTCCGGAGATACTGAGGCTTCGGTTATTCCCCCATTCATTGAGGGACAGAGCTAAAACTTGGTGGAATAAACTTACACCGGGTTCAATCGTAACTTGGGCAGATTTATCTCGTGAATTTTTATCTCGTTTTAATCCTTCGCATTTATCTGAGCGATTACGTAATGAAATTGCTACTTTTCAACAAGAAGATGACGAGCCGATGCACGAGGCCTGGGACAGATTTACTACTCTTCTACGGAACTGCCCAATGCATGGATTCCCCGTCTGGAATCAGGTTACAAAGTTCTATAATGCTGCCAATCTACAAACTCGCATTCGAATTGATTCTGCAGCAAATGGGTTATTATTGGACAAAGATCCAGACGAAGCTTTGCAAGTTTTGAAAAATCTGGCCAAGAATGAGGAGCAGTTTCCGACAGCTAGAAGAGGTGGTAAATGGGTACTTGCTGTCAAGGACTATGAGGCCGACAGCACTATGAAATCACAGGTAGCATTCCTTACTAAAGCAATGAAACGGTTATTGAATGAAGATGAATTACAAGGATTTGCTGTCGAGGAAGTTTGTACTATCTGTGAGGGAAATCATAGTTGGGATGAGTGCCCAATACAAATAGAAGAGGGAAAATATGTTGGAAATTACAAGCCTAATTATAATTCCAACAATTATAATCCTAATTGGAGGAAGGATCCCAAATTTTCCTGGAGTAATCCTAACAATGCCCTGAATCCGCAAGCACATAATTAGAATCAGGGAGGACCTAGATTGCTGACGCGACAGCAACTGCCGCAGCAACTGCCGCCGCACCTGCCGCCGTAGCAGCAACAGCAGCCACCACCTGCCACGAGCAGTATATTGGAACAGACTCTGGCCACCTTTATGTCTCAGACCGGTACGTATATGGAAAATATGAATCAGTTTGTCAAGAAAACGGAAACCTTTATGGATAAAACCGAGATGAGGATGACAAATCATGAAGCTACCTTAAAATCTCTAGAGACACAAATGGGTCAGGTTTCTCAACATATTAAGCCGAGGCAGAATGGAGGATTCCCTAGCAATACTGAAAATGCTAGACCGCCCCCACATGAGCAATGTAAGGCAATTACTACTAGGAGTGGGAAGAAACTATCAGGGCCGGAAAAAGAAGCTGAAACAGAAAAGGAACCTGCCTTGGATAAACCTGCCGAGGAAGCTGCCCCGACAGGTGATAAACAGACTGCTGCCGATGAGCCTGTCACGACAACAGAAGCGACAGAGGAGAAAAAAGATGATTATCGTCCTCAGATTCGCATGCAGTGGGAAGGGCGTATTGCTGATTATCGTCCTCCACCACCTTTTCCCCAACGGATACAGCAAGCTAAGCATGAATCTCAACTTAAAAAAAATTATAATATTTTTAAGCAAGTTCATATTAATATTCCGTTGTTAGATGTTGTTAGGGAGATGCCCGGTTATGCTAAATTTCTCAAGGATGTTATGTCGAAAAAATCTAAACTTGGGGAATTTGAAACGGTAAAGATGACAGAAGGTTGCATGAGTATTCTTCATAGGCAGCCGCCCCAGAAAAAGAAGGATTCGGGGAGCTTCATCATACCTTGTGTAATCGGCGACAAATTTGTGGGTAAGGCACTTTGTGATCTTGGTGCCAGTTTAATCTAATGCCCAAATCTGTTTTTCAGAAACTAGGTATTGGCAAGGCGCGGCCCATGACAGTAACTCTGCAGCTGGCCGACCGCTCTTACGTTCATCCCGAGGGAAAAATTGAAGATATTCTGGTAAGAGTGGATAAGCTTATTTTTCCTGCTGACTTTCTTATCTTAGATTGTGAGGCAGACGAAAACGCACCAGTCATCCTTGGGCGACCCTTCTTAGCCACGGGAAGATCATTGATTGATGTGGAGAAAGAAGAACTCTCCATGCGAGTAAACGATCAAGAGATTAAGTTGAATGTTCTCCAAGCGATGAAACATGCTGATGTGGACGAGGAATGCAAGGCCATCATTGAGGTGACCTTTGATCAACCCTGCATCAGGTCGGGCTGCCATGATATAAAATTTGGTCACTGCCGCGACAGCCACCTACAGGTCTGTCACGACAGCAACGACGACAGCACCGACGACAGGGACTCCTCTGAATCCGATACATCTGATACTAAAGGTCAGGAGGAGGTAAACTGGTTAGGCAATCGTCCAGGTAAGTTATTCGAACCCTTGAATTACACTTCAGATAACCATTTAATCCAAAAGCCATCTACTGTTGAACCACCTATCTTAGAACTTAAGCCCCTGCCAGGGCAGTTAAAATATGCTTATCTTGGTTCCAATGACACACTGCCCGTAATCATCTCTACTAAGCTGCCGCAGGAACAGGAACGGCAGCTAATCGGCATGTTAAGGCAGCACAAAAAGGCGATTGGATGGACGATAGCAGACATTCAAGGCATTAGTCCGGCGATATGCATGCACAAAATCCTCCTAGAGGAAGATCATAAGCCGACTATTGATGCCCAAAGGCGGTTAAACCTTGCGATGAAGGAGGTAGTGCGTAAAGAGATAATCAAATGGTTAGATGCTGGTATTATTTACGCCATCTCCGACAGCAAATGGGTGAGCCCGGTGCAATGTGTTCCCAAGAAAGGAGGAATGACCGTGATAACCAACGAGAACAATGAGTTAATCCCAACCAGGACTGTGACCGGTTGTAGGGTTTGTATGGACTATTGGAAGCTTAATAAAGCTACCCGAAAAGACCATTTTCCTTTACCCTTTATTGATCAAATGCTTGATAGATTAGCGGGTAAACCTTACTATTGTTTTCTTGATGGTTATTCAGGTTACAACCAAATTGCTATCGCACCGGAGGATCAAGAGAAGACGACTTTCACATGCCCCTACGGAACATACGCGTTTAGGAGGATGCCGTTTGGACTCTGTAATGCACCTGCCACCTTCCAAAGGTGCATGATGGCAATATTCTCCGACATGGTAGAGGACTTCCTAGAGATTTTCATGGATGATTTTTCCGTCTTTGGAGACGATTTTGAGAGTTGCCTCGGCAATCTTCAAAAGGTACTTGAAAGATGTGAAAAAGCTAATCTTGTTCTAAAGCTGCCATAGTTGACAAAGAAGGCAGGCGCAGGGCAGAGAAGCAGAAGAGCTGAACTGGACAAGCAGACGAAGAAGACGAAGCTGCCATGGACCTGTCGTGACAGCATGGTGACAGCAACCTTATGAAGAGGAAAAGTAAAGTGGACCTCGACAGATAGAGAAAAATCTGCTCGTCTGTCGTGTGAAAGCCAAATATTTTTCCAAGCCCCGGATCAAAAGATATGTCAAGCAAAAGCTCAAGGAGAGGAAATTCCTAGAAACAAGGATGGCGGCTGCAAAGTAGGAATCCTTAGAGATTAAGTCTTTATTAGAATCTTACTTTTAATTAAAGTTGTAATCCTTGTTACCTTAGATAACTTGAGCCCAAAGCTTATATAAGGGCATAGGTTTTAACCTAGAGAGTCATACCTCATTCTACCCCATAACCGATAACCTAAACCCCTCTGTCGTTCACCCGTCACTGACATGTTCTAAATTCCCCCTAGGGCTACGGGTTGTTTTGTAAAGTAGTTGCAAGGGTTGTTTTGTTTTAGGATTTTCCAAGTTCAATAAAATAAACTTCAAGTTCTCTTATTTTGGTTTTAACATCTTGCAAGAGCATCGAGAGAGCATTGTGAGATTATCTATTTACTTAGCATCGGGAGAGTTAAGTATACGAAAGAAATAAGAGCGAGTTCTCTAGTTTATAGTTGAACTATCTTGTGCCTAGGGATAGGGCAAGGTTAAGTGGCTAAGGAAGAATTCATACACATCGGTGTTCATCCTTCGATTCACGCCGGGAGGTATCATCAAAGACGTGATCATCGACAGACTTAGACCTAGGGATAGGCCAAGGCAGATCTGGGATTCTTGCCAAACTTGAAGTACGGAGTTGGTGTGTTCGCTGCCGCAACAGCTAACGGACAGCCGCCGCGACAGGTGCTGTCGGCGACGGGAGCGACGACAGAACTGGAGTTCCTAAGCAATTCAATACCTGCACTACTGAGCAACTCAATACCAGCCCATTCTCTCTATCTTGATAAACTCAATTCTTTTATTTGCGTTTTTACTTTATTATTTTCGTGACAAATCTCTCAATTATTTCCTTTTCTTTCGTGTAGTAAACAAGGTGAAGCTATTAGCCCAATCCCTGTGGAGACGATATCCGATACTTCGTATCACTTTACTACTTGCGTCGTGTACACTTGCACTACAATTGCGATAGACTCTTTTACACGCAACATAAACTATATCAATATGGTAAACATTTTATTCCAAGAGCACATAATTCAAGCAACAATAAAGTTCATTTTTAATTCTTATCTACCCTTCAACTGTACTTCAATATGAAATTCTGAGCTGCGTCTATAAAGGCATTAACCCAATCCCATTGGGTGTGGGTACCATCCTGGGAATACCTTAGGTCTCGGGCAGAATTACCCTAGATAAGCATAGGAACCTGTAACGATAACGATAAGGAATTACCCTAGCCGAAGCATAGGAACCTGTAACAATAACGGTAAGGAATTACCCAAGCCGAAGCATAGGAACCCGTAACGACAACGGTAAGGAATTACCCTAGCTGAAGCATAGGAACTTGTAACAATAACGGTAAGGAATTACCCTAACCGAAGCATAGGAACCTGTAACGATAACGGTAAGGAATTACCCTTGCTGAAGCATAGGAACCTGTAACAATAACGGTAAGGAATTACCCTAGCCGAAGCATAGAAACATGTAACGAAAACGTTAAGGAATTACCCTAGCTGAAGCATAGGAACCTGTAACAATAACGCTAAGGAATTACCCTAGCCGAAGCATAGGAACCTATAACAATAATAGTAAGGAATTACCCTAGTCGAAGCATAGGAACCTTATACGGGCAGAATTACCCTCACAAAAGCAGGGGAATTGAATACGAACGAGATTATCCTTACCGAAGTAGAGGAACTGAAAACGAGAGGGATTATTGTAGAGCGTATAGGTGTTCTCTAAATATGAGCACAAGTGCACACACTTGTCAAGTTATAGTATAAAAGATATAGTCTTCCAAAGGGATTGGACAACTTATTTGAGTTGCAATTCCTATATAGAAAATAAATGCACAAGTAAATTTTAGTTTATATAGAAAAGTAAATAAAACACAAGTAATTTAATAGAAAAGATCAGGGTGATGGAATGTGTTAGGTTATGCTGCTTAGTAGTGTGAAACTGCGTTGAATAGGTTATGTTGCTTTGCACTACCAGATTTTGTTGCCTTGGTGGAGGATGGCAGATTAGCTGCTTTAACGCCTTTGTTGCCTCGGTAGTGGAATGGATGGATGGCTTGGCGGTACACTAGGCAGTCTTTCAAGGCTCGCCAGAACGCTTCGATAATGATCCTGCTTATGTCTAAGTCAGAATGTTGTTGTTGCCCACTGCAGATGATACATGTCGGCGTGAATCGTACAATGAACAACAACCTTTGTTCGTTCCTTTTTAGTCACCTTAAACCCTAACCTATATCTAGGCTGGATTAATCAACACCTGATTAGGATAAGGATTGTACTTATCCTTTTCGTAAGTTCGACTCTCTCGACACCGAACAAGTAGATAGTTAACAACTAATATTTCGAACTTAATTGAAAACTATGAAGAGCATGGAATAAGAAAACCTTGAAGTTTTATTGCAAATACAAACTTAATTCCTAAACAAACGTTCTCACACTAGTTTATAACATAACCCAAACCCTAGAGAATTTAGAACATAGTGGCGGCAAGAAAACACAAGAGAAACCTAAGCTATGCCAACTATGAGTTGTTTAAAATACAAGGTATGACCGGGTATATATAGGGCATGGCCTAGGGTAAGTCGTTCTTGGAGTAGAAGTCTTCTTTATGATAAAGTAACTTTTGCATTGAATGCATCCTTTAAATCTGACTTCTTTGGCTTGAAGTTGGACTCCTTGTGCCACAAGTAAGCTTAAGTCGCCTTAGACATTCTCTCCTTTGGTGGTTTTGTCCGCTGTTTCTATCATCAATAATTTGCATGGATGGGCTCATTGGACTTAGAAAATTATGCCCCATCAATCGCACTCCAATTCACCAATTCCTCAAGTTGCTGCTTTGAACGGCAGATATGGCGGCGGCAACTACTCGGCAACATCTTTCTTTGTGTTGAACTGCTTCAATACAACTCATTGGCTTGCTGCCTCAACATCATCTCCTCAGATTTCTCCTCCTCCTGATCATTCTTCTCCCCTGCTGTCGCGGTGGGTTTCGGAGGCACCCTGTTATCATGGCAGGTTCCGACGACACCCTGATGTTACGACGGGTTCTGGTGGTACCCTGCTGCCGCAGCGGGTTCTGGCGGACAATTTTTCTGCATGCACCAAAATACATACTAAAACAACACATTTTCCATAAAATACACTAAAATATGTAATCTAGCTTAATGGTGAAGGAAATTATGAGAATATGCATTAATGCCTAATTATGTAACTAAAATGTGCCTAAGTCTAACAATAATATGAGTAAAAAGAGTAAATAAAATAAGACTTTTAGACACTTTACACACCCTCAAACTCGAACTATTGCTTGTCTTCAAGCAATGCAATCTAACAATAACAAGACAAAACTTAAAATCATATGTAAATTAAGTCGAGAAAGCATCTTGAGCAACCTTCACATACCGTGTAGATTTACACCTAATTAGCAACCTTTCGAATGACAATGGACTTACCCGAAACCGAACTATGTATCTCGTGAGTGTGTGCGGTCCTTGTGATAAGAATGATTCTTCGGCTTCTAAGTAGACTTTCGATAAACACATTAATTCCCTTGGGTTTCCCTCTAGTTTTTTTTAAAGAAATTTAACCACTAGTGCCGGTAATAGGTATCTATAATGATTTCATTCATTTTTTCTAGAGGCGGTTTCGGGCACCTCTAGCTTATCCTAGAGCCAGTTTCGTGCACCTCTAGGACGTTTCTCTTTTTTTAACTTCGAGTTCTACCCAAGTTGTACTAGGTGAAATACCTAAGTTTCTTAGAAGTCCTAAAATCAAACTGGCCACAATAAGTGTTTTCTTTAAATTCATACCATAGTAGGATTCTAAGTCAATCTAAAGTCATGCTAAGGTTGCGGCCCAGGCAGGTCATCTGTCGCGGCGGGTAAAAAGTACTCAAGAATTTTCCTCAAACTAAGAATTCATTAGACTTTAAATAAAGGCATGTTACATTAGAACCTAAATGCAAAACAAAACAGAAAAATAAAGACATAAAAAACTAGAAAAACAAAAGAAATAAAAGAAAAAAGAAAAAATTAGAGGACTAATTTTCCCCTCAAACTCGAGAGGAACATTGTCTTCAATGCATGAGAAAAATAAATGAGTTAGTCGGAAATGACGTCACGTTGCATGATGAATTTCCTTCGAGCCATGTTTGCTTGTGTGGTTATCGAATGTGTGTATCTGCTAGTCAAACCACTTGTAGTCGTTACCTTGGCACCCCTAGGAAATTGTAGTTGTAGTTGTCGTGGCGTCGATCTGGGTTGCTAGGGTGGGTGATGGCAGGTAAATATTTCAGCAGGAAATATGGGGAACCGGACTATACTATCTAACCATGTACTTACCTCATCTTTGTCGAAGTTCGTTATGGTGGAAAGTTGTTTTTGTTGCCAGGGCAGCTACTGCGACAACCAATTGTTGCGATAGTCTTCTGTCATGATGCTATGCAGGTCAAGGGAAAACTCAATTTTCGGAAAAGCTTCATGACTCCCAACATTGTTTTCTTTATACCCTTCAAAAATCTCCATCAGTAGAGATTTTGATGGCTTTAAATCTGCCAGTATCGACTCTTCTCAATATATATAGTTCATAGTTGTTGAGGATTCTGTCGAGGCGGGCGTCATTGTCGAGGCTTCTGTCATGGCGGGCCTATTTGCCGAAGCATGCGATGTTGTTGTGGCATCATCAATTCCTTTTTCGGCCTCACTAGATGTTGCTCTGGCATTGCTTTGTTCAGGTACTGTCCTTTCATTGCTCAGTTCATCTCTTGGGCAGGGTTCTAGGTAGCTGCCAAAACAACTGTCAATCTTGCAGTTCGGGTAGTGTTTTTCATCCTCTTGGCTTGGAGGCTCTAATTGTTCCTCACACATTAGAGATCTTTCTTCGCATTGCTCTCCGTTCTCTTGTCCTAGGACTTCAGTATCCCTCAGACTTAATTGTTAGGGATCACTAGTTGTCGAGGAAGAAGTAGTTGAGACATCGTGTTCAGGTTCATCTATGACATTAATGAGGATTGAATTGTTATGAAGTGCATCCATCTTAGCGATGTTGGCGTCCATAGCAGTTGACACTTTATGTGTGAGTGCGAGGAAAGTTTGAAGTGCATTTTCCAAGGATTTTGATTTCTCTTGAGGATAACTATATTGCCAGGGCATGTCGATTTCTGCAGCAAAACTATTATGGTAAAAAAAAATTGAGATTCTTTATTATACCATGAAAAATATTGTTGTTGGGGCGGCAACTGCGGCATCTGTTGTTCGTATTCAGACATCCACTCTCGAGTGGTTTTTTTGACATGTCTGCTACAAAAAGATGAGTGCAACTTTCGAACGCATGATTGCCTTCATAATAATTGCAAGAACTTTCCCACATGTTGATGCCCTTGACTTGTAGTGCACCCAAATATTTTTTTTGAATAAAAAGGAAAAATAAAAACTGAAATTTAATGCAATAAAATAAAAGTGCAGAAAATAAAGACGAATTTATTGTTGCCAATCTTCGGCAACTGCGCCAAAAACTTGTAGAACGTTTAGGTGTTCTCTAAACAAGAGCGCAAGTGCACACTCTTGTCAAGTTATAGTATAAAAGATATCGTCTCCCACAGGGATTGGACAGCTTATTCGAGTTGCAATTCCTGCACAGAAAATAAATGCACAAGTAAATTTTAGTTTATAAAGAAAAGTAAATAAAATACAAGTAAATTAATAGAAAAGATCATGGTGATGGAATGGGTCAAGTTATGCTGCTTAGTAGTGTGAAACTGCGTTGAATAGGTTAAGTTGCTTTGCACTACCAGATTTTGCTGCCTCGGCGGAGGATGGCATATTAGCTGCTTTGACGCTTTTGCTACCTCGACAGTGGTATAGATGGATGGCTCAATGGCAAACTCAGCAGTCCTTCAAGGCTCAGCAGAACGCTTCGATAATGATCCCGCTTATTTCTAAGTCAGAATGCTAATGTTGCCCACTGCAGATGATATTCGTCGGCGTGAATTGTACAATGAAAAACAACCTTTGTTCGTTCCTTTTTAGTCACCTTAAACCTTAACCTATGTCTAGGCTGGATTGATCAACACCTGATTAGGATGAGAATCGTACTTATCTCTTTCGTGAGTTCGACTCTCTCTACACCGAATAAATAGATAGTTAACAACTAATCTTTTGAACTTAATTGAAAACTATGAAGAGCATGGAATAAGCAAGCCTTGAAGTTTTATTGCAAATTCAAACTTAATTCCTAAACAATCGTTCTCACACTAGTTTACAACATAACCCAAACCCTAGAGAATTTAGAACATAGTGGCGGCAAGAAAACACAAGAGAAACCTAAGCTATACCGACTATAAGTTGTTTAAAATACAAGGTATGATCAGGTATATATAGGGCATGGCCTAGGGTAAGTCCTCCTTGGAGTCGAAGTCTTCTTTATGATAAAGTAGCTTTTGCATTGATTGTATCCTTTAAATCTGACTTCTTTGACTTGAAGTTGGACTCCTTGTGCCAGAAGTAAGCTTAAGCCGCCTTAGACATTCTCTTCTTTGGCGGCTTTGTCCGCTGTTTCTAGCATCAATAATTTTCATGGATGGGCTCGTTAGACTTAGAAAATTGTGCTCCATTAATCGCACTCCAATTCACCAATTCCTCAAGTTGCTGCCCTGGACGGCAGATATGCCAGTGGCAGCTACTCGGCAACATCTCTCTGTGTTAAAGTGCTTCAGTACAGCTCCTTGGCTTGTTGCCTCAGCATCAGCTCCTCAGATTTTTCTTCCTTCTGATCATTCTTCTCCCCTGCTTCCACGACATGTTCCGGCGGGCAATTTTTCTGCATGCACTAAAATACATACCAAAATAGCACCTTTTCCACAAAATACACTAAAATATGTAATCAATCTTAATGGTGAAGGAAATTATGAGAATATGCATTAATGGCTTATTATATAACTAAAATGTGCCTAAATCTAATAATAATATGAGTAAAAAGGGTAAATAAAATAAGACTTTTATACACTTTACAATTAAACTCAACGAAGTAGAGGAACCGAATACGGGCAGGATTACCCTCATCGAAGTAGAGGAACCGAACACATGAGGAATTACCCGAGGAGCCGAATACGGGCGAGATTACCCTCACCGAAGTAGAGGAACCAAAAACGGGTGGGATTACCCTCTCACCGAAGTAGAGGAACCGAATACGAGTGAGATTACTAGCCTGATTAGACTGTGTAGAACTAATGTTTTGATATAATAATTGAAAAATGTTTTGGACTAATTTGAAAAGAATTTAAAACTTGTTTTTAAGTCCAAACAACTTGAATTTATGTTTGAGGTATTTTGAAAGGTTTTTGGCAAAGATTTTTCATGTTTTAATAGCCAAACTTGTGATTTCACGTTACCAGTATCGATACGGTAAACCCCCGTACCGATACCTTTTTGCCCCAGTTTGGCCACTGTCAAAACCCGTATCGATACAGGCCCCTACCATATCGATACGGACCGGGATCGTTTCGATACGCCAGGTAAGCGTACCGATCCCTGTTCAACCACCCCAATGGCTATTTCCCAATGGCTATTCAAATATGGACTCGTACCGATACGCTCTCAAGCGTATCGATACGCCTATGCTGGCAAGAGCCCAACGACTATTTCCTCAAGAAGGTTGTATCGATACCGTTCCACGTGTATCGATACTAGTAGCTGCAAAACAACATTTATGAAGGGAAATAAAGTCCTCAACGGCTCCAATTCATCCCCAACGGCTAGTAACGGCTACAAACTCATTTGGGAGTATAAAAGGGACCTCCAAGCATCAAGAGAAGGCTAATGCTCATATTGTCAAACATCAAATGATCAAAGATTGTCTTAGCACTTAAATTGTCAATTCTTGTATAGACAAACACTAGTGAGCCAAAATTGTCAAATTTTCTCAAGTGTTTTAGGTTTTGGGTGAGTGCTTAATTGTGCAAACAAACACCTATTAGGGGGTTTAAGTTTGCTTTATTGTTTCTCTTTGAAAAGAGGGTTTTGATCAAGGCTTTGGGTAGAAGCTTGATCGGTTGTAAGGGTTTCCTCCTAATCATAGAAAAGGGGACGAATCAATTAGTGGATTGATTGTGAAATCCTTAGTGGGGAGCTAAGGTAGTGGATGTAGGTGCTTGTTAGAAGGCCGAACCACTATAAATCATTGTGTCTTTTTATATTCTAGCTTCCACAACCCTTCCACCCAAAAATTCACCTCTCCACCACTTGGTGAGCAATATTGGTTGATCGAATCGAGCCCCACTCAACTCAACAATTGGTATCAGAGCTTGGCTCAATCGAAGAGGATTAACATCCTATTGAGAAGATCCGGCAAGCTTGATCACTATTTCATCAACCCGCTCAAATGGCACAATCAATCGACAAACCGCTTTTCTTTGACGGAAATCACTATGCCCATTGGAAGACAAAGATGAAGTTCTTCATCAAATCAAAAGATTACAAAATATGGGATGTAGTTGAAGATGGTCCGTTCGTGCCTCAAAGAAGCAAAGCGGAGTGGAGTGCCGACGATCGCAAGAAGATGGAGCTAAATTGCAAAGCCTTGCACATTCTATTTTGTGCATTCGGTCCATCCATCTATGAGAAGATGTCTTCTTGTGAGAGTGCCAATGAGGTATGGGACAAGCTTGAAGTCACATACGAGGGAACCAATGAAGTCAAGGAGACCAAAATTGGGCTCCTAACCTTAGAGTATGAGAACTTCAAAATGGATCCGGAAGAGAACATCGAGAAGATGTTTGATAGGTTCTCCACCATCACCAATGGTCTCAAAGGATATGGAGAAGTCATCCCGGAGGAAAAGCTTGTTCGAAAGCTCATCTACTCACTTCCCGAGTCTTGGGACTCAAAGAGGACCGCCATCATCGAAGCCAAAAATTTGAAGACTTTGAAGCTTGATGAACTCATGGGGTCACTCCTTACTCATCAAATCATGAAGAAGAACAAGGAGGATGAGAAGAATAGGGAAGAAATTAGAGCTATGGGAGAGAAGAAAATCAAAGGGCTTGGCATCAATGCTAGTGCCATGGCTCTCAAATCCTCCACTTGCCATCATGTCTACTCAAGTGAAGAGGAGGATGAAGATGAAGAGATAGTTCATCTCTTCAAGAAGTGTGCCCCGTTCATGAAGAAAGCCTTGAGAGAGCTTGAACGAGAACCTAAAAGAAAGGAGAGGGCAAGCACTTCTAGCCATAAGAAGAAGGCATATGTGGCTACTTGGAGTGATGAAGACTCCACCGACGATGAACAAGCCAACCTTTGCCTTATGGCCATCGAAGAAGATTCAAGGGTAACTTCTAATTCATCTACCTCATGTTCTTATTCCTTTGATGAATTACAAGATGCCTATGATGATTTGGTTTTAGATTTTAAAAGCCACATTTTGAAAAACAATAAATTGATTTCAAAGTTAAAAATTCAAAATGATTTGCTTTCTAAAACCAAACTTGAACTTGAAGCAAAACTTGAAGAGTTTGAATTAAAATGTTTTGATTTACAAAAATTGCTTCAAAATGTTCAAGAAGAAAAAGATTTGATTTCCAAAGAGCTTGAAAAGAAAAACAATTTTGGAAAATCAAATTTTTATGTTAGACAATCTAGTGCCCCTAGATTTATAAAAGGTAAATGTTTTAGAAGTGTTTCGGTCCCAAAAGGACTAACCACTTCAATTAAAAAGGATGACATTGAAAAATGGATTCCTAAGGGGACTAAAATTTGCACTACTAACGTTCATGGATCCAAAGCAATTTGGATACCAAAAATTACTTGATTGTCTATTGCTAGGTGTGATGGAGGTGAACAACAAGTCAAAAATTGAGGGGGAGCTCCATACACACAAAGAAGAGCACTTGAAGAAGGAAGGCTTCACATCCTACCTTGAGTTCAAGTGTTGGTAAAAATCTAGTTGTTTTAGCATTTATTTGTTTTATTTTTAGTTTATTCAACTAGATGATCATAAATATTGGACTAACATTTTTAATGATGCTTTGAGAAAGGGGGAGCCATTTTAAAACCAAAATTCTTATTTTCATCAAATTTTTTTCTCTATTTTTATTTTGAACTTAATGTTTAAATTCTTTTTGATATAACAAAAAGGAGGAGAGGTTTGGAAAATTGAATTTTCAAATGAATAAGGGGAAGCTTTATTTGATTTCATTCATTTAATCTCTTATTCACGTTTTTAAAGTTTAAGGGGGAGAATCCCAAACAATTTTTCAAGTTAGTTTTATTATATCAAAAAGGGGGAGATTGTAGAACTAATGTTTTGATATAATAATTGAAAAATATTTTGGACTAATTTGAAAAGAATTTAAAACTTGTTTTTAAGTCCAAACAACTTGAATTTATGTTTGAGGTATTTTGAAAGGTTTTTGGCAAAGATTTTTCATGTTTTTAATAGCCAAACTTGTGATTTCACGTTACCAGTATCGATACGGTAAACCCCCGTACCGATACCTTTTTGCCCCAGTTTGGCCACTGTCAAAACCCGTATCGATACAGGCCCCTGCCGTATCGATACGGACCGGGATCGTTTTGATACGCCAGGTAAGCGTACCGATCCCTATTCAACCACCCCAACGGCTATTTCCCAACGGCTATTCAAATATGGACCCATATCGATACGCCCTCAAGCGTATCGATACGCCTATGCTGGCAAGAGCCCAAGGGCTATTTCCTCAAGAAGGCTGTATCGATACCGTTCCACGTGTATCGATACTAGTAGTTGCAGAACAGCATTTATGAAGGGAAATAAAGTCCTCAACGGCTCCAATTCATCCCCAACGGCTAGTAACGGCTACAAACTCATTTGGGAGTATAAAAGGGACCTCCAAGCATCAAGAGAAGGCTAATGCTCATATTGTGAAACATCAAATGATCAAAGATTGTCTTAGCACTTAAATTGTCAATTCTTGTATAGACAAACACTAGTGAGCCAAAATTGTCAAATTTGCTCAAGTGTTTTAGGTTTTGGGTGAGTGCTTAATTGTGCAAACAAACACCTATTAGAGGGTTTAAGTTTGCTTTATTGTTTCTCTTTGAAAAGAGGGTTTTGATCAAGGCTTTGGGTAGAAGCTTGATCGGTTGTAAGGGTTTCCTCCTAATCCTAGAAAAGGGGACGAATCAATTAGTGGATTGATTGTGAAATCCTTAGTGGGGGGCTAAGGTAGTGGATGTAGGTGCTTGTTAGAAGGTCGAACCACTATAAATCATTGTGTCTTTTTATATTCTAGCTTCCACAACCCTTCCACCCAAAAATTCACCTCTCCACCACTTGGTGAGCAATATTGGTTGATCGAATCGAGCCCCGCTCAACTCAACAGACTAAAGCTAAGGAGACCTTCAATAATATCCAGGGTGCAATTTAGCTTTAAATTAGTAAAGTAGGAATCAACTTATGTACATATTTTCTACTCATCTCATTGAAGTCATGCCCACAACCATGACTGCGGGCACCAATTGAAATAGGGGTCGTTCGTAATACTTTAATTTCTTACCACATCATCAATAACACCATACAATTTTTCAACATTAAATTCACTTTTGAATCGAATCTCTTATATATATGTTTTTGTTAACTAAGGTTTTAACTGGTATTCAGAAATAACCGACTTATCATTTAATTTACAGATCTCAGAAATTTATGTTATATAGTTCTTAATTTTGTCACAAGGGTCCTTATCAATATTCTTATATTATATTTTACTTCATTTGATATTTCATGCATCAACTATTATTCTATTAATTAACATGTTCGTTAGTTCACAAAAAGTAGTGGGTATTACCTCGATTCCGAGCTATGTAGGTCGGCCTTCGAAGCTTCAATCGATCGTTCTCGAGCTCGAATTTAACGTCCCTCATTACCTCGGATACATGGCAAAACAATTTAAATCATAAACAAAACTTAAACACGAGAATCAAATTTATCTAGAAAGTCAAATGCTGATTAACAGCTTATCGGGTTTGAATTTGACGAAACAGACTTCAAAAACGAACTCAAGACGTTGAAAAACATAAAATAAGGTTTTTTTTAGAAAAAGTCAACTTTTTGTCAAAGTCAACGTTGGCGTCAACAGCCAGGTAACGCTGACGCCATGCTATCGTCACTGGTCCATTGGTTTGACTCGGTGAGTTGACTCACAGGGTTGACTCGGGTGAGTTCACTCACTGAGATGACTCAGGCGAGTTGACTCACTAAGTTGACTCGTGTGGGTTGACTCGGTTAATAGGTCAAACTCAGGTCGGGTTCAGGTCAACTCAGGTCAGGTTTAGGTCAACTCAGGTCGAATTTACCAATAGCCCTAGACCGATTTGGTCTGGTCTTGTTCAGGCAGCTCGATCTACGAGTCAGGCCGGGTCTAGGCTGGCCGGTTCAACGATCATCATCCAGGTCGGCCAGGAATCACCCCAAACAGCGCGTGAAGCCCACGCGCGGCCAAGAATAGTCGGAAAAGGTCTAAAATGCACCGGTTTTTCTAGATCTATGCTCAAACACTAACTTATCATGCAAAAAATCCACCTATTCTCATCTACTTATACCAAAATGATCCAGGAACGATCAACCTAGTATTGCTCCGACGGGGTGCAAAACGGTGGCGAACTAACGACCGAAGGTATGGGTTTTGATCGGCTCAGCACGACAAAGGCAGCGGTGGTGCTGGACTGTCAAATGGATAGCCACGGTGACTGAAAATGAACAAAACCTGAAAGGGTTTAACCCTAGGTTCAACGAACCTAAATCCCTTGATTGCCGGCGATTACAGTGGCAGCTGAGCGCGTGGCTTGAGAGGTTTTGGTCGGAGCAAAGTGGCGATCACTGAAGTGATGACGGTCATCAAAAATCTAGGGGGACTAGATATTTTTACATAAAAATTTGATTTTCCAAAATTGTTTTTCTTTTCAAGCTCTTTGGAAATCAAATATTTTTCTTCTTGAACTTTATGAAGCAAATTTTGTAAATCAACACATTTTTGTTCCAACTCATTGAGTTTTGCTTCAAGTTCAATTTTGGTTTTAGAAATCATATCATTTTGAATTTTCAAATTTGAAACAATTTTCTTATTTTTCAAAATGTGATTTTTAAACTCTAAAACCAAATCATCATAGGCATCTTGTAATTCATCAAAGGAATATGAACATGAAGTAGATGAATTAGAAGTTACCCTTGAATCTTCTTCGATGGCCATAAGGCAAAGGTTGGCTTGTTCATCGTTAGTGGAGTCTTCATTACTCCATGTAGACACATATGCCCTCTTCTTATGGCTTGAAGTCCTTGCCCTCTTCTTCTTCATTGATTCACGGTCGAAATCTTTCAATGCTTTCTTTATGAATGGAGCACACTTCTTGAAGAGATGAACTATCTCTTCTTCTTCATCCTCTTCCTCGCTTATATCAACATGGTTGCACTTGGAGGTTTTGAGGGAAATGACATTCGCATGGATGCCTAGCTCCATGATCTTCTTCTTCCCTATCTTTCTTATCTCTTCCTTCTTCTTCTCTTCTTCTTTATCTTTCTTCATGATTTGGTGAGTGAGAAGTGACCCCATGAGTTCATCAAGCTTCAAGGTCTTCAAATTCTTAGCTTCGATGATGGCGGTCCTTTTTGAGTCCCATGACTCGGGAAGAGAATAGATAAGCTTTCGGACAAGCTTTTCTTCCGGAAAGACTTCTCCATAGCCTTTGAGTCCGTTAGTGAGGGTGGAGAATCGATGGAACATCTTCTCAATGTCCTCTTCCGGATCCATCTTGAAGTTTTCATACTCTAGGTTGAGGAGGCCGATCTTGGTCTCCTTTACTTTGTTTGTTCCCTCGTATGTAACTTCGAGCTTGTCCCAAACTTCCTTGGCACTCTCGCAAGAAGACATCTTCTCGTAGATGTTGAGGTTAAGTGCACAAAAGATGAAGTACAAAGCCTTGCAATTTAGCTCTATCTTCTTACGATCGTCGGCACTCCACTCCGCCTTGCTTCCTTTTGGTACGAACGGGCCATCTTCAATGATATCTCAAAGCTTGTAGTCTTTGGATTTGACAAAGAACATCATCCTCGTCTTTCAATATGCATAATTTGTCTCATCAAAGAAAGGTGGCTTGTCGATTAATTGTGCCATTGAGCCAGTTGTTTGAAATGTTGATCGAGCTTGCTGGATCGCCTCAATAGGGTGTTAATCCTCTTCAATTGAGCCAGGATCTGATACCAATTGTTGGGATTTGTGTGCTCGATTTTCATCAACCGTTCTAGCTTGCCAAGTGTGGAGAAGTTGGATTTTTGGGTGTTTTAGTGGAAGGTGAAAGATAGACAATAAACACAAGGATTTATAGTGGTTCGACCTTCTAACAAGCACCTACATTTACTTCCTTAGCTCCCCACTAAGGATTTCAACAAATTCACTCTTGAATTTCTTCTCGTTTTCTAGGCTAATGAGGCAACCTTTACAGATTCAAAGCTTTCTAACCCAAAGCTTGAGTAAACCCTATTTACAAGAGAAACTATAAAGCAAACTTGAAATCCCTCTAATAGGTAATTATTTGCACTATTTAGCTTTCACCCAAAACCTAAACACTTTAGCAAATTTGAAAATGTTTAGCTCACTAGTGTTGTCTATACAAGAAAATGAACAATTAAGCTCTAAGACAATTTCTTGATCATTATGTTGTTGACAATTGAAGCATTAGTCTTCTCTTGATGCTTGGAGGTCCCTTTTACACTACCAATTGAGTTTATATTCGTTGAGGACCGTTGGAGTTGTTTTGGAGCCGTTGGAGACTTTATTTCTCACCATAAATGCAGTTCTGGTGATGTCCGTTTCGAAATAGGCGACCCCGTTTCGAAACGACCTTCTTCAGAACTAGCCGTTGGGGTCTGATGCAGCAAGCCATATCGAAACGCCTCTAGCCATTTCGAAACTCCCTTGATCCGTATCAGAACGGTAGCAACCTCATTTCAGAACGAGTGACAATTGAGCTGCAATATAAAATGTCGTTGGGAAAATAGCCATTGGGGAGATTTTGACCGTTAGGCGTATAAAAAAATCAAAGGGGTGTTTCGAAAAGAAAGCCTTCCATAACGAAACAGGCAAGCCCTGTTTCTGTACGGGTTTTGGCAGTTTCAAAATGTTTCGATACATGTCTCTCTATTTCGAAACGGGTACCTTGAAAACCCTGGCTTGGCTACTTAAAACGTTTCAAACCTTTCCAAAAACCATTTAAGACTTCCACAAACTTATTTTCAAGTTTTTTAGACTTAAAGACATTTTTGAAATCTTTTCAATTTAGTCCAAAACTATTTTTCAATTATTATATCAAAACATTAGTTATTCAACAAGTCACAGGTTCAATACCCCTTGACCACAAGATTTCATTTTCCTTCTCTCTTTTTTCTTCCATTCATTTCATTATTTTTCCTTAAACTTCTTATTTATAAATATATTTTAAATGTCATTTTATTAGGGTGTTACATAATGAACTTGCAGTTGCTAGACTTAAAGAACCAACACCAATCTTAGTTTCATCACGATTTGTCCACCAGATCCCCTATTCCTTCCTCGACGGTACACCGTACTCCCAACAATTATGTACTTATTTTTCCAGTTGATGACATCGATCTAGAAGTCCTCAAAGGTCAATTCCAACGTTGGTTCGATCTAGGGATGGCAATGGATCGGATTTGGATCGGATTGTATAAAATCCAAGTCAGAATCTGTTACAATCGGACTCGGATATTTTTTTCGGATATAGATTCGGATTTTTTTCAAACGGATTTGGATCAGATTGTTTTTGGATTGGATTTTTTCGGATCGAATTCAGATTTGTTTCAATCGCATTTAGATCAGAGTTTTTGGATTCGGATTAAATTGTCATCCCTAGTCTTGACCCAAGTCTGAGGGGTAGATTCACGAATTTTAGCGTCTTTAGGGTATATTGTTTTTTGACCCTCTAATAATTTTATTTTAGTGCAAATCAGTCCATAATTTTGTATATTTAATTTCTTACGCATTTAATTTATGTTATTTAATTCTACACTTGTTCATTTTTATCTCTTATTTGTTGATTACATTTAATTTTTTGTGTTTATTGTTTATGCTTTTAATTTGCATTCTATTTTAATTCATTATTTTAGCATAATATATCATAACTTTATCTATCGAGTGCACATCACTTACTATTTCATTCACTAATTTTCTTAATTTTTAGTAATTAATTGATATTTACATTTATTTGTTTCTCTATTGTATTTATTTTATTGTTTGTTTATCTGTGACTTGATCTTGCATTTGTTTTTTTCATATTTATTTATACATACATATGGTATAAATAGATATATTACACTATATTAAGGTTAATTAATATATATAAATCATAATAAATATTATTATTATTTAACTTACATTCTTAAGACATTTATATTTTTATTATCACTTTTAATATATATATATATAAAGTTAAATTTATTTTTACTATTATTCCAAATTACTTAATATATACATTTATGTTTTCATTTAAAAAATATATGTAGTTATGTTTCTTTTAATGTATTTAATTTAATTTTTTACTTTATTTATGTTGTTTTCTTGTTTTAATGTAAATATTATACATGATAGTTTGTTTTAAGGAGTTAAAAGTCCTAAATATTTTGATTCGGACTCGGATATGGATCAGATTCAGATTGGGATCGCATCTTGGCATGATCCATATCCAACTCATCTCCTATTAGGACTCGGACATTTTACTCGAATTCGAATTCGAATTTTTTTTAATTGAATATGAATCGAATAAATTCCTTCGGATCGAATCGGATTCGGATCAAATTGCCATCCCTAGTTCGATCACCATATAAAAAAGTTACCTTACTGTTAAATTTATCAATATGGTTTACCCTTTTAGTTACAGAGAATTACGGTTGCTCCATCCTTGTTGTTTCGAAGTTGGTTGCTGCTATAAAAAGCGGAAAAAATAGAGGAAATTAGTGGAGGAAAATAAAAACTTTTAGAAAGTGATATAAATACAAAGAAAGAAAAAGTATAAAAAAAATTAAAAGGGCAGATATGGGCAAGGATGAATGGTCCAAAAGGCTTAATGGTAGTAGCTTTTTCAATCCATGTAATTGGTTTGATTTGAAGAATTAAAGGAGAAATAGAAGAAAAAAAGATGGACAAAATTGATAGATTATTAAAATTATGTGGGTTAATTTTTTAGAATTAGGAATAAATTAAAATAAGTGTAGAACTTGAGGGTTAATTATGTAATTATATCAATCCATATTAACTGCAATGTCATCGACCGTTAAATTTTTAATAGCGTTGGATCAATTTATTACTTTTCTAAGTCGAGGGACCAGTTTGTAATGAGTTGTCTCACCATTTTTTAGATGTTTTATTTTAAAATTTTATAACTGAGTTAAATAAAAGATCAAGAAAAAAATTCAAATAATATATAATTTATAGAATATATGAATTAAACCAAATTTCAACATGGTGGATTTCTCATCAGGATTCTAAACAACACGATTTTAAAGTTTGAACACAGAAATTTCCACACCCAAAAAATCGAAAAAGTATTCAGTCTGAAAACTAACCCTGGAAAATCCACAAAAGATGCAACCTAGAAAGTCAACTGTTTGTGTATTAAGGACCACAAAAGAATTTCAGACTCTTCATTAATTCTAAAGTCTAAAGTATAAACCAAAGCAAGCAGCATTTCAAACCTCAAAATTTCTTAACCAAAGAAGTTTTTTTTTCCCTTCTCATTTCCACAAGACTTTGTCCTGATTGACTCGATTAACTTGCATTGCACACATATCTTTAATGGATGAATCTCTCAAAAAGAATTTTTTGCATACACAAAATCTCAAAATCGAAACTTGCTTAAGTGACAATAAGTTACTTACCACTTGAATCGACCGATGTGAAAACCAAAGAAGTCTTTAAAAACTGAAGATGAAGTTTGTATCGACAGTCCCTAAATTATTGCAAATTAAAAACTTAGGTTTATCATGGGAGAAGGATGTAATAAATATTAGAATAAAGTACTTGAATTGTCACTCAATTTTTAGGGCATTAACATTTTGGTTGTTCAAAATAAAATATTTTCAATTTAATCATCGCCATTGAGGAAATTTATCACTTTGATTATCCAAGTGGTAAACCTCAAACTACAATTAACGTTTTGGTCACCTAAACACTTTTTTTAAAATATTTTAGTCGAACAACGACTCACGATTTGGTTCATGGTTTAATAATAAATTAACTTCAATATTTAGTAATATTTAGCCACTCGCATGGTTAGTTTGGTAATATACATATAGATTTATTTTGAGCAGGTGTTGTTTTCACTTGAGTTTTACTCATCTTTCTAATTTCAAGTTTTTTTTTTGGTAAACTATACTAATGACCACCGAACTATGGAGTTGATGTCGATTTGACTATTATATTTTCAATTTTGTCAAATATACCACTTAACTATTTAAATGGTTCCAATTAAGCCACTCGCCGTTAAAAAAAACGAAAAAGTTGACGGAACTGTTAAAATAATTGGTATAATTACACATTTGGTCCTTTATATTTATACAATATATCAATTTAGTTCTAATTTTAATATAATAAAATAAATTAATTATTCAATAAGATAGTGACACGTGTCACCACCTTATTGGAAGTCTTTAATTATTTTTATTTAATTTATTTAATTAATTTTCCACCTCCAATGACGTGGTGACACGTGTCACCCAATTGGAGGTGGAAAATTAATTGAGGAACAAAACAACCCCATCATGGATTGAACCTGTGACCTTGGAGAAACCAATGTTTGTGCTTGCCACTAAACCAAGCACACTTTTGTGCTATGGGGTACAACATTCAATATATGTTTTTATTGATTGTTAGTGCCCAGAAAAATGAAAGAAAAGAATTTGCACTTGCATGGATTCGGACCAGGGACCTTAAGATGCATAGCCCAAGTGCTTGCCACTGCACCAAGTGACCACTTTGTGATATGTTGTACAACATTTAATATATGTATTATATAATTTTTAATGCTTGGAAAAAGAAGAAAATGTAATTTTAAGAAACTCGAACATAATATTCTTATGATTCATAAAAACTTTGCCTGTTCAAGGGATTGAAAGAAAATGTGTTACAAAAAAAAAAAGAGAGAAAATAACAATCATTATGGCATAAGAAAGGTTGACGATGGTAGAGATCTTATACTTGGTTAAATCACTCAATGCATCCCCTCTAGTTTTATTTCAAGACATTTACGCCTGCTTGGCATGAATGATGGATTTTTTTAATCTAATGGTTAATCTACAAAGTAAGAAAGTAGTGATGAATCTTAACCGTTTGATTAACAAAATTTCCATCCTTACTGCTTTCCATACTTCAAACCAAGCAAAGCGTCAATCCACCCCCTCTATATATACTGGCAAGTAAAACTATAAACACCATTATGAATATGATGCAGCATAACTATTAACATCATATTAACAAATAGCTAACAAAATTAAAAATATCCTTAAAACCCCACAGCAGGATGACAGAAGAGTGAGCATTAAGAAAATTTGCAGCAGAACAAGGATTGCATTACAAGTTAAAACCAAATTTGCCAAGATGAAGAACAAGACCAGAACAAATATATAAAGGATCAGACGGATGCTGGTAGACTACAAAAGACGACAAGTATTTTACCAAATCATAAGAAGAAAGCTTGGCAAATAATAATGGAACTTATATTAACCAAGGAACAGTCATAGAAGCAGGAGGAATGAAAGTAGCATGCATCATGCATGCAGTAAAAACAGTTTAAAACAAAAACCATGCCTGCTTGAAGATGGTACTGGCACCAGATCCTTCCAACCCAAATAATAGCAACTTCTGTACCCTTCCCTGATCCAGATACTCAGGCACTGTCCTCCCTGAAAAGGTAGTTGGATCTTCTTGCGGCCCATGAGGATTCACAGGTGGTACAGGCAGCGAAAACAACGAACAACAGAAACGTGTAAAAGCCTGCCTACCAAAAATCAAAATCTACTGAATAAAAAATCAATTCATTGGCTGATTGGATTCTAGAACTTATATTTAATGTAAAGATTACAAGAGAACCTTTTCCCATATCTTTCCCTTGATGTTATTTTGACCTTCTTCCTCATAAGATCCATCTTCGTATAGCCAGAAATGAGTATCCCTGGGGCATTGTACCTTTGCCAGCTGAAATAAAATTAAAGTAAAAATCGAACCAAAATCATTATACAAAGTAGTGTGTCTGCTGAAAGGAGAAGAAACCAACTGCACTCATCAGAATGAGGAGTCGTCCTTTAGAGACTAGGGAAATAATGAACTGAAGAAATGCTATCCACCATCTTATATAAGGCTATAATCACAGGCACAACGAGTTCAGGCCCAGCCCTTTAGTTAAGGTACAAATTTCCATAAAGAGGCACAAAGAGGAAGCAAAAGCATGTAGCAGTTTACGATAGTCAAGCTGTTGCTTGACAACCTTAGGGTTTTGCACTTAATAGCAAATCTGCCTTAAATATTTCTAACGACTAGCAAAGGCCAAAGGGATGTATAGACACATCTTTCTCAACACTAACAAAAATGTAAAACTCTGCATAGCATCTAATTAGTCAGAAAACAGCCATTACATTAGAGAACTAAGGTGTGAGACAACAATACTCACTCTGCCCAAACTTGCATGTCACTAAGTATATTCATCATTATATGTAGAACACATACAATTGTGATATGGTTGGTAAAAATTTCATCTTTATAGGGAATGTATTAGTTATTAGGAAGGCAATAAGTATTAAAACAACTTACAATATATGGAATAGTGAAATCGGAATTTCTAGTTCATACCAAGAGAACACAAGTTTAGGATGAAAAGTCTCAACTATCTTCTAATTTTTAACCATGATTCTGTAAATAATTTTTTACACCGTCATGCACCAAGCTAAGACCAAAAAACTGCATCAGTGATCTTCTTCCATGTAGAACTGACCTTAAAAATGACTTGGCACCAAAATAAAAGTGTTGTGATAAAGTAAAACCCCTTATTTTCAAATATAGATTGAATCATAATAGATATTTTCACTAAAGGGGATGACAAAGGGCGGGTCCTCATAAGAGTGAAAAAAGTTTCAGGTCAATAACATGGGCTTTAGAACGGTTTCTCGTATAGCATTGATAAACAGCTCGATTTAGAAAGCTAACAGTGATCATTTATAGCAAACCGAAGTTAGTTTCACATCTCCCGGTTTCCATTTTGAAGAAGAGAAGTTTTCTGTCCCTTTGTCCCACTAAACTCCAGAAATCTTTATACTACTACCAGACATAAATGAAAGATACATAACCTTGCCCGCATAATCTTTTTTTCTGACAAACATCATCATATATAACAGAGGGCATGTAATAGGAAGGAAAAAGAAGTAACTGAAATACCTTCAACACTCTATGCTCGATCTTCGTAATTTCCCGGCCATTGATGTAAACCCTTGTATTCCCATTGCTAGCATCCTTTTTCAGCTTATCGTCAATATTCAACTTATAACTAATTATCCTGTCAGGTTTTTCCCCTTCCTGAAATCCAATTCAAAGTTCAAACACATGAACTAATACTAATAGTAATGATAATCTATTGGGAATCCAGAAATTTACCTTTCCCCACAATCCAGAATCCTTATCATACCAGTACCTGCCAGGCTTCAACTTCTGAGGTGGTAGCGCGCACCCTAAAAGCTCAGCCAATTCTTCATGATTCAATTGTCTCCCATTAACAACCAACTGCTCAGGCCTCAATTGATTGGCAGCACACTCCTTCTCAGCCTTCATTATTTGCTTAACCTCCAAAACACTACAAAGTTTACTCAAAACCCTGGAACTTTTCCCAAGTCTAGGCCTGTTGGACTCATCAATTGGCTTCCCTATGCAACTTACGCACTTCCTTCCTTCAGGCATAGACCCCATGGCCTTGAGCAAGCAATTGCTACAATACCTCGCATCGCACACCAAACACGCCTCTCTTTCCTTCAATCTACTCCGTTTCTCCAGAATTTTGGAAGTCGGTTGTTTCACCAGAATTTTGGTACCAACGGTGCATGAGTATTGGAAGTCGGTTGTTTCACCAGAATTTTGGTCGAATTTTTTCAGCATGGAGTTCACTGATTGGATACGCTGCAACCTGCAGCCTCTTTATACGTTTGCCCCTACAATTGTGAACTGGCCTCTCTTCTTTGGAGCGTTACTTTGACTAATTTGGAAGGAAAGGAACCAGTTGGTTTTCACCCCTGAGGTTACTTGGAGTGTGCCGATTGTGGAGAGGTGTCGTAATGTGGTGCAAGAATGTGAGCAGGTGAGATCCATGCACTCTCGGTTGGGGACAACAATCGCTCCAGAACGCATGGGCTCGGAACGATGGATGGCTCCATCCCCAGGGTGGGTCAAGATCAATTCAGATGGGACTAGAGTTCAGTCGGATGGTCAGACGGCGTGTGGAGGTGTGATTCGGAATGATAAAGGTGAGTGGCTATTAGGTTATTCCAGGTTCATTGGGATTTGTTCGGTCCTTGATTCAGAGTTTTGGGTTGTGTTGGAAGGTCTCAAACAAGCTTGGGGAAAAGGTTATAGACGTGTTATCGTGGAGATTGATAATAAGGAAGCCGTTGGGCTTCTAAATACGCCGGCTAGGGTCGTTGGGGATCATTCGCTCGTTTATCATATCCAGATGATATTGTTAATGGATTGGGATATTTGGTTCCATTGCGTGTCACGCAAGGTTAATGGTGTGGGTGATAGCTTAGCGAAATATGGTTTGAATTGTGTGAGTGGGGTGACTGTTTTTTGCCAACCTCCAGATTTTGTGTTAGATGCTTTCCATTCAGACATTAGGGATGACGTTTGATGTTAGACTTTATGTAGGTTACCGGGTGCACTCTTTTTCCTCCAATTTAAGTTAGAGAAGTTTTCTAACGAGGTGCCCGGATAACCATTTTTTTTCATTCAAAAAAATACTTATATTTTTATTGTAAAAAAATACTTATATTTTTAACTTTTAATTAACTTGATTTAAATTTTATTGAACGTTATCAATTGAGTTAATATCAATCAATTATAGGTTAAAATATGCGTACATTAAGTAGTTATAAGTTATAACAATGTATTGGATTTTGGTCTAATCAACAATCATCATTACATGGTTAAAGCATCACTAAGTAGTCAAAGGAGAAGTATATACTTATTCTCATTTATTTAGCTTATTGTACCAATACAATATGAAGTGCTAATTATTGTTTGATTTTAAAATATGCTACTATTACTTTTAAAATATAAAACATATAATCATTATAGGTTAAAACATGTGTACATTAAGATGTGTTTAGATATCCCAAAATAATTTACTAATATTATTGGGTAATAATTATAAGAAATACTCCATATTGGATTTAGTGAAATGTATCAATTAGGGCATTTCCAACCTTCACCGACACTATAACACTATTTTGATGTTAAAAATAATATAAAAATTATAAAAAGTGAAAAAGTAAAGTTAGTGTAAACTACACTAAAATGGTGTAAACCAAAATATTTTAATATTATTTCAACATTATATTAAATCATATTCATCCATTTATTTAATGTATAGTTTCATTATAAATTTCATTATACAATTTAAGTTGAAGTGAGTAAAATTTTAAGTTTCAATTTGAAATGTAATGAAAAATCATAACAATTAAAGTTGCAACCTAAAATGTTACCCTTACATATAACATTTTAGTTTTAAAACCTAAACTTGAAATATTACCCAAAATAATAACAATTTAGTACAATTTTAAGTTTTAACATAAAATATTATACAAAATCATAAGGATTTAAGTTACAAACTGAAATATTACTAATTTAAGTTACAACCTAAAATGTTGCCAATACATATAACATTTTAGTTTGGAAAACCTAAACCTCAAATATTACCCGCAACTGAAATTGTTACTAATATATATAACATTTTAAGTTGGTAACGGGTAAATAATATGGTTAGCTTTTAAAATTAAAAGAATATATAAAAAGATTTGGTGTTGCTACAGTACCGCACCATATATACTGTAACAACACTAAAATGGTGGCATGAAGATTTGTAATTTGGTGTTGGGTTAGAGAAAACACAGTGCTAAAAAATACACCGTAAAGGTTGAAGATCCTCTTACAATAATAAAAATTCTCAACCTCTTATGAAAATTAAGGTGCTCTAATTACATTTGGATTTAGTGAAATATACCAATTACAATAATAAGCAAACATGCCTACACTTGAATCTAATTATAAGTGACTTTTCGAGAGGAAAAAGAAAACGCAAGTTTTTGTGGGCAAACTGTTGAAACATGAATGTAAAGTAATTGGACCTTTTACAGTGAAATTGACGTTTACAAGACCACGGGCCATTAGGTTTACTAAAGTCATTGGGACAGGCCAGGCATTGTGGCTAGTGGACTGTCAAACTTGAAGAAATTCACAATTAAACTTTGCTTTGGTACTCACTACATGTAATATTGAAGAGTTGGTTCGGGAGCATGGCATTGGCAGCATCAACCTAACATGGATATGGAACACAAGCAACATAAATGTAGGTAAACCAAGAGCATGGCAGCATCTACCAAACATGTTGCCGAATTCACTAAATAGAAGAGGAACATTGCCTTTTGTAACTCATCCATGCATCTATCATACAATTAGACTAAATTTTGGCATCCAAGGAAAAGATGCATGATTCATCAAACAAAACTAACACAAATTTAAATCACTTAACTGCTAATGGACACATTTTCCAAGCTATCCAAAATGGTACACACACTATGCCAAGCTATCCAAAATGGTACACACACTATGCCAAGCTATCCAAAATGGTACACACACTATGCCAAGCTATCCAAAACTATGTTAATTGGACTAATTCAAAGATGAGCGTCGGGTACAAATATATATGTCCAATACATGCATACTATTATGTGTTAGACAAGATTGTCAGTCATAGGTGATCGAAGAAACATAGATCAACGAATGTAATTCATTCTTCAACTCATATAAATACCCTAACAACAAATACTTCAAAGAAAATCCCCCACATACAAATAAGGCCACCAGTACTATTCAAAATGCAACTACAAAGTTTAGAGTAAAGATAAAGCAAGCATACACACAGTAACTTCAAGCACCCAATTCTTCCATAATTATTTTTAGGAACTATTTAAGGAAAGTTTGAACCAAAATAATTGGGCGGTAATCTTCACCATCATCACGGGTCCTTGTCTCAACTCGAAGGCACCTGAGGCCAAATATATATATATATATATATATATATGAGATTGCAAATAAAAAATTTATAAAAGGATATAACTGAAGTAAAAGCTAATAGAAATAAAAAAAATTGAAACTTCGAATATTATTTCTCTTTTTACCATAAAGTATGGTCACTCTGATACTCATCAGAGTAATAACACAAACATACAAAACAGCAAACCATATCAAGAGACAGCAAACCATATCAAGAGACCACAAATGAGACCCCTAAAAATCAGAGTTATCAATTAATAATAATAATAATAATAATAATAATAATAATAATAATAATAATAATAGCTTCCATCACCATTCCAAAAAGGTCGGAACAAAACAATCCACTGATCTATAATGTTTATGTTTTCAGATAAGCACCTCAGCTTAAATTTAATATGATTAAATCCATGTTGGTTGACCTTACAAGACTTATTCTTAAAGGTAGAATTTTGTTCCTTTTATTACAAACCAGTAGCTTCCTTGACTAACTAAGGATATCCAAATAGTTATTCTAATCACAAGGGAAAACTAACCTTGGTAAATTTGGCCAAGTAAGCCACTATTGGCTTAATAATTAGCATATAGGGGTTACTTGGCTGAAATTTGGCAAACTAGGCCAAAATCTACAGTGCCGTTGGGACCTGCTGCCGGCGAGGTCTGGACAACGCCTCCTCCTGCTGGCGAGGTCCTGTTGGAGGCAGGCCACAGCTCGCCTGCCATTGGCTCTCCCAGCCGGTCACCAGGGACCTCGCCAGCAGGAGGTGGCGTTGTCCAGACCTCGCCGGCAGCAGGTGGCGAGGTCCCAACGGCACTGTAGATTTTGGCCTAATTTGCCAAATTTCAGCCAAGTAACCCCTATATGCTAATTATTAAGCCAATAGTGGCTTACTTGGCCAAATTTACCACTAACCTTCATTTAGAGCACAGAAACACAACTAGATGAGCTTTCAAATGAAGCAGTGGTCATCATAGAGGTAGGGTCTGCATCCGCATAAAACTCCCCAGATTCGAAGCGCACACGGAATTTTAGGTACATAAATTTATTAGAATACGAAACTAAAGCCATTATGTTGTTGCCCAAATGAAACAGATCAGGAAAGTATGCAGCAATGAATGAATCTCCAGTTGACCAGTTTACGGTGAACCATTTCTTATCAAACAAATGGTAAGCCCGGAGAGAACATACAAATTCCCCCTCTACATCAATGAGAAAATAGGCGACGTCGCCCAAGATCACAATTGATCTACTCCAGACTTCAAAATCGGGATCTAGGCATTCCCATGATCCATCATGGGGTCGGAAGGCGTAAAGAGAATGGTTGGAAGAGAAGTGCACCAGCATTCGAGATCGGGAAGAATCAAACAGAACTGGGTAAGATACAGATGTAGGATCCAAACCAGAAGCAACGGGAGGGGCCGCCAATTTATCCCAACAATTTAGATCGATATCGAAAACTTCGGCAAATTGACGTGAAGTTGTTGACCCGAAGACGTAAATCTTTCCTCCTGTAACAACAGCCGAGGGTGAAAAGCGCGGGGCCAACATAGGAATACCTTTCTTCCATTCAGGATCAGGGCTTGTACAATCAAAGTAGAAAACAGAGTTAACGGAGTGGTAATACCCACACTCTTTATCGGGACAACATGGATTCCCCGCGCATAACCCCCCAAGCACGTAAACGCAGCCGCGACAGGAAACGGCAGTTCCAAAATCACGAGCCTCTGGTGGCATCATACTGAGAGTCTCACTGATTTCTCCACTGTCCAGATTCAAAGTGTGCCACTCAACCCTGAAAATGTTTTCCCCATCCATCGGATCATTTTCAAAATCCATTTGATACCAAGCCGACGGACGTATCCAAGCGCGGAAAGGCAAGGCCTGCAGCACTCCATCTCCCCCTCCAACGCCAAGGTGTTTCCAGGAATTACTAGTTTCACGGCTCATCATTCTGCTTCGAACGCCAAGGGGATTCTCATCACTGTTGATGGCTGGCCAAAGATATAAAGAGAACAATTAGGGTTTCTAATGAAGTAAATGCTGAGTTGGATTCAAAGTTGGGTTGTTAGCCAAATTCCCAATGGCCCAACTGAAAAACAACCCTCTAACCAAACAAGATAAATCGTCCGCCATTGAGCATACCACAATTATATGGGATGAAAATCATCCCACCTTCCTAAAAAAACTACCCTTTCAATTATTTTCTCGAATACCCTTTTTTTGGTGTTGGCTTACAAATTCTGCTTTACCAAAACCTGAATTTTAATTGAGGGAATTTTGGGTTTTGGTAAACTGAATTTGTGGTTCCCTCAGAAAACCAGGGAAATAATTTAGAGTTGGTGTATTTTGGAAATTAATTTTTGGTGGTACTATTAATGCACTCTGTTTCCGAAAGAATTCCCTACCAAATCAATTGTAAGAGGAAGATGGGCAGTTGTTTTTCATCCCAATCATTGGAAATATTAACAATCATCTTCCTGGCATCACTTTTTGCCCTATTTTTTTTGTTTCCTCTTCTAGGCGGAAACTTATATGTTCAAAGTTTTCCTTGAAATACTTGAATCAGAATTTGAAATGGTAGCACTCAAAACTTGAGGGAAAGTAGACTGAGTTGGAAAAAAGAGACATGGTTTCACTCATTGAAAACAGGGGCTTCGGGCATTGGGGTTAGATAAATCTTATATGTAGTCTTTTATTAATATGCGATGGTAATGTTAATAATAAGTATATATTTGCATATGCATAACAGGAGTTTCTAGAATGGAAGGTAGCTAGGAGAGAGGAATTATCTGCATATCAGAAACAGATAGGAGAAGAATATGTTGGAAACGTGGAGAAGGAGTTGGAGAGGTGGCAAAATGTCCGGAAAGCTAAGAAAGCAAACAATGACATGAACCTACAAGAAACAATGGACAAAGAATTGGATAGCCATAGACTGGAGCATGGTCCAAAGAAGAGAAAGATACCTGGTGGAAACAGCAATGAAGAGGAGGAAGACGTGGAAGATATCAATGTTGGGGAGGATGATATGATGGATGATGTGTTGGATGTTGATGATAATAATGGGAGGAGGGCAGATGAGACGGCCAAAGCAGAGTCTGACAACACTAGTCCAGTCCCTAGGTCAGTTCAAACTTGTATTTTGTTTTTGTTGTAGCATTCATTTTGGTTGTTTCATCCTTAACCCATCACAAGCACTAGATTTGAGACGTTTTCCCGGACACAGCTACTAGTAACATAAGAAACATGTTATTTTCGCTTGTCAGTCTTACCAAAAATGAAGTTAAATTTACTTGATTAGTTACCAAGTTTAAACTTTACCATGTAATATACCACTCAAGAAAGCTTTAAGATACCAGAAGCTTTCTTTCTCGCGCCCATATCGTAGAATAAATAATGAAAAAAATCTAAGGACAAGCTAAAATTATAGTGGCAAAAACATTTTCTATTTCGTCTTTTTATTACAAAAATTTAACTCTTAAAACCATTTCGATGTTTGAATTATTTCCTCATACTCGTAAAAAACAGATTCAAGTATGAAAATGATTATTTTTAGATAAAAATATAATCTTGTGGTAGGCTGGTAGCTGACGAATCATGATAAGCAACCCAAAGAAGACAAAGCAACTACCCAGGTAACACCCCTAAGTTAATAAAGCTAATTAAAAGATAAAAAGCAAAATGGTGATAAAAAAAAGGTGATTGAGCTGCCAATCGTGTCTGAAGTAAAAATATGGGGTTTTAACCCAAATTAAATATATCAATCTCACCCTCCACCTGCCAAAAACAATAACCATTTAGATCTGGGTTTGATAAATAAATTAGGGTAAACTACTTAGGTAACCAGCAAACTATTTGGGCGTACCTATTTTGATCACTGAATTAGAAAATCCGTCAATTAGACTACCAAATTTTTATATTGGTTTTATTTTGACCACCGTCGTTAAAAAACTAACGGGGGAGTGACGTGGCAGTTAATGAAATTTTGTAAAATTATACATTTGGTCCATGTTATTTACATATTATATCAATTTGGTCATAATTTTAATTTTATTTAAAATTTTAAAGCTCTAATACGATGATGACACGTGTCCCTATTTAATTAGACGATTTTTTTTATTAATTTTTTTTATTTAATTTAATATTTCCCTCCAATCACAAGGTGACACATGTCACCATGTGATTAAAGGAAAAATAGATAGGGTAAAAGTTTGCAACCCAAGGAGAATTTAACTCGAAACATTTGGGTTAATTTGCCATGCTAAAATCACTAAGCTAAAGCCATTATTATGAAAAATTACAAATTAAAACTACCAAATTCAACCAGGCAATTTAACCCAAATGTTCTGGGTTTAATTCTGCTTGGGTGCAAACCTTCTTTTATAGTAATGTCTCTAGCTTAGTGGTTTAAGCTTGACAATTTAATCCCAAATGTTCTGGATTTAATTCTCCTCGGATATAAACTTTCATTCTATCTATTTTCTTTTTAATCACATGGTAACACATGTCATCTTGTAATTGGAAGAAAATATTAAATTAAAATTAATAGAAAAATCGTATAATTAGATGGTGACATATGTCATCATTGTATTGGAGTTTTAAAATTTTGAATTAAATTAAAATTAGGACCAAATTAATATAATATGTAAATAAACATAGATCAAATGTGTAATTTTATAAATTTTCGTTGTTTGCCAAGTCACTTTTTTATTAATTTTTTAACGAAAGTGATCAAAATAAGACCAATTTAAAAATTTAATCATCTAATTAATAAATTATCTAATTCGATGATCAAAATAGATACGATACGCCTAAGTATTCGGTGGTCAGTACTCAGTAGTTTATAACTTTTTCATATCCAGTCCAATCGCATAGGTATTACAATGGTCCCGTACACCACACTAGGAGACTTTTTCCCTCGCCTCATAAGCTTAGGAAAGACCATAATTTATGGATGGTGCTCTTTATAAACCCCCACTTAAGCTAACTCTTATACTCGTGTTTTCGGTGACCGATAGCTCGCCCTCCTCTCCTGTTTGAAGGTACTCTTCTTCTAGTTATATTTTTTTCTTCCAATTTTTACCGTGCTCTTGTATTTTTTTTATAAAAAAATTGGCGTGCAAACATATTTTATGAGGATGAATCTATGTTTAATTAACCGATCATCATCAATTATTCTTCTTGATCTGTAAATCTAGGGTTTTGTATTTAGTAGATTTAATCGTTTCCTTATTTTATTCCAAATGAGAAACTTGATTATTGTTATTATTTGAAATATCAATATTTAATTCTCTGTTTGGGTTTTTGGATATCTACTGGATTGCTGACCTTCAGCTTTAGATTTTGTTGACTCCGTTGTTTATTTGTATGCTAGTTAGGTGATATCCAAAGCTCTCTTTTCCGCTAAGTAATCGACTTCATTAGCAATGTAATTGTATCTTTTCTCATCTATTTTAAACATATATCTTATTTTTAATCCTGATTTTTTTTATCTGTAAAAAATAGTGCATTCCATTTCCAATGTGATGTCTTAATTTCAGTTATTTATCTTTTAAAAATCTTTTGGGGCTGACGAGGAACCTGTTGATCCGAAGAAGTATCTCGAAGACAGTTGCAAGCCTAAGTGTGTGAAACAACTTCGTTCGTATGAGGTTCGTAATAAACTTAGTTATTTTTGAAATTGGAGCTAGATTTACTGAAATAATTTTACCATGCTTTCGACCATACAAGTTTGATAATTTTGTTACAAGTATAAACTCACGGGGTGGTGTTTTCTACTTGTATTAATGGTATTTTGGTTGTGGAATGCTGAATGCTCTGATTTATTGTCTGTCCTCTTTCTGTTGAGTGTTTTATTTTCAGTTGTATTAGTTATTGTGTGCTTGTTAGAGGAGCGCTTAGCATTTTTAGTCACTTTTTCAAAGATGCACTTCTTTGAATTGTTTTCTTAGGATTATACCTGAGTTTTGAGTTAATTGTAGAGCCTTGTAGTACTTCAGGGATTATTTTTAGTTTCGATACTAAAGCTTATTTTCTTTCATGGATATGTGTGAAGCTTTTGTGACGCAAGTTGTTTTCTTCCATTGAGCCAGATCAACTCTGCATTTCACTAAAATCCATGCTAAAGCAGAAATTCGACAACATAAATTCTTTGATGAAAATGATAGGTCTAACTCTGACATGCACATGTATTTACTACACTCAAAGTTGTATGCCGGCCTATGACTAAACCATTCATTCACTTATCTCTTCATGAAACTTATTAATGATTCTAGATGCTTAAATTTATTTTTGGACTTGACATGTTGTAAAATTCTGTTTCTTGTGTTAAATATTTGATATTCTTGGTCAGCACATAATGATGAACTTATAAATTAATTCTTTCCTACAGGCATGTATTAAGAGAATCCAAGGTGATGAATGTGGGCACAAGCACTGCACTGGTCAATATTTTGACTATTGGTCTTGTGTTGATAAATGTGTAAGTACACTTTTATTTGCTTAGTATCCCTTTGATTACTATATTATGCACTTTGTCCTGATATCAACTTGATGGAATGTAGGTTGCACCAACACCATTCTCGAAGCTGAAATAAACGGGACCATATTGTGTTAGCGTTGGCATCATGTCATGCTGTTTGGTGATTATTTCCCATCTTCTGCTTCCATAAACTTGAGATGCCTCCTTGAGTTATCTGAGAATTGATAATTTTTTCTGTGTTACCTTGGTAACTTTTAATAAATTTGGATCCTGGGATACATTCCTATTGGTAACAGGATGAGAAGTGTCATTACAGATTGACAGCGGTCTTTTGATTATAAAAAATGTGTTGATTAGATGAGTTTTAGAAAATGTTTACTGATTTCAAATGGCTCTCGTAGTAGCACATTACCTGCATGCTTAATTCTATGCCAGATGTTGCCTAGGGCGACATCGTATGTGTGCAAAAGTGCAGCGGTTGATCCTAACTGTAAATTTTGCACTGTTTGCGTATATCAGCCATAACTCCCTCTTCTTTGCCTCCAATGCCCCAGAATTGAGACTCTAATCACCTTCCCTACCCATATCCTCCCTCTCTCGGACTCTTAGAAAATTAGGAAAATGTGTATAATTTCCTTCCCCTTTCCTTTTGAATGCTGCCTTCTTTTATTTGTTTGGTGAATGGGATTGAAGGTGAATGTTTTTATTTAAAGTATGAAATGTTAAAGAATTGAGGAAATCGCTGTAAAGAATCTTTAGAAGAAAAATAAAATTTTGGAGGAACGTGAGACGATCCATCATGGCATAGTTTTTTTTTGGATTGTCTGAGCTTTTTGGTCTTGCGGAACAAAAGGAGTAACAAAATGTAGGGAAAATATTTTACGCACGACAATGGAATTTTTATTTGGAATTTTAATTTCTACAAGTGTAGTTTTTTAACCTAATATGTTTAGGTTTTGAGTTATAAATTTTAAATTTTGACCGTAATTTTTAAATTTTAAAGGTTAATGGCTCGTTTGGTCCTTCAAGTATACACAAAATATCAAACTGTCTAAAGTATATTTTAAGATGTGATCCTTGATTGAATTTTTTTTATCGAAGAAGAAAGTTCATCTGGGACAGACGGGAATGCATGCAAAAGCATGCATACGTCGTTCGAAGTCATACCCCAAGAGGCACAAACGGCCAAACGAGAAAATGATAACAGAAGACCTATAACAACGACCAAAACCTCGCCCGTACGGAGCCTAAAGTTCGAAAACACCCAGCCAAGAGGAACAAAGGGAACAGACACAGTTGGGTAAGAATCAAACACAAGACAAATTGAAAAGGAACGTAAACATCTTGAGATCCCCAAAGATGGAAAGCTGATATCAACCCGAAATCCTAGTGAGAACTTCATCCAGAGGCAGGGTCCCTCGTCGTTTGACGCGGGTCTTGTCAATTGGGACGGGAAAGATATCGAAACGAATCAAAGGGACTCAAAAGCAAAATCCTTTTAAAAATTACTTAACACGATTTGTTTTTTACTCAATATAGTGAGTGTCAGAATGTATAACTTGTACATTCATAAAAAGAGAACAAGCAGCTAATAGTTTATATGTCTAAAGCTTTTGTGGGCAATGATTTCCAAGCAGCAAAGCATGGTTTCATTTATGCAATGGCCTTAACCTTTCTTTGGTCACGCCAGCAAGTCTTATTTCATATAGCTAAGCCGCCTCCCACAATTAATAATTCATCTCGGCTTAAACCTTTCTTTGGTCACTAATCAGATATCCTTCCTCATACCTCTCATCACCTCTGCTGCTTTCTCCTAAACTTTCCACACTGCCATACCCTGATTTTTTACGGCGTTTCCTTCCCCTTGCAACCCCGCTGTCGCTCATGCTCCCATCTAGGAGGGGATCATCGAAACCGTGGATTACCCTCCGTGCAGCTGTGGGAATACAACTATCATCCTTTGCCTTTCTTTTGTGTTTCCGACGCCTCTTTATTTTTTCAGAGATCTTATGCAGTTCGTTGTTGAACTTCATGATCCCCTTCTCAACAGGCACAACTGCTTGATTTACCGTAAATTTTACATCATTTACTATCTGCACCAGGGAAAGAGTAGATTCATTCAGCAATCGTAATGTCACCATACTAAAGAAAAAGAATATTTATTGGCATATAATATGTTTAAAAAAAACGTAGTGGAGGAACATGCATCATACTTTCCGGTTTTCATTATATAGTGGATGCTAATTAGCTTAATCAATTCCCATCAACTTGAACTCCTGATGGGATGCTATTTTGGAGAACCAATAAGAACGATTGTTATATAGTGGGGTTTTAGAACTTGCACTCCCTAGTCTTTTCATGAATTGAATGGTCCTCTCTTCACCACCTTAAAAGCAGAAATTTAAAGAAGATTGCAGTGAAGAACAGAAAATTTCTCAACATTAGCCATAAAAGTAAACAGGAGCCTGACTCTGAAAAATGACAGTAAAAAACTGTAAGGGAGAAGAAAATTGCAAAATCAATAATTTAACAAATAGCCTATGTTGTCGAAGCTAAAAAAAACTAGTGTTGCACTTTGACATTTATGCTATATGATGGACCTTAGAAAAGCCCATAAACCAGAAATGCATATGTCACGCAAAGGCATTAATCTTCTAAATATTTTGTCGGTCCATCATTTGTCAGATCATTTGGAGATACTAAAGTTGCATTAGGGTTTTTTATGGATTTCAAATGGCTTAATGATCTTATGGACTGGGGAAAGTCACAACTTAAGGTTATTGTTGTCTATTGGAAAAAGGCCGTAATATCCTTGCTGAATGTAATCAAGCTATTAAGGAGTGATAGTTCTCTGTTGATGGTTGGGGCTGTTGAAAATCTTATTTCAAGTGGTGAGTTTTTCTTAATATGTATTTTTAATTTTATGCTTCATTTGCAAAAAAAAAAAAAAAGCAAAAGGAAAACTGAGTGCATATCTAATTTGGGTTTATACACTTTTGTATCCAAAATTCACTCTCTTGTATGATTCTTTTAAATTCACTACTCATCCAAGATCTAACAATTGATGAATTTGAATGTAACAAACCATAAAATGCATGTTTTGCATAGACTGAATGCATAAATTATACTAGATTTCAAATACAAATTATTCCTCTTAGATGTAAGTTCCTGGATTAAACTTTGTTAATCTTATTTTTATTCTCATTTCCCTTTCTATGATTCTTGTGATCACATGGTCAATTGCTAGGCTTATTCATGTGCAGTGTGATTTTTTAATGCAGAAACCGTTGACATGGATGAATAAACCGCCTAGTAAATAGCCAAATTCATTCTCTCCTTTTGCTCTTAAAAAATAAGCCTCAAATGTGTGTTTATAGATGTAAAAATCAGGTCATGTATGATGTCATTAAACTGCGAAAGACCAAGTCAAACAAACTGTAAACCCCTCGTCCCGGTCTGGCCGGATGACCGGTCTGAGTGGGCCACACGGGAAAAACCGAAGCGAAACCCGTTAAGGTTCCCCTCGGTTAGTAACCCTATTTTTTTCTTTAACTTATTCTTTTCTAAAGGCCCTTTAAAATCCTATGTGATCAAACAGCGGAGTAAAATACACAAGATAATCATTCGAACCCAAAACAACATTTGAACAGCCCAATTTTAATCTTTTAAACAGGCCGTTTCGAAATACCCTTGAGGCGTATCGAAACGCCTTGACCAGGTCAACTGCCCCAGAGCCTATACAAGGGGCCGTATCGAAACGGTGGTCAACCGTTCCGAAACGCCCTCAACGGTCAACTTCTCGTGGTCAACGAGATTTTGACCGTTTCGAAACCTTCAGACCCGTTTCGATACGCCTTCATCTCGTCAATTTCTCAGAATTCCAGTAGCCAAAACGTTCCGATACGCGTTTCGGAACAGGGGTTTCAAAGGCCAAGCCGTATCGAAACGCGTTCCGATACGGGGTCCCTGAAGCCTTACCCGTTCCGAAACGACCTATCCTGTTTCAAAACGCGAGCTGTCTACAACCTTTGAAACTCAGACTTAGGCGAATTTTAACAAGTCTAAAGGTCCCATAGGATTCCTAGAGGCACACAACACAAATCAACAAGGTCTAGAGGCATACAACTTATGTCAAGCATACTCAAACACACTCAAGGCATGAATATAAACAATCATACATACATGACAAATTACACATTAGTGGCCTTTCATACAAGCATGCTTGAAGACTTTAAAAACCAATAGGCACCATACATCATCAAATAAGTTTACATGCCATCAAAACAATCTTAAGCATTCAAAAGGCATACATCATATGAGCATTTGGCAAGGTATATCATGCTTACAAACCAAGTTAAACCATAAACACCAAAATCACGTATGAGTCATACAAAGCTCTTACAAACGCACTCTCTTGCCACATTACTTAACTACTACATAATTAATAACCGTACTTGAGCAAACAAAAACTTGGAAAGCCCTTCTTGCCTTGCTCCGAGCTAACACCACGCTAATGATCTGTATTGTTGAAAATGAGAGCGTAAGCTATAAGCTTAGTGAGGATGCTCTAAAACCGAAAATATCAACAATGCAGAGTTCAAGCATGTATTCCCTAAACTCACATACAAAGGCAAAATATCAAGTAGATCTAGCTAGTCTTTCAAGAGTCATAATATGACATCACACATCATACTAAGCTCAATCATCATGTATCATCATCATATTATTAACATCATAAATCACAAACATATGAACAAGTTTAATCGGCCACTATTAGTTACCCGGATGTGCGGATTTAATCTCAACAATCACTTTACCTCGGTGGGATTACACTCATCACCGGACCTTACATGGGCGGGATTCCACTCATCACCACATGCCCTACGGATGAGATTCCACTCATCATCCCGTAGAATATATAATAGCTTCTGGTGGAATATTACATCACCGTACTCCTCCTTGATGACTCAACGCCATCAAGGCCACGTACGTTTTGACTCAATTTGTGTGCACACTAATCCTAACGATCGATCATTTACATCCGGTAAGTTAATTAGTGCCAATTCACATTTACCACATCACATATTCATCAACCATATCGCATGCTCATCACATACACACACTACAAGAAAATAAATTTTTAGTGATATCAAAAATAGTCACTAAAAGTATTAAATTTAGTTACTAAAATTTACAGTGACTATTTTTCCGAGTCGTCACTTGTCGTCACTAATAACTCCGTCACTATTATATTAGTGACAACTTTTATGCATTTTGTCACAATAAGTTATATTTTTTATGACTATATTTTTTGACACAAAAGATTAAAAACAATGACTAAAATTTAGACACTAATGTTATTCTTATTAGTGACAAACATTTTATCACAAATACAGATTGAAATAGTGTCTAAAATATTGTCACTTTCAATAATAATAAAAATAATTATATTTTTTAGTTGCAACCATCTTATTCAGGCCCAGATCGCGTGTCCATTATCTAAGGACTTATCTCGATAACGTCGTCTCATGATTCGGTCACGTAACACGCACACTGAATATCTCTCCCACGGGGGCGTAGCGAGACTTCTGCGACGAGCGCGATATGAGGCCCTCTGCCCCTAAATTCGTCCCTAGAAGGTCATCCATTTGGTCCCAATGGCATGTACACCTAGGGCCCACATGAGCCTAGGAAAAGGTCACTTACACCAAGGTAGCTCGGCTGCTAGCCCATGGCGAGGGGGTTAATTATAGATGATGTAACATATTCATATATCAATTTTTAATAAATAAATACAATACATGATTTCATGGGGGATCGAACCTGAAACCTTTAGGGGGATAGTGCAATATCTATCCACTAGGCTAGGTAAGAAATTTAATATTATTTTAAAAGTAAAATATTATTTAGGTTAAATTGTAATTGAAATTAATTTTATTTATTTTAAAAGTATGTATTAATTATAACAATAATTAATATAAAAATAATTTAATTAATTTTTATATGGTTTCCTATACGAAATACGTTTGTTGAAGAAAATATATAAAAATAATTGAGTTGATTTTAAAATATAAACATATGAATATTAAGATTTACACTTAAATTATTGATAGAATTATCCTTTATGTTATAATTATTTACTATACTAACAATGTAAATTTTACCTCCACAAGAAAAGTTAAAACAAATATCAAGTGTAAAATTTTTCACAAAGTAAAATTTTGCTATCACATATTATGCCAAGATTACATATTAGTTTTTTTACTTTAATTTGTTCACTTTAAATTTATGTACTTTCTATTCAAAAAAATATGTACTTTTTAAATTTTGAAATTTCGATCTTGACATGAATGATAGTCTTTAAATATGTTAAGTAAAACTTTTGATTTTTATTCTTTTGTTCAATCATTTTTAGTCACTGTAATTTAATCATATTGTCGTTGTCCTGTTTGGGTTAGGATTGAAGTTTTAAAATTTCAAAAATATATGGATTAAAATTGATCAAAATACAATGACTAAAACAACAATTTACACATAGTGTAGAGACTAATAAAATTATTTTACCTTTTGATAAATTAGTTTATGCCTTTATGATAACTTCAATTTTTTATAATTATTATTATTACTATAATTATAAAAATAAATTTATTATTGTGACAATATATAACTTGTCATTAAGTTTATTTTTTTTATTAGTGACAAAATTTATCACAACAAAAGTAAAATTTTAAGTGACAAACAATTGCATTGTCACAACAAATATCAAATTATAGTGACCACTTTATATATCGTCACTATCATGTGTCAAAATTTTAGTGGCAATGAAATTTGTGTCACAGTTATAGACTTACAGTGAGAATTTAATTGTGAAAAATATAATCGTCACAATTACTACTATAATAGTCACCAAATAAAAATACATCACAATTACTTATGATAATAGTGTCGCACAAAAAATCTGTCACAAAAGTTTAATATTTGTGACAAAATTACTGCTAGTCACTGCCAATTTGTCACTAAAAGTCTATATTCTTGTAGTGACATATCATGGTATACAAGTGCAAATCAACCACATATCACAAGAGCATAAATAGGCAAACACAAATAGCACTTAAAGGAAATCAAGAGCTAAATTAACACTTTGAATTCACATAGAAATGGCCTACCATGCACATTTCAACTCACACACTACACACACTCAAACCAAACTTTAAAACACATTTAAAGTCACTCACCACCCTTCCTTAGCAACCAAAGCAAGTCTCCTACAAGCCCGGATTCGATTCCAATGCTTCTCCAACGTCTTCTCTTGCTTCTAGCCAATAAAAAACACAACCATTATTCCCAATCAATGCTAAAATTCAGTCAACACTCAACTCTTGAGCCCAAACTAACTTCAACCAAATTTCCAATCAAATTAATCCCCAAATATACCCATTTTCGTGCTCCTTCAAACCCTAGCTGAAAATTCCATTTTCAATCATCCAAATGACCCCCAAATGGTCCCAAAACATCCTCCTAACATACATAAACCATCAGCCCTCTAATTTCAACCTAAAACCCACCAAAAACCAAGTTTTAGACATCTCAAAAATTGCTTCAAGAACCCATTTCGGGTTTTCACCAAAACCCAACCATTTTAACATATAATGTACACTTTAATGTGAATAAACTAAAACCCAACTCTATATTTCAAAACAAATTGAAAATCTTCATAAAAACTCAATCTTTCACCAAACCCTAACTTTTTAAAAGTGGGTAGTTTTAAAATCTAAGACCATGAATAGATAGAGGATGAAGAGAAGAGTTAGAAAATATTTTTACCTCTCACAATGGCCTTGAAATGAAGATGAAACTCAATGGAATAGTAACTTTTGAGTTGGGAGAGTTTGAAAATGGGGTTTTGGTTTTTCACGTTGGAAAGAGGGTGGAGAGGGTGGAAAGAGTTAGAAAATTCTATTGGGTCAAATTACCAAAGCGGTCCCTCCCCTTTATTTTAAAACTCAATTAGACCCTAATTAAGGTTGAATTGATTTAATTTAATTTTTTTTACTCGGACCACTAACCCGACTAACTCTTAACCCAAAACACGGGTGTTACACAAACAGTTGTATATGTTGCTACATTGAATCTAGTTGGAAGCTTGCTTGACAGCTTTAACAATGTAATTTGCTTTTGTTTGCTGTTCGGTTATTTATTTATGGCTGTGTGTGCGATTTAAAAACATTTGGTACTATAATTATGTTGCTTTTATAGTTTTCAGATATATGCATCAGTGCATGTTAGTGAGATTAGTAACTAGCTCCCATTTGCTAAATTCTTTAGGTTGTGCTATATATGAATATCATTAAAATGAATGTTTTATTTAGTCTTGCTCCCTTCAGCTTGATAATTTTTTGGTTGCCTTGTATTTGCTTCATGATTTAAACATTTATTGTTCAGGATTTACGCCCAATTGCTCCACCGGATAAAATGAAGGAAGATATTTTACTTTTATTCAAGCACTATGATCCTGAGAAAGAAGAGCTTCGGTAAGTTGTCTCGTGTTTGTTTCTCCTTCTGGGAAATTATGTGAAATCTTATGAGGGATTATCTTTCTGTTGCGTTAGCTTTGTAGGAAGGATGTTTGTGAAAAGCACAGGCAAGCCAATCGAAATTTTCTCGAAATTAAACAAAATGGCAGGGTATGCTCCTGATGAAGAGATCAACCTTTACGAGGTCTGCTTCTTATAATTCTTTCTACAGTGTTGTTAATTTGTCCAAACATTTGTTGAAGTTTGGACATTCCGATGAGGAATAATATCTTGAGTATGTCTAATGTACATGAAATTAAATTTGAGCCCAGTGTCATGTGTGAACCAATTGACAAGAAAATCACATTCAGAGCTAGCCAGGTATGCATTGCACTTCATTTTGTAATAATTGCTATTTTGTTTGATCCTATTTAAGTGTTTTGTTCATATTATTTTCCACTGCAGCTTGAGGATAGTGACATAGTTTGCTTTTAAAAGTCTGTCCCTGTTGAAAGCTTTGAACAATTTCGCTATCCAGATGTTCCTTCATTTTTGGAATATGTGCATAATCGCCAAGTACATTATCTTTATCCTTTATATATGCAACTTTCTTGCAGTGAGTTTATTCTATTATTTCTATTGCCTTTTCATCTGAAGTCTTGATGTGAGGGTTGACATGTCTATCATATGGCTGCTTTTGTATGGTTGCTTTCTGAAATTCTACTTATGTGCTAGGGTTGATCTGTCTGCCCTATGGTTGCTTTTAGAAAATTTTCTTGCTATTAATGGTGTACTAGGTTGAATTGTCAGGAGCTAATGTGCGGCTTTTTGAGCACTTTGTTCTTTCTGTGATTAGTTTAATTAGCTGAAGAGATTCTGTGTGCTTTTTTGGACACGTTTCGTTTTAATTCTAGGGTTGATCTGTCTGTCATATGGCTGCTTTGTATACGATCACTTTTAGAAATTATTCTTGCAATTGATGGTGTGCTGGGTTGATTGATCATGAGCTAATGTGAGACTTATGTTAAACATAAAAGTTATTCTTGCAATTGATGGTGTGCTAGGGTTGATCTGTCTGTCATATGGTGACTTTTCGATTTGCTTATGTTAAACATAAAAGTTAACAGGGCTACTACGCAAAAACTAAATAGAAGATCACAAAAATGCTACGAGAAGTATCACTTGTTTGGTTGAGTGATGAATGCATGCCTTTTATTTGTATACATTTATGGATTACTAGTCTTTTCATTACCCAAAAAATAAAAAAGGTGTATGGATATAGTTTTGTCTTTTAATGATACAGTAAAAGCTGTGTATCCATATTGGTTTCAAACTATTTTTGCTCACTTGTAAATATTTCCCATGTCTTTGCACGTTAAGTGTAGATTACCTAGTTTCCTAGTTTCTAGGATAAGATAGAAAGTTTGAATATTTTAAATATTTGAATATTTGTAATCTTCTTATCTCTTAAGATAAGATAAGGCTATCCTAGAGTATTTGATTAGTTAGAAACACTTCTGTAAATAGCCTATAAATATGAATAAGAAAACTGAAGTTTATTCTCTCCAATTCTACTTTTCTCACATTAAGTTGTTTGTCTATATGTGGAGACATTTCTTTATGGTAGATTGTACACTTTCGATCTTTAACCCTTCAGTTATACCCATGCTTGAATAAACTTTTTTTGCATCTTGAGCTAAAGTAATATTTTTTTGTTTCTTTATGGTAGATTGTACACTTTCGGTCTTTGGAAAAACTCAAGGAAGATGATTTTTGTCTGGAGATGTAAGTTAAAGATTTTGGTAGAATTTAACTTCCTTTTACAATTGACATATCTTTATTTACTGGTATTGTCTTCTATTTTTTTATATGAATGTGAGGATCCAAGCTTCACTACTCTCTTTTGAATGTTTAGGTCAAGGCTTCATACTTATGATGTTGTTGTAAGAGTAGCGCAACAGCTTGGTTTGAATGATCCGTCCAAAATCTGACTTACATCTCACAACTGCTACTCTTAGCAACCCAAACCTCAGCCTATTAAGTATCATGGGGTGGATCATTTGTCTGACATGCTGGTCCTCTACAACCAGGTAATAATCAAATCCCCCTGGTAGTGCATATTGAAAGGCCAAATGATGAAAGGCTAAGAGCTAACCAATTTTGTTTGTTGTCAGACCTCTGTATTTTATAATATGAAGTGTTAGACATCCCTTTACCCGAATTACAAGGTCTGAAAACCTTGAAGGTAGCATTTCATCATGCTACTAAAGATGAAGTGAGTATGTGAATCGTATTTAAGAGTTCTAATGAATTACGTTAAACTCCTGTGTTAGTACAATAAAATTGGGTTGTTCTTTATCTTAGGTTGTTATTCGTACTATTAGACTTCCAAAACAGAGCACTGTGGGTGATGTGATTAATGATCTTAAGACAAAGGTAAGTTTTATTTCATTCCATGGGTCAAAATGATCATGTTGAAGGCATGCATTTTTTTAATAGAGTAACATCGGTGAATCATTATTCTGAAGCAGGTGGAGTTGTCTCATCCTGGTGCAGAACTGCGGTTGCTTGAAGTTTTCTATCACAAGATCTACAAGGTCTGATGCAGAACTCCTCTAATGCCATCAATTTTTCTTATTTGTTTAAAACTTGACATTGTTTGTTGAAAAAGACTGTTTCACTGTTTAGTTTCTTGATTTCATATCCATTTGTGTTTCATATTTTTCTCGCTCTTCCTGGTCTGCTTATTTGGGTTCCTTTATCACCTATTCTACTCTTTCCTTTCCTTAAATTTGTATGTTTCTATACATTTCTGCAGATTTTCCCGCCTAGTGAGAAGATTGTGAATATAAATGACCAGTACTGGACATTACGGGCAGAAGAGGTTAGTTCCTCCCCCTTCTGTTCCTATCATGCATGCACCCATACAACCAGTTCTGATTTTACGAATATAACTTCTTAGATATCTTTCCTTTAAGATGTGGAGCACTGGTTTTTATTGTTCTTCAATCTTACAGATTCCAGAAGAAGAGAAAAATCTTGGTCCAAATGACCGCCTTATTCATGTTTACCATTTTACTAAAGAAACAGCTCAGAACCAGATGGTAATAATTTTGACATTATTACACATTGTCTTATTTTCAGTTGCCATTTTGCTTTGCTTATGATTGCTTCTTAATCACTATTATGTTGTTATGACAGTTGAAAGGAAATTGAATATGAAAAGGGGGAAATCGAAAACTGAAGACACAACAGAGATGAGATCGAGCGGTAAACCACATTCAAAAGCTGAGGTGCAAAACGGCAGCGTTGTACTTAAAACGCATCTTGGGCCAATTACTCTTGACAACAGCCCAGATAGTCACAGCCCGTGAAGCACATGAGGAATTGAGCCAAATGAGCTGATGAGGCAGACGGTTATAACAGCTGTCCTGACCTGCACAGGTGTCCAAAAATAATTAGCCATTGTACTGTGTAATCCAGCTAAATAGGAGAACGTTGTAAACCAGTTTTTTCCATCGAATGAATGAAATTACAATTCTTTTCTCCTACCTTTTCTCTCTACTTCTGAAACCTTTTCTTCCTTTCTTTTGATTCGAATTCATAACAAATTGGTAATCAGAGCTCGGTTTTTTGGATCCAAAAGCCAAACTGGGAAAACAAAAGAAGAACTTGAATATGACTGAAGGCACGGGAGCCTCTCTTCCAATAGAGCCTGCAGCTACTCAAGGATGGGAAACTAAAAGCAAGGAGCTGGAAGACAGAATGGACAACCTGGAAACTAGATTTGAGAGGACTGAGGCCCTCTTGGAGAAGATATGGTCTGTGGTGAGCACGAAAGCAGGTGATATGAGTCCAGACAGTCAAGCAAGGGAAACAAGCACTAATCCTGCATCACTCCAGAGGGAAGGAAAACAAAAAGTCCAAGTAACTGTCTTAGACAACAAAGAAAGATACTCATACAAAACTGAAGAACCTGGGATTCTTAACAACCCTGGATTCATGAAGGAGCAAAAAACCACCTTTAGCCCCTTTAATAACAAACCTGGATGGGGAGGTGAAAGTTCCTTGATGAATGAAGAAGGAACCATGCCAAGAATGGGGCAAAATACTTCTTTTCCTAGGCACAGAGTAGAAATACAAGTGTTTGAGGGAAATAATCCAAGAGGATGGGTCAGGAAGTGTGAAAAATATATCTCACTGTTTGGTGTTATGGAAGACCAGAAAATAGAACTAGCAACAATGTACCTGGATGGTAAGGCTGAAGCATGGTTCGATGGATACATTATGCAGAAACATAAGTTGACATGGCATGAGTTTGCTGCAGATCTTTGCCATAGGTTTTGTGATAGAACCTATAATGACATTATAGAAGAATTCAGTAAGCTGATGCAGAGGGGATCAGTAGAAGATTACCAAGAGAAATTTGAAGAATTGAAACCCTATGTGTTGCAACAGAACCCTATGCTAGAGGAGGGTTACTTTGTGTCCATGTTCATCAGTGGATTGAAGGAGGAGCTTAAACACAGGGTGAAGGTGCTACAACCAAGAACTCTATTTGATGCTAGCAGACAAGCTAAACTTTATGAACTAGCTCTAGAAATGGAACTTAGAAAGCAAAGAAACACTCTCAGGAACACCTCATATTCCAATGTCAGCAACAACTCAAAGGCATTTTCAAGCAACCCAGTTCAGAAAACAAATAGCAATATTCAGAACAATAAACAAAGCTTAGTGGAATTCAGAAGAGCAAACAACCTCTGTTTCAAATGTGGAGATAAGTTTGTACTTGGTCACCAATGCAAACTCAAACAACTCAACCTCATGGAAGAAGAAGAGACTACAGAAGAAGGGGGAGAGGAAGAATTGACTGTGGACTTGAAACCAGAAGAGGTGCAGGAAAATGGGGCATTGGAGATCTCAATCAATGCCTTGAATGGTAATTCTGGCTACACTACCTTGAGGATACAAGGTCTCATTAAAGGCAAGCCCCTTAGTATTTTACTAGACAGCGGGAGTACTCATAGTTTTATTACTCCTAAGTGGGCTGAAGAAGGAGTGGAACTACTGCAGACACCACCCTTAGCTATCACAGTTGCTAATGGAGAAAAACTCTATAGCACTGCCAGAAGTAACTTGCTGGAATGGAAGATGCAAGGGTTCAAGTTTGAGCATGATTTCCGAGTGTTGAAGATGGGGGGAAGTGACATGGTCCTAGGGGTTGACTGGATGAAGAAATACAGTCCTGTACTGCTAGACTTCAATGAGATGACACTGAGTTTTAAGAAGGAAGGACAAAATATTGTGCTACATGGGGGAAGCAAAACACCTGAGGTTAAATTCATTTCAGATAAGAGACTTCAAAAGCTTGCTGACAAAGACTCAGACATGGTGGGAGAAATTTACTTGCTAAGTGCTGAAGCTACTGAAAGCAGCATACCTGACTTGTTGCAACCACTTCTAGAAGAGTATAAAGAGGTTTTTGAAGAACCAAAAGGGATGCCCCCTCCCAGAAACCATGATCATGCCATTATCTTAAAGAAAGATGCAACTCCAGTGAACCTAAGACCCTACAGATTCCCTCATGCTCAGAAGACTGAAGTTGAGAGACAAATAAAAGACATGCTGGCCAGTTCTATCATTCAAAATAGCAATAGCCCCTTTGCCTCACCTTGCCTATTAGTTAGAAAGAAGGATGGAACATGGAGACTTTGTGTAGACTACAGGCACCTAAACTCTTTGACTGTCAAAAACAAATTTCCTATTCCAGTTGTGGATGATCTATTAGATGAACTTGAAGGAGCTGCTTTTTTTTCCAAAATTGACCTCAGGTCAGATTATTGGCAAATCAGAGTCAAAAGTGAGGACATTCCAAAGACAGCCTTCAGAACTCACCAAGGGCACTTTGAATTCAAGGTAATGCCTTTTGGCCTCACCAATGCTCCTGCTACATTTCAAGCTTTAATGAATGATGTTTTCAAACCTTACTTTGAGACAATTTGTGCTAGTTTTCTTTGATGACATCTTAGTGTACAGTTCTGACCTATCACTACATAAAGAGCATCTTAGAAAGGTTCTACAACTTCTGAAAGAACATCAGTTGGTGGCCAAAAGGAGTAAATGTTTTTTTGGTCAAAACAAGGTGGACTACTTGGGGTACATCATCTCCAAAGAAGGTGTCTCTACTGATCCATCAAAGATTGCTGCTATGCAAGATTGGCCACTTCCAAAGAATATTAAGTCCTTGAGAGGATTCTTGGGGCTTACTGGTTATTACAAAAAATTCATCAAAGGCTATGGAGAAATCTCAAAGCCATTGACTGAAATGTTGAAGAAAAACAGTTTTAAATGGTCTGAACTGGCAAGGGAAGCTTTTAAACAACTGAAACTGGCCATGTGTCAGGCTCCTATCCTAGCTCTTCCAAACTTCTCCAAACCATTTTGTTTAGAGACAGATGCTAGTTCAAAAGGTATTGGGGCAGTTCTATCTCAAGATGGCAGGCCTATTTCCTATTTGAGTAAAGCTTTGGGACCAAGACATGTCGACCTCTCCATTTATGAGAAAGAATATTTGGCCATTCTAATGGTTGTCTCTAAATGGAGGCACTACCTGGAAAACAATACCTTTGTGATCAAGACAGATCATGAGCCCCTCAAACATTTGTTGGAACAGAAAATAACTACAACTATTCAGAAGAAGGGTCTCTCCAAACTCCTAGGCCTGGACTATATTATCAACTACAGAAAGGGTAAAACAAATGTTGTAGCTGATGCTCTCTCTCGAAGACATGAAGAAGACAGTGCTACCCTACAAATGGCAATGGTGCAAATTACCCCTACTTGGGTTCAGGAAATAGAACAAAGCTATGTTGGTGACTCTTTAGCAGAGGAAAAGATCACAGCTTCAGTAACCGCCCCTGACACCAGTTCAGATTGGACATTCACAAAGGGTGTTTTGAGGTTCAAGAAGAAGGTTTATGTTGGCAGTACTGGGGAATTGAGACGCTCTATAGTACAAACCCTACATGACTCTGCACAAGGGGGACATTCAGGGATTCAGGCTACTCAGAAAAGGGTACAGTTGTATTTTTATTGGCCAGGGATGAAGTCAACAGTTAAATCTATGGTACAGGAATGTGATATATGTCAACGCACAAAGGTGGAACACATTGCAAAACCAGGTCTGCTCCAACCCCTACCCATTCCAACTCAAGCTTGGGAAATTATAACTATGGACTTCATTGAGGGGCTCCCCACATCAATGAAAGCTAACTGCATACTAGTGATTATAGATAAATATACTAAGTATGCTCATTTCCTAGCTTTATCACACCCCTACACAGCTTTAGAGGTGGCTAAAGCTTATTTGGATCAGGTATACAAACTACATGGCCCTCCTAAGGTGGCTATATCTGATAGAGACAAGACTTTTACAAGTCTTTTCTGGAAAGAAATGATGAAACAGTTAGGCACTTCGACTCTATTCAGTACTGCATACCACCCGGAGACAGATGGGCAGACCGAAAGATTAAACCAATGCCTCGAACAATACCTTCGAAGCATGTGTTTTTTAAAGCCAGTCGAATGGGTTAAGTGGTTGCCTCAAGCGGAATGGTGGTACAATACCAACCATCACACGGCCTTGGGTCTTACACCTTTCGAAGCCTTGTATGGGTACAAGCCTCCGATGTTAGATTGGGATACTCCTACTACAGTCCACTCAGTCCAACAAATTATGCAGAACAGAACACAGCTAAACAGTTTACTCAGAGATCAACTACTCAAGGCTCAGAATAAAATGAAACAATACGCAGACAAGCATCGCACTGAACGAGAATTCAACGTGGGGGATGAAGTTTACCTAAAAATTCAGCCATACCGACAAACATCCATTGCCCTCCGGAAGAATGTGAAGCTCACAGCACGGTTCTATGGTCCCTACAAAATTCAGAAACGAATCGGCTTAGTGGCCTATCAACTCGAATTACCCCCCTCAGCAAAAATCCACCCATATTCCATGTTAGTTTACTCAAGAAAAAACTGGGCGACAGGCAAGTACCTTCAATTTCCCCTCCCGAGGTCGGAGATGATGGCCAACTTCGAGTTTTTCCGGCAGCCGTTCTTGACAAACGAATGGTTAAAAGGCACAACCGCGCAATTACACAGCTCCTAATTCAGTGGTCAAATTTGGGGCCTGAGAGTGCTACTTGGGAGGATTTTCCCACCCTACAGTCACAATTTCCAGATTTCGATCCTTGGGGTCAAGGATCGAGTGAAGGGGAGGGTAATGTTATGACAGTTGAAAGGAAATTGAATATGAAAAGGGGGAAATCGAAAACTGAAGACACAACAGAGATGAGATCGAGCGGTAAACCACATTCAAAAGCTGAGGTGCAAAACGGCAGCGTTGCACTTAAAACGCATCCTGGGCCAATTACTCTTGACAACAGCCCAGATAGTCACAGCCCGTGAAGCACGTGAGGAATTGAGCCAAATGAGCTGATGAGGCAGACGGTTATAACAACTGTCCTGACCTGCACAGGTGTCCAAAAATAATTAGCCATTGTACTGTGTAATCCAGCTAAATAGGAGAACATTGTAAACCAGTTTTTTCCATCGAATGAATGAAATTACAATTCTTTTCTCCTACCTTTTCTCTCTACTTCTGAAACCTTTTCTTCCTTTCTTTTGATTCGAATTCATAACATATGTTTCCTTACCAATTTAACTGTCTCTTGTTTTCACAGCAAATTCTAAATTTCGGAGAACCCTTTTTCTTAGTGATTCATGAAGGTGAAACCTTGGCTGAAATAAAAATCCGAATACAGAAAAAGCTGCAAGTTCCAGATGAGGATTTTGCTAAGGTTTGTTGTACTTCCTGAATGATATGTGAGCTTGTGCTCACTAATTTACCCTAATCCTTCTCTTGTTAATATTTTCTGAACTAGTCGTTTTTCATGCATAGTAGGAATTTTGATGGTGACATATCCTGTTACTATTTTTTAAACAAGTCATTTTTCATTCACTTCTGTCTTCGTTTTTCTATCTCCTTTTCTGTTTTATTTGATTTTTATTTATATGAAACATATTTTCTTACCAGTGGAAGTTTGCATTCCTCTCACTTGGCCGGCCAGAGTACCTTCAAGATTCTGATATTGTTTCTAGTCGTTTTCCGGTGCGCATATTGTTTTTTGTATGGATATTTGAAACATTTGACCAAGTTTCATAAGGATTTTCCCGTAATTTTGTTTTACTTCACATATATTCAGAGGCAATATGTTTATGGTGCTTGGGAGCAGTATCTTGGGCTGGAACACTCTGACAATGCTCCGAAAAGATCTTATGCTGCCAATCAAGTAATAGTCCTTTATTAAAAAATTTCCCAAGTGTCATCGCAAATTGAGTTAATAAGACACCTATCCTAAGGATTAAGATATTCTTGAAGGCTAGGATTAATCGATCTGCTTTTTCCGAGTCTGTAAAAATGGCTAGCTAGCTTTTGAGATGTCAAGAATAGTCGACATTACTTTAATGACATCATGCTTCTTTGCAGAACCGGCACAACTTTGAGAAGCCTGTTAAAATCTACAATTAGGGACTGTTTTAGATTTTACCTCCTTTTGATGTCATTGCACAAAATAGTTGCACTCTACATGAACTAGAAGCCAATGACAATGCGAGGCAACAAGAAAACAGCATATGCTTACATTTTCTTGTTGGTTTATTGGATAATGTAATTCAGGTATTTCTTTGTTAGGTCCTTTCCAAATGGTTAACTTTTGTTAGCTTTATATTGTTTTGTCATAGGTTGCTCGGAGTAGTTCTACGTCTCTAATATTTGTTAATATGATAATTTCATATTTCAGTTTAATTTGTTGTTTTTACTGTTGTCAGTCTCAAATTGTCAGTTTCTACTTCTTAGTCGCCTCTGATGGATGTCTTCCAGTCAACTCTGATCCTGAAGTTATCTTACCGAACTATGGTAAGTGTTCTTTTCTTTTCTCTTTAATCTCTTTATTCTTTATGTTTAATTGGTTGAATATTTTGATTTTTCTGATTTTCTTGGTAAATGTCTGAAGCGCTATTCTGAACTGGTTATAGTAATATAGTTAGAATGAATCATCCCCAAGTCTGAATAAGCCATTTCCTTGCTAGAATATACTTTGAATAAGCTTTCTCTTAATGAGATTAAATTATCCTTAAGACAAGCTATCATTGGGCAGATTAAAACAAGCCACCTCAAATTGAAATAATCCATCCTGAGTTGCATCTCGAGTTGAAATAAGCTAATCCTTGAGTTTTGGGTATAGTGTAAGAACTCATATTATTATAATAAGTACAATTAGACATTTAAAGTAGTTCTAGTTCTAAGCAAATTAACTAATTTAAAATTCATAAAAAAAATCATTGAAAAAATAACAGTTAAGATTAATGTTTAAAATTTAGGGATTTGGTTTAAATTTTAGGGTTAGAAATTAGTAATTGGGTTTTATAATGTAAAATATAATATATATTTTTGTGATCTTTTATGGAATGCATTATTCCCCACCAATGTTTGAAATTTTGTTGACTTTATATTTTTTTCTCATTGATTTTCTTAATCTGTTTAAGTCAGAATTAAAAAGTGGTTATTAATGAATAACCTGGTTTTATTTAGCGTAGAGAAAATTTTGCACTTCAGAACATTACATCTTAGTATCTTGTAGAAACTTAATGATATGTTAACTTGATTATGCCTAGAATTGTATTGTCTTGTTCGATTAGAACACCAAAACAATAGCCCTGTTTTGTTGTTGATGTCCTCGCTATACAATGTATAATGTAGGTTTCATGCTTTAAATTTGGTGTACAACTTACTGGTTTTAATTGAATGAAATTGTATATTTTGAGAATTGGATGTTGAATTATGCTAAAATTACTTTCTTGAATGGTGGAAAACGCATCAACTTGGAGTTGAATTATTGAAAGTTAAAACCTGGTTTTTTTTATTCAATGTTATAAAAATATTTTCAAAGCAAATGCCAAGTGGGTAACATATGAGCATTTATGACTACTAGGTCAATTAATGTATCTTAAATAGTTTATACATGTTAAATTTAATTTGCTGGAAACACTATCTATAGCAGCTAAATTTTTTGATACATAGTGTTGTGCTTGTTAGTTTAACTACTACTGCCAGTATATTGCAATAACGTTTTTATTGCTTTTGCTTGTATATTATGTTATATTTTTTTGGTTAATTATACAAGCTTTTATGGACCCGTCTTTTTTTAGAAGAGATTTATTATGTCTTCTATTTTACTAGGGTTTATAAATGGACGACATCATCTCTTACTTTTTTTTCTTTGTTCAGAAAGTCTATTCAATTATGAAAGCATGGTTCCCTTTTGTATTTTGCCTCTTTGAATTGTCTATCTCGATTAATTTGAAATCATTGAAAAAATAGATTCTATATCGAAATAATAAAAATCTGATTCTGATTTTAACCCGCTATACTTTCCCGCTATAATTTTTTGTCAAATTTAAAATTTCCAGATATTTTAGAAATTCTCGCTATACTTTCTTTCAAATTTAAAATTTTCAATTTTTTTTATATTCCCGTTGTCCTTTCTAAATTCCCAAGCCTTCTAATAGTTCAGAATATCCCAGGATTCCTTATATCTCACACCCGTTTCATTTTCTTCTTGTACTTTTCTATTTTTGACTCCCTTTTTGTTTTTCATTTTCCATTTATTGTTTCATTTTCTTTTTTTTCTTTTTCAATTCCCACTCACTGTTCTTCGTTTTTCAGTTAAGACTTCTTCATTTCTAAAGCACCAAGTCTTTCTTTCGATTTGCACGGCCCCTCCACAGTATGAAGAAATCACGGGTATATTAAATTCTTGTGGGATTTAGTTTAAAGTTTTATCTTTTTTTTTTTATATATTATTTTTAACACTTTTCTCCTTTTTCCTTGAATATCTTTGTTGTCATCATTGAATTGCTGCCAGTACATGTCCTCAGACCAACTCCAAATTTCACCGTACTCCTCATCCTTAACTGTAGTAAGTTTTTACTTTTTGCTCTTAATTTTAATCTTTGGTTGATTGGTTAAGATTTGGTGATTGGATAAACTTCAGAATTTAGGGATGATGCTTTAAATTTTAAGGTTAAAGCTTTAGTATTTAAGTTTTAAGGTTAAATATTTAGTAATTAGATTTTATAATGTAAAAACATAATTTGTTCTTAAATAATTTTGCTCCCTCGTTTTGTACCTAAAATAATTCTTAGTCCTTCCTTTTTGTTTCGATCAAATACTTAGTTTTTTATTTGTTTTTTGACTTGTTATTTGGGTTTGGTGTGGGTAGTATTCGGTAAGTTGAAATTGACCTGTTATTTATATTTGTTTACCTTGTCGAAGTTTTAGATGTTTATTGTTTTTGGGCCTGGGTTGGATGCTTTTGCGATTTTTGGGTGAAGGCTTCGGGCCTGCGGCATGTGAGTTATGGGTCTATGGTATTTGTGTCGAATTCGGGTCAGATTTGGGTGTCTTTGTGTTGGATTTGGCTCAATTTTCGGAGAGGTTGGGTCGGGTAATGGGTCAGGTTTAAGGTTCAGGGTTTACTCAAGAAAGGTCCAAAATGTGATTATTTGCAATTGCAGGCCTTACCATTAGCATTGATGAGAAACTCTGAATGGTCAACAGTCCACATTCTTCATGGTGGCTGTAGGCTATTTCCAGTTACCTGCCAATGGTTAGTTCTTTTGTAAAGTTAACTGGTGGCTGGTGCTAAGAATGTCACGCATTGAGCTATTGACATGACACCCATATGAAACAAAACACACAGACATGCACATACACAAAGTGGACTGACCAACAATGCATGTGCAGACGAAAACATACAAATAAATGGAGACTGGAGAGGCATGAATGCACACGACAAAATATTGGATAACAACAATTAAATGTAAAATGCACTTCCAAAATATAAACAAGAGAGAAACAGAACTGCAAAAATGATACCTGACAAAGACTGTAATCAATAAATGCCCTCCCTTCCACCAAGCACTTGCACATAGGGGTGGGCAAAAATACCCGACTCGATTGACCCGACCCGAAAATCCGACGACCCAAACCTAAAATGTTGGGTAATTTTCGAAAAAAATGACCCGACCCGACAAATTTACCGGGACACAGGCCGAAAGTTTCCCCTTACCGGGTACCTGACCCGACCCGATAAAAATTAATATATATTTTTTATATTTAAAATTATATTTTATTTTATGTTTCTTAATATTTTCCCTCTAAAATTAAATTTAAATCTCTACATTTTTTCTATGTTTGTATTATATTCTTTTAAGTTTTAAGTTTAATTTTTTTAAAATATTTTTGTGTTTAACATTTGATTTTTTTTTTAATTTTAAAATAAAAAATAAGAACCGAGTATCCGATTACCCGGGTACCCGATACCCGATTAACCGGGTACCCAAATTTTACGAGTACCCGAATCCCGGGTACCCAGATATAATGGGCTGGGACACATGCCGCTTAATGAGGTACCTGGATGAACCGGGTACCCAATTTTCCGAGTACCCGAATCCCAGGTACCCGACAATTCCCACCCCTACTTGCACAAGGCTGGCCATGTAATTTCAGACAATGAGTAACATAAGTTTTTCCTTAATTTTGGGTCAACACTTGAGTAATTTTTGCCCCCGCTTTCATGCAAGGCATCAAACAGCGGCTGCTTAAGAAATCCACCCTGAGAAGAGTATTTCATAATATTTGACACATTGGATGAATTTTCTGCTACTTCTGAATTAGGCAACTCCTGGTCTTTGAGTAAATTGCAGAGAACAAAGAAAAAATGGTGCAAAGTGAGTTCAAAACCGTGTTTGCTTGTAATAAAATCAAAAGTAAAGTCAGGTCACTTACGTTTGCCCTAAAGAATACCAAACATCCCATAAGCTGGGACCTAAAATGTCCATAAATTGAAAATTCACAACTGAAAGCTAAACAAAGGATTTAGGATAGATGCACAAATAGAAAGACAAGTTGCAGATCATACCATCACATAATAGTCTTCTTGCTTTCCTTTGAAATGCACTTTCAGAACTCCATGACTACCACCAAGAATATTGTTTACAACGGTGGCAATAGTGATGCTTCGAGAAAAAAAAGAAAAAATTATAAAAATACGAACTAGTAAAATAAAATGTCCTTAAACTAGAAACCCACAAGAATTTAATATACCCATTATTTCTTGACGATCCCCTCTGTGGAGGGGCGGTGCAAATCGAAAGAAAGACAATGGACTCGTTCTCATTATCTTCACCGCCTAGCTTTTCTTTAAGCCATCCACGGCGTAATGAGCACCATCTACGTGTTTCACCATTTTTTCCAAATCGAAAACAAACATTGGATTCACTCCCCTTACAAAACATGAGTTCTCAACAGTTCTCAGTGAGATAGAGACACAAATCAAAACAAATGACACCAAACTCACTATCTTGCTCCTCCCCGACTTTTTTTTCTTTAACCCATAAAGCTGTTAATAAATAACGTTAAAGTGGTGAAACTTTTTTCCGATTTCTTGAACCTCCATCAGAAACTCGACGAAAACCAAAGGAATAGAAGAATACCCGCTACTCTTTTTTGCTCTCGTTTTGCTTCTGTTTCTTCGATCCTATCAACATCATTTCTTGAATCGTCTGATTCATAGATAATTTGGGTAGAGTGGGAGTAAAGACGACTCTTTGAATTCTTTTAGCCAATACAGAAAGAACATTGAATTTTAAGGGAGGAACAACATAAAGAAATTTTAATAGAATAAACCTAGTCTCGACAAATGGAACAATAAATTAGGTCACGGTTTCTAGGAAACCGTTTACTTGCACGAGACAAACAAGACTCTATAGGTTTCAATATCTGTGATCCGCGTGAAAAAGTGAAATTTTGTATGGACCGTTTATTAGGAATAACATCGACCGTTGAGATTATTTTAGGGCATATGATGTAATTTATTTGTATTGGAGTGTTTTAAAATTTTAAATTTTACCGATTTAAATTTGAAAACTCCCATCTTACTCTGCTTTATTTGAAAACTCCTAAAACAAAGAATTTCATAATTCAAGAATACAAATAAATGAAAAAATAATAGGAGTTTTTAGTTCTTGTGACCCTTGTGAAAAATAAACTTTATTTTTTGTTTTTAGGTTTATGTCATGAATGAGAGTAAAAAAAAAGTGAGCGGAGAAAATGGATGAAAATTTTGACTAAATTGATTAAACTATAAGTATAGAGGACTACACGTGCTATTATTTAAAAATTTAAAGTTGCAACATTACTATTCTAACGATGGTTAAATTATCATTTTGTAATAAAATATAAACTTTAATTGTCATTCTTTACTGAGAGTTTAATTCCCATTTTGAATTTTTAAGCAAACTTTAATTATTATTTTAGTATTTTACCCTTTTATTTTTGTTGATAGCCAGAAATGAAACAAGAAAAACAAAAAAGCAAATGTTCTGATTATTTGTTAATCTTTAAAATATTTTAAATTAGGAACTCAACAGTCCAAGTAGAAAAGCGGATGATGTTCATCCTAAGAAACACCGGTTCAAATCGTTGAACTTTAAACCATGAACCTTCAACCCTAAACCATAAACATTAAACCTTAAACCATAAATCCTAAACATTAATCCCTAAACCATGAATATCAAATGTTAAACCCTTAACCTTAAACCTTGAACTCTCAACCATAAACAATGGACCCTAAAATATGAAACATCAACCTTGACATTTAATCCCTCAACCATCAATCCTAAACACTATATCTTGAACCCTACTCCCTAGACCATGGACCTTGAACTCTAAACATAAATCGTATACCTCTTCTTTCATTAATCAATGTGTGATATTCTAAATCCTCATTACTAATGGAATTGAAACCGTCTCTGGATTGATAAGATGTTTCTTTCAATTGGATGAATATGTTACTTCAACAAAATTAGATCTTGTAGAATCATATTAATTATTTGACGATACATTTTGTACTTTACTAAAAAATCGATCATTGTTTATCAACCATATATTGTCTAACCAAATACAATTCTCTCTTGATATGTTCATAAAGAATTTAATTTGTTCGTATTCTCAACTAACAAGGAGATCTTGGCAGAATTAACACATAAAATTGAGCACTATTTTTCAAAGAAAGAGCCCACTTGCCTCTCGAAAAGAGAGAAGAAGCATGCTCAATATCATTTGATTGAATAGTTGACCTAGCTTCTTGTTGTTTGAAGAAAACCTCTACTTCAATTGGTATTTTTCACAAAAAGTAACATGAGATAATAAATCCAGTCTTTCACTAAGATTTTGAATAACTATCCCAAGTTCAAGTTGATTATGTTTCACCTTGTATGTGAATTTTTTTAACGTAAGGGGCATATGAGGTCACGATTTTTAGTTCACGGGGCATATGAGGTCACGACTTTAAATTTAAGGAACAAAATATCCCAAAAAATACTTTAAAGGGCAGTTTTGATATTTTGTGTATACTTTAGGGGCCAAATGGGCATTTAAACCTTTTATGGCATTATAATATTATGGGTAAAATTTTCCTAACCTAAAATCTTAAACTAAAATTCTAATTTCTAAGACTAAAAAGACATGTTAGTTAGTTTATGTCACGGGGTCAGAGTCTTCACGCAGGGACAACTCCCCCGTGCGGCAACCCAGGGCTCTCACACGCCTGGGGCTCAGCCTTTTCCATTCCGATGCTTACTGGTTTCGCCCTCCTATGGGCTCATCAGGGAAGCGGGGACAGCTCCCGACTAGTGTGGTGCCTAACCAGCACGCCTGTCCCAGGACTGGACGGCTGTACGGCACGTACTACACCCTTATTGCTATCCCGCATTAAGCACAACCAGCAAGCATCCTGTCACGGTCTCGCCTATCATGCGAATAGGACCGTGACAATCTCCCCCACTCAATTCATGCACGCCCTCGTACATGGGGAGAAAGCTCTTTCCCTCTTCTTTTTAATTAGCCGGATCTTGTGTGCAATTCCCTGCCTGCTCGCCCTCTTCATTGGAGGCACGAGTGCTTGGCGAACTTTCGCTGCGGCTTCCTGCCTACCTGACCTCGTCTCAATCTCTTTCTAGAGGACCCACTCGCGGACACCCCCTCTCTAGGGTGCAAGGAACATGCTCGTCTACTTGACCCGCTACGCAGCACATGAGCGCTTGGTAAACTCACAGCTAGCACACAGTCCTGCTCTGATACCATCTGTCACGGGGTCAGAGTCTTCACGCAGGGACAACTCCCACGTGCGGTAACCCAGGGCTCTCACACGCTCGGGGCTCAGCCTTTTCCATTCCAATGCTTACTGGTTTCGCCCTTCCATGGGCTCATCAGGGAAGCGGGGACAGCTCCCGACCAGTGTGATGCCTAACCATCACGGACCAAACTTTTATGACCGAGTCATTGTCGCAAACATCGAGCAGCGAGGTTGTGCGCGGAGCATCGGGCTCGCCAAGACCATCAGACTTGACCTGGAACTTAGAGAATGCTAAAAAGCCCGCAAGCCCACCAGACTTAGTAAATTCCATTGAGGATTTACCGAGGTAACTTGGATAGTAAATTGTGATAAACCATCCTACTTATCACTTATATTATTTGTAATTATCTTAGAGATAATGTTTGTGATAATTAGAGATTTAAACTAAGAGATAGGATAGATCTCGACCGTCGATGTAATTTAAACTGTACCGTTGGATCTGGGGGAGTTCAACTATAAATAGAGGCTCCCAGCTCAGTTGTAATCACTTCATTCCATCTATTCTCTGAGTAATACAAGAAGCATTTACTCTAAACTCTCTTGTTGTTCTTCTTTGTTCCTAAATGTTCTTGAGTGTTCTTGTGCCAATCTCTTTTAGAGTTCATTTGATTAGCTTTCGCGTAGAACGATCTTTCGTTTGAGGGCTTTAGAAGTGTTTGATCTTCTAGAGCGAGAATCCAGTTTAACTTAGACGTTTGTAAGGAGAACTTCGTCTAAGGTCGCGTGGTTTTGTTAGCAGGAGTCTAGCCCCGCGACGAGTGGATTTAGGCTTACTTAGTCGCACAATGTTCCGCAAGTGGACTAAGGCCGCACGATCGAGTTAGCTACAGTCTACCGACGTGCCAAGTGGTATCAGAGCGAGTCGAGGGGACTTGCGTTAAGACCAGCTTGCAGTTGCAGTCAAGCGTGGTGGTGATTTGCGCTCGAGTTAGTCAAAGTGATCGGGGATCAGACTATTTCGTGGCAAACAGAGATTGAGATGGCGAAACAAGGAAGTGGTGTTTCCGCGGGAAAAGGCAAGGAGTGCCGTGGTGGAAACAATTGGAGAACATTGACGATGAACCAGATCCGAGATTACATCAAGGATTTTGACGAGAGATTTGATTATCTCTAGTCCGAAATTGAACTGTGTGAAGCCATACCATTGTTGGTGAAGAGGGTTGATCGACTTAGGAAATCCGGAGAGGAGACCAAGCAGATCCAAGGTGTTGTGAAATCACATCTTGAACAGATAGAGTCCATGGGAGACAAGTTCAAGGATGAGACACAACGCATCCTCGACGAGGTGAAGGCAGTTCGAGAGAGCTGTGCTCGTGAGGCCGAGGTGAAGGCTTTGCGGAGCGAGATAGATGAGCTCAAGGGTGAGCTGCTCAGTTGCAAGATAGCAATGAGTGAATGGAGTGGGCTCAAGACCTTCTTAGAGGGACTTAGACCGGGGGCAAAGCTCGCAGTGGAGCAGGGTGATGCCCAGGGACTTTCAGACGCCATCGCAGTTGGCGAACCTCTGAACAAGCTTGCAGGAAGGAAGCAAGTCAGTGATGAGTCAACCTATCCCAGTTCGAAAGACAAGGGGAATGGTGAGGCTAAGTCTGTGCCGAAGAAGAAGGTGATCGAGAAGTTGAAGTGTTACTTCTGTAATGGTTCTCATTTGATAAGAGGATGTCCCGACAAGAACCGTCTGGCCGCTATGGTGAAGACAACATACGAGTCTAAGGGGGAAGTAGCGAGACTTGGGGCGATTGTGTATACCAGTGCCGCCAAGGGACAACGTTCGACTACAAGTGCAAAAGTAGTCAAGCCGAGGTCGAGACGAGGTGCGACAACGAGTAAGAAAGTTGTCAAGCTGAGGGTGCAACTAGAGTGCTACCAGTGTAAGGGGCCACACAAGTTGTACGGTTGCCCGGTTCAAGCCAAGGGGTCCGAGATAAGGGATGAGGCTGGGAATAAAGAGCCTGTAAAGCTTGGTTCGAAGTTGTCTGGTTCTGCCAAGGTGAGCGAAGACCGAAAGCAGAATGGGTTGAGATTCTCTAAAAAGGCCGTCGTTGATGTTCGGGGGAAAAACATCACTGTGGAGACCACATAGGGGCGAGGGTCGGAGAAGGGTGTTGGAGATAACACCAAGACGAGTGCCAGAAATTGGTCGAGGGTCGGAGCCTACCCGAGGGACATATCAACCAGAACTACACCACCTATGGGCAAGGTGGGGAAGCGAAGGGCTTCAGGGAAGAAGCGCCAACGCAAGGGAAAGCACCGACCTTCGAGGAAGAAAGAACGATGCGTGAGTGCACCAAACTTCAAGTCAGAGGGGCGGATGCACCGAGGAGCAACGAACCTTGGGCAAAAGGTGCCGATGTGTGCAAATGGCTTTAGTGAGGAAGCTTCGATGCAGAGGGGGCCAGACTTCAAGGAGAAAGAAGGGCTGACCCATTTTAGAGTAAATGCGACCGAGAGGAAGGTACATCTGAAACACAACTCTAGTGTTTTTGGTTTTGATTTGCCATCTTTGATGAGCGTAGGTCGAGTGAGACCTAGCCTTCGTTGCGGGGGAAAAGATTGGAAGGGGCCTTTCGGAGTTCTGGGAGCTTGACAAGTGTTCAATGTTGTGAAGACTTCCAAGTCTTTGTCGCGGGATCAAGAGGATCCGAGTCGAGGCAGATCCGAGTCAGTTTGAACCGAGGCAAGCAGCTCGTATGGGAGAATTGCACGAAGCCGAGGCATCGACGAGTAATCAAGTTGACCCTGCCCAGGATCGTTCGAGTGCAGCGACGAGGGCGACGAGAACGTCTTTGATGATACCTCCCGGCGTGAATCGAAGAATGAACACCGATGTTGTTGAATTCTTCTTTAGCCACTTAACCTCGTCCTATCCCTAGATCCGAGATAGTTCAACTATAAACTAGAGAACTCGCACTTATTCCTTTCGTATACTTAACTCTCCCAATATTAAGTAAATAAATAACCTCGCAATGCTCTCCCGATACTCTTGCAAGATGTTAATAACCAGAATAAGAGAACTTGAAGTTTATTTTATTGAACTGAAAATTCCTAAAACAAAAGCAACCCTTGCAACTACTTTACAAATCAACCCGTGGCCCTAAGGGGAATTTAGAACATGTTGAGAGGGGAAAAACGGCTAGGGTTTTGGGAAGAAGGCTAGAGAATAGAAGATGTCATCCCTAGGTCGAATTACATGCCTTTATATAGGCTTTGGGTCCAAGTTTTCTAAAATAGCAAGAATACAAGTTTAAATTAAAGTACAACTCCAATAAAGACTAAATCTTCAGAGAATCTAGCTTTAACTCGTCCTCCTTCTTGCTTGGGATTTTCTCTCCTTGAACCTTGGGCTTGGCATTCCTTCTGATCTAGGGCTTGGAAAAATATACTGGTTTTCCATGATAGACGGGCTTAATTTTCTCTATCTGTCGAGGTCCACTTTGCTTTTTCTCCTCAAAATTGCTGTCGTCCTCTACTGCCACGGCGGCAACCATGGCAGCATCGTCCTCCTTGACTGCTCGTCCAGTTCCCGCTCTTCTGCTTCACTGCCCAGCGCCTGCCTCTCCATCTGCTACAGCAGCAACCTACAAAAGCAACCAATTTCAGTAGAAACTGTGCCTTTTAATATACTTGTGATGTATGACTGAAATCTAACCTAAATGCAATGAATAATGCTTGAATGCAGCAGAAATATGGGTTAAATAGGGGGTAAATAATAGAACATTTACACACTCAACACACTCTCAAACTCAAGTTTTTGCTTGCCCTCAAGCAATTCAGACCTAAAACAATGTTTTCGCTTGGCTTAAAACAGTGAACTTTTCCTTGCCTACCACTATTATTCCACCATGAGTAGCACCTTGTTGGATGTTTCTGGACTTACTCGGAACCATGCTATAATTTTTGTGAAGTGTGTGCGGCTTTTGTGAACACTTATGCATCTAGACTACCTTAGTATACTAGAATAGTTATGACTACAACTTGAGGTTTATGCCAATTCAATGCTTTTTTTTTTCTGGAGGCAATTCTTAGGCTCCTTTAGTTTTTGACTCTTTATTTAACTACATCTTTTCTGGAGGCAATTTTTGGGCTCCTTTAGTTTTTTCTAACTATAGCTCAAAAAGAAATCTCCTAAAATAAGTGCAAGGCAGTTTTGCAAGCTATTGAGTCTGGATTTTTTTTCTTTCTTTCTTATCTTCCTAGAGCCAGTGATAGGCACCTCTAAGGGCAGTTTCAAGTGGGTAAGCATTCCTATTCCAGTGTACTAAAGAAATCTAGAAAGCATAAGATTCACAAAGAGTGTTTTACAGGGTAGAATCATAGCAAGGCTCTAAACAAATCCTAAAATAATCTAAAGGCACTGTCACGACAGCATATGTCGTGGCAGGTAAGTGAAGTTCAAAGACTTAAGCCAAACTGTTATTTTTATATTTTTGTTTTTTTATAATCTGCCTAAAAGACACAATTTTTAATTTAACTAAGTCTCCATTAATGGAGGGATGTCACCCCCAAACTCGAGGGTTGCATTGCCCTCAATGCAAATGACAAAATGAAATAAAAACAGTACATCACAAAATATATAAGCAGACAGCAAAATAAGTTAAGAAACTCAAATTTTTAAGCGCTATCGTCACTGCTGCTGCTGACTCGGATCTGGTGGCGGGCACGGGCTCTCGGGGCTGGCTGGCAGATAGGGGAGGCGGATGTGTTCTTCGTTTTGGCCTCCCTCGGAGGTTGAATAAGGGTAGGGGAGATGTGAGGTGGTTGCTCCACTACTTGTACCTCTGAGCTGCTGCTGCTGTCACCGCTGTTGTCGCTCTCACTGCTGCTGCCGCTGATACTGCCGCTATCCGGCTTGTTTTTGTCTGCCATTCTCTTCTGCCTTTTGACCGGTGTGAACTCTTTTGAGAGATTCCTCTTAACAGAGGGTTCATGGTCGCTTGCTGCCCAAACGGAGGAAGAAGAAAAACCTGCAATGAAGGCGTCAAGCTCTTCCGAGGGCATTCGTCGTTTTATTCCACGGGCAGAAGTCTCAGCACGGGTGCTGCTGGCAGCTGTCGGGGCAGGTGTTGGTGTGGATGCTGCAGAAGGTGTTCGTGGTGTGGCAGCAGGTGTTGGGGTGTGGGCAGGGGTTGGTGCAGCAAAGTAATGTGCAGGGAAAGTCGGAAATACCATATCAGGGAAATTTAAAGAGTTTTGGATGAAGTGTACCGTAGATGTAGTGAAATACCTGATGAAGCTCATAAGTCCGAGCTGCCGTTCCTCCATCTTCTGTATGGTAGCAAGGATCTGAGAGGAGGAGTCGGTCGGGGCTGCTGCTGCTGGTTGCTACCTGGCTTCCGTGGCAGCGAGCTCAGTTTCTGTCGGTTGTGTTGTGTCTGCTGTCATGGCAGCTGTTGCGTGTAAAAGAGTCTATCGTAATTGTAGTGTAAGTGTACACGACGCAAGTAGTAAAGTGATACGAAGTATCGGATATCGTCTCCACAGGGATTGGGCTAATGACTTCACCTTTATTCACTGCACGAAGTAAAAGAAATAGTTTAAAAAGTTGTCACGAGAATAATAAAGTAAAAACGCAAATAGAGGAATTGAGATATCAAGATAGAGAGAATGGGCTGGTATTGAATTGCTCAGTAGTGCAGGTATTGAATTGCTTAGGAACTCCAGTTCTGTCGTCGCGCCCGTCGCCGACAGCACCTGTCGCGGCGGCTGTCCGTTAGCTGTCGCGGCAGCGAACACACCAACTCCGTACTTCAAGTTTGGCAAGAATCCCAGATCTGCCTTGGCCTATCCCTAGGTCCAAGTCTATCGATGATCACGTCTTTGATGATACCTCCCGGCGTGAATCGAAGGATGAACACCGATGTGTATGAATTCTTCCTTAGCCACTTAACCTCGCCCTATCCCTAGGCACGAGATGGTTCAACTATAAACTAGAGAACGCGCTCTTATCTCTTTCGTATACTTAACTCTCCCGATGCTAAGTAAATGGATAACCTCACAATGCTCTCCCGATGCTCTTGCAAGATATTAAAACCAAGATAAGAGAACTTGAAGTTTATTTTATTGAACTTGGAAAATCCTAAAACAAAACAACCCTTGCAACTACTTTACAAAACAACTCGTGGCCCTAGGGGGATTTAGAACATGTCGATGACAGGTAAACGGCGGAGGGTTTAGGGATGTCGGTTATGGGGTAGAATGAGGGATGATGTGCTCCTAGGTTAAAACTATGCCCTTATATAAGCTTTGGGCTCAAGTATTCTAAGTTAACAAGGATTACAACTTTAATGAAAAATAAGATTCTAATAAATGCTAAATCTCTAAGGATTCCTACTTTTCAGCCGCCTCCTTGTTTCATGGGAATTCCTCTCCTTGAGCTTTGGCTTGACATATCTTTTGATCCGGGGCTTGGAAAAATATTTGGCTTTCACACGACAGACGAGCAGATTTTTCTCTATCTATCGAGGTCCACTTTACTTTTCCTCTTCATAAAGTTGCTGTCACCTTGCTGTCACGACAGGTCCATGACAGGTTCGTCCTCCTCGTCTGCTTGTCCAGTTCAGCTCTTCTGCTTATCTGCCCTACGCCTGCCTTAATCGTCAACTATGGCAGCTACCTGCAAAATACGCCATCTTTTAGTAGAATCCGTGCCTTTTATATAATTGTGATGTTTTACTGAAAACTAACCTAAATGCAATGCAATGATGCTTGAATGCAGCAGAAATATGGGTTAAAAAGGGTGTAAATAATAGAACTTTTATACACTCAACACACCCCCAAACTCAAGTTTTTGCTTGCCCTCAAGCAATCAAGAACTAAAAGAAAAGTGAAAATTTTTGTGTTGGCCTTCAAACAGTGAACTGTCCCTTACCCGTCGCTCAATCTCTGTGGCGGCAGCAACCTGTCGGAAAGGTTAGGATCTGTCCGGAATCTCCCTATAGTTCTCGTGCAGTGTGTGCATGCTTGTGAACAGTTAAATGCTAAGACTCTCTTAGTTTCACTAGAATATTCAACTCCTTAACTCGAATTTTTATGCCAAAGTTTACTTTCTTGAAGACACATTTTCATGCTTCTTTTTCTTCTATTTTCAAGCTAAATTTTTCTAGAGCCAGTTTCGGGCACCTCTAGTTTACTAGAGCCGGTTTCGGGTACCTCTAGTTAGCTTCCTAGAGCCGGTTTCGGGCACCTCTAGGTTTTTAAATTTCTTTTGCTAAACTTCTTTCCTAGAGCCAGTGTTAGGCACCTCTAGGGGCTATTCAAGTTCTAAGCATCCTATTCTAGTTTGGCTAAAAGAAATCTAAGCAATATAACAGTCACAAAGGTGTTTAAATTTTCAAAACTGTAGAAAGGCTCTAAACTTCTCCTTAAACTGTCCTAAAGATGCTGCCACGACAGAGCTGTCATGACAGGTAAGTTAACTTCACAGTTTTAAGCCAACAGTTTTATATTTTCTGATTTTTTTTAAGAGAACTTTAATTAAAAATTAAGACACAACAATTAATAAAAAGATGTACTTAAGACTCCATTAATGATGGAGGGTTGCCACCCCCAAACTCGAGGGTTGCATTGCCCTCAATGCAAGATGACAGAAAAATAAAAACATGAAGTGAGCACATCACAAAAGATATAAGCAGGCAGCATGAAAGGAAAATAAAGACTTAAATTTTCAGTCGCTGTCCTCGCTGCTGCTGCTGACGCGGATCTGACGGTGGTGTCTGGGCTGTGGAGGTGGCTGGGCAGGTTCAGGAGCAGGTTGCTCCGCGAGCTGGACGTCGGAACTACTGCCGCTGTCCCAGGTGCTACTGGTGGTGGTGCTAGCCTTGGGCAGCCGTTTCTTGTCTGCCACGTGTTTTATCCGCTTGACCGGCGTAAATTCCCTCTCCAAATTCCTCCCGATCAGAGGGCTGTCATCGGAGGCAGGCCTTTTCGTTCCTCTGGCAGGGGTGTCAGCCGGTGGACTGCCTGCTGCCGTCGGGGCAGGTGATGGGGTGGAAGCGGCAGAATGTGTATGGGGGGAAACAGGTGGTGTAGGTGTAGGGGAGTGGACAGGAGTGTGGACAGGAGTAGGGATATGGAAATAATGGGCAGGAAAAGTAGGGAATTGAACATCGGGAAAATTTAAAGTTTGGGTAATGAAGTTTACCGTCGAGTTTGCGAAGTCCCGAATGAACGTCATCAATCCCATTTGTCTCTCCTCTACCCGTTGTAACGCAGCAAGGATAAGGGCAGACTAGTCTGTGGGAGCGGTGGCGGCGGTAGCTTCAGGGGCAGGCTCGGTGGCAGGTTCCTCGTCTGAATCTGCTGAGCCGGCTGCAGGGTTGAAAAAATTGATAGGTGTAGCGGCTATCAGCTCCATGAGGCTATTGATGTTGTTGTCTGTCCAGCCTCTTCCTTGGAGTAGTTTGTCGGAGGATTCTTCGGGGACAGCTACACAGCGGCAGAGGGAAGTAATTGTGAATGGCAGGTAGAGGCGAGAGTCGGAGCGGAAGGCGCATTCCAGGATGCTGTCCCTCATATAGCGGCCGACATTGATAGGCCTGTCGTGCATGATGGAATGAATAAGGGCAAGCCGCTGCCGGTTGACTGTCGTGTGGTGGGAAGATGGCATGATACGCTTTTTGATGAAAGCGTTCCAAAGTTTGGCTTCCGGGAGGAGCTGCCCCCTGTTGACGGAGTGGGGGTTCTTCTTGCTAGTTGTCCATGATGTTCCCTCCTCTGTCAACTCCACCATGACAGCATCATAAGCGGCAGCATCGAGGGTGTCGAGGAATTTTTGGTGGGCATCATCATCGGGGCCAAAGTAGAGGCCAAACATGTGGTTGATGCTGTCAGCAGTGAATGGCACGTTTACTCCTCGAACGGTGACAGATGTTGCCGTTCTGCTGTCTATGGCCGCATAGAACTCTCGGACTAATGTGTCGTTTAGTTCTGCCGGTTGTTCGGCAAAGTCCTCCCATAGTTGAGCCGTGATGGCCTTTACAATGAACGGCCGGAGTCCCATGTGGGGTGCTTTTCGGTTGTACACGAAACCTCTTTCCTCCCATAACTTCTTGTTGGCGAAGGGCGTCGCTGCTGCTGAAGAAGAGGCGGAGGCAGTGCTACGGCGGGTCTGTCTAGACGACATGTTAGTTGCAAGGGTTGTGAAATAGAGAAAGCAAATAAAAACTAGAGGAGGAAACAAGAGAGAATAAGCAGAAGTGATGAAAAATGAAAGGGAAACGGGGTTTTATAGCGGTCGTGATAGCACCATGGGGGAAAACCTGTACAACTTGGAATGGGCCAGACCATCTAGATTTCAGCTTCCCTGGGAAGAGTTTCAACCTAGAATTGAAAAGCAACACAAGCTGCCCTGGGCAGAACTGTCGTGGCAGCAACTTCCTATCGTGCCACTTCTTGGTTTTGTCCTTGTAGATTCTTGCATTGTCATAGGCCATTGTCCGGATTTCTTCAATTTCTTTCAGATCAAGTAGCCTTTTATGCCCTGCCTTTTCCAAGTCCATATTAACTGCCTTGATTGCCCAGTATGCTCTTTCCGAGTTGGCTTAACCATCTTTTCAAGAATGTTCTTGACCTCCCTGTTGGATATTTCAGCATGTCCATTGGTCTGAGGGTGGTATGCTGTTGCGATCCGATGCTTAACACCATACTTTTTCAAGGCAGCAGCTATAACCCTATTGTCAAAATGCCTCCCTTCATCACTGATGATCGCCTTAGGGATGCCGAATCTGGAAAAAATGTTTTTGTGTAAAAACCTTTGAACCGTCTTGGCATCATTCTTTTGAGTGGCGATAGCTTCAACCCACTTAGAGACATAATCTACTGCGAGGAGGATGTATATATTCCCACATGAAGATGGGAAAGGTCCCATAAAATCAATCCCCCAAACGTCGAAGATCTCGAATTCAAGAATATTCTACAGCGGCATCTCGTGTCTCCTTGAGATGTTTCCTGTTCGTTGGCACTTGTCACAACTCTTGTAGAAAATTTGAGCATCTTTATACAGTGACAGCCAATAAAACCCTGACTACAGCACCTTGGCAGCAGTTTTGTTGCCTCCTAAGTGTCCTCCATACTGTGAAGCATGACAATGATGAAGTATGTCTTCTTGCTCATCCCGTGGTACGCATCTCCTTATAATCTGATCTGCACAGACTTTAAAAAGAAGAGGTTCGTCCCAATAATAATGCTTAACATCATTTTGGAACCTCTTACTGGCTTGATAATTAAGGTTAGGAGGAATTATTCCGCTAACTAAGAAATTAACGAAATCAGCATACCAGGGGAGTTTAGAAGACTTAACTGCCGCCATGGCTGTCGCGGCAGTGACTGCGGCAGCAAGCAGCTGCTCATCAGGGAAGGTCTCCAATATGTTTGTCTCATCTGTCGGTAGACTCTGTCCCTTCTCCAACCTTGACAAGTGATCTACAACTTGATTTATGTTCCCTTTTTGTCCTGATTTCTAGATCGAACTCTTGCAGTAGCAGAATCCAACGTATCAGTCGAGGTTTTGCGTCCTTTTTCGTGAACATATATTTTAATGCAGAGTGGTCTGTATGCACTATGACCTTCGCTCCAAGCATGTACGAACGAAACTTGCCAATGGAGAATACCGCAGCTAGTAATTCTTTCTTTGTGGTGGTGTAGTTCACTTGGGCGTCGTTCAGTGTTTTGCTGGCATAATATATGACATGAAAAAGTTTGTCTCTTCGCTGCCCAAGTGCTGCCCCGACAACATAGTCACTAGCATCACACATGATTTCAAATGGCAGTGTCCAATCTGGTGGCTGTACTATTGGGTCTGTTACCAGCTTTTCTTTCAGAACCTTGAATGCCTCAGTACATTCAGTGTTAAAGTCGAAGGGTCGGTTCTGCTCCAGAAGATGGCATAGGGGCTTGGTGATTTTTGAAAAGTTCGCTATGAACCTCCGATAAAAACCAGCATGTCCTAAGAAACTTCTGATTCCCTTGACTATGGTGGGCGGCGGCAGTTTTTCGATCACTTCTATTTTGGCCCTGTCGACTTCTATGCCACGACAGCTAACTTTATGGCCAAGGATATCCCTTCATCCACCATGAAGTGACACTTTTCCCAGTTTAATACCAGGTTTGCCTTTTCACATCTCTCGAGCACCTTCTGTAGGTTGCCTAGGCAGCTTTCGAAGTTGTCCCCAAAGACCGAAAAGTCATCCATGAATATTTCCAAGAAGTCCTCCACCATATCGGAGAATATTGCCATCATGCATCTTTGAAAGGTGGCTGGTGCATTGCAAAGTCCAAAAGGCATTCTCCTAAAAGCATAAGTTCCGTATGGGCATGTGAACGTCGTCTTTTCTTGATCTTCCGGTGCGATGGCTATTTGATTGTAACCTGAGTAACCATCAAGGAAACAATAGTAAGGTTTACCCGCTAATCTATCAAGCATTTGATCAATAAAGGGTAAAGGAAAGTGGTCCTTCCAGGTAGCTTTGTTAATCTTCCGGTAGTCCATACAAACCCTCCAACCGGTCACAGTCCTGGTTGGGATTAACTCATTGTCCTCATTGGTTACCACGGTCATTCCTCCTTTCTTTGGAACGCATTGCACTGGGCTTACCCATTTGCTGTCCGAGATGGCATAGATTATACCAGCATCTAGCCATTTTATTATCTCCTTGCGCACCAGCTCTTGCATAGCATGGTTTAAGCGCCTTTGTGCATCATTTGTCGGCTTATGATCATCCTCTAAAAGGATTTTGTGCATGTATAGTGCCGGACTAATGCCTTGGATATCAGCTATCGTCCATCCAATAGCCTTCTTGTGCTACTGCAACATCTTTATCAGCTGCTGTTCCTGTTCCTGCATCAACTTGGAAGAGATGATTACGGGCAACGTATCATTTGAACCAAGGAAAACATATTTTAACTGCCCTGGCAGGGGCTTAAGATCTGGAACAGGGGGCTCAACAGTTGATGGCTTATGAATTACATGGTTATCCGAGGTATAATTTAAAGGCTCGAATAACTTACCTGGACGATTGCCTATCCAGTTTACCTCCTCTTGATCTTCAGTATCGGATGTATCAAGGTCTGAGGAGTTGCTGTCGTCGGTGCTGTCATGACAGCCTTCTAAGTGGATGCCGAGGCAGTGACCAATTTTGATGTCGTGACAGCCCGACCTGATGCAGGGTTGGTCAAAGTTAACTTCAGTGATAGCCTTGCATTGTTCTTCCGCATCAGCATGTTTCACAGCTTGGAGAACATTCAGCTTGATCTCTTGGTCGTTCACTCTCATCGTGAGTTCTCCTTTTTCTACATCAATCAGTGATCTTCCTGTGGCTAAGAAGGGTCGCCCCAGGATGATTGGTGCATTCTCATCTGCTTCACAATCTAAAACAAGAAAGTCAGCAGGAAAAATAAACTTATCCACTCTTACCAGAATATCTTCAATTTTTCCTTCTGGGTGAACGTAAGAGCGGTCTGCCAGCTGCAGTAGTACTGTTGTGGGTCGAGCTTTTCCAATACCTAATTTCTGGAAAACAGATTTTGGCATTAAATTAATACTAGCACCAAGATCACAAAGTGCCTTACCCACAAATTTATCTCCAATTACGCATGGTATGATGAAGCTCCAAGGATCCTTCTTTTTCTGGGGTGGATGCTTGTGCAGAATACTCATGCATCATTCTGTCATCTTCACCGTTTCAAATTCCCCAAGTCTGGATTTCTTTGACATGACATCCTTGAGAAACTTGGCCTAACCGGGCATCTCCCTAACAGCATCTAATAACGGGATGTTGATATGAACCTGCTTAAAAATATCATAAATCTTTTTAAGCTGTGATTCTTGTTTCAATTTCTGTAGCCGCTGAGGAAAAGGAGGTGGGGGACGATAATCAGCAATACATTCTTCCCACTGCATACGGATCTGAGGAGGTTTAGGTTCTTCATCTTTCTCCTCTGTCCCTTCTGCTATCGTGACAGGCTCATCGGCAGCAGGCTGTTTATTACCTGTCGGGGCAGCTTCCTCGGCAGGTGTTTTCAGGGCTGGTTCCTTTACTGATTCAGCTTCTTCCTCTGGCCCTGGTAATTTCTTCCCACTTCTAGTCGTGATGGCTTTGCACTGTTCATGAGTGGGTGGTCTAGCATTCTCAGTATTGCTAGGGAAACTTCAATTCTGCCTGGGTTTAATAAGCTGGGAAACCTGGCCCATCTGTGTCTCCAGCGATTTCAGAGTAGCTTCATGATTAGTCATCCGCATCTCTGTTTTATCCATGAACGTCTCCGTTTTCTTGACGAAGTGATTCATGTTCTCGATGTAGTTCCCTGTTTGAGACATAAATGTAGCCAAAGTCTGCTCCAGTATACTAGTTGTGGCAGTTGGTGGCTGTTGCTGCTGCTGCTGCGGTTGCTGCCGAGTTAGCAATCTAGGTCCTCCCTGGTTCTGATTGTTCTGTACTTGAGGATTCAGAGCATTATTAGGATTGCTCCAAGAGAACTTGGGATCCTTTCTCCAGTTGGGATTGTAGTTGTTGGAGTTATAATTCGGCTTAGTGTAGTTTCCAACATACTTCCCTCTTCTAACTGTATTGGACATTCATACGTGCTGTGATTTCCTTCACAGATTTCGCATACCTCTTCAGCAGAGTACACAAGCTTTGGATCATCGTTCAAGAGCTTCTTCATTGCCTTAGTAAGATATGACACTTGTGATTTTAATGAGCTGTCGGCCTCATAATCCTTTACAGCTAGAACTCTTTTACCCCCTCTTCTTGCTGTCGGAAACTGTTCTTCATTCTTCGCCAGGTTTTTCAGTACTGCCATTGCTTCATCTGGGTCTTTGTCCAGCAGTAATCCGTATGCTGCTGAATCAATTCTAATACGAGCTTGTAAATTGGCAGCATTATAAATTTTTTTTACCTGGTTCCAAACGGGGAATCCATTCATTGGGAAGTTCCTCAGAAGAGTGGTAAATCTGTCCCAGGCCTCGTGCATCTGCTCGTCGTCTTCCTGTTGAAAAGTAGCAATTTTGTTACGTAATCGCTCAGATAAGTGTGAAGGATTAAAACGAGATAAGAATTCACGAGTTAAATCTGCCCAAGTTCTAATTGAACCCGGCGTAAGTTTATTCCACCAAGTCTTTGCCCTGTCCCTCAATGAATGAGGAAATAACCGAAGCCTCAGTATCTTCGGATTAACTCCTGGTAGTCTAAACGAACCACATATTTCCTGGAACGTTTTCAAATGCTCCCTAGCATCCTCTGTAGCAGCACCACTGAATTGGCCGGCGTTGTTGATCATGCTGAACATAATAGGTTTCAGCTCAAAGTTGTCAACATCTACGTCTGGCAGGGTGGTTTCTAATTCTACATGATCATTCATCATGTAGTCTCGGCAGGTCCGGCGTGCGGCAGCGGCAGGAGGAATAATCTCTCCATCTCCGACAGGAGGGTTATTACCCTGGGGATTCTCTTGGTTTTCCCGTCTTTCTTCACGTCTTTCGTTCACCATTGCTTCAAGTTGTTCCTCCAAATATTCGTTCCTTTCAACAAGATAACGAACTCTTTTCTTGAGATTGAACGTTCGTTCGGGTTCAGGATCTAACTGATACTCAGGTTCCTTCCCCCGTTGAGACCTGCGCATACGCAAACAAAAGACCTTGTGAAAGGTATAGGTTGGACAATCCAAGTAAAATAGAAAAATAAAACGAATGCAGTAAAAAGTAGGGTAAAGTTATGTTGCCAGTCCCCGGCAACGACGCCAAAAACTTGTTGCGTGTAAAAGTGTCTATCGAAATTGTAGTGCAAGTGTACACGACGCAAGTAGTAAAGTGATACGGAAGTATTGAATATCGTCTCTACAGGGACTGTGCTAATATCTTCACCTTGAATTACTGCACGAAAGTAAAGAAAATATTTAAGATGTTTGTCACGAGAATAATAAAGAAAACTTAAATAAAAGAGTGATAGAATTAAGATAGAGAGAATGGGCTGGTATTGAATTGCTCAGTAGTGTAGGTATTGCTAAGTCTGGGAATATCAGCTCTCTCGTCGTTCACATCGCGGCAGCACCTGTCGCGGCAGGAGTCCGTTGCTTGTCGCGGTAGCGAACAAATAACTCTGCACTTCAAGTTTGGCAAGAATCCCTGCTGTGCCTTGGCCTATCCCTAGGTCCAAGTCTGTCGATGATCACGTCTTTGATGATACCTCCCGGCGTGAATCGAAGGATGAACACCGATGTTGTTGAATTCTTCTTTAGCCACTTAACCTCGTCCTATCCCTAGATCCGAGATAGTTCAACTATAAACTAAAGAACTCACACTTATTCTTTTCGTATACTTAACTCTCCCGATATTAAGTAAATAAATAACCTCGCAATGCTCTCCCGATACTCTTGCAAGATGTTAATAACCAAAATAAGAGAACTTGAAGTTTATTTTATTGAACTGAAAATTCCTAAAACAAAAGCAACCCTTGCAACTACTTTACAAATCAACTCGTGGCCCTAAGGGGAATTTAGAACATGTTGAGAGGGGGAAAACAACTAGGATTTTGGGAAGAAGGCTAGAGAATAGAAGATGTCATCCCTAGGTTGAATTACATGCCTTTATATAGGCTTTGGGTCCAAGTTTTCTAAAATAGCAAGAATACAAGTTTAAATTAAAGTACAACTCCAATAAAGACTAAATCTTCAGAGAATCTAGCTTTAACTCGTCCTCCTTATTGCTTGAGATTTTCTCTCCTTGAACCTTGGGCTTGGCATTCCTTCTGATCTAGGGCTTGGAAAAATATACTGGTTTTCCACGACAGACGGGCTTAATTTTCTCTATCTGTCGAGGTCCAGTTTGCTTTTTCTCCTCAAAACTACCGTCGTCCTCTGCTGTCACGGCGGCAACCATGGCAGCATCGTCCTCCTTGACTGCTCGTCCAGTTCCCGCTCTTCTACTTCACTGCCCAGCGCCTGCCTCTCCATCTGCTACAGCAGCAACCTGCAAAAGCAACCAATTTCAGTAGAAACTGTGCCTTTTAATATACTTGTGATGTATGACTGAAATCTAACCTAAATGCAATGAATAATGCTTGAATGCAGCAGAAATATGGGTTAAATAAGGGGTAAATAATAGAACATTTACACACTCAACACTCGCCAAGACCATCAGACTTGGCCTGGAACTTGGAGAATGCTAAAAAGCCCGCAAGCCCACCAGACTTAGTAAATTCCATTGAGGATTTACCGGGGTAACTTGGATAGTAAATTGTGATAAGCCATCCTACTTATCACTTATATTATTTGTAATTATCTTAGAGATAATGTTTGTGATAATCAGAGATTTAAACTAAGAGATAGGATAGATCTCGACCGTTGATGTAATTTAAACTGTACCGTTGGATCTGGGGGAGTTCAACTATAAATAGAGGCTCCCCAGCTCAGTTGTAATCACTTCATTCCATCTATTCTTTGAGTAATACACGAAGCATTTACTCTAAACTCTCTTGTTGTTCTTCGTTGTTCCTAAATGTTCTTGAGTGTTCTTGTGCCAATCTCTTTCAGAGTTCATTTGATTAGCTTCCGCGTAGAACGATCTTTCGTTCGAGGGCTTTAGAAGTGTTTGATCTTCTAGAGCGAGAATCCAGTTTAACTTAGGTGTTTGTAAGGAGAACTTCGCCTAAGGTCGCGTGGTTTTGTTAGCAGGAGTCTAGCCCCGTGACGAGTGGATTTAGGCTTACTTAGTCGCACAAGGTTCCGCAAGTGGACTAAGGCCGCACGATCGAGTTAGCTACAGTCTACCGACGTGACATTTACGTGTATCAAAGTTTTTCTTTATATTATATTAAAATATTAATTTTGTGTTCTTTTTTACATCAAATTAAATTCTAAATTATTTTCACTAGCCCACGACTAGAAAGCAAACTTTTGAAAGAAAAAAACTAATAGTGCCGCACAACTTTTTTTTTCTTTAATTTTATTTAACCGGCGGCGGCATCGACTTTGATGTTAGTTGCCGGCCACTTGATTTTTTATATTTTTTTATAAGAATAACTCTACTTTTGTGGCACATTTTTCTTTGCATTTGTGGAACGTTTATCTCTACCTTTTGGCACGTTTTTCGTATTCTTTCTCGATCGTTTGCCTATTTTTTTATTTTACGTTCTCTTAGAATTAGATTTTACGATACCACGACTGATCAAGATGACGTTTATTTGTAATCATGCTGATCTTCCCTGCTTTGGGCCCTCAGATTGAAGGATACGCGATTTGCGTTCGTGGATAGTTTTTCACGAAGCTCGGCTTTAATTTGCTATTCTTGGTGGTCTTCCAATAACTTAATCCTCTTTAGTGGTTTATTTGTCGATGCAGTCAGATTTATTTGTATCTATTTTTCGTTTAGTATGTATGATCTAAAGTGGTTAATATCAATGTTTTAGAAAATGTCCAAGTTATATATTTAGTTTATGATAATCGTTGTAAACCTTATTATAATTTAAAATATTTTCTATTTTTAATAAAACTATAGACTTCTATTCAAAATATTAATATTCAAAATATTAATATAAATGTATATTATCCAAAATTTTTGTGAAATTGAGTAATAAAAATTTAATCGGTTTTTTACTGATTTTGACTGCAATTGTTGCTTGTCAAACTGATTTTACCAGTTTTTGAAAAAAAATCCGATCTTGTGATGTTTATCGACAAACTCGGGAAGTTCTAAAATTAGTAAGATTACTGTTTGGCTAAAATTAAGCGAATTTTTGTATCACTACATATATTTTTATCCTTTTAGTAAGGATTTGTGTAGGATAAATAAGAAATTGTGTAATGACATAAATTCTTGTGTAACTACATAAATTCTTATCATTTTTTGGGTAAAAATCTCCTGCCCCCTAACCATGCCTCCTTCTATGCCCCTGCCTAAAAATACTTAAAAATTAAATCTTGCCCCATAACCCTAATTTTCATATCCTAATCCTCAAACCCTAAACCCTAAAAAAATACACCCTACCCCTAGTTCCCTACACCCTAACCCTAAGCCCAAACCTTAAACCCTAAACCCACTATTTTAAAATGGGGGCACAAATGGGGGCATACTTTGGGGGCAGATGATTTTCATCCATTTTTTTAAGAAATTGTGTAATTACATAAATTCTAAGAATTTGTGTAAGAATATGTGTTGATTGTAAAGAGTTGTGTAACTACACAAATTATTACCATTTTTGTAAGAATTTGTGTAAATCTGCCTCTTCCCGACAAACTCTATTCTCAACTCAACCGGTCTGTCCAATCTGGTTCTTAGACACTGACTATTTTCAAATCAACCCTCAAATCTCCATCACTTGTTCTCATTTTTGTTTCAGAGATCACATTATCATGTTAGAAATACTCTACATTACTAGAATATCATTTCAATGCCATAGAAGGAACATGTGCGTTACTTAAAGCAATTATATTGTACTCTCTGGACCCATCTGAAGATGAGTCTGTTGCAGACAGCATTCGCTTGAGCTGAGACCGCTGACAGACAATGCGTCCATTGTTCCACCCAGGAAAAGAAAATGACGATGAGAAATTATCCTGAAGGAATTTATAAGCAGCCTTAGCAACTGGAATATCACGAGCAATTGAGCTTTTCTCCATCTGCCCCCGTCTGCTTAAGATAAAATGTTCTTGTTACATGGAGGAAATTTTGAATCATGAACAATGCAACTGATAGTACAACTGCAGAATAGGTGGAGGATATGCTGGAAAATGTAGCAGAAAACCTCCAAACTACGTAAAACACTGTAATGCATTTATACACATTTCCAGTAACAATGCAAAGTTTTCATGATCAATGTAAAGGTAAAACTTTGGCATGAAATAGCTGGCAGATATGCTCCATGTATACAATGTCTATAATGTCACTCATACCTAAGGTATAAAACCAGGTTGTATGTTGACCTCATTTGGCTGTGGGCGAGAAAGTTATAAAAAACAAACGCATACCATCAACTACACTTTACTATGATTCAGTGGCAAAACTCAACATTATTTATTGAGGGGACCATTTAAAGATGTCTAAATTTATGGGGGCAACAATATAAATTATATATTTTTAGTGGACTAAAATACAATTTTACATTACCTCGACTTAAATATTTTTTCCAATTTTTAAATTTTTTGGGGGGCCGTGGCCCCGCCGGTCGCTCTTGAGTACCGCCCTTGCTCTGATTAAACCTCATTCTCTGTCCAAACCCATTTTCAAGTTTAATATTTTTATCTAAACCCTTTCAAATATTAGGCAAGTCTAGGCATTGACTTGGTAGCTCGGACCGTTAGATAACATGCAATACAAACGATTCCTAGAGACAGAAGTTCATAGAGCAAGGGTTTGAAGGTAGCACAACCACTAATGTTCATTAACACTGTCCATTTAACTATATATAAAGTAATATTTAATTATTAACTTAAAAATATTAGGTTAATGGACACGTGAAGGATATGAACCTATTTGTGGAGAGTTATATTCATTGAATATCCACAAAAGATGGGAATTAACATTTTCATCTCATGCAGATTAAATGTAAGGGATAGGAAAAAGATGAGTAACATTGGGAATATGACTTACGCAACAACCACAGTAGCAAGTTGAGGAAGATCATCGCCACTCAAAAACATTTCCTGGATATTGTTGAGCCAAATTGATAGGGATGTATAAGTGCCACCTTCCCACATCCTGTGAAATGATCAACTTCATTAATCAAATAAAATTAACATGAAATTGGAAAGAAGCAAATTTGAATGTGTATCCCATGATACCTGTGCACATCCACAGAAAATACAAGTTTGTTTTGACGGAAAAGTTCAGGGAAGATGCCTCTCTTTGTTGCTTCCTTGAGCACCCTTGCAGCACGTTCTTTCTGACCTAGCCACCAAAGTGCTTCTAAAAGAGCATTATAGAACCTTATTCCAAAGCCACATCCTTCAGAGTTAAGTTTGTCAAAGATGTACTCTACCATCTGCCAGTTTGCATCACCATCAAAATCTCCACGTATCATCTGTCCAATTACTTGATGAATATTTGACACTTTGTTCGCAAGCATCTCATCGAGTAACTTATAGGAATAATCCCACCTAAACATATTGAATTTAGAAGGTCAGGTAAATTTGCTAATAAGGAGAACAATTCTGCTTCCAAAGTGCTTACATACTCCCCAGACTAATTGTAAGTTGTAACTCAAAGACTAAACAAAGATAAATTTAACACCAAGACATAAACAACTCAGGATTCCTGTTTGTAGTTTGAAATCATTACAAATTTCAAAAAATATATTCATGATAAGTTAGTCTAATTTAACTTACACATGAGGGGGCTATTTCTCACACTTAACTTTCTCTTACACCACGAAATTTCAAATTCTAATCATATAAAAAAGCTCATAATTACTCATAAATTTGTAGCTGTCACGAGGGCTAGCATTACTTGGACTCGTGTGGGAATGTCAGGTATGGTATGTGTCTAACATGGGTACTGTTGAACTTTTTCTTGATTCCTACATGTCTTTGGAGGGTTCTTGGAAGATTCTCTTCATATCCATGTCCAAAAATTTATTGAACACAAGTTTCAGATTAGGGTACTTCAGGAAAAATGATAAATCAGGGCATCATAGGCTAGTAATCTCTTATCAGGACTCGAGGTACTCTTTCCAGGGTAAAATCCTTAGAACAATTTTATATTCCACAATGTCCTAAGAAAAAGAGTAAAATATTTAACAGAATCAGTACATTAATCTCAACAATAAAAAATAGGTAATGGTCTGGTCCAGGATATTGACGAAATCACCAGATTGCCCCTGCCTGTATGTCTATGTCCTGAATATGATACCCCCTTTCTGCTAGACTACTATAGCATAAATATCATCCACATCACCTAGATGGTTTGGGGAGAAAGGCCAAACACGGAAGCACAGAATGCTTCATTGGCCAATTATTCCTCACATCAGGATTACTCAGCCAAGCCCTATTACCAATTTACCATACCCAAGGACCAAGACATCACTGCTCAGCCAAGCTAAAGGAAACAAAATTAGTACTCTTTTCATCACCGAACAGAAGAAAAAAAATACACTTTGAATTAAAGCTAAATCCCTTTAACAACATACTTTCCATGATTGCAAAATAATGAAGCCATTCAATTAACATTTAAGTAGCACCTAACCAAGCTTCTGTACAAAGCTAACTACCATAAATATGTATACATCTTTTCTTTATTTCTCTTTTTTGTTTTTTTAAGGAAAGCCTTTTTCAAGACCATCATATACCATGCTAAGTATATGACTCCAAAAAGAAGTTAGCATCTACCTTTAACATATTTTTGCTAAAGAACCTATCAAGCCCTCATAAGACATTTTCCTATGATTCATTCTAGGAAGATCCATCACATAGATATAATAGTCCTTCTCCAATCACAGTAACTAAACTTCTAAGAAAGGAAGACTGGAAAATAGATGAGCACCTTCAGAGATCAAAGAAAAAAAGATGAAATACAAATGGGTCTCGGATTGGGAGGATCAGAGACAATAAGAAACAAGTTGATCTTTTGTCAAGGATGCAGAGATTTCCTTGTATATATTACACACGTCATTATTGGTCTTTGATAGAGGAATGCAATTGTGAAGGATAATGGTCTGAATCACCAAGGAAAACTACAATTCTCCATATATGGTATAATAACAGATGACTTTTCTTACAAGTCAAGATCACCGCTCAGGGTATATGTGCCAGAATCAAATATACTGATGTACCAAGTTAATTTCTTTCATCAAATTATATTCCTATATAGTTATTACGAAATGCAGGAGCAAATCAGACATTCATCATGTAATTCTCCATGCACACAACATAAACAGCAAGTGGAGTGAAACTGACCTGTCACACTTTGCATAAACAGCCAGCATCATGCAATAGCACATGACACTGGGCAAAACTCCTAAAGCTTTGATTTCCTTGAATTGCTCATTGCTCTCATCGCAAAGGCCTGCAAAGCAATACACACTTAAAACCGCTTCAAGGGTACGTTCATCAGGATCACATCTTGCCTTTTCCATCTCTACATAAGCCTTGATAGCATTCTCAAACTGGCCTCCTTGCCTAAATGCTTCAATCAAAGCATTGAAGGAGTCCCGACTCTTTGCAACACCAGGCTCATTCATTCTAGACAAAACTGCTTCAGCTTCGTTGTACAATCCACCTCTAGCAAAAGTCTGAAGCAGTGAATTGTAAGTTTCAATGGTCGGTTTGCTCCCTACCTCATTCATTGTGTTGAAGGCAACTAGAGCTTCCTCATATAATGTTGCCTGTCCATAAGCCTCGATAACACCGGTATAAGCCCAAGAACTAGGTACTATCCCTCTTTCATGCATGTGAAGTAGAATTTTCTTGGCATCCTCATGAAGCCCTCCCTTCCCACAGGCAAATATCAAGCCATCATAAGTTTCAAGTTAGGCTCAACATTCTCCTCTACCATATCATGAAACAAAGTCACTACCTCCTTAAAATACCCACCCTCTCCGAAAACCTGTATCAAAATATTATAAGTTGCTGCATCCGGCTCTGTATTGCTAGCTTTCATCTCAAGAAAAAGCTCACGGACATCATCATACCGCCCATTCCTCCCGTACAAATTCAACAAAATACTATAAGTAGCTTCATTCGGCATACATCCTACAGCTTGCATCTGCCTAAACACACCCATCGCTTCCTTAATTGACCCTGACTTAGCATAAGCCTCTAACAACACATTATATGACATAATATCTGGCAAATTCCCTCCCAACTCCATTTCCTTAAGTAACTCAGAAACCTTCTCCAGCTTTCCTAACTTCATAAATATCTCAACAAGATACCTATAAGTAGTTAAATCCGGCAATATCCCACCTTCATTCATATTCCTAAAAACCATTTCCGCTTCATTGCATGAACCCCTATCAGCACAAGCGCTAAGCAAAGTATTATAAGTCACAATATCAGGTTGTATTCCTTCATGTCTCATTTCCGCAAACAACCCTAACAAACCCTCCCAATCCAACCCGCCCCTTGCACACGCATTAATAACAGTGTTATAAGTTAAGATGCTGGGCAAAACTTTGTCTTTCTTCATTTTGGCTAGTAACTCAAGAGACACATCATACGCACCGTTGCGTCCGTAGGCATTGATCAATGCGGTATAGGAAAAAACACTGCGAGGAACGCCTTGGCTAGGCATTTCATCGAACACTTCGCGACATTTTTCAAGCAAGCCTTCGCGGCCCAAGAGACTGATCATGATGGTGTAAATGTGTTCGTTCGGCTTGCACCATATCTGCCGCTGCATGTATTTGAAGAGCCGGAGGGACCGTTGCCAATCGCCGCGGTGGGCGAACTCTTTGAACACCAAAGAGAAGTCTTTTAGCGAAAGTTTGTTGCGGAAGACATCGAGACATCTCGCGATGCTGCCACGTGGCGGGAGGCTGCTTAGCTTGTTGATTAGTGTCTCAACGTCGTAGCTGTACTTCCCTTTTTCTACTGTCACTGAGGGGTTTCCGAGGACAATCTCTCGAGCCTTCGCTCTGCATATTCCAGTGCCACCGGAGAAGAAGCTACGGTTACCGCCTGTAAATACTCGAGTGGAAGAGAGCTGCAGCCGGTTGATTGAAAAATTGGGAGGCTGCGTGAGAGCTAGGAAGCTATTAGGAATTGAAGTTGTCATTTGAAATATTTTGCATGCGACTTGGGAGATTTGACGGGGAATTAAAGATGAAAAGGGAATGCTTGCTTGCACAAGGACACTTCGAGTATTATTGGATAACACAGCGAGAAGAGAGGGAAGCAATGATAAGAATTTTTTTTTTGGGGGTGGGGGGTGGGGGGGGGGGGGGGGGTATTCGGTTATAGAGGCGTTAGTACTTTTTTAAGGGTAAATTACAATACGTCGTTCTGTTAGGAAAAATATTAAAAAAATATTATATTTAGGGAAGCTCAAACCAAAGAATTTAAAATAAAAAGTTTACACCAAATCAACTTAAATACTTGATACAATCTTAACAAAAATAGTATGTAAATGATGCTGCTTTTGAATTTAATTTTTTTTACAAAATGTTCAAATCAGTCCCTAAATCCCTAAAAATTCTTAAATAATAAATTCTCAAATCCTCACTGCTGTCGCCGCCGGCAACCGTCTCTGACCCCACTTGTTCGATTGCCGAAATCAGTATGTCATTTCCCCCAACTCGTCGTCGTCAGAAACTAGCGAACGATGTGCTAATCGAACGGTTATTTCACGTTCGACGTTCAATGTTCGACTGGCAGTTTGACACACAGTTCGTCAGTTTTCGGCGACGGCGAGTGGGGAAAATGGTCAGGTGGGATTGGCGGTCGAAAGGGTGTGGCCGGCGGCGGTGGCCGGCGGCGGTAGTGGTGAGAATTTGAGGATTTATGATTTAGGAATTTTTAAGGATTCAAGGACTGATTTGAATATTTTATAAATTTTGAGATTTTTTTAAAACAATTAAATTTAAGTTCAACTACAATATCATTTACATACTATTTTTGTTAAGATTGAATCAAGTATTTAACTTGGTTTGATGGTTTGGTGTAAACCTTTCATCTTAGAGGTCTTTGTTTTGAGCCTCCCCAAATGCAATGTCTCCTTAATTTTTCCCCCTAACAAAACGACGTCGTTTTGACCTATCTTAGGCATCCAAACAGCTATACCAAAACAACGTCGTTTTACATTTAACAGTTTCGTTAGGATTTAACGTCGAGTGCTTGGATTGAAGAAAAAAACAAAGTTCAGTGGTATTCTGTGTAACAATTTATAGCTTAGTGATATGGGTAATTATTTGATACACCGGGAGTGGAAACTTTTAGTTTCTATAAGCGCCTTTGTTTTAGGGTTTAGTGACTTATTTTAGGGTGTATGGTTTAGGGGTTTATATGTATAAGTTTTAAATTTAGGGATAGTAGTCGAAATTTATAGTTTAGGGTTATAATTTAGGGTTTATAGATTAAAACATAAATCCTCACCATATTACCCTAAAAACTAAACCATATCCTTTAAACCCTAAATTATAATCATAAACCTTAAATTCTAGCCACTATCCCTAAATTCTAAATTCCTACATCTAAACCCCTAAACCATACACCTTAAACTAAGCCCTTAAACCCTAAAAACTAAGGCACATGTGGAAACTTTTAGTTTTCACCACTAGTGTATAGAATAATAATCCTATATATATGGATTAATATTTGATACACTGCCAGTGTAAAAAAAGTTTACACAAGCATGACTATTTTCAAGCCTAAATCTAAAATATAAATTCTTAACCTTAAAACCCTAAAAATCTAACCACAAAACCTTAAATTCTAATCATAAATCATAAATTCTAAACCCTACAACCTAAACCCCTAACACCTAAACTCTAAATAAGAACCCTAAACCCCTAAATAACCCAGCTTGTGGAAACTTTGTTTTCCACTGCAGTGTATAGGATACTTATCCTATATATATAAGGTAATTGTTTGATACACTAACGGTAGAAACTTTTTGTTTCCACAAGCGCCTTAATTTTAGGGTTTAGGGACTTAGTTTATAGTGTATAGTTTATGGGGTTTAGGTGTTGAGTGCATAAAAGTTCTATATTTTGACCCTCATTTATCCTTATTTTTGCTGCACTCAAGCATGTTTAGTTACATTTTAGGAAAGATTTTACATAAACATCACAAATGATAAATATTGCACAGATGCTGCTGATTTTGGTTTAATTTTGCAGGTACCTGCCGCAGCAGCATCCAGGTCAACAAAGGAGCAGAGGCGAGTTGCAGAGATGAAGGACGAAGAACACTACCTGTCGTGACATCTGTCGTGGCAGCGATGACGACAGTGAAGACATTAAGGTGGAAAAGCAAAGTGGAGCTCGACAGATAGAGAATTTTATGCCGGTCTGTCGTGGATCACACCCATATTTTTCTGAGCCCTGAAGTAGAAGGAAGGCCGAGTCCAAAGTTCAAGGAAGAAAATCAAAACAAGAAAAGAGGACGAATTAAAGACAACTACTCAGAAGATTTAGTCTTTAATAGAATTGTACTTTAATTTAAACTTGTATTCTTGCCATATTAGAAAACTTGGACCCAAGGCCTATATATAGGCATGTAATTGACCTAGAGAGGGAGATCCTACTCCTAGCCGTCTTCCCCCAAAACCCTTAGTTGTCTCTCTTCTCCACCATGTTCTAAACTTCCCCAAGGGCTAAGGGTTGATCTTGTAAAGTAGTTGTAAGGGTTGTTCTCTTCTTAGGATTTTTCTGTTCAATCAATAAAACTTCAAGTTTATTCATTCTGGTTTCAACATCTTGCAAGAGTATCAAGAGAGCATTGTAAGATTACCCATTTACTTAATATCGGGAGAGTTGAGTATATGAAAAGACTGAATACATGTTCTCCAGCTTATGGTTGAACTATCTCGGACCTAGGGATAGGACGAGGTTTAGTGCCTAAGAAAGAATTCACAAACATCGGTGTTCATCCTTGATTCACGCCGGGAGGTATCATGCAAGACATGTTCATCGACATGACTTGGACCTAGGGATATGACAAGTCATTCCAGGGATTCTTGCCAAACTTGAAGTATAGAGTTGTTGATCGCTGCCGCGACATCAACAGACCTCTGCCGCGACAGGTGCTGCCGCGACAAGCACGACGACAGACGCAACATAAGGCCTTCTGAACAGTGCAATACCCGCACTACTGAGCAGATCAATACCGACCTATTTTCTAAATCTGATTTCTTTATCTTTTATTTTAGTTCTTTCTCAAGATTACTTCAATTATTTTATTAAACTCATTTTCTTTCTTGTGCAACAATCTAAGGATAAAGATATTTCCAGTCCATGTGGAGACGATATTCGATACTTCGTATCACTTTATTACTTGCGACGTGTACACTTGCACTACATTGCGATAGACTCTTTTACACGCAACAAATTTTTGGCATCGCTGCCGGGGACTGACAACATACCTTTACCTTTTATTACTGCACCTTTTTATTTTTATTTCTTTTTTTAGTTGTGTTATTTTCCCTTTGCTTTTCACAAGGTTCTTCTATTGCTTATGTGTAGATCGAGACGAGGTAAAGAACCTGAGTACGAATTAGATCTAGAAATCGAACGAACATATCAACTCAAGAACCAAGCCCGACTCTTGATAGAAAGAAACAACTATCTTTAGGAAAGACTGGAAGCAATGGTGAATGGAAGACAAGGCAATGGGGCAGATACTTTCAACAACAATGACAACCCTCGGGTTGTCATAGATCCTCTAAAAGAAGCCCAAAACAATCGGTCGCCGCCTGGTGCCCCAGCAGCACAACAGACTTGCAGAGAGTACATGGATAACAACCATGTTGAACTAGAAACTACGCTGCCAGATGTGGAAGCTGAACACTTTGCGCTAAAACCAGTGATGTTCAGCATGATAAATTCTGCTGGTCAATTTGGTGGATCTGCTACTGAGGACGCATGTGAACATTTGAAAGCCTTTCAGGAGATTTGTGGATCATTCAGACAACCAGGAATAAGCCTGGAAGTACTAAGGCTCCGACTATTTCCTCATTCATTGAGGGATAGAGCGAAAACCTGGTGGAACAAGTTAACGCCGGGTTCAATACGAACTTGGGCGGATCTCTGTCGTGAATTCCTTTCTCGTTTTAACCCTTCTCTTTTATCTGAAAGATTGCGTAATGAGATTGCTACTTTTCAACATAAAGATGACGAACCAATGCATGGGGCGTAGGATCGATTTACAACTCTCTTACGTAACTGCCCGATGCATGGATTCCCTGTGTGGAATCAGGTTGTCAAATTCTATAATGCTGCCAATGCACACACCCGGATGAGGATAGACTCAATAGCAAACGACTTGTTACTGGACAAGGAACCAGAGGATGCAATGCTGATGTTGAAAAAGTTAGCTAAGAACGATGAGCAGTTTCCCACAACCCGAAGAGGAGGTAGACGAGGAATATCTGTAAAGGATTATGAATCTGACAACTCGGTCAAAACACATATTGCATACCTCACTAAGATAGTTGAAAACTTACAGCGGAATGAATCTAAGGCTGTATTTTCTGCCGAGGAGATATGTGAAACTTGCAGCGGAAACCACAGTACAGACGATTGTCCGTTACAGCTGGAAGAAGGGATGTATGTTGGGAACTATAACAAGAATAAAAGCTACGATCCCAACAACTACAACCCAAACTAGAGGAAGGACCCCAAATTTTCCTAGAGTAATCCAAATAATGCATTGAACCCTCCAGTCTTGAATAATCAGAATCAAGGAGGTCCAAGAATCCTGTCACGATAGCCTCAACAGCAGAAACCACAACAGCAGCCGGCAGCCACAACGAGCATACTAGAACAGACCCTGCAACCTTCATGTCTCAAACAGGAGCATATATGGCAAACATGGATCATTTTGTCAAGAAAACTAAAACCTTCATGGACAAGACAGAGATGAGAATGACAAACCATGAGGCTACCCTAAAATCCCTAGAGACACAGATGGGTCAGGTTTCACAGTTCATCAACCCAAGGCAGAATGGAGGATTCCCTAGTGATACTGAGGTTGCTAGAAAACCCACACATGAACAGTGCAAAGCTATTACAACGAGGAGTGGGAAACAATTACAAGGGCCGATAATTAAAGAAACATCTGATAAGGAATCAACCCCACATACACCAGCCGAGAACACTACCCTGACAGAAGCAAAAGAGCATGATGTCGCCACACCTGCCACGACAGCAGAAGGAATTGAGGAGCAGACAGAGGAAATTGTAGAATGTGAGCCTCCTCAAATTCGATTCCCATGTGAAGGACGCCTTGAAGATTACCGTCCTCCACCCCCTTTTCCACATCGATTAAAGAAACATAAACAGAAGTACCAACTTAAGAAGATCTATGATGTTTTTAAGCAATTACATGTTGAGTGTGTAAAAGTACTATTATTTACACCCTTTTAACCCATATTTCTACTGCATTCAAGCATCATTTCATTGCATTTAGGTCAATTTACAGCAAAACATCACAAATATATAAAATGCACAGATTCTACTAAAAATGGCTAATTTTGGCAGGTTGCCGCCGTCATAGACGGTGAAGGCAGGCGCAGGGCAGAGAAGCAGGAAAGCTGAACTTGAAAAGCAGATAAAGAGGACGATGCTGCCATGGTGCTGCCATGGTGCTGTCGTGACAGGAGGACGACAGCAAGATAGTGGAGAAAAAGCAAAGTGGACCTCGATAGATAGAGAAAAATCTACTCGTCTGTCGTGTGAAAACCAAATATTTTTCCAAGCCCCGGATCAAAAGATATGTCAAGCCAAAGCTCAAGGAGAGGAAATCCCAAGAAACAAGGAGGACGACTGAAAAGTAGGATCCTTGAAGATTAAGTCTTTATTAGAATCATACTTTTAATTAAAGTTGTAATCCTTGTTAACTTAGAATACTTGAGCCCAAAGCTTATATAAGGGCATGTATTTTAACCTAGGGCATATATCCCATAACCCATAGCCGATTTCCCTTTAAAACCGACAACCAAAAACCCTCCGTCGTCTACCCGCCGTCTACCCGCCGTCTACATGTTCTAAAACCCCCTAGGGCCATGGGTTGTTTTGTAAAGTAGTTGCAAGGGTTGTTTTGCTTTAGGATTTTCCAAGTTCAATAAAATAAACTTCAAGTTTTCTTATTTTGGTTATTAACATCTTTCAAGAGCATCGGGAGAGCATTGTGAGGTTATCTATTTACTTAGCATCGGGAGAGTTAAGTATACGGAAGAAATAAGAGCGAGTTCTCTAGTTTATAGTTGAACTATCTTATGCCTAGGGATAGGGCAAGGTTAAGTGGCTAAAGAAGAATTCATACACATCGGTGTTCATCCTTCGATTCACGTCGGGAGGTATCATCAAAGACGTGATCATCGACAGACTTGGACCTAGGGATAGGCCAAGGCAGATCTGGGATTCTTGCCAAACTTGAAGTACGGAGTTGGTGTGTTTGCTGCCGCGAAAGCCAACGGACAGCTGCCGCGACAGATGCTGCCGCGACAGGCGCGACGACAGAACTGGATTTGATATAGAGAGTGATGGCACTTACCAATGTCCCATTGACCTGCAAAATAACCTGATAAAGAACTGTCAAAATAACTGCCTGCCGCAGCAGCGGGCACGGCAGCAAGGGATACATTCAACCACAACAACATCCAACAAAAACAAGGTAAGTTTATGGTCGAATGTCAATTTGATTTTTTCTAATCATATGTTCATGCCCTCAGAAACATTACCAAGAAGGGAGGACTTCATAGACTACAAAGAGAAGAGAAAGAAAGGAGTCCCCATCATGAGAAAAATCACCAGATGGAGGGTACAGATGGACTTCAAGAAGTACCGGAAACGACCCATCAAGCATCAATAGAACATGGAGTATTTTTATTACTTATATATTATTAGAAAATAAGGTTTATTTTATTCAAATAAAGTTTTTATGTTTTTCTATTTTTAGGAAATAAAGGAGTCAAGAAGAAAAGAAGAAGTGAACCAAGCCCACCACCCATCCATCAGCCCAACAGAGCCCATTTATTGAAGCCTGTCGTTTCAGCTGCCGTCGCAGACGGATAAGACAGGCTGTCAACAGACTGACACGGCAGACGCAGAAGCGTGTGACAGACGCGTAACAGACGCATTAATGCGTGGCAGACGCATCAGACACGCTAACTCTAAACAGCCGCCCCGTTATTCACGCCTGCCGTTACAGCATTAAATGGGCAGCAACTCGACCGCTATAAACCCCATTTTCATTTTCATTTTTCATCACTTCTGCTTATTCTTACTTGCTTTCTTCTCTCATTTTTCTTTGCCTTCTTTATTTTCACAACCCTTGCAACTAATATGTTGTCTAGACAGACCCGCCGTAGTGCTGCCTCAGCCTCTTCTTCAGTAGCAGCGACGCCCTTCGCCACAAAGGAATTATGGGAGGAAAGGGGTTTCGTTTACATCCGAAAGGCCTATCAACGTGGGTTGTTACATGAGGGAAAGCATTTTGGACTGCACCTATCGAACAGACTCTCGCCTCTGCCTGCCGTTCACAATAACTTCCCTCTGCCGCTGTGCTGCTGTCCCCGAGGCCTCCACCGACAAACTAATTCAAGGTTGAGGCTGGACCGACAACAACATCTCCAGCCTTATGGAGCTGATCGTGGCAACCCCTATCTCCTCCTTCAACCCAGCCGGCTCCCCAGCAGAATCATCCAAGGAGCCTGCCCCTGAACCTGCCGCCGACACCACCCTGACAGACCAGTCTGCCCACATCCTTGCTGCGATACAACGGGTGGAAGAGAGACAAATGGGATTGATGACCTTCATCCGGGATTTCACCAATTCGACGGTAAACTCCATTACCAACAATTTAAATTTTCCCGATGTTCATTTCCCTACTTTTCCTGCCCATTATTTCCACATCCCCTCTCCTGTCCATACACCTACACCACCTGCCTCCCCCCATGCACAATCTGCTGCCTCCACCCCATCACCTGCCCTGACGGCAGCCGGCAGTCCAACAGCCGAAACCTCTGCCAGAGGAACAAAGAGACCTGCCTCCGATGACAGCCTTCTGATCAGAAGGAATTTGGAGAGAGAGTTTACGCCTGTCAAGAGGCAGAAGCACGTGGCAGACAGGAAGCTGATGCCCAAGGCTAGCACCACCACCAGCAGCACTTGGGACAGTGGCAGCAGTTCCGACGTCCAGCTCGTGGAGCAACCTGCCCAGCCTCCACCACAGCCCAGATGCCGCCGCCAAATCCGTGTCAGCAGCAGCAACGAGGACAGCAATTGAAAATTTAAGTCTTTTATTTTTCTTTTCGTGCTGCTTGCTTATTTATTTTGTGATGTACTTGCCTTCATGTTTTTATTTTTTCTGTCATTTTGCATTGAGAGCAATGCAACCCTCGAGTTTGGGGGTGGCAACCCTCCATCATTAATGGAGTCGTAGTACATCTTTTTATTATTATTGTGTCTTTAAAAAAAATCAGAAAAGATTAAAATGTTGGCTTAAAACTGTGAAGTTAACTTACCTGTCATGACAGCTCTGTCGTGGCAGCATCTTTAGGACAGGTTAAGGAGAAGTTTAGAGCCTCTCTATAGTTCTGAAAACTTAAAACACCATTGTGACTGTTATATTGCTTAGATTTCTTTTAGCCAAACTAGAATAGAAAGCTTAGTACTTGAATAACCCCTAGAGGTGCCTAACACTGGCTCTAGGACAGCTTTCAAGACTCCATTGGGCATGTCTCCATACCATCTGATTTATGGGAAAACATGTCATCTGCCTGTCGAGATCAAGCACAAAGCATATTGGGCAATCAAGGCAGTGAACATGGACTTGGATAAGGCAGGCCAGAAAAGGCTATTAGATCTGAACGAGATTGAGGAATTACGGACAATGGCCTACGACAATGCAAGGATTTACAAGGAAAAGACTAAAAAGTGGTATGACAAGAAACTGCTACCACGACAGTTCTGCACAGGGCAGCTTGTGTTGTTGTTTAATTCTAGACTTAAACTCTTCCCAGGAAAGCTAAAGTCTAGATGGTCCGGCCCGTTCCAAGTGGTACAAGTTTTTCCCCATGGTGCCATCACTATCCAATCATTAAAAGACGGGCACCAATTTAAAGTCAATGGACAGCGCCTCAAGCATTATCAGGGGACTGAATCCCCAGGAATTCAGGAAGTGGTTACTTTAGGAGATGCCCCACAAGGCACTCCTAACTTAACCTAAATTTTATTTTTATTATTTACTTTTATTATTTATTATTTATTAGGAAATTAGATTTATTTTATTTGAATAATGTTTTTTTAATATTTTCTGTTTTTAGGAAATAAAGGAGTCAAGAAGGAAAGGAGAAGTGGCCCAAGCCCACCACCCATCCATCAGCCCAACAAAGCCCATTTATGGTAACCTGTCGTTTCGGCTGCCGCCGCAGACGGATTTGACAGGCTGTCAACAGACTGACACAGCAGACGCAGAAGCGTGCGGCAGACGCATAACAGACGCATAAATGCGTGTCAGACGCGTCAGACACGCTAAATCCAATCTGCCGCCCCGTTATTCCCGCCTGCCGTTGCAGCATTAAATGGGCAGCTACTCGACCGCTATATAACCCCGTTTCATTTTCATTTCTTCTCACTTCTGCTTATTCCTACTTGCTCTCTCCTCTAGTTGTATTTGCTTTCTTCATTTTTCTCAACCCTTGCAACTAACATGTCTACTAGACAGACCCGTCATAGTGCTGCCTCAGCATCTTCTTCAGCAGCAGCAACGCCCTTTGCCAACAAGGAGTTATGGGAGGAACGTGGCTTCGTGTACATCCGACAGGCGCCCAACATGGGACTCCGGCCGTTCATTGTAAAGGCCATCATGGCTCAACTATGGGAGTACTTTGCTGAACAACCGACAGAGCTAAACGACACCTTAGTCCGGGAGTTCTACGCAGCCATAGACAGCAGAACAGCGACATCCGTCACCGTTCGAGGAGTGCAAGTGCCCTTCACTGCCGACAGCATCAATCACATGTTTGGCCTTTTCTTTGGCCCCGATGATGATGCTCACCAGAAATTCCTCGACACCCTCAATGCTGCCGCTTATGATGCTGTCATGATGGAGTTGACAGAGGAGGGTACATCATGGACAACCAGCAAAAAGAACCCCCACTCCGTCAATAGGGGGCAGCTCCTACCGGAAGCAAAACTGTGGAACGCTTTCATCAAAAAGCGTATCCTGCCGTCTTCCCACCACACGACAGTCAATCGGCAGCGGCTTGCCCTTATTCACTCCATCATGCACGATAGGCCCATCAATATGGGGAGATATATGAGGGACATCATCCTGGACTGTGCCTTCCGCTCCGACTCACGCCTCTGCCTGCCGTTCACCATAACTTCCCTCTGCCGATGTGCTGCTGTACCCGAGGAACCCTCCGACAAAATAAGGAAGGGCAGAGGCTGGACAGACAACAACCTTAACAGCCTCATGGAGCTGGTCGTGGCTACACCTATCTCATCCTTCAACCCAGCCGGCTCCCCAGTAGAATCATCAGAGGAGCCTGCCCCGGAACCTGCTGCCGCCACCACTCCGACAGACCAGACCACCCTCCTCCTTGCTACGATACAACGTGTAGAGGAACGACAAATGGGATTGATGACCTTCATTCGAGACTTCACAAACTCGACGGTAAATTTCATTACCCAAACTTTAAATTTTCCCGATGTTCAATTCCCTACTTTTCCTGCCCATTATTTCCGTATCCCCACCCCTGCCCATACCCATGTTCACACACCCACACCACCTGCCTCCCCGTCCCACTCGACTGCCTCCACCACATCACTTGCCCCGACGGCAGCAGGCAGTCCACCGGCAGACACCTCTCCCCGAGGAACAAAGCGACCTGCCTCCGATGACAGCCCGCTGATCAGGAGGAATTTGGAGAGGGACTTTACGCGGGTCAAGAGAATTAAACACGTGGCTGACAAGAAACGGCTGCCCAAAGCTAGCACCACCACCAGCAGCTCTTGGGACAGCGGCAGCAGTTCCGACGTCCAGCTCGTGGAGCAACTTGCCCCTGAACCTGCCCAACCTCCTCCACAGCCCAGACGCCGCCGTCAGATCCGTGTCAGCAGCAGCAGCGAGGACAACGACTGAAAATTTAAGTTTTTATTTTTTCCTTTACTACTGCCTGCCCTTATCTTTTGTGATGTACTTTTCTTTATTTTTTTTATCTCTTCATGTCATTTTGCATTGAGGGCAATGCAACCCTTGAGTTTGGGGGTGGCAACCCTCCATCATTAATGGAGTCTTAAGTACATCTTTTTATTATTTGTTGTGTCTTATTATTATTTATTTAATTTGGTTAAAAAAAATCAGAAAATATTAAACTGTTGGCTTAAAACTGTGAAGTTAACTTACCTGTCATGACGGCTCTGTCGTGGCAGCATCTTTAGGACAGGTTAAGGAGAAGTTTAGAGCCTTTCTATAGTTTTGAAAAACTTAAACACCTTTGTGACTGTTATATTGCTTAGATTTTTTTTAGCCAAACTAGAATATGAAGCTTAGAACTTGAATAGCCCCTAGAGGTGCCTAACACTGGCTCTAGGAAAGAAGTTTAGCAAAAGAAAATAAAAACCTAGAGGTGCCCGAAACCGGCTCTAGGAAGCTAACTAGAGGTGCCCGAAACTGGCTCTAGAAAAATTTAGCTTGAAAATAGAAGAAAAAGAAGCATGAAAATGTGCCTTCTAAAAAAATAAACTTTGGCATAAATATTCGAGTTAAAAAGTTGAATATTCTAGTGAAACTAAGAGAGTCTTAGCATCTAACTGTTCACAAGCATGCACACACTACACGAGAGCTATAGGAAGATTCCGGACAGATCCTAACCATTCCGACAGGTTGCTACCGCCATAGAGAATGAGCGACTGGTAAGGGACAGTTCATTGTTTAAAGGCCAACACAAAAATATTCATTTTTCTTTTAGGTTTAATTGCTTGAGGGCAAGCAAAAACTTGAGTTTGGGGGTGTGTTGAGTGTGTAAAAGTACTATTATTTACACCCTTTTTAACCCATATTTCTGCTGCATTCAAGCATCATTTCATTGCATTTAGGTCAATTTACAGCAAAACATCACAAATATATAAAATGCACAGATTCTACTAAAAATGGCTAATTTTGGCAGGTTACCGTCGTCATAGACGATGAAGGCAGGCGCAGGGCAGAGAAGCAGGAAAGCTGAACTGGACAAGCAGATAAAGAGGACGATGCTGCCATGGTGCTGCCATGGTGCTGTCGTGACAGGAGGACGACAGCAAGATAGTGGAGAAAAAGCAAAGTGGACCTCGATAGATAGAGAAAAATCTGCTCGTCTGTCGTGTGAAAACTAAATATTTTTCCAAGCCCCGGATCAAAAGATATGTCAAGCCAAAGCTCAAGGAGAGGAAATCCCAAGAAACAAGGAGGACGGCTGAAAAGTAGGATCCTTGAAGATTAAGTCTTTATTAGAATCATACTTTTAATTAAAGTTTTAATCCTTATTAACTTAGAATACTTGAGCCCAAAGCTTATATAAGGGCATGTATTTTAACCTAGGGCATATATCCCATAACCCATAGCCGATTTCCCTTTAAAACCGACAACCAAAAACCCTCTGTCGTCTACCCACCGTCTACCCGCCGTCGACCCGCCGTCGACATGTTCTAAAACCCCCTAGGGCCACGGGTTGTTTTGTAAAGTAGTTGCAAGGGTTGTTTTGCTTTAGGATTTTCCAAGTTCAATAAAATAAACTTCAAGTTTTCTTATTTTGGTTATTAACATCTTGCAAGAGCATCGGGAGAGCATTGTGAGGTTATCTATTTACTTAGCATCGAGAGAGTTAAGTATACGAAAGAAATAAGAGCGAGTTCTCTAGTTTATAGTTGAACTATCTTGTGCCTAGGGATAGGGCAAGGTTAAGTTGCTAAAGAAGAATTCATACACATCGGTGTTCATCCTTCGATTCACGCCGGGAGGTATCATCAAAGACGTGATCATCGACAGACTTGGACCTAGGGATAGGCCAAGGCAGATCTGGGATTCTTGCCAAACTTGAAGTACGGAGTTGGTGTGTTTGCTGCCGCGAAAGCCAACGGACAGCTGCCGCGACAGGTGCTGCCGCGACAGGCGCGATGACAGAACTGGATTTCCTAAGCATTGCAATACCTGCACTACTGCGCAATTCAATACCAGCCCATTCTCTCTATCTTGATATCTTTATTCTTTTATTTACGTTTACTTCATTATTCTCGTGACAATTATCTTAATCTATTCTTTTCCCCTTGTGCAGAAAGCGAAGGAAAGAGTTAGCCCAGTCCCTGTGGAGACGATATCCGATACTCTAGTATCACTTTATTACTTGCGACGTGTACACTTGCACTCAATTGCGATAGACACTTTTACACGCAATAGTACACATTAACATCCCGCTGTTAGAGGCCATTAAGCAGATGCATTGTTATGCAAAGTTTCTTAAGGATGCAATGTCCAGGAGATCCAGACTTGGGGAGTTTGAGACCGTGATGATGACAGAAGGATGCATGGCAATCCTACATAAGCGTCCACCCCTTAAGAAGAAGGATCCTGTGAGCTTCATCATACCATGCATAATTAGCGATAAGTTCGTGGGTAAGGCACTTTGTGATCTTGGTGCTAGTATTAATCTAATGCCTAAATCTATATTTCAGAAGCTAGGTATTGGACAAGCAAGGCCCACGATAGTCATGCTGCAACTGGCAGACCGCTCTTACGTACATCCAGAAGGAAAGATTGAAGATATCTTGGTAAGAGTGGATAAGTTTATTTTCCCTGCTGACTTTCTTGTTTTAGATTGTGAGCAGATGAAAATGCATCGATCATCCTGGGGCGACCCTTCCTAGCCACAGTCAGAACAATGATCGATGTAGAGAAAGGAGAACTGACTATGAGAGTCAGTGACCAACAAATAAAACTCAATGTTCTCCAAGTAATAAAACAAGCTGATGTAGAGGAATAATGCAAGGCAATTTCAGAAGTAATCCTAGACCAACCCTGCATCAGATCTTGCTGTCACGACAAACAATTTGGTCACTGCCACCGTAGCCACCTAGAAGACTGTCACGATAGCGTAGACGACAGCACCCCCTCAGACAATGAAGCATCCGACACTGAAGGTCCTGAGGAGGTAAATTAGATAGGCACACATCCAGGTAAGTTCTTCGAGCCTTTGAATTATACCTCGAATGAACATGTGATCCAAAAGCCTTCCATTGATCAGCATCATGCCTTAGATCTTAAACCCCAGCTAGGGCAGCTTAAATACATTTCCTTGGTTTAAATGATACGCTACGCGTAATCATCTCTTCCAAGTTGATGCAGGAACATGAACAACAACTGATCATAATGCTACAACAGCACAAGAAGGTTATTGGATGGACCATTGCCGACATCCAAGGCATCAGTCCGGCGATTTGCATGCATAAGATCCTCTTAGAGGATGACCATAAGACGATGATTGATGCCCAAAGACGACTGAATGAAGCTATGCGAGAGGTAGTGCGAAAAGAAATCATCAAGTGTCTTGATGCTAGAATAATATATGCCATCTCGGATAGTAAGTGGGTGAGCCCGGTGCAATGTGTACCCAAAAAAGGAGGCATAACCGTAGTAACAAACAAGGACAACAAACTAACCCCAACCAGGACTGTGACCGGTTGGAGGGTTTGTATGGACTACCGGAAGCTTAATTAAGCTACCCGAAAAGACCACTTCCCCTTACCCTCTATTGATCAAATGTTAGATAGATTAGTGGGGAAGCCTTACTATTGTTTCCTTGATGGTTACTCAGGTTACAACCAAATCGCAATCGCACCGGAGGACCAACAGAAAACAACCTTCACATGCCCATACGGAACGTACGCCTTTCTTCTTTATTATTTCGTGACAAACAATTATACTCTTTCTTTTCCTTTTCGTGCAGAAAACCAAGGTTGAAGCTATTAGCCCAGTCCCTATGGAGACGATATCCGATACTTACGTATCACCTTACTACTTGCGTCGTGTACACTTGCACTACATTGCGATAGACACTTTTACACGCAACAAGTTTTTGGCGCCGTTGCCGGGGACTGGCAACATATCTTTACCCTATTTTTATTGCACCTTCTTTTATTTTTCTGTTTTTACTTGGATTGTTCACCCTGTGCTTTTCACAAGGTCTTTTTTTTTTGCCTATGCGTAGATCTCAACGAGGGAAAGAACCTGAGCACAAGTTAGATCCTAAAATCGAACGAACTTGCAATCTCAAAAAAGGAGTCCGCCTCCTAGTAGAACGAAACGAGTACTTGGAGGAACATTTAGAAGCAATGGTGAACGAAAGACACGAAGACATGAGGAACAACCAAGAGAATCTTGGAGGTCCTGAAGATCCTGTCGGAGATGGAAGAAACGGACAGCCTGCCGATCCTCCTACCGCTGCCGCATGCCGGTCATGCCGAGACTACATGATCAATGATCATGTGGAACTAGAGACCACCTTGCCAGATGTGGAAGCTGAGAATTTCGAGCTGAAACCTGTCATGTTCAGCATGATTAATTTCGCTGGCCAATTTAGTGGTGCTGCTACAGAGGATGCGAGGGAACATCTAAAAACGTTCCATGAAATCTGTGGTTCATTTAGACTACCAGGAGTAAATCCGGAGATACTGAGGCTTCGATTATTTCCTCATTCATTGAGGGACAGAGCTAAAACTTGGTGGAACAAACTAACGCCGGGTTCAATACGAACTTGGGCAGATTTAACTCGTGAATTTTTATCTCGTTTTAACCCTTCCCATTTATCTGAGCAATTACGTAACGAAATTGCTACTTTTCAACAGGAAGACGACGAGCCAATGCACGAGGCATGGGATAGGTTTACCACTCTTCTGAGGAATTGCCCGATGCATGGATTCCCTGTTTGGAATCAAGTAATCAAATTCTACAATGCTGCCAACCTACAGACTCGTATGAGAATTGTTTCAGCAGCCAATGGGTTGTTGTTAGATAAAGATCCAGAGGACGCCATGGTAGTGTTAAAGAATTTGGCTAAGAATGAAGAGCAATTCCCCACATCGAGGAGAGGTAAACGAGTACTAGCTGTGAAGGATTACGAAGCCGATAATTCCTTAAAGACAAAAGATGCATATCTCAGTCCTTGTAGAGACGATATCCGATACTTACGTATCTCTTTACTACTTGCGTCGTGTACACTTGCACTACATTGCGATAGACTCTTTTACACGCAACAAAAGGCATGTAATTCGACCTAGGGAATGATATCTCATTCCTAGCCATCTTCCCCAAAACCCTTGTCGTTTTCCCCTCCTCCTCATGTTCTAAACTCCCCCTAGGGCTAAGGGTTGATTATGTAAAGTAGTTGCAAGGATTGTACTGGTTTAGGAATTTTCTATTCAAGCAATAAAACTTCAAGTTTATTTATTCTGGTTTTCATATCTCGCAAGAGTATTGGGAGAGCATTGTGAGGTTATCCATTTGTTTAATACCGGGAGAGTCAAGTATTGCATGTAAAAGTGTCTATCGCAATGTAGTGCAAGTGTACACGACACAAGTAGTAAGATGAAACGTAAGTATCGGATATCGTCTCCACAGGGACTGGGCTAATAGCTTCAACCTTGGTTTTCTGCACGAAAAGGAAAAGAAAGAGTTTAATTGTTTGTCACGAAATAATAAAGAAGACTGAAAATAAAAGAGGAAAATAATCAGAGTAAAGAGTAGGCCGGTATTGATCTGCTCCGTAGTGCAGGTGTTTGCACTGTCTAAGACTTCTCTGTTTTGTCGTAGCACCTGTCGCGACAGCACCTGCTGCGGCAGCGGTTTGTTTTTGTCGCGGCAGCGAACACCCAACTCAGTACTTCAAGCTTGGCAAGAATCCTTGTTGTGCCTTGGCCTATCCCTAGGTCCAAGTCTGTCGATGAACACGTCTTTGATGATACCTCCCGGCGTGAATCGAAGGATTAACACCGATGTTGTTGAATTCTTCCTTAGCCACTTAACCTCGTCCTATCCCTAGGTCCGAGATAGTTCAACCATAAACTGGAGAACCTGTACTTATTCCTTTTGTATACTTAACTCTCTCGATATTAAGTAAATGTGTAATCTCACAATGCTCTCCCGATACTCTTGCAAGATGTTGAAAACCAGAATAAGCAAACTTGAAGTCTATTTTATTGAACAGAAAAAATCCTAAAACAATGTAATCCTTGCAACTACTTTACAGAATCAAACCTTTGCCCTAGTGGAAGTTTAAAACATAATGAGAAGGGGGAAAACGACTAGGGTTTAGGGGAAGACGGCTAGAGAGTAAGATATCCTTCCCTAGGTCGAATTACATGCCTTTATATAGGCCTTGGGTTCAAGTTTTCTAATATGGCAAGAATACAAGTTTAAATTAAAGTACAACTCTATTAAAGACTAAATCTTCAAAGTAGATGTCTTTAATTCGTCCTCTCTACTTGCTTGGAGTTTCTTCCTTCATTTTTATCTAGGGCTCAGAAAAATATAAGAGTGCTTTACGACAGACCGGCTTAATTTCCTCTTTCTGTCGAGCTCCATTTCATTCCTTCCCTTCACAATTGCTGCCGTCATTGGCTGCCACGGCCACGGCCTTGGCAACATCCTTCTTCTCGTCTGCAGTCCAGAGTTCCAGCTCTGCTTCTCCACTGCTCTGCGTCTGCTACAACGGCTACCTGCAAAAGTAACCAAAATCAGCAGCAACTGTGCCTTTTCGTATAATTGTGATGTATGAATGAAATCTATCCTAAATGCAAGGAATTATGCTTGTATGCAGCATGAATATGGGTTAAATAGGGGTAAAATATAGAACTTTTACACACTCAACACACCCCCAAACTCAAGTTATTGCTTGCCCTCAAGCAATTATTACCTAACTTAATTTTTTTCTTTGGCTTAAATCAGTGAACTCTACATTACCTACCACTTGTATTCTATCAAGACTAGTACCTTGTCGGGCATTTCTGGACTCATTCGGAACCATGCTATAATTCTTGTGATGTGTGTGGGTTTTGTGAACACTTATGCATCTAGACTACCTTAGTATACCAAAATAGTTATATCTACAAACTTGAAGTTTTGCCATTTCAATTTTTTTCTGGAGGCAATTCTTAGGCTCCTTTAGTTTTTTTGTGACTCTTTATTTAACTGCATCTTTTCTGGAGGCAATTCTTAGGCTCCTTTAGTTTTTTCTAACTTAGCTCAAAAAGAAATCTCCTAAAGTAAGTGCAAGGCAGTTTTGCAAGCTATTGAGTCTGAATATATTTTTTTTCTTGTTTTCCTAGAGCCAGTGATAGGCACCTCTAGGGGCAGTTTCAAGCGGGTAAACATTCCTATTCCAGTGTACTAAAGTAATCTAAAAAGCATAAGAGTCACAAAGAGTGTTTTACAGGGTAGAATCATAGCCAGGCTCTAAACAGATCCTAAAATTTCCTAAAGACACTGTCACGACAGAATATGTCGTGGCAGGTAAGTGAAGTTCAAAGACTTAATCAAAATTTTTCATTCATTTTTTAAGCAAAAATAAACTAAATATTAGACACAATTTCTAAACATAAAGACACTTCATTAATGGAGGGATGCCACCCCCAAACTCAAGGGTTGCATTGCCCTCAATGCATGATGACAAAATGAAAAAGAAAAAGAAATAAAAACAACACCACAATTATAACAAAATAACAGACATCAAATATAAGAAAAGAAACTTAAATTTTAAGTGATGTCACCGCTGCTGATACGAATCTGTCGACGGGCAGTGACTTTCCTCGTTGGTGCCGACAGATGGCTGGGAGAGGTAGATGTGGTCTTTTTCTTGGCTTCCCTCGGAGGCTGGATGCGGGTCGGTAAGGGTAGTTTCTCCAGCACCTGAACCTCTTCGGAAGAGCTGCTGCTGCTGCTACCACTACTGCTACTGCTGCTGCCGCTGTCAGATTTCCCTTGGTCGGATGGTCCGACTCCTGTGTTTGGTTTCTACCGTTTCATCTGGGTGAATTCCTTGGACAGGTTCCTCTTGACAGAGGGCTCGTCATCGGATTCCCCCCAAATTGAGGAAGATGAGAACCCAGCTATGTATCTGTCAAGGTCGGACATGGGCTCTTTTCTCTTTTCTCCCCTGGCAGATGCTGTGACAGTGTGGCTGCCGCTTGCAGCTGTCGTGGCTGGGGTTGGGGTGGACGCGGCATATGGTGTTCTCGGTGTGGTAGTAGGGGTAGGGGTATGGGCAGGGGTGGGGGCAGCAAAATAGTGATCGGGGAAAACAGAAAACAGTACATCTAGAAAATTTAAATTAGTTTTAATGAAATGTACCTTTGTTGTTGTGAAGTCCCAAATGAAGCTCATCAGACCTAGCTGTCGTTCCTCCATTTTCTGCAATGTGGCAAGGATTTGGGTAGAGGAGTCGGCTGGGGGAGCTGCTACTGTGGTCTGCCTTGGTTCTGTGGCGGCAGGCTCTGTTTGGGTGGGCTCTGTCGGCTCACATGCCGCGGTAGCCGGGTTGAAACTGGATATTGGTGTTGCAGCTTTCAACTCCATCAAGCTAAGGATGTTCCTCTTCGTCCATCCTTTTCCTCGGATTCTCAAATCTTCAGCAACTTCAGGGACGTTGTGGCCACGGCAGAGGGCTGTTATGAGGTAGGGGGAGACAAGTGGTCCCGATGGCCGGTATGCACAATCCAAAATCCCCTCCCGAGCATATCTACCAACATTAATAGGTCTCTCGTTTAGAATTGAATGGATGAGAGCTAACCTTGGTTGATCTACCGTGCTGTTGTGTGAGGAGGGAATAATCCTCTTTTTGACAAATGTGTTCCACAACTTGGCTTCGGGGGTGAGTTGAACTCGTTTCACCATCCTTGGGTGTTTGGGATCGGTGTTCCATTCGATGCCTTCCTCTGTGAGTTCTGCCATGACAACATCATAATTTGCTGTCTCCAGGCTCTCCACGAATCTTTGGTGTTCGTCTTCCCTTCTGCCGACGTAGAATCCATAAAGGGTGTTGATGTACTCTGGCTCAAAGGGTACTTTCTTCCCACGAACTGTCACTGTTGTCGCCTCCCTGCTGTCGATGGCAACATAAAATTCTCGGACTAAGGTGACGTTCATCTCTTCAGGCTGCTTGGCAAACATTTGCCAATGTAGGGCTCTGATCTTACGGGCTATGAATGGTTTGAGCCCGAGATTCTCCGTTCGTTGGCTGTAAATGAACCCTCTCTCCTCCCACGTATCTCTGCCCTGGAAGGAGCTGGGAGTGGCTGCTGCTGAGGCAGCACAGCGTTGGGTGTTTCTGGTACTCATGGTTGCAAGGGACTGTAGAGAAAAATGAAAGCAAATGAAATTCTAGAGAGGAAACAAGTAGAGAGAGTAAAAGTGAGTGAAAAATGAATAGTAAAACGGGGTTTATATAGATGAGGAGTTTGCTGCCTGTTGGAGCTGTAACGGCAGGCGCGAATAACGGGGCCAGCTGTTATGCGGTTTCTGACGCGTCTATCACGCGTTTCCGTGTCTGCTGTGCGTCTGTCACGCGTTTCCGTGTCTGCTGCGCATCTGTTACGCGTTTGCGTGTCTACCGCGACATCTTGTTGACAGGCTGGATTTTTCACGTCTGTCACGACAGCTGTAACGATAGGCTCCTATTTTGAGCTTTTTGGGCTGATGGTGAGATGGTGGGCTGAGTTCACTTCTTCTCTTCTCCTTGTCTCCTTTATTTCCTAAAAAATAAAAACTTAGTTCCTAAAAATAAAATAATTCTAATTACCTAAATAATAAATATATATATATATATATATATAATTAAATGAAAAATAAAAATAAAATTAAGTTAAATTAAATTAGGGATGCTAGGAGGGGCATCTCCTAAAGTAACCACTTCCTGCATTCTTGGGGCTTTAGTCCCCTGATAATGCTTTAATCTCTGCCTGTTAACTTTAAATTGGTGCCCGTCTTTTAAGGATTTAATTGTGATGGCACCATGAGGAAAACCTTGCACCACTTGGAATGGGCCAGACCACCTAGATTTCAACTTTCCTGGGAAGAGTTTCAACCGAGAGTTGAATAACAACACAAACTGCCCTGGGTAGAACTGTCGTGGCAGCAGTTTCTTGTCATGCCACTTTTTTGTCTTGTCCTTGTAGATCCTTGCGTTGTCATAGGCCATTGCTCGAATTTCTTTAATCTCATTCAAGTCAAGTAGCCTTTTCTGTCCTGCCTTTTCCAAGTCCATATTCACTGCCTTGATGGCCCAGCATGCTCTGTGCTCAATCTCAACAGGTAGATGGCATGTTTTTCCATAAATCAGCCGGTAGGGTGACATTCCCAATGGAGTTTTGAACGCTGTTCTGTAGGCCCAGAGTGCTTCATTGAGGTGTAGAGACCAGTCCTTTCGAGTTGGCTTAACCATCTTCTCAAGAATGTTCTTTACCTCTCTGTTGGATATTTCAGCATGTCCATTGGTCTGAGGGTGGTAGGTTGTTGTGATTCGATGCTTGACATCATATTTCTTTAAGGCAGCAGCTATTACCCTATTGTCAAAATGTCTTCCTTCATCACTGATTATCGCCTTAGGGATGCCAAATCTGGAAAAAATGTTCTTGTGCAAAAACCTCTTAACAGTCTAAGCATCGATTTCTGTGTGGCAATTGCTTCTACCCATTTGGACACATAGTCCACTGCAAGGAGGATATATAAATTCCCACATGATTCTGGGAACGGTTCCATGAAATCAATCCCTCAAACGTCGAAGATTTCGACTTCAAGAATGTTTTGCAGCGGCATCTCATGTCTTCTTGAGATATTTCCAGTCCGTTGACATTTATCACAGCTTTTGTAGAATGCATGGGCATCCTTGAACAGTGACGGCCAATAAAAACCAGACGTCAAAACCTTGGCAACAATTTTGTTACCACCTAAGTGTCCTCCATATTGTGAAGCATGACAGTGATGAAGCACAGCTTCCTGCTCATCCTATGGTACACATCTCCTGATGATCTGATCTGCACACATTTTGAAAAGAAGAGGTTCATCCCAATAATAATGTTTAACATCATTTTGGAACCTCTTCCTAGCTTGATAGTTAAGATCAGGAGGAAATATTCCGCTAACTAAATAATTAACGAAATCAGCATACAAGGGGAGTTCAAAAAACTTACCTGCCACCATGGCTGTCGCGGTAGTGCTTATGGCAGCGAACAGCTGCTCGTCAGGGAAGGTCTTCAGTATGTGTGTCTCGTCTGTTGGGAGACTCTTTCCCTTCTCTAATCTTGACAAGTGATCTGCAACTTGATTCTCTGTCCCCTTTTTGTCCTTGATTTCTATGTCGAACTCTTGCAACAGCAGAATCCAACGTATCATTCTGGGCTTTGCGTCTTTCTTAGTAAACAGATATTTTAGTGCAGAGTGGTCTGTGTGGACCACCACTTTCGTCCCAAGTATGTAGGATCGGAACTTGTCAATTGAAAACACCACAACCAACAATTCCTTCTCTGTTGTGGTGTAGTTCACTTGGGCATCATTGAGTGTTTTGCTAGCATAGTAAATTACATGGAACAACTTGTTATTCCTCTGCCAGAGTGCTGCCCCTACAGCATAATCACTGGCATCACACATAATCTCGAATGACAACTTCCAGTCCGATGGTTGTACGATCGGGGCTGTTACTAGCTTCTCTTTCAGAATTTTGAATGCCTCAGTACATTCAGTGTTGAAGTCGAAGGGACGGTTCTGCTCTAATATGTGGCATAACGGCTTGGTGATCTTCGAAAAATTGGCTATAAACCTTCGATAGAAACCAGCATGCCCTAAAAAACTTCGAATTCCCTTGACTGTGGTGGGTGGTGGCAGCTTTTCAATTACCTTAATTTTTGCCCTGTCGACCTCTATGCCGAGGCAACTTACTTTCTGGCCTAGGATTATCCCTTCGTCCACCATGAAGTGACATTTTCCCAGTTTAATACCAAGTTCGCTTTCTCGCATCTCTCGAGCACTTTTTGTAGGTTGCCTAAGCAGCTTTCAAAATTGTCTCCAAAGACTGAGAAATCGTCCATGAATATCTCCAGGAAGTCCTCCACCATGTCGGAGAATATTGCCATCATACACCTCTGAAAGGTTGCTGGTGCATTGCAAAGTCCAAATGGCATCCTCCGAAAAGCGTAAGTACCATACGGGCAAGTGAAGGTCGTTTTCTCTTGATCCTCCGGTGCGATGGCTATTTGGTTGTAACCTGAGTAACCATTGTTGAGTGCCTAAAAGTCCTATATTTTACCCCTCATTTATCCTTATTTTTGCTGCACTCAAGCACGTTTAATTGCATTTTAGGCTAGTTTTTGCATTTACATCACATTTAGATAAAATTGCACAGATGCTGCTAAAATTGGTCACTTTTGCAGGTATCTGCCGTGGCAACATCTAAGCAGCAGAGGAACAGAAGATAACTGTCGTGGCAGAATCCAGGGTAGCAGAGGAACAGAAGGTATCTACCGTTAGGGGTGTTCATTATCGGATATCGGATCGGATCCGATCCGGTTTTTTCGGATATCCGGGTTTTCGGATCGGCAACATAGTGATCCGTATCCGATCCGGAAAAAATCGGATATCCGGTTTTTCGGATACTGGATAACCGGATCAGATATTCGGATATCTGATTATCCGAACATATAATTTGATTCAACTATTTTTTCAAATTTGAAGGTCGTATTTATGAAAATTTTGGAATTTTGAATATAACAAAAAACAAATTGCTAAATATAACAAGATTCACATCTATGAAATATTCGATTTTTTAAATTTTCAGACATAACAAGCATCAAATTGTTAAATATAACAAGATTAATATTTAAAAAATATTAGATATTCGGATTTTCGGGTTTTCGGATAATCCGAAACTTGTAATATTGCGATCCGTATCCGATCCGGAAGATCTATAATCGGATCGGATATCCGATCCGAAAATAAAAATCGGATTGGATCAACGGATAATCGGATCGGATCGGTCGGATCGGATATTTTTGAACACCCCTATCTACCGTGGCAGCATCCAGGGCAGCAGAGGAATAGAAGATAACTGTCGTGGCAGAATCCAGGGCAGCAGAGGAACAGAAGATAACTGTCGTGGCAGCATCCAGGGCAGCAGAGGAACAGAAGAGCTGGACTGAAGAAAACTGCCTCATACATCACTGTCGTGACAGATGTCGTGGCAGATGCCGTGACAGATACCGTGACAGATGCCGTGACAGTTGTCGTGACAAATGCCGTGACAGATGTCGTGACAGATGTCGTGGCAGATGCCGTGACAGTTGCTGTGACAGATGTCGTGACAGCTGCCGTGACATATGTCGTGACAAAGGTGGCGACAGTGAAGAAGAAGAGATGGTGTAACCCCCTAGACCCGCCTATGCGTTACAACGGATCCTAGGAAGTCATATTAGGGTCACTAGAGCGACCCACGATAAGATTTCAAATAAACATATAGTTAAACCTTTAAAATCATAAATCAAATATGTGATTTAAAATACAATTTCAGAAGTCGTTCAAAATGATAAAACAATTATGATACAAGTTGCAGAAATAAGTTTCAGACTCATTTGTATAATACAATCACGACACACATGTCCCCTAGTTACACAGATACCATACTCCCTGATGAGCCAAAGAAACTCTCATACCGACGTTGATAGGTGCAATTTGTCTGATCTTTTATCCTGAGATGGTAAAAACAACATGAGCTTGGGAAAGCTCAGTAATACAAAACTACCAGAAGATGCTATTAGCACATGCAGATATATGGTGAAGCATAACATTATTATGATGTTCCAGACAGTAGTTATTTTCACTTATGATTCGCTATTTTAGTAATGCACTATACTTGAGGACAACAAGGTTTGTTCTTCCTACATTACTGAGTATTAAGAGATATCTTATTGTTCAGAGAATTAACATGGTGACAGATTGATGAAGTTGAATTCAAGAAGCCTAGTGTGTTCCATAAATTGCAGATCAAACATGCATAGGTACATCTCATTTGCCTCATATAAACACATAACAGTTAAATGCAAATGTTCGAGTTCATACAAAAATTTACTACCCTCCAACCTTACACCAGAATGCAATTCCCCATGAACTGCATACAGAAGGTCTTACCCTAGGCCTGAGGCGTAGGAGCCTACCTAAGGGGATGCCTTAGGTCCAGAAAGACTTACCCTAGGCCTGTGGGCGTAGGAGCTTAACAGAACAGTTGGATCAGGGCTGTGACAGACACTTCAATCATAACCCGAGAGTACCCCTAAGCAGAACAGTTCAGTTTATAACACATTATCATTAGATTTCAGTCAACAGAGCATATAGCATATCTATTATACAGAGATTCAGATATCATAAGTTCAGAGCAGACCATAATATAATCTCAATCATATTGCGCATACAAGACTTTTTCAACAGATATAATCATGCTTCTCAAACAGAGTCATTCATACTTTTAGATTTCACACCTTATCAGATAAACATGTTTTTTTTAACTCAAAGTGCATCATATATCATGATCAGGCAATCATCACATAATTTATAATCCATATATGTATACATATATACACAACAAAATGCGGCACACGTGGAACACACTAGACAGAACAAATTTTATTTCTCAAAGATACCAGATATTTACAGAAAGAGACACATTGAACTTTTGGCTCGAAACATATATTCTAGGAGTTCATACATCATGCTCTTTAAATTCAAATATATCGTGAACGATTTAATCATTTAAGCTCACAAGGGTATTATGATCATTTTGACATTCATGGGCATTTTGGTAATTATACCAACATTGAATAAGCAATGGTTTACAGAACTCAGGTATCTTGTTTGCTTATTAGTTTTCTAACCGGGCATTCAAGTATTTCTATATCAAGGTCTTTTAAGTTATCAGAAATTCCAGGGATGCTCTAATCATTTAGGCTAACATAACATTTTAGTTATTAAACTATCATGACAATTTTTCAAATATAATCAAATCATAACAGAACGACGATTATAATTCTCAAGGGCTCTAACCTTTTATCAACCTCTAAAAGTGCTTAATGCGGCATATCCCAACTTTACAATACTTACTAACATTCAGATGTGAATAATTTGTGTGTATCGGAACTTAACACTTAGAGGCACTTTAGCCATTTAAGTCTTATTAGAAAATTTCAAGATTTCATTGGGTGTATAACCACATAATTAACTGAAAGGGGTATTCTGGTCATTTCGGAAATTTGGGATAAAGCCACCATTTTTTTTCCTTCTGAATTACCATTTGGTACCTCCATCATTCACGTACTCGATAGAGATTAAGTCGTCTTAATCCCTCTGACCGTTACAGACGATTCATTCATTTCAGAACTTGAAGGTATAAACGTCATTCCAATTAATTCGCTCGTTACTGTCGTAAGGATCGACGAAGAATTACAACGATATTCTCAGATGATTCACCTTTATGCGTTATACAGAGTTTAGGGGAAAATCCAAGTTTTTAATTACACGAATTTGTACAAAAGTGTCGGAGTCTTTCCAATAAATTATGCATCTTAGGTGGAATAAAATTGCTTAGTTAGACAGAATGCAGATTTCGAGTCATTTCTTTATTAGAGGGGTAGTTTAGTCATTTTTATAACCCAAGGGCAATTTCGTAATTTCATAACCAACATCTCATACTCCGCATTCTGAGCATTGGTTCTTAGACACCATTGATAGAGTTTCAGATTTAACTGTATTATTTATTACTATTAGCACTTTCGATACTCTCAGTCTATTAATATTCATATCTGAATATTTTGATCTTACTGATTCTCATACTTATTTTTCGTATCTGATTCGACTTAAGAAGAGTTCACGAATACACTTCATCACAAACATGCATGCGTTAACCGAATATCAACATGGTCATAAAGCATACTAGGGGTAGTAGTGTATTACCTTAGCTCCGAGTTATACCGGTTGACTCATGATACTACATTCGATCGCATTCGAATCCAGACTGGGTGCCCCATGACATTTCGAATACCAAGATACTTGTATACCCTAACGAATTTCGCCGGAAACCTCGCCGGAGAGTCGCCGGAGGCTCGAAACAGCACGATTCCACGTAGCTCCGATAGGGGCTTCGCCGGTGTTGGTTGGACTCGGAACCTTAGGGGTTTTGCTCACCGCCACGTCAAGAGCCCGGATTTGGTGTCCGTCTCGCGAATGGACGGCAACCGGTGCCGGAAAAAGCAAGAAACAGATTCGACAATTTGGGGGGGTTGGCCGAACTTCAAACGAGATTTTACCGGTGAACGCCGGCTCGGTTGCGCGCGTGGAAGCCAAGGGTGAGGTCACGACGTCGTGGCGCTTTTAAGGATGCCGGCGGTGATGGCAACGTCGTGGCGGTGGCCGGGACCGGAGCTGAACGCTGACTAGGGAGAAAAGGGGGTGAGAGCATTCTAGAACCATTCCAGATTCGAACCATCTCCCCGTGTAGGTGAAGAGTCAAACCAGATTTATTATTGGCCCAGACTACACATAAGAATATTAAAATTTAATTTGTGTAGAAAAAGAACAAAGATGGTCCTAGATCAAACGGTTAAGCCTTAAGTACAATACCCAAAAGGTCATGGGTTCAAACCTTCACAGCCACATTTCTTTCTTTTTCTTTTTTTTTTTACTTGTTTCTCTTAAGCATCTACTCTTTATTATAGGGTGTTACAGATGGAAAATGCGAAGTGGAGATCGACTGATAGAGGATTTCAAGCCTAATTTTTAGAGACCACTCGCATAATTTTTGGAGCCCATAAGCACAAGGAAAGCCTTGCCCAAAGTTTGAAGAGAAAGTCAAAGCAAGAAGATAGGGTGAACTAAAGGACGTTTATTCAGAGATTTAGTCTTTAATGAATTGTACTTTAATTCGAACTAGTATTCTTGTCCATTAAGAAAACTTGTACCCAAGGCCTATATATATGCTTGTAATTCGACCTAGAGAAAGGATATCTAACTCTCTAGCCTTCTTCCCAAAACCCTAGCCGTTTTCCCCTTCTCAACATGTTCTAAACTTCCCCTTGGGCCACGGGTTGACTTGTAAAGTAGTTGCAAGGATTGCATTTGTTTTAGGAATTTTTTGTTCAATAAAATAGACTTCAAGTTTGCTTATTCTGGTTTTCAACATCTTGTAAGAGTATCGGGAGAGCATTGTGAGATTATCTATTTACTTAATATCAGGAGAGTTAAGTATACGAAAGGAATAAGTGCGGGTTATCCAGTTTATAGTTGAACTATCTCGGACCTAGGGATAGGACGAGGTTAAGTGGCTAAGGAAGAATTCAACATCGGTGTTCATCCTTCGATTCACACCGGGAGGTATCATCAAATACGTGTTCATCGACAAACTTGGACCTAGGGATAGGCCAAGGCATCGTAGGGATTCTTGCCAAGCTTGAAGTACAGAGTTGTGTAATCGCTGCCGCGACTATCAACAGACCGCTGCCGCGACAGGTGCTGCCGCGACAGGGACGACGACAAAACAAATATTCCCAGACTTTGCAATACCTACACTACTGAGCAATTCAATACCATCCCATTCTCTCTATCTTGATTTCTTTAATCTTAATTTCCAGTTCTCTTTATTATTTTCGTGACAACAATTTAAACTATTCTTTTTCCTCTCGTACAGTAATCCAAGGTGAAGCTATTATCCCAGTCCCTGTGGAGACAATATCCGATACTTCCGTATCACTTTACTACTTGCATCGTGTACACTTGCACTACATTGCGATAGACACTTTTACACGCAACAAGTTTTTGGCGCCGTTGCCGGGGACTGGAAACATACTCTTACCTTTAACTTATGCACTTTTCTTTTCTTTTTATTTTTATTTTTTTTATTTTTATTTTTTATTTTTCTATTTTTATCAAAAAAACTCAGGTGAAATACAGGTTTAAGGAGCATCAACATGTGAGGAAAAACCATTAGAGAGCTGATGTGGGAAAGTTCTTGCAATTACCGTAAAGGTAATCATGCATTCGAAAGTCGTCCCTATTTTTTCGGTGAATATATGGACAACCAATGATGGAACCAACAAGAACAAGATATGCTGCCACAACAGCAACAGGGACAGCAAATGTCGATGTCGCAGCAGCAAAATTTTTTATGGTACGATCAAAACCCGCAATTTTTTTTTACCATAATAGTTTTGCTGCAGAATCCGACATGCCCTGGCAATGTCATCATCCTCAAGAGCAGTCAAAATCCTTAGAAGACACACTGCAAGCCTTCATGGCACTCACTCAAGAATTCTCGGCTTCTATGGACAAAAGTATCGCCAAGATGGATGCACTCTTGAGCAGACCGGACCTCATTCATGCCACAAATGAACCTGAAATCCCGAGGCAAGATGACGAGGATGCCCATGTGAACGAATACCCAACACATGATGAGTCTGAGCAACAACTTGCCATGACAATGATCGAGGAGTCGGAATGGAGCAACACCGCAATAACGCTGAGTGAAATTCAAGAGAATGTCACTGCGGCAACCACATCCGAGGCAAACTCTCAACCCACTACCTCGGTTATGCCCGACCAAGATTGCACACATCCATCCCTGTCATGGCACTCGCACGACCACCTAGAAGAGCTACCCAATGACAATGCCTCGCAAATGGAATACGAGCAGGTAATAAACGAACATTTTGAATTCATTAAAAACTCACAAATTCCATTGCAGGTATTAGAGGAACCAAAGCCGGTGGACTCAGAATCATCGAAGTCTCTACTGATGGAGATTTACGAATGGCCTACAGAATTTGATATGGAGAATTATGGTACTTTCCAATGTCCTCTTGACCTGCAAAGTAACCTGATAAAGGACTGTCAAAATAACTGGCTGCCACAGTAGCAGACACGACAACAAGGGCTACATTCAACCACAACAACATTCAACGAAAACAAGGTAAGTTTGTGGTCGAATGTCAATATAATTTTTTCTAATCATATATTCATGCCCTCAGAAACATTACCAAGAAGGGAGGACTTCATGGACTACAAAGGGAAGAGAAAGAAAGGAGCCGCCACCATGACAATAATCACCAGATGGAGGGTACGGATGGACTTCAAGAAGTACCGAAAACGACCCCTCAAGCATCAATAGAACATGGAGCAGTTACTTTAGGAGATGCCCCTCAAGGCACTCTTAATTTAACTTAATTTATTTTATTGTATTTTAATTTTATCTTATTTTATCTTTATTGTTTTAGGAATTAGAAATTTGATATTAGTTTTTAGTTTGTTTGTGTTATTAGGTAAACAGAGAGAACCCTTGCAATGACGATACAAAGCAACCCGAGGAAACTCTGCCCCCACCCCTGCCGCGGCAGCACTAATACACCCTGAAGATGAATTCCAAAGTGACTGCCGCCAACAACAGTGATGACAGTGACGCAAGTTAAGTCTCTTATACTCCTCTCTGTTTTCTGCATTTTATATTATCTATTTGTGATGTTTTTCTTTTCGATTTTCATTTTTGATGTCATGCATTGAGGACAATGCAACCCTTGAGTTTGGGGGTAGGTAGTCCTCCTAATTATTAATATAATATTGCATTTAGTTTTACTTGTGTCACATTTATTTTTATGTACTTAAAAAATTGGTTTAATTTATTGAACTTTTATTATCTGCTGCTTCCATCTTTGTCGTGACATCCCCTTAAAAATATTTTAGGAAGTAAGTAGTGTAACAATCTCAAATGGGGCTAGTAAAATTTTAAGAATTTTTGGGAGATTTAATCTTTTATTTCCTAGAATAATAAGTTTTGGGACTTAATTGAATGAATTCAGGTTTGGGAAGCTTGATTTATAAGGAATTGATGACCAATTTGAAAACGGAATAAAGTTTGGAGACAAAAGTGTGAACTCTCCAAAAATTAAATGGCTAAGAGTGTAATTTGACCTTTTTTTTCTTTGAAGGATAATATATCAGCTAAGTTTAACGTGTTGGCAGAGGTAGAGAAATGAAGAAAGAAGGGTGAGAAAGAAAAAAAAATAGGTAGAGATTCAATCTCAGATCTACCGAGATCCGACCGTCCATTTTCGACACCTCCACCACCATTGCGTTCATCTTGTCGAGTCGAGTTCACCGGTACCAACGACATCATCATCGGAGTCACCGTTCGAGGGGGTGTTTGTTTATCGTCGGAAAACTTAAAAGGTTAGTATTCGAACTTTGAGTTTGAATTTTGAAAATCTGAGGCCACCACCGTGTTCGGAAGGTCGAAAACTATCGGCCTGTAAAATTTGGTAGCCAACGGCCGCCCACAGCCGCCGCACGCGCCCCACGCGCCGCCGGTCGCGAGTGGGCTTCGTCTGGGCAGCCGAGTCGGTTGACCGAGTCAACTCGACCGAGTCAACCCACTGAGTCAACTCGCCTGAGTCAACCCAGTGAGTCGACTCGCCGAGTCAGCCTTGGACTAGTGATGTCAGCATGACGTCAGTGTTGACTTTGACCGCTGACGTCAGCGTTGACCGTTGACTTTGACCGTTGACTGTGACCAAAAAGTCAACTTTTTCTGAAAAGCCCTATTTTATGTTTTTCGACGTCCTGAGTCCGATTTTGAAGCCCGTTTTGTGAAATTCTAACCCGAAAGCTTCCGAATTGGACCTTGATCTCTAGTCTGCTTATGTATTTTATTAATCAATTATGAATAAGGTGATTAAAGACTGAAATTTGAATTTATGCGATTGAAGGTATTCAAGGTTCCTCTTATTCGGGACGTTGAGGACGTCGCATTCGAGTTCGAGAGTGATCGAACGAAGTATCATGATCGACCGATATAGCAAGTATTACAGGTAATACACTACTACCTCTTGTATGCTTTATATACATGTCGATATCCAGTTAACGCATACATGCTTAAGATGAAGTGTTTTGTGAACTCTGCTTAAGCCAAATTCGATACGAAAAATAAGTATGAGAGTCAGTAAGATCAAAATACTCGGATAAGAATATTGATAGACCAGAAGTGTCGAAAGTGCTAATAACAATAATGATACAGTTAAATCTGAAACTTTATCAATGGTGTCTAAGAACCAATGTTCAGAATGCGGAGTATGAGATGTTGGATATGAAATTACGAAAATGCCCTTAGGTTATAAAAATGACTAAACTACCCCCCCTCTGGTAAAGAAAATGACCTGAAACCTACATTCAACCTGATGGTGTATATTACTCTACCTAAGATGTATGTTTTATTGGAAAGACTCCGACATCATTATACAATACGTGTGTTATATAACTTGGATTTTCCCCTCAAACTCTGTATAACACATGAATGAGAATTCTCTGAAAATATTGTCGAAATCCTAAGTCGATCCCTATGATAGTAATGCGTGAATTAAATAAGAATGATCGTAATGACTAAAAAGACGGTAATGCCCTCGAGCACCGAAATGTCTGATTAATTTGAATGACGTTATACCCTCAAGTTCTGTAATGAATGAATCGTCTGTAAAGGGGCAGAGAGTTTTGACGACTTAATCTCGTTTGAGTACGTGAATGATAGAGGTATCAAATGGTAATTCAGAAAGAAAAGGTGGATTTATTCCAATTTTCCAAAATGACTGAAAAGCCCTCTTAAGTCAAATATGCAATTATGCATTTGATGAAATTCTGAGATTTCTAATAAGACCTTATGGGCTAAAGCGCCCCTAAGTGTTAGGTAGCACACTCATGTATGATAATCACTCATGATATTAAAATAAGGTTGGAAGTTTTTCCGCACAGAATATAAGTTTGACTACTCCGTAGCAAGTCTGGTGGTGAAATATGAAAACAACCGTTCAGATATACGATACAACCGGATACATTAGAAGGGTTGGTTAGTAATGCAAGGTGGGATGTGTTAGTTTGAATGGTTTTGGAGGCTCGATAAACTTCTGAAAATCTTAAATATTGTAAATCACAATTTTCTCATGATGGGGCTAAATTACAAAATCACCCATGATTGTTAAAAGACTAAAATGCCCTCGTTGGCCAAAATAATCAAAATAGCCCCGAATGTATCTGATATCGTGAAAAATCTTGACATAGAAATCTCTGAATGCCTGGTTGGATACTTGATGGGCAAATAGAATTTCTGAGCCACCGTTTACGACTTGTTGGTATAAATTACCAAAATGTCCGTGTGTGATAAAATGACCATAATGCCCTTGTAAGCCTAAATGGCTGAATCACTCAGGATATGCCAAAGCTCTCAAAGATCTTGATGTATCATCTCCTGAATATCTGAGTTAAACCGTTAGTATGAACCCCTTTTAATAGGGGCCACGTTTCAGAACTCCGTTCAAGTTGTCAAAAGTTTAATATGTTCCCTTCCGTAAATGCCAAATATCTCCAAGAAATGATCTGTCCCACCTAGTGTGTTCCATGCGTGCTATATTCTTTTGAATGAACTGTATAATTAATTAATCATGAATAATATTATATTTGATGACATTCTCTGCCTACATGATATATGTTTGCTCAATTTGCATACTTGCTATGTGATTGCTTGATCTGTAATGGTATTGTCTGATTGTCCGATAAACTCGATAGTATGATCTGTTAGTTTGACCTATGATGGTAAAATCTGTTTGCATGTTGAATGATGAAAATGTCTGCTATGCTCAATGGTATGCCCATTTATCTGTCAAAAGCATGAATCTTCCGTTTCTGATACTCTGAATAGAATATGTCTGTTACATGTATTATGTTACTCATGTCTGAAATCTGATTACCGATTGTCATCTGGGGTATACTGTTGGGTTATGATATGAAGTCTCTGTCGGTACAGCCCTGATCAAGCTGGTAAATCCTTATGGACTCAAGGTCTCCCCTTGAGTGGCACCTACGCCCATCGGGCCTAGAGTAAGTCCTTATGGACCTAAGGCATCCCCTTAGGTGGCACCTATGCCCATCGGGCCTAGGGTAAGTCCTTATGGACTCAAGGTCTCCCCTTGAGTGGCACCTATGCCCATCGGGCCTAGGGTAAGTCCTTATGGACCTAAGGCATCCCCTTAGGTGGCACCTATGCCCATCGGGACTAGGGTAAGTCCTTATGGATGTAGTTCTGGGGGACTGCGTATTGGTGTAAGGTTGGAGGGTAGTTACTTGCATGCACTTGGACATTTGCTTGGATAAATGTTGTGTTCTCATGATATGATTGGTATGCATTTATGCTTGTTTGATATGCACTTATTGGAACACACTACACATTAAACTTGTTTCCATCTTCGCAATCTATCAGCCTGTAACATTCTCGTCTGTTACTCGATGAGTGAATAAAGAACAAGTGTCATTATTCTCAAGTATAACGTTACCCTGAAATAACGGAAAGGGAAAAGAGAACTGTCACTTCTTGGATCATCATGAAAATATTATGCTTACCATATGTCTGCATGAGCTTATAGCATCTTTTGGTAGTTCTGTATTACTGAGCTTTCCCAAGCTCATGTTATTTTTTTTTACCATCTCAGGATAAAGGATCAGACAAGTTGCACCTATCAACTTCGGTATGGGAGTTTCTTCGGCTCGTCAAGGAGTATGGTATCTATGTAACTAGGGGGCATGTGTGTCGTGTTTGTATTATACAAATGAGTCTGAAACTTATTTCCGCAACTTGTATCATAATTGTTTTATCGTTTTGAATGATTTCTGAAATTGTATTTTAAATCATATATTTGATTTATGATTTTAAAGGTTTAACCATATGTTTATTTGAAAACTTACTGTGGGTCTCTCTTGTGACCCTAATGTGACTTCCTAGGATCCGTTGAAACGCATAGGCGGGTCTAGGGGGGTTACATTTAGTGGTATCAGAGCTTAGGGTTGCGTCTTTCTGGGTTGATCGGCCGATCGTCTGTCATAGGGTGTCTGGTCTGTGCATGCCCCTAGATCATAACCGTACTCCTCCGTGCCGAGACTCCAATGTTGAACCATTTCCTATAATAAGCGCATCTAACTGTTCTGTCCATAATAGCTTGATCTGTACTGGAAAGGAATATTGGTAATGTCTGTCTTCGAATTGGTTTAAATTGATGGGTTTGAATCCATATAAAGAAACTGAGATGGTTAATGTGTGTGCAATTGAAGATATGAATTTGATAGAGAATGAAAGTGGGATCATATGATGTAACTGATATAAGATTTACATGTAATGTCATTCAGTGATAATGATTATGTTAGAGAATATCTTGAAGGAAATTGATAAAAGTGTTATGGATTTAAAAGAAAGGTGTTTGTGAATGTAGCGAAAGTGTAAAGCTCTATGGTGACTCTGTAATATACGAAGGAAGCAATTGTCTAAAAAATTCATTAAAGGTAAGTGATATCCGTATAAAACTTTGATCATGTTTGATTGCCAAGGAGAAAGTTATTTCTACGATAATGTGGCATGGTGTATAGTTATACATATCATCCCTGACTGAAATTCGATGTTACGTCTTAATTTTGGAAGGCTATGTTGGAAGCTTGGATTACTTGTTTGGATTTCAGGTACAGATTCTTATACGTAAATCGATGGTTGATTTAATGGATTAACTCATATCCTAGAGGAGATGCTTCTAGGTGGTATGATTATTTCTGTGGTTGTTGGAAAGGTTTCGCATCCCTGACTGAGACCGCATATAATGAAAGTTGCAAGATAAGTGTTTGTTTAGCTTCGTATAAAGTTCTGTATGGATTCAGATACCGTAATATGATTAGTTCGCATGTGTTGTATGATAGGAGGACATTGCGTTTAAAGAATAGCTGGGCGACTACAGACACGACCAAATTGATATGTGACCGCCAAAAAAAATGGCATAGTGTTCTGTTATATATCGATTCTAAATGAAATTTAAGGTTAACATCATGATTTTGGAGGACTCTCTTTGAGGCCTTTGAGTATTTGTATGGATTTCAGATATAGTTCTACATTCGTAAATCAATGATCAATTTAGTAAAGTAAGTTGGGTTTTTAGAGGGAATGCTTTCGGGTTGTATGATTAACTTTTGTGGTACCGGAAGAAATTTATTATCATTGACTGAGACCGTTTATAATAAAAGTTATGGGACAAATGTTGTTCTGCATTATATGAAGTTCGTTATAGATTTAAATGTTATATTCTGATTAATTGGTCCAAAATGTATGATGGGATGATTATGGCTCCAAAGTCAATTTGAGTAACTGAAGACACTGCCAGATTGATCCGTAATTGTCGATGAGTCTTGAGAAATAAGGATACCCTGATGGAAAAGTTTCAGTACAAAGATAGATGAAAGTGTAATCTCTTTATTCCTCTGACTCTGGTAAATTTCGAGGACGAAATTTCTTTTAAGGGGGAGAGAATTGTAACAATCTCAAATGGGGCTAGTAAAATTTTAAGAATTTTTGGGAGATTTAATCTTTTATTTCCTAGAATAATAAGTTTTGGGACTTAATTGAATGAATTCAGGTTTGGGAAGCTTGATTTATAAGGAATTGATGACCAATTTGAAAACGGAATAAAGTTTGGAGACAAAAGTGTGAACTCCCCAAAAATTAAATGGCTAAGAGTGTAATTTGACCTTTTTTTTCTTTGAAGGATAATATATCAGCTAAGTTTAACGTGTTGGCAGAGGTAGAGAAATGAAGAAAGAAGGGTGAGAAAGAAAAAAAATAGGTAGAGATTCAATCTCAGATCTACCGAGATCCGACCGTCCATTTTCGACACCTCCACCACCATTGCGTTCATCTTGTCGAGTCGAGTTCACCGGTACCAACGACATCATCATCGGAGTCACCGTTGGAGGGGGTGTTTGTTTATCGTCGAAAAACTTAAAAGGTTAGTATTCGAACTTTGAGTTTGAATTTTGAAAATCCGAGGCCACCACCGTGTTCGGAAGGTCGAAAACTATCGGCCTGTAAAATTTGGTAGCCAACGGCCGCCCACAGCCGCCGCACGCGCCGCCGGTCGCGAGTGGGCTTCGTCTGGGCAGCCGAGTCGGTTGACCGAGTCAACTCGACCGAGTCAACCCACTCAGTCAACTCGCCCGAGTCAACCCAGTGAGTCGACTCGCCGAGTCAGCCTTGGACTAGTGATGTCAGCATGACGTTAGTGTTGACTTTGACCGCTGACGTCAGCGTTGACTGTTGACTTTGACCGTTGACCGTTGACTTTGACCAAAAAGTTAACTTTTTCTGAAAAGCCCTATTTCATGTTTTTTGACGTCCTGAGTCTGATTTTGAAGCCCGTTTTGTGAAATTCTAACCCGAAAGCCTCCGAATTGGACCTTGATCTCGAGTCTGCTTATGTATTTTATTAATCAATTATGAATAAGGTGATTAAAGACTGAAATTTGAATTTATGCGATTGAAGGTATTCAAGGTTCCTTGTATTCGGGACGTTGAGGACGTCACATTCGAGTTCGAGAGTGATCGAACGAAGTATCATGATCGACCGATATAGCAAGTATTACAGGTAATACACTACTACCTCTTGTATGCTTTATGTACATGTCGATATCCAGTTAACGCATGCATGCTTATGATGAAGTGTTTTGTGAACTCTGCTTAAGCCGAATTCGATACGAAAAATAAGTATGAGAGTCAGTAAGATCAAAATACTCGGATAAGAATATTGATAGACCAGAAGTGTCGAAAGTGCTAATAACAATAATGATACAGTTAAATCTGAAACTTTATCAATGGTGTCTAAGAACCAATGTTCAGAATGCGGAGTATGAGATGTTGGATATGAAATTACGAAAATGCCCTTAGGTTATAAAAATGACTAAACTACCCCCCCCTCTGGTAAAGAAAATGACCTGAAACCTACATTCAACCTGATGGTGTATATTACTCTACCTAAGATGTATGTTTTATTGGAAAGACTCCGACATCATTATACAATACGTGTGTTATATAACTTGGATTTTCCCCTCAAACTCTGTATAACACATGAATGAGAATTCTCTGAAAATATTGTCGAAATCCTAAGTCGATCCCTATGATAGTAATGCGTGAATTAAATAAGAATGATCGTAATGACTAAAAAGACGGTAATGCCCTCGAGCACCGAAATGTCTGATTAATTTGAATGACGTTATACCCTCAAGTTCTGTAATGAATGAATCGTCTGTAAAGGGGCAGAGAGTTTTGACGACTTAATCTCGTTTGAGTACGTGAATGATAGAGGTATCAAATGGTAATTCAGAAAGAAAAGGTGGATTTATTCCAATTTTCCAAAATGACTGAAAAGCCCTCTTGAGTCAAATATGCAATTATGCATTGGATGAAATTCTGAGATTTCTAATAAGACCTTATGGGCTAAAGCGCCCCTAAGTGTTAGGTAGCACACTCATGTATGATAATCACTCATGATATTAAAATAAGGTTGGAAGTTTTTCCGCACAGAATATAAGTTTGACTACTCCGTAGCAAGTCTGGTGGTGAAATATGAAAACAACCGTTCAGATATACGATACAACCGGATACATTAGAAGGGTTGGTTAGTAATGCAAGGTGGGATGTGTTAGTTTGAATGGTTTTGGAGGCTCAATAAACTTCTGAAAATCTTAAATATTGTAAATCACAATTTTCTCATGATGGGGCTAAATTACAAAATCACCCATGATTGTTAAAAGACTAAAATGCCCTCGTTGGCCAAAATAATCAAAATAGCCCCGAATGTATCTGATATCGTGAAAAATCTTGACATAGAAATCTCTGAATGCCTGGTTGGATACCTGATGGGCAAATAGAATTTCTGAGCCACCGTTTACGCCTTGTTGGTATAAATTACCAAAATGTCCGTGTGTGATAAAATGACCATAATGCCCTTGTAAGCCTAAATGGCTGAATCACTCAGGATATGCCAAAGCTCTCAAAGATCTTGATGTATCATCTCCTGAATATCTGAGTTAAACCGTTAGTATGAACCCCTTTTAATAGGGGCCACATTTCAGAACTCCGTTCAAGTTGTCAAAAGTTTAATATGTTCCCTTCCGTAAATGCCAAATATCTCCAAGAAATGATCTGTCCCACCTAGTGTGTTCCATGCGTGCTATATTCTTTTGAATGAACTGTATAATTAATTAATCATGAATAATATTATATTTGATGACATTCTCTGCCTACATGATATATGTTTGCTCAATTTGCATACTTGCTATGTGATTGCTTGATCTGTAATGGTATTGTCTGATTGTTCGATAAACTCGATAGTATGATCTGTTAGTTTGACCTATGATGGTAAAATCTGTTTGCATGTTGAATGATGAAAATGTCTGCTATGCTCAATGGTATGCCCATTTATCTGTCAAAAGCATGAATCTTCCGTTTCTGATACTCTGAATAGAATATGTCTGTTACATGTATTATGTTACTCATGTCTGAAATCTGATTACCGATTGTCATCTGGGGTATACTGTTGGGTTATGATATGAAGTCTCTGTCGGTACAGCCCTGATCAAGCTGGTAAATCCTTATGGACTCAAGGTCTCCCCTTGAGTGGCACCTACGCCCATCGGGCCTAGAGTAAGTCCTTATGGACCTAAGGCATCCCCTTAGGTGGCACCTATGCCCATCGGGCCTAGGGTAAGTCCTTATGGACTCAAGGTCTCCCCTTGAGTGGCACCTATGCCCATCGGGCCTAGGGTAAGTCCTTATGGACCTAAGGCATCCCCTTAGGTGGCACCTATGCCCATCGGGCCTAGGGTAAGTCCTTATGGATGTAGTTCTGGGGGACTGCGTATTGGTGTAAGGTTGGAGGGTAGTTACTTGCATGCACTTGGACATTTGCTTGGATAAATGTTGTGTTCTCATGATATGATTGGTATGCATTTATGCTTGTTTGATATGCACTTATTGGAACACACTAGACATTAAACTTGTTTCCATCTTCGCAATCTATCAGCCTGTAACATTCTCGTCTGTTACTCGATGAGTGAATAAAGAACAAGTGTCATTATTCTCAAGTATAACGTTACCCTGAAATAACGGAAAGGGAAAAGAGAACTGTCACTTCTTGGATCATCATGAAAATATTATGCTTACCATATGTCTGCATGAGCTTATAGCATCTTTTGGTAGTTCTGTATTACTGAGCTTTCCCAAGCTCATGTTATTTTTTTTTACCATCTCAGGATAAAGGATCAGACAAGTTGCACCTATCAACTTCGGTATGGGAGTTTCTTCGGCTCGTCAAGGAGTATGGTATCTATGTAACTAGGGGGCATGTGTGTCGTGTTTGTATTATACAAATGAGTCTGAAACTTATTTCCGCAACTTGTATCATAATTGTTTTATCGTTTTGAATGATTTCTGAAATTGTATTTTAAATCATATATTTGATTTATGATTTTAAAGGTTTAACCATATGTTTATTTGAAATCTTACTGTGGGTCGCTCTTGTGACCCTAATGTGACTTCCTAGGATCCGTTGAAACGCATAGGCGGGTCTAGGGGGGTTACAAGTAGAGCCTTAGTATCATTCTGAAAAACTAAAACACTTTGTGACTTACTTGATAACAGACTTTCTCTAGCATACTCAGAATAGAAAACTTAGAACTTAGAGTATAAAGAGACTAGAAACTCAGGAAACCTAGAGGTGCCTATCACTGGCTCTAGGAAAATAACCAGAGAAAAACTTCTAGAGGTTCCTATCACCGGCTCTAGATAGTTAACTAGAGGTGCCTGAAATACTGGCTCTAGTAGAAAAGAGAAAAATTCAAAAAAAGAAGGAAAACAACTAGAGGTGCCCGATACTGGCTCTAGTAAAAAAAAGAATTAAGTCTCGAAGGAAAACTCTAAACAAGCTAACTATAATATTCTAGTTGCTAGGGAAGTCTATATTCATGTATGTTCACAATAAAAGCACACACCTGCACGAGAATTATACTTTTGTTCTAAGTAGATCCTTATATATTTGAACAGGTTCTAAACATGATAGGGATGGTGTTGTGGGTAAGGATTGTTCACTGACTTAAGCCAAGAAAATAAATAAATAAAATAAATAAAAATATACATATGTATGCATGCTTGTTAGTTAGGTTGCATTTGCTTGAGGACAAGCAAGGATTCGAGTTTGGGGGTGTGTTGAGTGCCTAAAAGTCCTATATTTTACCCCTCATTTATCCTTATTTTTGCTGCACTCAAGCACATTTAATTGAATTTTAGGCTAGTTTTTGCATTTACATCACATTTAGATAAAACTGCACAGATGCTGCTAAAATTGGTCACTTTTGCAGGTATCTGCCGTGGCAGCATCCAGGGCAGCAGAGGAACAGAAGATAACTGTCGTGGCAGCATCCAGGGTAGTAGAGGAACAAAAGAGCTGGACTGAAGAAAACTGCCTCATACATCCCTGTGGTGACAGATGTCGTGGCAGATGCCGTGACAGTTGCCATGACAGATGCGGTGACAAATGCCGTGACAGATGCCGTGACAGTTGCTGTGACAGATGCAGTGACAGATGTCGTGACAGCTGCCGTGACATATGTTGTGATAGAGGTGGCAACAGTGAAGAAGAAGAGATGGAAATGCGAAGTGGAGTTCGACTGATAGAGGATTTCAAGCCTAATTTTTAGAGACCACTCGCATAATTTTTGGAGCCCAGAAGCACAAGGAAAGCCTTGCCCAAAGTTTGAGGAGAAAGTCAAAGCAAGAAGATAGGGCAAACTAAAGGACGTTTATTCAGAGATTTAGTCTTTAATGAATTGTACTTTAATTCGAACTAGTATTCTTGTCCATTAAGAAAACTTGTACCCAAGGCCTATATATATGCTTGTAATTCGACCAAGAGAAAGGATATCTTACTCTCTAGCCTTCATCCCAAAACCCTAGTCGTTTTCCCCTTCTCAACATGTTCTAAACTTCCCCTAGGGCCACGGGTTGACTTGTAAAGTAGTTGCAAGGATTGCATTTGTTTTAGGAATTTTCTGTTCAATAAAATAGACTTCAAGTTTGCTTATTCTGGTTTTTAACATCTTGCAAGAGTATCGGGAGAGCATTGTGAGATTATATATTTACTTAATATCGGGAGAGTTAAGTATACGAAAGGAATAAGTGCGGGTTCTCTAGTTTATGGTTAAACTATCTCGGACCTAGGGATAGGACGAGGTTAAGTGGCTAAGGAAGAATTTAACAAAATCGGTGTTCATCCTTCGATTCACGCCGGGAGGTATCATCAAAGACGTGTTCATCGACAGACTTGGACCTAGGGATAGGCCAAGGCATCGCAGGGATTCTTGCCAAGCTTGAAGTACAGAGTTGTGTGATCGCTGCCGCGACTATCAACAGACCGCTGCCGCGATAGGTGCTGCCGCGACAGGGACGACGACATAACAGATATTCCCAGACTTTGCAATACCTACACTACTGAGCAATTCAATACCAGCCCATTCTCTCTATCTTGATTTCTTTAATCTTAATTTCCAGTTCTCTTTATTATTTTCGTGACAACAATTTAAACTATTCTTTTTCCTCTCGTGCAGTAATCCAAGGTGAAGCTATTAGCCCAGTCCCTGTGGAGACACTTTACTACTTGTGCCATGTACACTTGCACTACATTGCGATAGACACTTTTACATGCAACAACCATCAAGAAAACAGTAATAAGGCTTTCCCGCTAATCTATCAAGCATTTGATCAATAAAAGGCAGGGGAAAGTGATCCTTCCGGGTAGCTTTGTTAAGCTTCTGGTAGTCCATACAAACCCTCCAACCGGTCATAGTCCTGGTTGGGATTAGCTCATTTTCTTTGTTGGTTACCACGGTTATTCCTCCTCTCTTAGGAATGCACTGCACCGGGCTCACCCACTTACTATCCTAGATGGCATAAATTATCCTAACATCTAGCCATTTGATAATTTCTTTTCGGACCACTTCTCGCATAACATCATTTAAACGTCTCTGGGCATTAATGGCCAGCTTGTGATCATCCTCTAAGAGGATTTTATGCATGCATAGTGTCGGACTGATGCCTTGGATATCAGCTATCGTCTACCCAATAGCTCTTTTGTGCTGCTGCAGCATCTCTATCAGTTGTTGTTCCTGTTCCTGCATCAACTTGGAAGAGATGATTACGGGCAACGTATCATTTAATCCAAGAAAAACATATTTGATCTGCCCTGGCAGGGGCTTAAGATTTAGAACAAGTGGCTCTACAGTTGATGGCTTTTGGATGATATGTTCATTCGAGGTATAATTTAAGGGCTTGAATAACTTACCTTGATGATTGCCTATCCAGTTTACCTCCTCATGATCTTCAGTATCAGATATGTTAGAGTCTGAGGAGCTGCTATCGTCGTCGCTGCCGTGACAGTCTTCTAAATGGCTGCTGGGGCACTGGCCAAATTTGATGTCATGGCAGTCCGACCTGATGCAAGGTTGGTCAAGGATAACTTCAGTGATAGCCTTGCATTCTTCTTCTGCATCATCGTGCTTTATTGCTTGGAGAACATTCAGCTTGATCTCTTGATCATTCACTCTCATAGTGAGTTCTCCTTTTTCTACATCAATTAGTGATCTTCCTGTGGCTAAGAAGGGTCACCCCAGGATGATTGGTGCATTCTCATCTGCTTCACAATCTAAAACAAGAAAGTCAGCAGGAAAAATAAATTTATCCACTCTTACCAGAATATCTTCAATTTTTCATTCCGGTTGCACGTAAGAGCGATATGCCAGCTGCAGTATAACTGTTGTGGGTCGTGCTCGTCCAATACCTAATTTCTGAAATACAGATTTTGGCATTAAATTAATACTAGCACCTAGATCACAAAGTGCCTTACCCACAAATTTATCTCCGATTATGCACGGTATTATGAAGCTCCCATGATCCTTCTTTTTCTAGGTGGATGCTTGTGCAGAATAGTCATGCATCCCTCTATCAGTTTTACCGTCTCAAATTCCCCAAGTCTGGATTTCTTCGACATAGTATCCTTGAGAAATTTGGCATAACCAGGCATCTCCTTGATAGCATCTAACAGCGGAATATTGATGTGGACCTGCTTAAAAATATCATAGATCTTCTTAAGCTGGGATTCCTGTTTCAACTTCTATAACCGCTGAGGAAAAGGAGGTGGAGGACGGTAGTCTGCAATGCTTTCTTTCAACTGCATTCGGATCTGAGGAGGCTTAGGTTCTTCATCCTTCTCATCTGTCCCTTCTGCTGTCGTGAAAGGGTTCATCGGTAGCAGGTTGTTTGTCGTCTGTCGGGGCAGCGTTCTCAGCAGTCGATTCTAGGGCTGGTTTCTTAACTGGTTCAGCTTCCTTCTCTGGCCCTGGTAATTTCTTCCCACTCCTAGTTGTGATAGCTTTGCACTGCTCATGTGTGGGTTGTCTAGCGACCTCAGTATCGCTAGGGAATCCTCCATTCTGCCTCAGTTTAATATGCTGGGAAACCTGACCCATCTGTGTCTCTAGTGATTTCAGAGTAGCTTCATGGTTAGTCATCCGCATCTCTGTTTTATCCATAAACGACTCAGTCTTCTTGACGAATTGATTCATGTTCTCAATGTAAGTTCCTGTTTGAGACATAAATGTAGCCAAGGTCTGCTCCAATATACTAGTCGTGGCTGCTAGTGGCTGTTGCGGTTGCTGCCGAGTCAGAAGTCTAGGTGCTCCCTGATTTTGAGTGTTCTGTACTTGAGGATTCAGGGCATTGTTCAGGTTGCTCCAAGAAAATTTGGGATCTTTTCTCCAGCTGGGATTGTAATTGTTGGAATTATAGTTCTGCTTGTTATAGTTCCCAACGTACATCCCTTCCTCTAGCTGTAGTGGGCAGTCAGTTTAATTATTTGTCACGAAGTAATAAAGCAAACTGAAAATAAAAGATGAAAATATTCAGAGTAAAGAATGGGTCGGTATTGATCTGCTCCGTAGTGCAGGTGTTTGCAATGTCTAAGACTTCTCTGTTCTGTCGTAGCGCCTGTCGCGGCAGCACCTGCTGCGGCAACGGTCTATTGTTGTCGCGACAGGGAACACACAACTCAGCACTTCAAGCTTGGCAAAAATCCCTGCTATGCCTTGGCCTATCTCTAGGTCCAAGTCTGTCGATGAACATGTCTTTGATGATACCTCCCGACGTGAATCAAATTATGAACACCGAAGTTGTTGAATTCTTCCTTAGCCACTTAACCTCGTCCTATCCCTAGGTCCGAGATAGTTCAACCATAAACTGGAGAACCCGTACTTATTCCTTTCATATACTTAACTCTCCCGATATTAAGTAAATGTGTAATCTCACAATGCTCTCCCGATACTCTTGCAAGATGTTTGAAAACCAGAATAAGCAAACTTGAAGTCTATTTTATTGAACAGAAAAAATCCTAAAACAATGCAATCCTTGCAACTACTTTACAGAATCAACCCTTAGCCTTAGGGGAAGTTTCGAACATGATGAGAAGGGGAAAACGACTAAGGTTTAGGGGAAGACGGCTAGAGAATAAGATATCCTCCCCTAGGTCGAATTACATGCCTTTATATAGGCCTTGGGTTCAAGTTTTCTAATATGACAAGAATACAAGTTTAAATTAAAGTACAACTTTATTAAAGACTAAATCTTCAGAGCATATGTCTTTAATTCGTCCTTCCTTCTTGCTTGGAGTTTCTTCCTTGAACTTTGGGCTTGACCTTTATTCTGATCTAGGGCTCTGAAAAATATAAGAGTGCTCCACGACAGACCGACTTAATTTCCTCTTTCTGTCGAGTTCCACTTCACTTCCTCCCTTCACCATTGCTGTCGTCCTTAGCTGCCATGGCAGCGACTATGGCAGCATCGTCCTTCTTGTCTGCAGTCCAGTGTTCCAGCTCTGCTTCTCCACTGCCCTTCATCTGCTACAGCAGCTACCTGCAAAAGCAACCAATTTCAGTAGAAACTGTGCCATTTAATATAATTGTGATGTATGAATGAAATCTATCCTAAATGCAATGAATTATGCTTGAATGCAGCAGCAATATTGTAACGCCCCGGTTTTGGGCTTAGGAGTTTTGGGCGTTGACCGGTTGGTCAAAGTGCTGTTCGAATCTTAAGAGGTTAAATTAGGAAAGCCTAGTTCGGGTTGCATTAAAAATATGGAAAAATGTTCTAAAATCATCTTTTAATATAATTAGATGAACTGTGAAAACAATTTTGGAAAATGAGTTTTGGAAGGTTGACATTTTGGCTAGTGACCAAAATGTAATTTTCGCAAGTTTGGTGGCTGTTTTATAAAGGGTTGAAACTTTGAATCTTTAAGGAGCTATTAATCCAAAAGTGATTTCTCCAGATTTTTCTAAGATATTTAGAGTTATAATTCTGATTTTAAAGTGAATCAAAAGGAGGGAAAAACTCATTTGGCATTTTCTCAACTAACTTCCAATTTTCTTTCTCTCTTTTTCTCTCAACCCAAACACTCCATTTCCAGAGTTTTGTTTCTGATTTCTTCACCTAAATCCCTCCATTCAACTCTCATTTGATTCCAAATCATTGTATCTTCAAAACCTCTTCAATTGCTACAAGTTTCATCAAGGATTTTCATTCCAAAAAGTGGAGAAACACAAGTTTGGAGGTAAGAACGCCCTTCTCCTCTAAACTATCAGTTCTTTACTGAAATTCCTAAGTTTTCAATCCTAAATTGAAGTTTAATTAAAGGTTTTTAAGTGTTGAATTGGATCTTGGCTTATTATGCAAGATTTTGATGATTTTTGGTGATTTTCGTTAGATCTGAGTAATCTGTGATTTAAGAGATGTTTTTGATGTTAAATGATCTCTAAAATGATGTGGAATTGAGTTTTGATTGATGCAATCCCGGATAGGTTGAGTTTCCTAAGTTTAGCTTGTGTTTTAAGGTAGTTTTTGAGGTGATCTTGGTGATCTGATGTTGTTGGAGGTATAAGGATGTTAATAGGTTGTTTTTAGATGTTAATTAATGTTTATGGGAGTGAGGTTTTGCTGGTTTATGGCTGGGCTTTGTTTAGAAGTGGTTTGGATGCATTTTCGGTTGTGTTTGGTGGCCGAAAGTGGAGGTTGGATGAGAGCAGCGAGTTTAGGTGCTTTCATTGAAGCAATTAATGCATGATGATGCATTAATCTTCTGCTTTGATGTGTTGAAACAGGGGAGGCATCTTTGGATCCAAGATTGGTTGATCCGGAAGCTTGATTGGTGCTTTGGCTTGAAGCAAAGTGGAAATCGGTGAGTGAGTTTGTGGAAATTGGATTTCAGCTTTTTAAACCAAGGTTTGAAGGTTTTGGGAGCTTAGTTTAAGTCTAAACAACTTTGCTAAGCTCAAGCGTAAGTTTTCGGATTTTCTCTCTAGTGGTGGCCATGATTTTGTTGTGATGCAAAATGATGATTTGCATGTTTTTAATTACTGTTTTGAAAGCATGTTTTAGCATGGATTTTGCTGATGATGTAAGCCATATGTTGAAGGTAACTCTAGGTAGGAGTACCTTGCTTTTATACATTGAAATAATGTGGTTTGATGCTTTGAAATGCATGATGGAAATGGCTTGTTTTAATGCTTTAAAACAGTGGATTAAATGATGAAAATGATGTATATTGGCAAGTGATGTTTTGAAAATGTTAAGGTCACTAAGGTGGTTAAAAGTCCTTGAGTGAGTCTTGTTACTTATGAACATCAAGGTGGTTAAAAGTCCTTGGATGGTTCATGTTGCGGACACTAAGGTGGTTAAAAGTCCTTAGGTGATCCTTTCCATGGTGTTTAAAAGTCCATGGGGCCAAGGTGTTTAAAAGTCCTTGGGGCCAAGGTGTTTAAAAGTCCTTGGGGTGATTCAAGCATTGGACACAAAGGTGGTTAAAAGTCCTTGTGTGGTCCTCATTCATGGTGTTTAAAAGTCCATGGCCAAGGTGTTTAAAAGTCCTTGGGGCCAAGGTGTTTAAAAGTCCTTGGGAAGTTGATGAACTTGTTTTAAGAAATGAAATGTATCACTTGAGCCAATATGACATGTTAAGTATATTATGAAGCATGAGATGCTTGTTTTTAAGGTTTATGTTGAAGCATGGTATTGCTTGTTTAAGTATGCTTTTGAGCATGTGCAAGGATTGATTTTAAGCATGATTTATAAATGGTTTTAATTGCATTATTGAATTGTTTTAATGAGCATTCCTCACTAAGCTTTGGCTTACGCTCTCTTCGTTTTCTTAATTCAATAATGCAGAGCATTAAAGTACCTTGAGGGCAGCAAGAAAGGGCAAGCAATCAAGTTCAAGTAAAGCTCAAAGTATGAAGGTTTTATAAGTACCTTTTAGCTTTTGGGTGATTTTGCAATGGGGGACCAATGTATATGTTTTGGGAGGTGTTTGGGACTCCCTAAGTATGTTGAATGTTGTTGAGATTGCTGGTTTTTGGATTGGAACCTTATATGCTTGTTTTGGAAGTTTAGTGTTTGAATAGCTAGCTTGTGTAGGAAGCATGCCTATAGAATTGGGGCTTTTTGCATATGATGTTGGTTTGTTGATTTGGTGATTCCTACAAGTCTTCAAATATGTTTAATTGTATGCTGGTAAAGTTTGGTGACATTTGGAGCATGTTTGAATGGTCGATTGCATGTTTTGGTATGCTTGTTTGCTACAATCTATGCAGGCGTTTCGGAACAGTGTGCACCGTTTCGGAACGGGTGCCTTGCATGAACCCAGGCGTCCGAAACGGTATGCACCGTTTCGAAACGGTTTGGCCTCTGCCGAGCCACGTTCCGGAACCCGTTTCGGAACGGCCCGTGTTTCGGAACAGGATCTACCTGTTTCGGAACGGTCGACCGTTGGGGGCTGACAGTGGCAGTTATATGTTTTGAATTGTTTGCGTTTTGGTCCTGAATCTTGTATGTTCAATTGCATGAGCTTGGGAAGTCCTTTTGAGCTGAAATTTCACAGAGAAGCATGAAACCTTACTAGTTTCAAGATGGTAACTTCAATTTGGGTTAAGTCTTTTTATTTATCAGAAATTACAATTTGGTAGCTAAAGTTGTAATTTGTTCAATCGGGTCCCTGTTTGATCTCTGATGTTTGTGATCTTTTAGTATGTTGTTTGTATGATCACACATAGGTTAAATGTGCATCTAGATAAGATTAAAAAAAAGGGTCGTTAATCAAGGTTGACTTTCGGGTTGACTTTGGTTTTCCCCGTGTGACTTTCTTAATTCGGGTCAACCGTCTAGGCCGGGTTAAGGGGGTTACATTTGGTGGTATCAGAGCTGAGTTCTCGAGTAATTGGGAATGTATGTAAGCATGATTGAAGTATGTATGTCTTGTATACTTGTTGTTTGAAAGCATGATCAGTGACTTGTGTTTTGGATGCAATTGAGTTGTATGCTTTGATGTTGCATGTTGAGGGTACCCATTGCCAAACAAAAGCTAATGAAGTGATGTTGATTTTGAATGAAATTGAGCTTGAATACTTGGATTGCTTACCTTGCTGGGCCTGACTTGTTTTATTTGCATTGTTGTTGCATGGTAAAAGTATGGCACCACGTAGAGAGTTAAGAGGTAGTGTGCGAGCTACGGCTCCCAACGAGAATGAGAATGAAGAGCACACGGGTAGTGCTGTGTTACCCCCTCCTCCGCCTGGTGGTGGTGGTGCTGAGGGTGGTGCGAGAGCTGAAGCTGCAGCTGGTGCTGGAGCTGCTGGACCAGAGGTTGGTCAGGGGCAAGCTATGCCTGACATGTCTATGCTGGTACAAGCTATTGCGGGTGCTTTTCGAGCAGCAGTAGCTGGAGCTCAAGGAGCTGGGCATCAGGGAGATGCTGGAGTCAGATTGCCTTTGGAGCGTCTGCGCAGTCTTGGAGGGACTGAGTTTAGAGGTTTGTCAGCTGAGAGTTCTGAGGCTTGGCTAGAGAGTACCAAGCGTATCTTGGGTCAGATGAGCTGCACGGATGTGCAAAAGTTGGGCTGTGTTGTGTCCTTGCTGCAGGACGATGCCTATACATGGTGGACGACTACCATAGCTGGGATGGCTGAAGCTGATGTTACCTGGACATTCTTTCAGAATGTGTTTAAGAGGAGATATCTGGGAGTGAGATATCTGGATGAGAAAAAGCGGGAATTCATGTCTCTTGCCCAAGGGAGCATGAGTGTAGCTGAGTACGAGGTACAGTTTGTGAGGCTTAGTCAGTATGCACCGGAGCTGATACCCGATGAGCGGGCGAGGTGCGAGAGGTTTCGTTACGGTCTTGTGACGGATGTTAAGATGTATGTGCTGGCCACTGAGTATGATGATTTTGATGTTTTGGTGGGCCGAGCTAAGGACATAGAGATGAATCTGGGTTTATCTGCTAGAGGTGCTGGAGCAAGTGCTGGGAAGAGATCAGCTGAGTATAGTTCCGGAGGTGGACGGAACAAGAGGGGACGTGATCAGAAGTATCAGTCCTCAGCCAAGAGAGGTGGAGGTGCACCTGCTAGAGGAGGCTTTGCTAGGGCTGAGCCTAGTGCTTGCTGGATTTGTGGTTCTCGTGGTCACATGAAGCGTGACTGTCCTCGAGCTGTGAGGGAGGTGCAAGCTCCTGTTGTGGCAGCTGGTAATGCTGGGAATGGGTGCTGGAACTGTGGTTCTGCTGACCACTTGAGACGTGATTGTCCGAGGTTGGCTGGTGGCCAAGAGCGTGCTCCTGTTGTTGCAGCACCGCAGAGAGGTCGTGGGCGCGGCCGTGGTAATTTTCAGAGGCGTGAGGAAGGTGGCCGAGGAGTAGCTCATGTTGTAGCTATTCAGCCTGAGGGTGGGGGCCAAGCGAGGGTGTATGCTCAGCGCGTGGAAAGGAATGATGCTGATGTGATTGCAGGTACCTTTACTTTGCAATCCTTGTCATTGCTATCTTTGATTGATTCTGGATCTACGCATTCATACATTATGCGTGAGCATGCTGAATTGCTTGGTTTGCCTGTTGAGTCTTTGGATGTTGGTGTTCGTGTCACTAGTTCTTTTGGTGAAACTGTTGTGACTCGAAAGCTTTATAGAAGGTGTCCTTTGGTTGTTCAAGAGCATGTTTTTCATGTTGATCTTATGGAGTTGCCCTTCTATGGTTTTGATGTGATCCTTGGTATGGATTGGCTTGCTGAGCATCGTGCTGTTGTGGATTGTGAAAATAAGCGTGTGTCGCTTAAGCTTGCGGATGATTATGAAGTTGTTGTGGTTGGTGAGAATGTGAAGTTTCTTGCCAATGTGGTGTCTACCTTGGAGGCGAGTAGGATGTTGAGGCAAGGTTGCGAAGCTTACCTAGCTTTTGTGATGAATCCTAGCTCTAAGGAGCTGAGGGTGCAAGACATCCGCGTGGTGAAGGAGTTTCCTGGTGTTTTCCCTGAAGAGTTGCCTGGTTTACCTCCTAATCGTGAGGTGGAGTTTGGAATTGAGCTGTATGAAAATACGACTCCTGTGTCCATTACTCCCTATAGAATGACACCTAAGGAGCTGAAGGAGCTGAAGACGCAGTTGCAAGAGCTGCTTGATCGTGGTTTCATCCGGCCGAGTGTGTCACCTTGGGGTGCACCGGTCTTGTTTGTGAAGAAGAAGGATGGCACGATGAGAATGTGCATTGATTACCGTCAACTGAACAAGTTGACTATCAAGAATCGGTATCCTTTGCCGAGAATTGATGATCTCTTTGATCAATTTCGGGGAGCTGCTGTGTTCTCTAAGATTAACTTGAGGTCAGGGTATTATCAGTTGAAGGTGAAGGATGTGGATGTGCCTAAGACAGCTTTCAGGACAAGGTATGGGCATTATGAGTTCCTTGTGATGCCGTTTGGATTGACAAATGCTCCTGCTGCTTTCATGGACATGATGAATCGTGTGTTTCATGAATATCTGGACAAGTTCGTTGTGGTGTTCATTGATGATATCCTCGTGTACTCGCGTACTGAGGAGGAGCACGAAGAGCATTTGAGGGTTGTGCTGCAAGCTTTGCTGGAGAATCAGCTTTATGCTAAGTTGAGCAAGTGTGAGTTCTGGCTTAAGGAGGTGGTGTTTCTTGGACATGTTGTCTCAGCTGAGGGGATTCGTGTTGATCCTCAGAAGATTGAGGCGGTGATGAGCTGGAAGGTTCCTAAGTCTGTTCATGAGGTCCGTAGTTTCCTTGGTTTGGCGGGATACTACCGGAGGTTTGTGGATGGTTTTTCCAAGATTGCTGCTCCTTTGACGAAGCTTTTGCAGAAAGATGTTAAGTATGAGTGGACAAAAGCGAGGCAGCAAGCTTTTGAGAAGCTGAAGTTGGCTTTGACACAAGCTCCTATCTTGATTCAGCCTGAATCAGGGAAAGAGTTTGTGGTCTATAGTGATGCGTCCTATGTTGGTTTGGGATGTGTGTTGATGCAAGAGGGTAAGGTTGTAGCTTATGCGTCGCGGCAGTTGAAGGTGCATGAGCGCAACTATCCTACGCATGATATTGAGCTGGCTGCAGTGGTTTTTGCTCTGAAGATCTGGAGGCATTATCTGTATGGTGAGAAGTGTACTGTGTACACGGATCACAAGAGTTTGAGGTATCTGATGTCTCAGAAGGAGTTGAATCTTAGGCAGCGGCGTTGGTTGGAGTTGCTCAAGGATTATGATCTGACGATTGAGTATCATCCTGGAAAGGCCAATGTTGTTGCGGATGCTTTGAGTAGGAAGGTAGCTGTTGAGCTGAGGGCGATGTTTGCTAGCTTGAGCATATCGCGAGATGGCGGTCTTGTTGCTGAGTTGCAAGTGAAACCATCTTTGGTTCAGTTGATCAAGGAAAAGCAGTTGCTGGATGATTCCTTGGTGTCTCATGTTCAGGATATCGCGGAGGGTAGACCTTCGGATTTCTGCTTTAATGAGGATGGTGTGTTGTGTTTTGGTAGTCGGATAGTAGTGCCTGCTGATGCTGAGTTGAGGCGTGCTATTCTGACTGAAGGTCATAGTAGTCCTTTTGCTATGCACCCTGGTAGTACTAAGATGTATCGTGATCTTCGTGATGAGTACTATTGGGTTGGTTTGAAGAAGGATGTTGCAGAGTTTGTGAGCAAGTGTTTGGTGTGTCAGCGAGTTAAGGCTGAACATCAGTTTCCTTCTGGTTTGTTGCAACCGTTGAAAATCCCTGAATGGAAGTGGGAGAGGGTTACCATGGATTTTGTATCTGGTTTGCCTTTGTCTCCATCAAAGAAGAATTCTGTTTGGGTGATTGTGGATCGCCTGACGAAGTGTGCGCATTTCTTGCCTGTGCATACTACGTTCTCTTTGGATAAGCTGGCAGAGCTGTACATTGTTGAGATTGTGAGGTTGCATGGTGTGCCTAAGTCGGTTGTGTCGGATAGGGATCCGAGGTTCACATCGCGTTTCTGGCAGTGTTTGCATCAAGCTCTGGGTACGAGGTTGCATTTCAGTACATCCTATCATCCTCAGTCGGATGGTCAGTCTGAGCGGGTTATTCAGATTTTGGAGGATATGTTGAGATGCTGCGTGATTGAGTTCCAAGGTTCTTGGGAGAAGCATCTGCCTTTGGTTGAGTTCGCTTATAACAATAGTTATCAGTCAAGTATACAGATGGCACCTTATGAGGCTCTGTATGGGAGGAAGTGTAGAACTCCTCTGTGTTGGGCTGAAACTGGTCAAAAGTTGGTTTCTATGCCTGCCTTGTTGAAAGGGACCACCGAGAAGGTGAAGCTCATTTGTGAGAGGTTGAAGGCTGCCTCTGATAGGCAGAAGTCTTACGCGGATTTGAAGCGTAAGGAGATAGAGTATGCGGTGGGTGACCGTGTATTCTTGAAGGTTTCGCCTTGGAAGAAGGTGATGAGGTTTGGCCGGAAGGGTAAGTTGAGCCCTCGGTACATTGGGCCGTATGATGTGGTTGAGCGTGTGGGTCCTGTTGCGTATCGGTTGAGGTTACCTCAGGAGTTGGAGAAGATTCATGATGTGTTCCATGTTTCTATGCTCCGGAAGTATAGATCTGATCCTTCGCATGTGATGCCTGTGGAGGAGGTGGAATTGATTCCGGATTTGACCTATGATGAGGAACCGGTGAAGGTTCTGGATTCGGATAGTAAGGTTCTTCGTGGCAAGACCATTGAGTTGGTGAAGGTGCTGTGGAAGCATCGAGGTGTTGAGGAAGCCACGTGGGAGCGGAAGGAAGACATGCTGAAGCAGTTTCCTTATCTCTTTCCTTCAGGTAAATTTCGAGGACGAAATTTCTTAAGGGGGGAGAGTTGTAACGCCCCGGTTTTGGGCTTAGGAGTTTTGGGCGTTGACCGGTTGGTCAAAGTGCTGTTCGAATCTTAAGAGGTTAAATTAGGAAAGCCTAGTTCGGGTTGCATTAAAAATATGGAAAAATGTTCTAAAATCATCTTTTAATATAATTAGATGAACTGTGAAAACAATTTGGGAAAATGAGTTTTGGAAGGTTGACATTTTGGCTAGTGACCAAAATGTAATTTTCGCAAGTTTGGTGGCTGTTTTATAAAGGGTTGAAACTTTGAATCTTTAAGGAGCTATTAATCCAAAAGTGATTTCTCCAGATTTTTCTAAGATATTTAGAGTTATAATTCTGATTTTAAAGTGAATCAAAAGGAGGGAAAAACTCATTTGGCATTTTCTCAACTAACTTCCAATTTTCTTTCTCTCTTTTTCTCTCAACCCAAACACTCCATTTCCAGAGTTTTGTTTCTGATTTCTTCACCTAAATCCCTCCATTCAACTCTCATTTGATTCCAAATCATTGTATCTTCAAAACCTCTTCAATTGCTACAAGTTTCATCAAGGATTTTCATTCCAAAAAGTGGAGAAACACAAGTTTGGAGGTAAGAACGCCCTTCTCCTCTAAACTATCAGTTCTTTACTGAAATTCCTAAGTTTTCAATCCTAAATTGAAGTTTAATTAAAGGTTTTTAAGTGTTGAATTGGATCTTGGCTTATTATGCAAGATTTTGATGATTTTTGGTGATTTTCGTTAGATCTGAGTAATCTGTGATTTAAGAGATGTTTTTGATGTTAAATGATCTCTAAAATGATGTGGAATTGAGTTTTGATTGATGCAATCCCGGATAGGTTGAGTTTCCTAAGTTTAGCTTGTGTTTTAAGGTAGTTTTTGAGGTGATCTTGGTGATCTGATGTTGCTGGAGGTATAAGGATGTTAATAGGTTGTTTTTAGATGTTAATTAATGTTTATGGGAGTGAGGTTTTGCTGGTTTATGGCTGGGCTTTGTTTAGAAGTGGTTTGGATGCATTTTCGGTTGTGTTTGGTGGCCGAAAGTGGAGGTTGGATGAGAGCAGCGAGTTTAGGTGCTTTCATTGAAGCAATTAATGCATGATGATGCATTAATCTTCTGCTTTGATGTGTTGAAACAGGGGAGGCATCTTTGGATCCAAGATTGGTTGATCTGGAAGCTTGATTGGTGCTTTGGCTTGAAGCAAAGTGGAAATCGGTGAGTGAGTTTGTGGAAATTGGATTTCAGCTTTTTAAACCAAGGTTTGAAGGTTTTGGGAGCTTAGTTTAAGTCTAAACAACTTTGCTAAGCTCAAGCGTAAGTTTTCGGATTTTCTCTCTAGTGGTGGCCATGATTTTGTTGTGATGCAAAATGATGATTTGCATGTTTTTAATTACTGTTTTGAAAGCATGTTTTAGCATGGATTTTGCTGATGATGTAAGCCATATGTTGAAGGTAACTCTAGGTAGGAGTACCTTGCTTTTATACATTGAAATAATGTGGTTTGATGCTTTGAAATGCATGATGGAAATGGCTTGTTTTAATGCTTTAAAACAGTGGATTAAATGATGAAAATGATGTATATTGGCAAGTGATGTTTTGAAAATGTTAAGGTCACTAAGGTGGTTAAAAGTCCTTGAGTGAGTCTTGTTACTTATGAACATCAAGGTGGTTAAAAGTCCTTGGATGGTTCATGTTGCGGACACTAAGGTGGTTAAAAGTCCTTAGGTGATCCTTTCCATGGTGTTTAAAAGTCCATGGGGCCAAGGTGTTTAAAAGTCCTTGGGGTGATTCAAGCATTGGACACAAAGGTGGTTAAAAGTCCTTGTGTGGTCCTCATTCATGGTGTTTAAAAGTCCATGGCCAAGGTGTTTAAAAGTCCTTGGGGCCAAGGTGTTTAAAAGTCCTTGGGAAGTTGATGAACTTGTTTTAAGAAATGAAATGTATCACTTGAGCCAATATGACATGTTAAGTATATTATGAAGCATGAGATGCTTGTTTTTAAGGTTTATGTTGAAGCATGGTATTGCTTGTTTAAGTATGCTTTTGAGCATGTGCAAGGATTGATTTTAAGCATGATTTATAAATGGTTTTAATTGCATTATTGAATTGTTTTAATGAGCATTCCTCACTAAGCTTTGGCTTACGCTCTCTTCGTTTTCTTAATTCAATAATGCAGAGCATTAAAGTACCTTGAGGGCAACAAGAAAGGGCAAGCAATCAAGTTCAAGTAAAGCTCAAAGTATGAAGGTTTTATAAGTACCTTTTAGCTTTTGGGTGATTTGGAAATGGGGGACCAATGTATATGTTTTGGGAGGTGTTTGGGACTCCCTAAGTATGTTGAATGTTGTTGAGATTGCTGGTTTTTGGATTGGAACCTTATATGCTTGTTTTGGAAGTTTAGTGTTTGAATAGCTAGCTTGTGTAGGAAGCATGCCTATAGAATTGGGGCTTTTTGCATATGATGTTGGTTTGTTGATTTGGTGATTCCTACAAGTCTTAAATATGTTTTATTGTATGCTGGTAAAGTTTGGTGACATTTGGAGCATGTTTGAATGGTCGATTGCATGTTTTGGTATGCTTGTTTGCTGCAATCTGTGCAGGCGTTTCGGAACAGTGTGCACCGTTTCGGAATGGGTGCCTTGCATGAACCCAGGCGTCCGAAACGGTATGCACCGTTTCGAAACGGTTTGGCCTCTGCCGAGCCACGTTCCGGAACCCGTTTCGGAACGGCCCGTGTTTCGGAACAGGATCTACCTGTTTCGGAACGGTCGACCGTTGGGGGCTGACAGTGGCAGTTATATGTTTTGAATTGTTTGCGTTTTGGTCCTGAATCTTGTATGTTCAATTGCATGAGCTTGGGAAGTCCTTTTGAGCTGAAATTTCACAGAGAAGCATGAAACCTGACTAATTTCAAGATGGTAACTTCAATTTGGGTTAAGTCCTTTTATTTATCAGAAATTTCAATTTGGTAGCTAAAGTTGTAATTTGTTCAATCGGGTCCCTGTTTGATCTCTGATGTTTGTGATCTTTTAGTATGTTGTTTGTATGATCACACATAGGTTAAATGTGCATCTAGATAAGATTAAAAAAAAGGGTCGTTAATCAAGGTTGACTTTCGGGTTGACTTTGGTTTTCCCCGTGTGACTTTCTTAATTCGGGTCAACCGTCTAGGCCGGGTTAAGGGGGTTACAAATATGGGTTAAATAAGGGATAAATTATAGAACTTTTACACACTTGTTGCGTGTAAAAGTGTCTATCACAATGTAGTGCAAGTGTACACGACGCAAGCAGTAAAGTGATACGTCAGTATCAGATATCGTCTCCACAGAGACTGGGCCAATAGCTTTAACCTGGAATTACTGCACGAGAGGAAAAAGAATAGTTTAAATGTTTGTCACGAGAATATAAATAATACTGATAATAAAAGAGTAAAGGATTCAGGATAGAGAGAATGAGCCGGTATTGAATTGCTCAGTAGTGTAGGTGTTGCAAAGTCTAGGAATATATGTTCTGTCGTTGCGCCTGTCGCGGTAGCACCTGTCGCGGCAGCGATTTTTTGTTAGTCGCGGCAGCGATCACACAACTCTGTAGTTAAAGCTTGGCAAGAATCCCTGTTGTACCTTGGCCTATCCCTAGGTCCAAGTCTGTCGATGAACACGTCTTTCATGATACCTCCTGGCGTGAATCGAAGGATGAACACCGATGTTGTTGAATTCTTCCTTAGCCACTTAACCTCGTCCTATCCCTAGGTCCGAGATAGTTTAACCATAAAATGGAGAACCCTTACTTATTCCTTTCGTATATTTAACTCTCCCGATATTAAGTAAATGTATAATCTCACAATGCTCTCCCGATACTCTTGCAAGATGTTGAAAACCATAATAAGCAAACTTGAAGTCTATTTTATTGAACAGAAAAATTCCTAGAATAAATGCAATCCTTGCAACTACTTTACAAATCAACCCTTAGCCGTAGGGGAAGTTAAGAACATGATGAGAAAGGGAAAACAACTGAGGTTTTTGAAAGAAGGCTAGAGAGTAAGATATCCTTCCCTAGGTCGAATTACATGCCTTTATATAGGCCTTGGGTTCAAGTTTTCTAATAAGGCAAGAATACAAGTTTAAACTAAAGTACAACTCTATTAAAGACTAAATCTTCAGAGCATATATCTTTAATTCGTCCTTCCTTCTTGCTTGAAGTTTCTTCCTTGAACTTTGGGCTTGGCCTTCATTCTGATCTAGGGCTTGGAAAAATATAAGGGTGCTCCACGACAAACCGGTTTAATTTTCTCTTTCTGTCGAGGCCCACTTTGCTTCTGCTCTTCACCACTGCTGTCGTCCTTGGCTGCCACGGCAGCGGCCATGGCAGCATCGTCATCCTCGTCTGCACATCCAGTTCCAGCTCTGCTTCTTTACTGCCCAATGTTTGCTTCTCCATTGCCCTCCATCTGCCACAGCAGCTACCTGCAAAAGCAACCAATTTCAGTAGAAACTGTGTCATTTAATATATTTGCGATGTATAAATGAAATCTAACCTAAATGCAATGAATTATGCTTGAATGCAGCAGAAATATGGGTTAAATAGGGGGTAAATTATAGAACTTTTACACACTCAACACACCCCAAACTCAAGTTTTTTCTTGCCCTCAAGCAATTAAGACCAAAAAAAGAAAAACAAAATTTTTGTTTGGCTTAAAACATTGAACTTTTCCTTACCTACCATTCATTCCCTATTGTGAGCAACACCTTTTTGGATAATTTAGGATTCATCCGGAACCTTGCTATAATTCTCGTGTTGTGTGTGCATGCTTGTGAACAATTATATGCCAAGACTCCCTTAGTTTACTAGAATAGTTAAACCTCTAACTTGAATTTTTATGCCAATTTTCATCTTTTTGGAGGCAATTCTTAGGCTCCTTTAGCTTTTATTCAGACTCGATTTTATTTTCTCAAGCTTAAGTTTGACTAGAGCCGGTTTCGCGCACCTCTAGGTGTATTGAGTCTATTTTTCTTAACTTCTTTTCCTAGAGCCAGTGTTAGGCACCTCTAGGGGCAACTCAAGTGTTAAGCTTTCTATTCTAGTTTACTAGTAGAGTTCTAGGCAGTATAAAAGTCACAAATGGTGTTTAAAATTTAGAACTATAGTAAGGATCTAAACTACTCCTAAAACTATCCTAAAGGCATTGCCACGACAGAGGCTGTCACGGCAGGTAAGTTCAGTTCAAAGACTTAAGCCAAATTTTCATCATTTTAAGCAAAAATAAACTAAGTAAAAGACACAAATTTTTTAAACTTAAAAGACTCCATTAATGGAGGGATGCCACCCCCAAACTCGAGGGTTGCATTGCCCTCAATGCAAATGACAGATAAGAAAAAGAAAAATAAAAACTACATCACAAAATATAAAAATGCAGACAACAATATAAGATAAGAAACTTAAAATTTCAGGTGCTGTCGTTGCCGCTGCTGCTGAGTTGAATCTGCCGACGGGCAGTGACTTTCTTGGCTGGTGCTGGCAGACGGATGGGAGAGGCAGAAGTATTCTTGGTTTTGGCCTCCTGTGGAGGTTGAATACGGGTAGGGGAGATATGAGGTGGTTTCTCCACTACCTGAACCTCGGAGCTACTGCTGCTCTCGCTGCTGCTACTGCCGTTGTCAGATTTTTCTTTATCTGCTCTTGTTTTCTGTCGTTTCTCTGGTGTGAACTCCTTGGACAAGTTCCTCTTGACAGTGGGCTCGTTGTCAGATGCCGCCCAGATTTTAGAGGAAGAGAAACCATCAATGTACCTATCGAGGTCGGACTCAGGTTCCTTTCTCTTGGTTCCCCGGGCAGATGTGTCGGTTGTGCGACTGCCGCCTGCAGCTGTTGTGGCAGGGGTTGGAGTGGACGCAGAAGATGGCGTTTTTGGTGTGGCAGCAGGGGTAGGGGAATGGGCAGGGGTGGGGGCAGCAAAGTAATGATTGGGGAAAGTAGGGAACAGTACATCGGGGAAATTAAGAGAAGTGTGGATGAAATGTATCGTGGCGGTGGTGAAGTTTCAGATGAAACTCATGAGGCCGAGCTGTTGTTCCTCCATTTTTTTGTATGGCAACAAGGATTTGTGATGAGGTGTCAGCTGGAGGAGCTGCTGCAGTAGGCTGCCTGGGTTCTGTGGCAGCAGGCTCGGTGTCGGTGGGCTCTGTTGGCTCAGCTGCCGTGGCAGTAGGATCAAAAGATGACAGGGGCGTGGCAACTTTGAGTTCCATCAAGCTGAGTATGTTTCGGTCGGTCCAGCCTTTCCCTCGAACTCTTAAATCCTCGGCCGCCTCCGGTACGTTGTGGCCGCGGCAGAGGGCAGTGATGAGGTAGGGGTAGAAGAGTGGTCCTGACGGTTGGTAAGCACAGTCCAGTATACCCTCCCGGATGTATCTGCCAACGTTAATTGGCCTCTCATTTAAAATAGAATGGATGAGGGCTAACCTTGGTTAGTCGACGGTTGTGTTGTGCGAGGAGGCATAATCCCTTTCTTGATAAACGCGTTCCAAAGTTTTGCCTCCGGGGTAAGCTGGACTCTTTTTACCGTTCTCGGATGCTTCAGATCGGTGTTCCACTCGGTACCTTCATCTATGAGTTCTGCCATCACAGCATCGTAGTCGGCAGGCTCTAAACGCTCGAGAAATCTTTGGTGGCCATCTTCTCTTCCCACATAGAACCCGTACAGTGTGTTGATGTACTCGGGCTCGAAAGGTACCTCTTTCCCTTGGACTGTAACTGCTGTCGCGTTCCTGCTGCCGATGGCAGCATAAAATTCCCGGACGAGAGTTACGTTCATCTCCTCTGGCTGCTCAGCGAATATCTGCCACTACAGGGCTCTGATTTTTCGGGCTATGAACGACTGCAGCCCCAGGTTCCCCGTTTTGGAAGTGTAGATGAAACCTCTCTCCTCCCACATATCACGGATCTGCAAGGAGCTTGGAGTGGATGTTGTTGGGGTAGATCCTGAGGCAGAGCTTCGGCGGGTATTTCTAGTACTTGTTGAGTGTATAAAAGTTCTATTATTTACACCCTTTTTAACCCATATTTCTGCTGCATTCAAGCATCATTGCATTGCATTTAGGTCAATTTACAGTAAAACATCACAAATACACTAAAGGCACGGATTCTACTAAAAGATGGCTGATTTTGCAGGTTAAGCCATAGTTGACGGAGAAGGCAGGCATAGGGCAGAGAAGCAGAAGAGCTGAACTGGACAAGAAGACGACAAGGACGAAGCTGCCATGGATCTGTCGTGACAGCAAGTTGACAGCAGCCTTATGAAGAGGAAAAGTAAAGTGGACCTCGATAGATAGAGAAAAATCTGCTCGTCTGTCGTGTGAAAGCCAAATATTTTTCCAAGCCCCGGATCAAAAGATATGTCAAGCCAAAGCTCAAGGAGAGGAATTCCCATGAAATAAGGAGGCGGCTGAAAAGTAGGAATCCTTAGAGATTAAGCATTTAATAGAATCTTACTTATCATTAAAGTTGTAATCCTTGTTAACTTAGAATACTTGAGCCCAAAGCTTATATAAGGGCATAGATTTAACCTAGGAGGCATGATACCCCATAACCGATAACCTAAACCCCTCCGCCGTTTACCCGTCGTCGACATGTTCTAAAAACCCCCTAGGGCCACGAGTTGTTTTGTAAAGTAGTTGCAAGGGTTGTTTTGTTTTAGGATTTTCCAAGTTCAATAAAATAAACTTCAAGTTCTCTTATTTTGGTTTTAATATCTTGCAAGAGCATCGGGAGAGCATTGTGAGGTTATCTATTTACTTAGCATCATGAGAGTTAAGCATACGAAAGAGCTAAGAGCGAGTTCTCTAGTTTATAGTTGAATTATCTCGTGCCTAGGGATAGGGCGAGGTTAAGTGGCTAAGGAAGAATTCATACACATCGGTGTTCATCCTTCGATTCACGCTGGGAGGTATCATCAAAGACGTGATCATCGACAGACTTGGACCTAGGGATAGGCCAAGGCAGATCTGGGATTCTTGCCAAACTTGGAGTACAGAGTTGGTGTGTTTGCTGCCGCGACAGCTAACGGACAGCCGCCGCGACAGGTGCTGTCGGCGACGGGCGCGATGACAGAACTGGATTTCCTAAACTTTTCAATACCTGCACTACTGAGCAATTCAATACCAGCCCATTCTCTCTATCTTGATACTCCTACTCTTTTTATTTACGTTTACTGTATTATTCACGTGACAATCTTCTCAATTATTTCTTTTATTTTCGTGCAGTGAATTTAGGTGAAGTCATTAGCCCAATCCCTATGGAGACGATATCCGATACTTCGTATCACTTTACTACTTGCGTCGTGTACACTTGCACTACAATTGCGATAGCCTATTTTACACACAACAAGTTTTTGGCGCCGTTGCCGGGGATTGGCAACATAACTACACCTTTCTTTTATTGCACTTTTCGTTTTTATTTTTATTTTTATTTTCGTTTTTGTTTTTGTTTTTATTTTTATTTTTATTTAATTTTCTTTTGTGCTTCCAACTCTCGCTTTTCATGAGGTTTTCTTGTTTTTGCGCAGATCTAAAAGAGGTGAAGATCCTGAATATCCATTAGATCCGGAAATTGAACGTTCCTTCAATCTCAAGAAACAACTTCGTCACCTCTTAGACAGGAACGAGTACCTTGAGGAACAGCTAGAGAAGATGGCCCGTAATCCGCCCGCTGGTGGAGGTATACCGCCTGTCGGCGACCCGCCCGCAGAAGATGGACGACGGTCCTGCCGTGACTACATGCTGAACGATCATGTAGAGCTGGAAACCACGCTGCCGGATATTGATGTTGATAACTTCGAGCTTAAGCCTGTCATGTTTAATATGATCAACAGCGCCGGGCAGTTTAGTGGTGCTGCAACAGAAGATGCTAGGGAGCATCTCAAAACGCTCCAGGAGATCTGTGGTTCGTTTAGACTACCAGGAGTTAGTCCGGAGATACTGAGGCTTCGGTTATTTCCTCATTCATTGAGGGACAGAGCTAAAACTTGGTGGAATAAACTTACACCGGGTTCCATTATGACTTGGACAGATTTACGAAATTGCTACTTTTCAATAGGAATATGACGAGCCGATGCACGAGGCCTGGGACAGATTTACTACTCTTCTTCGAAACTACCCAATGCATGGATTCCCCGTCTGGAATCAGGTTACAAAGTTCTATAATGCTGCCAACCTACAAACTCGCATTCGAATTGACTCTGCAGCAAATGGGTTATTATTGGATAAAGATCCGGATGAGGCATTGCAAGTTTTGAAAAATCTGGCCAAGAATGAGGAGCAGTTTCCGACGGCAAGAAGAGGGGGTAAACGGGTACTTGCTGTCAAGGACTACGAGGCCGACAGCACTATGAAATCGCAAGTAGCATTCCTTACTAAAGCAATGAAAAGGTTATTGAATAATGATGGTTTACAAGGATTTGCTGTTGAGGAAGTATGTGATATCTGTGAGGGAAATCATAGTAGGGATGAGTGCCCAATAAATGTAGAAGAGGGAAAATATGTTGGAAACTACAAGCCAAATTATAATTCCAACAACTATAATCCCAATTGGAGGAAGGATCCTAAGTTTTCTTGGAGTAATCCCAACAATGCCCTGAATCCTCAAGCACATAATCAGAATCAAGGAAGTCCTAGATTGCTGACGCGACAGCAGCTGCCGCAGAACCTGCCGTCGCAGCAGCAACATCAGCCACCAGTTGCCATGAGTAGTATATTGGAACAGACTCTGGCTACTTTTATGTCTCAGACCGGTACTTATATTGAGAATATGAATCAGTTTGTCAAGAAGACAGAGAATTTCATGGATAAGACGGAGATGAGGATGACAAACCATGAAGCTACATTGAAATCTCTGGAGACACAAATGGGTCAGGTGTCGCAACATATTAAGCCAAGGCAGAATGGAGGATTTCCTAGCAATACTGAAAATGCTAGACCACCCACACATGAGCAATGTAAGGCGATCACTACTAGGAGTGGGAAGAAGCTCCCAGGGCCAGAAAAAGCAGCCCCGACAGGTGATAAACATGCCTTAGATAAACAGGCGATCACTACTAGGAACCTGCCTTAGATAAACATGCCGAGGAAGCAGCCCCGACAGGTGATAAACAGACTGCTGCCGATGAGCCTGTCACGACAGCAGAAGCGATAGAGGAGAAAAAAGATGATTATCGTCCTCAGATTCGCATGCAGTGGGAAGGACGCATTGCTGACTACCGTCCCCCACCACCCTTCCCTCAACGGATACAGCAAGCTAAGCATGAGTCTCAACTTAAAAAGATTTATGATATTTTTAAGCAGGTTCATATTAATATTCCATTGTTAGATGCTGTTAGGGAGATGCCCGATTATGCTAAATTTCTCAAGGATGTTATGTCGAAAAAATCTAAACTTGGGGAGTTTGAAACGGTAAAGATGACAGAAGGTTGCATGAGCATACTTCATCGGCAGCCACCCCAGAAAAAGAAGGATCCATGGAGCTTCATCATACCTTGCGTAATCGGAAATAAATTCGTGGGTAAGGCACTTTGTGATCTTGGTGCTAGTGTTAATCTAATGCCCAATTCTGTTTTCCAGAAATTAGGTATTGGGAAGGCGCGGCCCACGACAGTCACTCTGCAGCTGACAGACCGCTCTTACGTTCATCCAGAGGGAAAAATTGAAGATATTCTGGTAAGAGTGGATAAGCTTATTTTTCCTGCTGACTTTCTTATCTTGGATTGTGAGGCAGACGAAAACGCACCAGTCATCCTTGGGAGACCCTTTTTAGCCACGGGAAGATCACTGATTGATGTGGAGAAAGGAGAACTAACAATGCGAGTAAACGATCAAGAGATTAAGTTGAATGTTCTCCAAGCGATGAAACATGCTGATGTGGACGAGGAATGCAAGGCTATCACTGATGTTACCCTTGATCAACCCTGCATCAAGTCGGGCTGTCACGATATTAAATTTGGTCACTGCCGCGGCAGCCATTTAGGAGCCTGTCACGACAGCGACGACGACAGCACCGACGACAGCAACTCCTCTGAATCCGATTCATCTGATACTGAAGATCAGGAGGAGGTAAACTGGATAGGGAATCGTCCAGGTAAGTTATTCGAACCCTTGAATTACACTTCGGATAACCATTTAATCCAAAAGCCATCTATTGTTGAACCACCTGCTTTAGAACTGAAGCCCCTGCCAGGGCAGCTTAAATATGCTTTTCTTGGTTCAAATGATACGTTGCCCGTAATCATCTCTTCTAAGCTGCCGCAGGAACAGGAACGACAGCTAATCGACATGCTAAGGCAACACAAGAAGGCGATTGGATGGACGATTGCTGATATACAAGGCATTAGTCTGACGTTATGCATGCACAAAATCCTTCTAGAGGAAGATCATAAGCCGACTATTGATGCCCAAAGGCGGCTAAACCATGGAATGAAGGAGGTGATGCGTAAAGAGATAATCAAATGGTTAGATGCTGGTATTATTTACGCCATCTCTAACAGCAAATGGGTGAGCCCAGTACAATGCGTTCCCAAGAAAGGAGGAATGACCGTGGTGACCAATGAGAACAATGAGTTAATCCCAACCAGGACTGTGACCGGTTAGAGGGTTTGTATGGACTATCGGAAGCTTAACAAAGCTACCCGAAAGGACCATTTTCCTTTACCCTTTATTGATCAAATGCTTGATAGATTAGCGGGTAAACCTTACTATTGTTTTCTTGATGGTTACTCAGGTTACAATCAAATTGCTATTGCACCGGAGGATCAAGAGAAGACGACTTTCACATGTCCCTACGGAACATACGCATTTAGGAGAATGCCATTCGGATTATGTAATGCACCCGCCACCTTCCAAAGGTGCATGATGGCTATATTCTCCGACATGGTGGAGGACTTCCTCGAGATTTTTATGGATGATTTTTCCGTCTTTGGAGACGATTTTGAGAGTTGTTTAGGCAATTTACAAAAGGTGCTTGAAAGATGTGAAAAAGCAAACTTGGTCTTAAATTGGGAAAAATGCCACTTTATGGTGGACGAGGGGATAGTCCTTGGCCATAAGATTAGCTGCCGTGGGATAGAAGTCGACAGGGCCAAAATAGAAGTGATCGAGAAGCTGCCGCCGCCGACCACAGTCAAGGGAATTAGGAGTTTTTTAGGGCATGCTGGGTTTTATCGGAGATTTATTGCTAATTTCTCAAAAAATACGAAGCCCTTATGCCATCTTTTGGAGCAGAACCGACCCTTTGACTTTAACGATGAATGTACTGAAGCATTCAAGGTTCTGAAGGAAAAACTAGTAACAGCCCCCATAGTACAGCCACCAGACTGGATGCAACCATTCGAGATTATGTGTGATGCTAGTGACTATGCTGTCGGGGCAGCACTTGGGCAGCGCAGAGATAAACTGTTTCATGTTATATACTATGCCAGCAAGACATTGAATGACGCCCAAGTGAACTATACCACCACAGAAAAGGAGCTGTTAGCTGTGGTGTTCTCAATTGACAAGTTTCATTCTTACATACTTGGGACGAAGGTAATTGTGCACACAGACCATTCTGCCCTGAAATATCTGTTCGCAAAGAAGGATGCAAAGCCTAGATTGATACGGTGGATCTTGCTACTTCAAGAATTCGACCTTGAGATCAAGGACAAAAAGGGGACAGAAAATCAGGTGGCAGATCACTTGTCAAGGTTGGAGACGGGACAGAGTCTGCCAATAGATGAGACACACATACTGGAGACCTTCCCAGATGAGCAGCTCTTTGCTGCCGCAATCGCTGCCGCGACAGCCATGGCGGCAGGTAAGTCTTCTGAACTCCCATGGTATGTTGATTTCGTTAATTTTATAGTTAGCGGAATATTGCCCTCTGATCTTAATTATCAAGCCAGGAAGAGGTTCCAAAATGATGTTAAGCATTATTATTGGGACGAACCTCTCCTTTTCAAAATGTGTGCAGATCAGGTTATAAGGAGATGTGTACCACAAGAAGAGCAAGAAGACATTCTCCATCATTGTCATGCTTCACAATATGGAGGACACTTAGGATGCAATAAAACTGCTGCCAAGGTGCTGCAGTCAGGGTTCTACTGGCCGACACTGTATAAAGATGCACAGGACTTCTACAAGAACTGTGATAGGTGCCAGCGGACAGGTAACATCTCGAGGAGAAACGAGATGCCACTGCAGAACATTCTAGAAGTCGAGATCTTCGACGTTTGGGGGATCGATTTTGTGGGACCCTTTCCATCTTCATGTGGGAATCTTTACATCCTCCTAGCAGTGGACTATGTCTCCAACTGGGTAGAAGCAATCGCAACTCAAAAGAATGATGCCAAAACAATCCAAAAGTTTTTACACAAAAACATTTTTTCTAGATTTGGCATCCCTAAGGCGATCATCAGTGATGAAGGGAGACATTTTGATAATAGGGTAATTGCTGCCGCCTTGAAGAAATATGGAGTCAAGCACAGGATCGCGACAGCATACCATCCACAGACCAATGGACAAGCTGAGATATCCAATAGGGAAGTGAAGAACATTCTTGAGAAGATGGTTAAGCCAACTAGGAAAGATTGGTCTTTACTTCTGAATGATGCATTATGGGCATATAGGACAGCTTTTAAAACTCCATTGGGCATGTCTCCATACCGTTTGATTTATGGGAAAACCTGTCATCTGCTTGTCGAGATAGAGCACAGGGCATACTGGGCAATCAAGGCAGTGAATATGGACTTGGACAAGGCAGGCCAGAAAAGGCTGTTAGATTTGAACGAGATCGATGAAATATGGACAATGGCCTACGACAATGCAAGAATATACAAGGAGAAAACTAAGAAGTGGCACGATAGGAAATTGTTGCCACGTTAGTTCTGCCCAGGGCAGCTTGTGTTGTTGTTTAATTCTAGGTTGAAACTCTTCCCAGGAAAGCTAAAATCTAGATGGTCCGGCCCGTTCCAAGTGGTTCAAGTTTTTCCCCATGGTGCCATCACGATCCAATCATTAAAAGACGAGCACCAATTCAAAGTCAACAGACAGCGCCTCAAGTATTATCAGGGGACTGAAGCCCCAAGAATATAGGAAGTGGTTACTTTAGGAGATGCCCCACAAGGCATCCCTAATTTAACCTAAATTTTATTTTTATTTATTTTTATTATTTATTAGGAAATTAAGGTTATTTTATATTCGAATAATGTTTTTTCTGTCTTTAGGAAATAAAGGAGTCAAGAAGAAAATGAGAAGTGACCCAAGCCCACCATCCATCCATCAGCCCAACAGAGCCCATTTATTGAAGCCTGTCGTTTCGGCTGCCGCCGCAGACGGACAAGACAGGCTGTCAACAGACTGACACGACAGACGTAGAAGCGTGTGACAGACGTGTAGCAAACGCATTAATGTGTGGCAGACGCGTCAGACACGCCAAAACTCAACAGTCACTCCGTTATTCATGCCTGCCGTTGCGGCATTAAATGGGCAGATCCTCGACCGCTATAAAACCCCGTTTTCACTTTCATTTTTCCTCACTTCTGTTGATTCTTACTTGCTTTCTCCTCTCGTTTTTATTTGCTTTCTTTATTTTCACAACCCTTGCAACTAATATGTCGTCTAGACAGACCCGCCGCAGTGCTGCCTCAGCCTCTTCTTCAGCAGCAGCAACGCCCTTTGCAACCAAAGAATTATGGGAGGAAAGAGGCTTCATCTACATCCGCAAAGCACCAAACATGGGGCTCCGACCTTTCATAGTGAAGGCAATAAGGAACTTGCTATGAGAGCAGTTCGCCGAGCAACCGGCAGAGCTAAACGATACGTTGGTGAGGGAGTTTTATGCTACATCGACAGCAGAACGGCAACCTCAATCACCGTCCGAGGGGTAGAGGTGCCATTTACAGCTGACAGCATCAACCACATGTATGGCCTATATTTTGGCCCCGATGATGACGCCCACCAGCAATTTTTAGAGACCCTTGATGCTGCCGCCTATAGAGCTGTCATGGCGGAGGTGACAGAGGAAGGAACAACATGGACAACGAGCAAAAAGAACCCCAACTCTGTAAAAAGGGGGCAGCTGCTCCCAGAAGCTAAACTATGGAACGCTTTCATTAAAAAGCGTATCCTACCGTCCTCCCATCACACGACGGTGAACCAGCAGCGGCTTGCTCTCATTCACTCGATCATGCACGACCAGCCTATCAACGTGGGCCGTTATATGAGGGAAAGCATTTTGGACTGCACATTCTGATCCGCCTCCCGCCTCTGCCTGCTGTTCACGATCACTCTCCTTTGCCGCTGCGCTGCTGTGCCAGAGGCCCCCACCGACAAACTAATCAAGGGCAGAGGCTGGACAGACAACAACATCAACAGCCTCATGGAGCTGGTAGTCGCAACACCTATCTCCTCCTTCAACCCAGCCGGCTCCCCAGCAGAATCATCCGAGGAGCCTGCGCCTGAACCTGCCGCCGCCACCGCCCCGACAGACCAGTCTGCCCACATCCTTGTTGCGATACAACGGGTGGAAGAGAGACAAATGGGACTCATGACTTTCATCTGGGATTTCACGAACTCGACGGTAAACTTCATTACCAACACTTTGAATTATCCCGGTGTTAATTTCCCTACTTTTCCTGCCCACTATTTCCGCATACCCACCCCTGTCCACACACCTACACCACCTGCTTCCCCACATTCCCATTCCACCGCTTCCACCCCATCACCTGCCCCGACGGCAGCCGCAAGCTCTCCGGCCGACAGCCCCGCCCGTGGCACGAAGCGGCCAGCCACAGCCGATAGCGAGGAGGAACCTCTGATTAGGAGGAATTTGGAGAGGGAGTTTACACCTGTCAAGAGGCAGAAGCACGTGGCAGACAGACGATTAATGCCCAAGGCTAGCACCACCACCACCAGCACGTGGGATAGCGGCAGCAGCTCCGACATCCAGCTTGTGGAGCAACCTGCCCAGCCTCCTTCGCAGCCCAGACGCCGTCGTCAGATCCGTGTCAGCACCAGCAGTGAAGACAGCGATTAAATTTAAGTCTTTTCTTTTTTATTTTCCTGCTGCCTGCTTATATTTATTTTGTGATGTACCTGCTGTCATTTTATCTGTCATTTTGCATTGAGGGCAATGCAACCCTCGAGTTTGGGGGTGGCACCCTCCATAGTAATGGAGTCTTAGTACATCTTTTTATTATTGTTGTGTCTTTTATTTATTTAAGTTCTCTAAAAAAACAGAAAATATAAAACTGTTGGCTTAAAACTGTGAAGTTAGCTTACCTGTCATGACAGCTCTGTCGTGGCAGCATCTTTAGGATAATTTAGGGAGAAGTTTAGAGCCTTTCTATAGTTCTGAAAACTTAAACACCATTGTGACTGTTATATTACTTAGATTTCTTTTAGCCAAACTAGAATAGGATGCTTAGAACTTGAATAGCCCCTAGAGGTGCCTAACACTGGCTCTAGGAAAGAAGTTTAGCAAAAGAAACTTAAAAATCTAGAGGTGCCCGAAATCGGCTCTAGGAAGCTAACTAGAGGTGCCCAAAACTGGCTCTAGTAAAACTTAGCTTGAAAATAAAAAGAAGCATGAAAATGTGCCTTGAAAAATAAACTTTGGCATAAAAATTCGAGTTAAAAAGTTGAATATTCTAGTGAAACTAAGAGAATCTTAGCATATAACTGTTCACAAGCATGCACACACTACACGAGAGCTATAGGGAGATTCCGGACAGATCCTAAAACCTTCCGACAGGTTGCTGCCGCCACAAAGAATGAGCGACGAGTAAGGGACAGTTCACTGTTTGAAAGCCAACACAAAAATATTCATTTTTCTTTTAGGTTTAATTGCTTGAGGGCAAGCAAAAACTTGAGTTTGGGGGTGTGTTGAGTGTATAAAAGTTCTATTATTTACACCCTTTTTAACCCATATTTCTGTTGCATTCAAGCATCATTGCATTGCATTTAGGTCAGTTTACAGTAAAACATCACAAATACACTAAAGGCACGGATTCTACTAAAAGATGGCTGATTTTGCAGGTTAAGCCATAGTTGACGGAGAAGGCAGGCGCAAGGCAGAGAAGCAGAAGAGCTGAACTGGACAAGCAGACGACAAGGACGAAGCTGCCATGGATCTGTCGTGACAGCAAGTTGACAGCAGCCTTATGAAGAGGAAAAGTAAAGTGGACCTCGATAGATAGAGAAAAATCTGCTCGTCTATCGTGTGAAAGCCAAATATTTTTCCAAGCCCCGGATCAAAAGATATGTCAAGCCAAAGCTCAAGGAGAGGAATTCACATGAAATAAGGAGGCGGCTGAAAAGTAGGAATCCTTAGATATTAAGCATTTAATAGAATCTTACTTTTCATTAAAGTTGTAATCCTTGTTAACTTAGAATACTTGAGCCCAAAGCTTATATAAGGGAATAGATTTAACCTAGGAGGCATGATACCCCATAACCGATAACCTAAACCCCTCCGCCGTTTACCCGTCATCGACATGTTCTAAAAACCCCCTAGGGCCACGGGTTGTTTTGTAAAGTAGTTGCAAGGGTTGTTTTGTTTTAGGATTTTCCAAGTTCAATAAAATAAACTTCAAGTTCTCTTATTTTGGTTTTAATATCTTGCAAGAGCATCGGGAGAGCATTGTGAGGTTATCTATTTACTTAGCATCGGGAGAGTTAAGTATAAGAAAGAGATAAGAGCGAGTTCTCTAGTTTATAGTTGAACTATCTCGTGCCTAGGGATAGGGCGAGGTTAAGTGGCTAAGGAAGAATTCATACACATCGGTGTTCATCCTTCGATTCACGCCGGGAGGTATCATCAAAGACGTGATCATCGACAGACTTGGACCTAGGGATAGGCCAAGGCAGATCTGGGATTCTTGCCAAACTTGGAGTACGGAGTTGGTGTGTTTGCTGTCGCGACAGCTAACGGACAGTCGCCGTGATAGGTGCTGTCGGCGACGGGCGCGACGACAGAACTGGATTTCCTAAACTTTTCAATACCTGCACTACTGAGCAATTCAATACCAGCCCATTCTCTCTATCTTGATACTCATACTCTTTTTATTTACGTTTACTTTATTATTCCCGTGACAATCTTCTCAATTATTTCTTTTATTTTCGTGCAGTGAATTTAGGTGAAGTCATTAGCCCAATCCCTGTGGAGACGATATCCGATACTTCGTATCACTTTACTACTTGCGTCGTGTACACTTGCACTACAATTGCGATAGCTTATTTTACACGCAACAGTACTCATTTTTGCAAGGACTGTGGAAAAAATGAAAGCAAGTAAAATTCTAGAGGAAACAAGTAGAGAGAGTAAAAGTGAGTGAAAAATGAATAGTAAAACAGGGTTTATATAGAGGGTGAGTTGCTGCCCGTTGGAGCTGTAAAGGCAGGCGCGAATAACGGGGCCAGCTGTTACGCGGTTTCTGACGCGTCTGTCACGTGTTTCCGTGTCTGCTGCGCGTATGTTACGCGTTTGCGTGTCTGCCGTGACAGCGTGTTGACAGGCTGGATTTCCTGCGTCTGTCGCGGCAGCTCTAACGACAGGCTCCAAAGTTGGGCTTTTTGGGCTAATGGAAAGATGGTGGGCTGAATTCACTTCTCCTCTTCTCCTTGTCTTCTTTATTTCTTGAAAATAATAATAAAAACTTTAGTTCCTAAAAAAATAAAATAATTCTAATTACCTAATATATAATAATAATAGTAATAATAATAATAATAATAATAATAATAATAAGGTTAAATTAAGGATGCCAGGAGGGGCATCTCCTAAAGTAACCACTTCCTGCATTCTTGGGCTTCAGTCCCCTGATAATGCTTCAATCTTTGTCCATTGACTTTAAATTGGTGCCCGTCTTTTAGAGATTTGATTGTTATGGCACCATGGGGAAAAACCTGCACCACTTGAAATGGGCCAGACCATCTAGATTTCAGCTTCCCTGGGAAGAGTTTCAACCTAGAGTTGAACAACAACACAAGCTGCCCTGGGCAGAACTGTCATGGCAGCAATTTCTTGTCATGCCACTTCTTGGTCTTGTCTTTGTATATTCTTGCGTTGTCATAGGCCATTGTTCGAATTTCTTCGATCTCATTCAGATCAAGTAGCCTTTTCTGTCTTGCTTTTTCCAAGTCCATATTCACTGCCTTGATGGCCCAGTATGCTCTGTGCTCAATCTCGACAGGTAAATGACATGTTTTCCCATAAATCAGCCGGTAAGGTGACATTCCCAATGGAGTTTTGAATGTTGTTCTGTATGCCCGTAATGCATCATTGAGGTGTAGAGACCAGTCCTTCCGAGTTGGCTTAACCATCTTTTCAAGAATGTTCTTAACCTCTCTGTTGGATATTTCAGCATGTCCATTGGTCTGAGGGTGGTATGCTGTTGCGATCCGATGTCTGACACCATATTTTTTAAGGCAGCAGCTATAACCCTATTGTCGAAATACCTCCCTTCATCACTGATGATCGCCTTGGGGATGCCAAATCTGGAAAATATGTTTTTATGCAAAAACCTTTGAACCGTCTTGGCATCATTTTTCTGAGTAGCGATCGCTTCAACCCATTTAGACACATAGTCTACTACCAGGAGGATATATAAGTTCCCACGCGAAGTTGGGAATGGTCCCATAAAATCTATCCCCCAAACGTCGAAGATCTCGACTTCAAGAATGTTTTGCAGCGGCATCTCATGTCTCCTTGAGATGTTTCCAGTCCGTTGACACTTGTCACAGTTTTTGTAGAATGTTTGAGCATCCTTGAACAATGACGACCAATAGAATCCTGACTGCAAAACCTTGGCAGCAGTTTTGTTACCTCCTAAGTGTCCTCCATACTGTGAAGCATGACAGTGATGTAATATAGCTCCATGTTCATCCTGTGGTACACATCTCCTGATAACCTGATATGCAAAATATTTGAAAGAAGAGGTTCGTCCCAATAATAATGTTTAACATCATTTTGGAACCTCTTGCTAGCTTGATAGTTAAGGTCAGGAGGAGTTATTCCGCTAACTAAATAATTAATGAAATCAGCATACCAGGGGAGTTCAGAAAACTTACCTACCGCCATGGCTGTCGCGGCAGTGCTTGTGGCAGCGAACAACTGCTCGTCAGGGAAGGTCTCCGGTATGTGTGTCTCGTCTGCCGGAAGACTCTTTCCCTTCTCTAACCTTTACAAGTGATCTGCAACTTGATTCTCTGTCCCCTTTTGTCCTTGATTTCAAGGTCGAACTCTTGCAGTAGCAGAAATCCAACGTATCAGTCTAGGCTTTGCATCCTTTTTGGTGAACAGATACTTCAATGCAGAGTGGTCTGTGTGGACTATGACCTTCGTTCCAAGTATATATGAGCGGAACTTGTCAATAGAGAACACCACAGCTAACATTTCCTTCTCTGTTGTGGTGTAGTTTACTTGGGCGTCGTTCAGTGTTTTGCTGGCATAGTATATGACATGAAAGAGCTTGTCTTTCCTTTGCCCAAGTGCTGCCCCGACAACATAGTCACTAGCATCACACATAATCTCAAATGGCAGTTTCCAATCTGGTGGTTGTACTATTGGGGCCGTTACCAGCTTTTCTTTCAGAACCTTGAATGCCTCAGTACATTCAACATTGAAGTCGAAGGGACGGTTCTGCTCTAGAAGATGGCATAAGGGTTTTGTGATCTTCGAAAAGTTCGCGATAAACCTCCGATAAAAACCAGCATGCCCTAAGAAACTCTTGATTCCCTTGACTGTGGTGGGTGGCGGCAGCTTTTCGATTACCTCGATCTTAGCTCTATCGACTTCTATGCCGCGACAGCTTATTTTATGGCCCAGAACTATCCCTTCATCCACCATGAAGTGACATTTCTCCCAGTTCAATACCAAGTTTGCTTTCTCACATCTTTCGAACACTTTTGTGACTGTTATATTGCTTAGATTTCTTTTAGCCAAACTAGAATAGGAAGCTTAGAACTTGAATAGCCCCTAGAGGTGCCTAACACTGGCTCTAGGAAAGAAGAAAAAGAAAAACCTAGAGGTGCCCGAAACTGGCTCTAGGAAGCTAACTAGAGGTGCCCAAAACTGGCTCTAGAAAAATTTAGCTTGAAAATAGAAGAAAAAGAAGCATGAAAATGTGCCTTCTAAAAAATAAACTTTGGCATAAAAATTCGAGTTAAGAAGTTGAATATTCTAGTGAAACTAAGAGAGTCTTAGCATATAACTGTTCACAAGCATGCACACACTGCACGAGAACTATAGGGTGATTCCGGACAGATCCTAACCTTTCCGACAAGTTGCTGCCGCCATAGAGAATGAGCGACGGGTAAGGGACAGTTCACTGTTTGAAGGCCAACACACAAAAAAAAAATTCATTTCTCTTTCTTCATTGCTTGAGGGCAAGCAAAAACTTGAGTTTGGGGTGTGTTGAGTGTGCAAAAGTTCTATTATTTACACCCTTTTTAACCCATATTTCTGCTGCATTCAAGCATCATTGCATTGCATTTAGGTTAGTTTTTAGTAAAACATCACAAAAGGATTAAAAGCACGGATTCTACTGAAAGATGGCTATTTTTGCAGGTATCTGCCATAGTAGACGATGAAGGCAGGCGCAGGGCAGAGAAGCAGGAGAGCTGAACTGGACAAGCAGACGAAGAAGACGAAGCTGTCATGGACCTGTCGTGACAGCATGGTGACAGCAGATTTATGAAGAGGAAAAGCAAAGTGGACCTCGATAGATAGAGAAAAATCTGCTCGTCTGTCGTGTGAAAGCCACATATTTTTTCAAGCCCCGGATCGAAAGATATGTCAAGCCAAAGCTTAAGGAGAAGAAATTCCTAAAAGCAAGGATGCGGCTGGAAAGTAGGAGACTTTAGAGATTTAGTCTTTATTAGAATCTTACTTTTAATCAAAGTTGTAATCCTTGTTACCTTAGATGACTTGAGCCCAAAGCTTATATAAGGGCATAGATTTAACCTAGGAAACACAACCGATTACCCCATAACCGAAATCAAACCCCTATCGTCCACCCGTCACCGACATGTTCTAAATTCCCCCTAGGGCTACGGGTTGTTTTGTAAAGTAGTTGCAAGGGTTGCTTTGTTTTAGGATTTTTCAGTTCAATAAAATAAACTTCAAGTTCTCTTATTTTGGTTTTAATATCTTGCAAGAGCATCGGGAGAGCATTGTGAGGTTATCCATTTACTTAGCATCGGGAGAGTTAAGTATACGAAAGAAATAAGAGCGCGTTCTCTAGTTTATAGTTGAACCATCTCATGCCTTGTAACCCCCTTAACCTGGTCTAGACGGTTGACCCGAATTAAGAAAGTCACACGGGGAAAACCAAAGTCAACCCGAAAGTCAACCTTGATTAACGACCCTTTTTTTCTTTAAAAATCAGAATTATAACTCAAAATATCTTAGAAAAATCTGGAGAAACTCCCTTTGGGTAAATAGCTCCTTAAAGATTCAAAGTTTCAACCCTTTATAAAACAGCCACCAAACTTTCAAAAATTACATTTTGGTCACCAACCAAAATGTCAACCTTCCAAAACTCATTTTCCAAAATTGTTTTCACAGTTCATCTAATTATATTAAAAGATGATTTTAGAACATTTTTCCATATTTTTAATGCAACCCGAACTAGGCCTTCCTAATTTAACCTCTTAAGATTCGAACAGCACTTTGACCAACCGGTCAACGCCCAAGACTTCTAAGCCCAAAACCGGGGCGTTACATGCCTAGGGATAGGGCGAGGTTAAGTGGCTAAGGAAGAATTCATACACATCGGTGTTCATCCTTCGATTCACGCCGGGAGGTATCATCAAAGACGTGTTCATCGACAGACTTGTGCCTAGGGATAGGGCAAGGCAGATCTGGGATTCTTGCCAAACCTGAAGTACGGAGTTGGAGTGTCTGCTACCGCGACAGCCAACGGACAGCCGCCGCGACAGGTGCTGTCGGCGACGGGAGCGACGACAGAACTGGAGATCCTAAGCAATTCAATACCTGCACTACCGAGCAATTCAATACCAGCCCATTCTCTCTATCTTGATAACTCAATCCTTTTATTTACGTTTTTATCTTATTATTCTCGTGACAATTCTAAACTATCTCTTTTACTTCGTGCAGTAAACTAAGGTGAAGTCATTAGCCCAATCCCTGTGGAGACGATATTCGATACTTCATATCACTTTACTACTTGCGTCGTGTACACTTGCACTACAATTGCGATAGACTCTTTTACACGCAACAAGTTTTTGGCGCCGTTGCCGGGGATTGGCAACATAACTACATCTTTCTTTTATTGCACTTTTTGCTTTTATTTTTATTTTCGTTTTTATTTTTAGTTTTTCTTTAATTTTTCTTTTGTGTTTTCAACTCTTGCTTTTCACGAGGTTTACTTGTTTATGCGCAGATCCAAAAGAGGTGAAGATCCTGAGTATAAATTAGATCCGGAGATTGAACGTTCCTTCAATCTCAAGAAACAACTTCGCCGACTTTTAGACAAAAACGAATATCTCGAAGAACAGCTAGAGAAGATGGGCCATAACCAACCTGCTGGTGGTTTCATACCACCCCTTGGCGATAATAACCCACCTGTCGTCGACCCGCCTGGGGCAGATAGACGACGGTCATGTCGTGACTACATGCTGAACGATCATGTAGAGCTGGAGACCACGCTGCCGGATATTGATGTTGACAACTTCGAGCTTAAACCTGTCATGTTTAGTATGATCAACAACGCCGGGCAGTTCAGTGGTTCTGCGACAGAAGATGCTAGGGAGCATCTCAAAACGTTCCAGGAGATATGTGGTTCGTTTAGACTACCAGGAGTGAGTCCGGAGATACTGAGGCTTCGGTTATTCCCCCATTCATTGAGGGACAGAGCTAAAACTTGGTGGAATAAACTTACATCGGGTTCCATTATGACTTGGGCAGATCTAACTCGTGAATTTTTGTCTCGTTTTAATCCTTCACATTTATCTGAGCGATTACGTAACGAAATTACTACTTTTTAACAGGAAGATGATGAGCCGATGCACGAGGCCTGGGACAGATTTACTACTCTTCTACAGAATTGCCCAATGCATGGATTCCCTGTCTGGAATCAGGTAACTAAGTTCTATAATGCTGCTAACTTACAAACTCGCATTCGCATTGATTCTGCAGCAAATGGACTATTATTGGATAAAGATTCGGATGAGGCATTGCAAGTTCTGAAAAATCTAGCCAAGAATGAGGAGCAGTTTCCGACAGCTAGAAGAGGGGGTAAACGGGTACTTGCTGTCAAGGACTATGAGGCCGACAGCACTATGAAATCACAAGTAGCATTCCTCACTAAAGCCATGAAACACTTATTGAATGAAGAGGACTTACGAGGATTTGCTGTCGAGGAAGTTTGTGCTACTTGTGAGGGAAATCATAGTAGGGATGAGTGCCCTATAAATATAGAAGAGGGAAAATATGTTGGAAATTACAAGCCAAACTACAATTCCAACAACTACAACCCTAATTGGAGGAAGGATCCCAAATTTTCCTGGAGTAACCCTAACAATGCCCTGAATCCTCAAGCACATTATCAGAATCAGGGGGGGTCCTATATTGTTGACGCGACAGCAACTGCAGCCGCAGAACCTGCCGCAGAACCTGCCGCCGCAGCAGCAACAGCAGCCACCACCTGCCACGAGTAGTGTATTGGAACAGACTCTGGCCACTTTTATGTCTCAGACTGGTACATATATGGAGAATATAAATCAGTTTTTCAAGAAGACGGAAAATTTTATAGATAAAACCGAGATGAGGATGACAAACCATGAAGCTACATTGAAGTCTTTAGAGACACAAATGGGTCAGGTGTCGCAGCATATTAAGCCGAGGCAGAATGGAGGTTTCCCTAGCAATACTAAAAATGCTAGACCACCCCCACATGAGCAATGTAAGGCGATTACTACTAGGAGTGGGAAGAAGTTACCAGGGCCGGAAGAAGCTGAAACAGAGAAGGAACCTGCCTTGGATAAACCTGCCGAGGAAGCTGCCCCAACAAGTGATAAGCAGACTGCTGCCGATGAGCCTGTCACGACAGCAGAAGCGACAGAGGAGAAAAAAGAAGATTATCGTCCTCAGATTCGCATGCAGTGGGAAGGACGCATTGCTGATTATCGACCCCCACCACCCTTCCCTCAACGGATACAGCAAGCTAAGCATGAATCTCAACTTAAAAAGATTTATGATATTTTTAAACAGGTTCATATTAATATTCCGTTGTTAGATGATGTTAGGGAGATGCCCGGTTATGCTAAATTTCTCAAGGATGTTATGTCAAAAAAATCTAAACTTGGGGAATTTGAAACGGTAAGGATGCAAGAAGGTTGCATGAGTATTCTTCATCAGCAGCCACCCCAGAAAAAGAAGGATCCGGGGAGCTTCCTCATACCTTGTGTAATCGGCGACAAATTTGTGGGTAAGGCACTTTGTGATCTTGGAGCTAGTGTTAATCTAATGCCCAAATCTGTTTTTCAGAAATTAGGTATTAGGAAGGCGCGGCCCACGACAGTTACCCTACAGCTAGCCGACCGCTCTTACGTTCACCCCGAGGGAAAAATTGAAGATATTCTGGTAAGAGTGGATAAGCTTATTTTTCCTGCTGACTTTCTTATTTTAGATTGTGAGGCAGATGAGAGCGCACCAGTCATCCTTGGGCGACCCTTCTTAGCCACGGGAAGATCATTGATTGATGTGGAGAAAGGAGAACTCACCATGCGCGTGAACGATCAAGAAATTAAGTTGAATGTTCTCCAAGCAATGAAACATGCCGATGTGGACGAGGAATGCAAGGCCATCATTGAGGTGACCTTTGATTACCCCTGCATCAGGTCGGGCTGCCGTGATATAAAATTTGGTCACTGCTGCGACAGCCACCTAAGGGCCTGTCACGACAGCGACGATGACAGCAACGACGACAGCACCGATGACAGCGACTCCTCTGAATCCGAAACATCTGATACTGAAGGTCATGAGGAGGTAAACTGGTTAGGCCATCGTCTAGGTAAGTTATTCGAACCCTTGAATTACACTTCAGATAACCATTTAATCCAAAAGCCCTCTACTGTTGAACCACCTGTCTTAGAACTTAAGCCCCTGCCAGGGCAGCTTAAATATGCTTATCTTGGTTGTGATGACACACTGCTCGTAATCATCTCTGCTAAGCTGCCGCAGGAACAGGAACGACAGCTGATCGACATGTTAAGGCAGCACAAGAGGGCGATAGGATGGACGATAGCAGACATTCAGGGCATTAGTCCGACAATATGCATGTACAAAATCCTCCTAGAGGAAGATCATAAGCCGACTATTGATGCCCAAAGGCGGTTAAACCTTGCGATGAAGGAGGTAGTGCGTAAAGAGATTATTAAATGGTTAGATGCTGGTATTATTTACGCCATCTCCGACAGCAAATGGGTAAGCCCGGTGCAATGTGTTCCAAAGAAAGGAGGAATGACAGTGATAACCAACGAGAACAATGAGCTAATCCCAACCAGGACTGTGACCGGTTGGAGGGTTTGTATGGACTATCGGAAGCTTAACAAAGCTACCCGAAAGGACCACTTTCCTTTACCCTTTATTGATCAAATGCTTGATAGATTAGCGGGTAAATCTTATTATTGTTTTCTTGATGGTTATTCAGGTTATAACCAAATTGCTATTGCACCGGAGGATCAAGAGAAAACAACTTTCACATGCCCCTACGGAACATACGCGTTTAGGAGGATGCCGTTCGGCCTCTGTAACGCACCTGCCACCTTCCAAAGGTGCATGATGGCAATATTCTCCGACATGGTAGAGGACTTCCTTGAGATCTTCATGGATGATTTTCCGTCTTTGGAGATGATTTTGAGAGCTGCCTCGGCAACCTTCAAAAGGTACTCGAAAGATGTGAAAAAGCTAATCTTGTTCTAAATTGGGAAAAATGCCATTTTATGGTGGACGAAGGGATAGTTCTAGGCCATAAGATTAGCTGCCGTGGGATAGAAGTCGACAGGGCAAAAATTGAAGTCATAGAGAAGCTGCCGCCACCAACCACAGTTAAGGGCATTAGGAGTTTTTTAGGGCATACTGGTTTTTATAGGAGATTCATTGCAAATTTCTCAAAAATCACAAAGCCCCTATGCCATCTCTTATAGCAGAACCGACCCTTTGACTTTAATGAAGAATGTACTGAAGCATTCAAGGTTCTGAAGGAAAAGTTAGTGACAGCCCCCATAGTACAGCCACCAGACTGGACACAACCGTTTGAGATCATGTGTGATGCTAGTGACTATGCTGTCGGGGCAGCACTTGGGCAGCGCAGAGATAAGCTGTTTCACGTCATATACTATGCCAGCAAGACGTTAAATGACGCCCAAGTGAACTACACCACCACAGAAAAGGAGCTGTTAGCTGTGGTGTTCTCCATCGACAAGTTTCGTTCTTACATACTTGGAACGAAGGTAATAATACACACCGACCATTCTGCCCTCAAGTATTTGTTCGCAAAGAAGGACGCAAAACCTAGGTTGATACGATGGATATTGCTATTACAAGAGTTCGACCTTGAAATTAAGGACAAAAAGGGGACAGAAAATCAGGTGGCAGACCACTTGTCGAGGTTGGAGACGGGACAGAGTCTACCGTTAGATGAGACACACATACTGGAGACCTTCCCAGATGAGCAGCTCTTTGCTGCCGCAATCGCTGTCGCGACAGCCATGGCGACAGGTAAGTCTTCTAACCTTCCCTGGTATGCTGATTTCGTTAATTTTATAGTTAGCGGAATATTACCTTCTGATCTTAATTATCAAGCCAGGAAGAGGTTCCAAAATGATGTTAAGCATTATTATTGGGACGAACCCCTTCTTTTCAAAATGTGCGTAGATCAGGTTATAAGAAGGTGTGTACCACAAGAAGAGCAAGAAGACATTCTCCATCACTGGCATGCTTCACAATATGGAGGTCACTTAGGAGGCAATAAGACTGCTGCCAAGGTGCTGCAGTCAGGGTTCTACTGACCGACATTATATAAAGATGCACAGGAATTTTAAAAAAACTGTGATAGGTGCCAGCGGACAGGTAACATCTCGAGGAGAAACGAGATGCCACTGCAGAACATTTTAGAAGTCGAGATCTTCGACGTTTGGGGGATTGATTTTATGGGACCTTTTCCATCTTCATGTGGAAATTTGTACATCCTCCTAGCAGTGGATTATGTCTCCAAGTGGGTTGAAGCCATCGCCACTCAAAAGAATGATGCCAAGACGGTCCAAAAGTTTTTGCACAAAAACATTTTTTCTAGATTTGGCATCCCTAGGGCGATTATCAGTGATGAAGGGAGACATTTTGATAATAGGGTAATTGCTGCCGCTTTGAAGAAATATGGTGTCAAGCACAGGATCGCGACAGCATACCATCCACAGACCAATGGACAGGCTGAGATTTCCAATAGGGAAGTGAAGAACATTCTTGAAAAGATGGTTAAACCAACTAGGAAAGATTGGTCTTTACTTCTGAATGATGCATTATGGGCATACAGGACAGCTTTCAAGACTCCATTGGGCATGTCTCCATTCCGACTGATTTATGGGAAAACCTGTCACTTGCCTGTCGAGATCGAACACAAAGCATATTGGGCAATCAAGGCAGTGAATATGGACTTGGACAAGGCCGACCAGAAAAGGTTATTAGATCTAAACAAGATTGAAGAATTACGGACAATGGCCTACGACAACGCAAGGATTTACAAGGAAAAGACTAAGAAGTGGCACGACAAGAAACTGCTGCCACGACAGTTCTGCCCAGGGCAGCTTGTGTTGCTATTTAATTCTAGACTCAAACTCTTCCCAGGAAAGCTAAAGTCTAGATGGTCGGGTCCGTTTCAAGTAGTTCAAGTTTTTCCCCATGGTGCCATCACAATTCAATCATTAAAAGACGGGCACCAATTCAAAGTCAATGGACAACGCCTCAAGCATTATCAGGGGACTGAAGCCCCAGGAATTCAGGAAGTGGTTACTTTAGGAGATGCCCCACAAGGCACCCCTAATTTAACCTAAGTTTTATTTTTATTTTTATTTTATTATTATTTATTAGAAATTAGATTTATTTTATTCGAATAATGTTTTGTTTTTATAATTTCAGTTTTTAGGAAATAAAGGAGTCAAGAAGGAAAGAAGAAGTGGCCCAAGCCCACCGCCCATCCACCAGCCCAATAAAGCCCATTTATGATAACATGTCGTTTCGGCTGCCGGCGCAGACGGACATGACAGGCTGTCAACAGACTGACACTGCAGACGCAGAAGCGTGCGGCAGACGCATAAATGCGTGTCAGACGCGTCAGGCACGCTACATCCAATCTGCCGCCCCGTTATTCCCGCCTGCCGTTGCGGCATTAAATGGGCAGATACCCAATAGCTATATAACCCCGTTCTCCCTTTCATTTTTCATCACTTCTGATTTTTCTCTCTTGCTTTCTCCTCTAGTTTTATTTGTTTTCTCTCTTTCACAGCCCTTGCAACCAAAATGTCGTCGAGACAAACCCGTCGTAACGCTGCTGCCGCTTCTTCTTCAGCAGCAGTATCACCCTTCACCAACAAGGAACTCTGGGAGGAGCGTGGCTTCATTTACAACAGAGATGCTCCCCATATGGGACTCCGGCCGTTCATTGTGAAGGCCATAACGGCACAGCTATGGGAGGACTTTGCCGAACAGCCGGCGGAGTTAAATGATACTTTGGTTCGGGAGTTCTACGAGGCTGTCAACAGCAAAACGGCGACATCTGTCACCATCCGAGGAGTGGAAGTGCCCATTCTGTCAATAGGGGGCAGCTCCTCCCCGAAGCAAAACTGTGGAACGCTTTCATCAAAAAGCGTATCCTGCCCTCGTCCCACCACACGACAGTCAACCGACAGCGGCTGGCCCTCATTCACTCTATCATGCATGACAGGCCCATCAATGTGGGCAGGTACATGAGGGACAGCATCATTGATTGTGCCTTCCGCTCAGACTCACGACTCTGCCTGCCGTTCACCATCACTGCCCTTTGCCGTTGTGCCGCTGTCCCAGAGGAGCCCTCCGACAAACTTCACCAAGGTAATGGCTAGACCGACAGTAACATCTCCAGCCTCATGGAGGTCGTAGCTGCAACTCCCATCAACGCCTTCAATCCAAATGCACCACCTGCAGACTCGGATGAGGAACCTGCCACCGAGCCTGCCCCTGAAGCTGCCACCGCCACCGCTCCGACGGACCAGTCGGCACACATCCTTGCTGCAATCCTACGGGTCGAGGAGCGGCAAATGGGTTTGATGACCTTCATCCGAGACTTCTCAAATGCAACGGTAAATTTCATTACTAACACTTTACATTATTCGGATGTCATCTTCCCCACCTTCCCCTCCCATTATTTCCATATCCCCTCCCCCACACCTACACCACCTGTTTCCCCCCATACCCATTCTGCCACTTCCACACCATCCCCTGCCCAGACGGCAGCCGGCAGCCCACCAGCAGACACCTCCCCTCGAGGAACCAAGAGACCTGCCACTGATGACAGCCCTCTTATCCGGAGGAATTTGGAGAGTGACTTTACGAGGGTGAAAAGAATTAAACATGTGGCAGACAAGAAACGGCTGCCCAAAGCCAGCACCACCACTAGCAGCAGCTGGGATAGTGGCAGCAATTCTGACGTCCGGCTAGTGGAGCAACCTGCCCAGCCCCCTCCACAGCGCAGGCGCCGCCATCAGATCCGAGTTAGCAGTAGCAGCGAGAGCAGCGATTGAAAATTTAAGTCTTTATTTTCCTCTTATTGCTGCCTGCTTTTATATTTTTGTGATGTACTTTTTCTTTCTTTTATTTTTCATCTCATTTTGCATTGAGGGCAATGCCACCCTTGAGTTTGGGGGTGGCAACCCTCCATCTTTAATGGAGTCTTTAGCACATCTTTTGATTATTTGTTGTGTCTTATTATTTACTTAAGTTCTCTTAAAAAAATCAGAAAATTAAAACTGTTGGCTTAAAACTGTGAAGTTAACTTACCTGTCATGACGGCTCTGTCGTGGCAGCATCTTTAGGACAGGTTAAGGAAAAGTTTAGAGCCTTTCTATAGTTCTGAAAACTTAAACACTTTTGTGACTGTTATATTGCTTAGATTTCTTTTAGCCAAACTAGAATAGGAAGCTTAGAACTTGAATAGCCCCTAGAGGTGCCTAACACTGGCTCTAGGAAAGAAGAAAAAGAAAAACCTAGAGGTGCCCGAAACTGGCTCTAGGAAGCTAACTAGAGGTGCCCAAAACTGGCTCTAGAAAAATTTAGCTTGAAAATAGAAGAAAAAGAAGCATGAAAATGTGCCTTCTAAAAAATAAACTTTGGCATAAAAATTCGAGTTAAGAAGTTGAATATTCTAGTGAAACTAAGAGAGTCTTAGCATATAACTGTTCACAAGCATGCACACACTGCACGAGAACTATAGGGTGATTCCGGACAGATCCTAACCTTTCCGACAAGTTGCTGCCGCCATAGAGAATGAGCGACGGGTAAGGGACAGTTCACTGTTTGAAGGCCAACACACACAAAAAAAATTCATTTCTCTTTCTTCATTGCTTGAGGGCAAGCAAAAACTTGAGTTTGGGGTGTGTTGAGTGTGCAAAAGTTCTATTATTTACACCCTTTTTAACCCATATTTCTGCTGCATTCAAGCATCATTGCATTGCATTTAGGTTAGTTTTTAGTAAAACATCACAAAAGGATTAAAAGCACGGATTCTACTGAAAGATGGCTATTTTTGCAGGTATCTGCCATAGTAGACGATGAAGGCAGGCGCAGGGCAGAGAAGCAGGAGAGCTGAACTGGACAAGCAGACGAAGAAGACGAAGCTGTCATGGACCTGTCGTGACAGCATGGTGACAGCAGATTTATGAAGAGGAAAAGCAAAGTGGACCTCGATAGATAGAGAAAAATCTGCTCGTCTGTCGTGTGAAAGCCACATATTTTTTCAAGCCCCGGATCGAAAGATATGTCAAGCCAAAGTTCAAGGAGAAGAAATTCCTAAAAGCAAGGCTACGGCTGGAAAGTAGGAGACTTTAGAGATTTAGTCTTTATTAGAATCTTACTTTTAATCAAAGTTGTAATCCTTGTTACCTTAGATGACTTGAGCCCAAAGCTTATATAAGGGCATAGATTTAACCTAGGAAACACAACCGATTACCCCATAACCGAAATCAAACCCCTGTCGTCCACCCGTCACCGACATGTTCTAAATTCCCCCTAGGGCTACGGGTTGTTTTGTAAAGTAGTTGCAAGGGTTGCTTTGTTTTAGGATTTTTCAGTTCAATAAAATAAACTTCAAGTTCTCTTATTTTGGTTTTAATATCTTGCAAGAGCATCGGGAGAGCATTGTGAGGTTATCCATTTACTTAGCATCGGGAGAGTTAAGTATACGAAAGAAATAAGAGCGCGTTCTCTAGTTTATAGTTGAACCATCTCATGCCTAGGGATAGGGCGAGGTTAAGTGGCTAAGGAAGAATTCATACACATCGGTGTTCATCCTTCGATTCACGCCGAGAGGTATCATCAAAGACGTGTTCATCGACAGACTTGTGCCTAGGGATAGGGCAAGGCAGATCTGGGATTCTTGCTAAACCTGAAGTACGGAGTTGGAGTGTCTGCTACCGCGACAGCCAACGGACAGCCGCCGCGACAGGTGCTGTCGGCGACGGGAGCGACGACAGAACTGGAGATCCTAAGCAATTCAATACCTGCACTACCGAGCAATTCAATACCAGCCCATTCTCTCTATCTTGATAACTCAATCCTTTTATTTACGTTTTTATCTTATTATTCTCGTGACAATTCTAAACTATCTCTTTTACTTCGTGCAGTAAACTAAGGTGAAGTCATTAGCCCAATCCCTGTGGAGACGATATCCGATACTTCGTATCACTTTACTACTTGCGTCGTGTACACTTGCACTATAATTGCGATAGACTCTTTTACACGCAACATGAACGTCGTCTTCTCTTGATCTTCCAGTGCGATGGCTATTTGATTATAACCTGAGTATCCATCAAGAAAACAATAGTAAGGCTTTCCCGCTAATCTATCAAGCATTTGATCAATAGAGGGCAAGGGGAAGTGGTCCTTCCGGGTAGCTTTGTTAAGTTTTCGGTAGTCCATACAAACCCTCCAACCGGTCACAGTCCTGGTTGGAATTAGCTCGTTTTCTTCATTGGTTACCACGATTATTCCTCCTTTCTTGGGAACGCACTGCACCGGGCTCACCCACTTGCTATCCGAGATGGCATAGATTATTCCAGCATCTAGCCATTTTATGATCTCCTTATGCACCACCTCTCGCATAGCATCTTTCAGACGTCTCTGTGCATCAATGGTCGGCTTATGATCATCCTCTAAGATGATTTTATGCATGCATAGTGCCAGACTGATGCCTTGGATATCAGCTATCGTCCATCCAATAGCCTTTTTGTGCTGATGTAGTATCCCTATCAGCTGTTGTTCCTGTTCCTGCATCAACTTGGAAGAGATGATTACAGGCAACGTATCATTTAAACCAAGGAAAACATATTTTAGCTGCCCTGGCAGGGGCTTAAGATCTAGAACAGGGGGCTCTACAGTTGATGGCTTTTGGACTATATGTTCATCTGAGGTATAGTTTAAGGGCTCGAATAACTTACCTGGATGATTGCCTATCCAATTTACCTCCTCCTGATCTTCAGTATCAGATTCTGAGGAGCTGATGTCGTCGTCGCTGCCGTGATAGTCTTCTAAATGGCTGCTGGGGCAGTGGCCAATTTTGATGTCGTGCAGCCCGACCTGATGCAGGGTTGGTCAAGGGTAATTTCAGTGATAGCCTTGCATTCTTCTTCTGCATCAGCATGTTTTATTGCCTAGAAAATGTTCAACTTGATCTCTTGATCGTTCACTCTCATAGTGGGTTCTCATTTTTCCACATCAATCAGTGATCTTCCTGTGGCTAAGAAGGGTTGCCCCAGGATGATTGGTGCATTTTCATCTGTTTCACAATCTAAGACAAGAAAGTCAGCAGGAAAAATAAATTTATCCACTCATACCAGAATATCTTCAATTTTTTCCTTCTGGATGAACGTAAGAGCGGTCTGCCAACTGCAGTACTACTGTTGTGGGCCAAGCTTTTCTAATACCTAACTTCTGAAAAACAGATTTGGGCATTAAATTTATACTAGCACCAAGATCACAAAGTGCCTTACCCACAAATTTGTCTCCGATTATGCATGGTATGAAGAAGCTCCCGGGATCCTTCTTCTTCTAGGGTGGATGCTTGTGCAGAATACTCATGCATCCCTCTGTCATTTTAACCGTTTCAAATTCCCCAAGTCTGGATTTCTTCGACATGGCATCCTTGAGAAATTTGGCATAATCAGGCATCTCCTTGATAGCATCTAACAGTGGAATATTGATGTGAACCTGCTTAAAAATATCATAGATCTTCTTAAGCTGGGATTCCTGTTTCAATTTCTGTAACCGCTGAGGAAAAGGAGGTGGAGGACGATAATCAGCAATACGCCCTTCCCACTACATTCGGATCTGAGGAGGTTTAGGTTCTTCGTCTTTCTCCTCTGTCCCTACTGCTGTCGTGACAGGTTCATCGGTAACAGGCTGTTTGTCAACTGTCGGGGCAGCTTCCTCAGCAGTCGACTCCAAGGTTGGTTCCTTAACTGGTCCTGCTTCTTTCTCTGGCCCTGGTAGTTTCTTACCACTCCTAGTAGTGATGGCTTTACACTACTCATGTGTGGGTTGTCTAGCGTTTTCAGTATCGCTAGGAAATCCTCCATTCTGCCTCGGTTTAATATGCTGGGAAACCTGACCCATCTATGTCTCCAATGATTTCAGAGTAGCTTCATGGTTGGTCATCCGCATCTCTGTTTTATCCATGAATGTTTCAGTCTTCTTGACGAAGTGATTCATGTTTTCAATGTAGGTTCCTGTTTGAGACATAAACGTAGCCAAGGTCTGTTCCAGTATACTAGTCGTGGCAGCTGGTGGTTGTTGTTGCTGCTGCTGTGGTTGCTGCCGAGTCAATAATCTAGGTCCCCCCTGATTTTGAGTGTTCTGTGCTTGAGGATTCAGGGCATTATTAGGGTTACTCCAAGAGAACTTGGGATCCTTTCTCTAGTTGGGATTGTAGTTGTTGGAATTATAGTTCTGTTTATTGTAGTTCCCAACATACATCCCTTCTTCTAACTGTAGCGGACAATCTTCCGAACTGTGATTCCCATCGCAAGTCTCGCATACCTCTTCAGCAGAGTAGGCAGGCTGTGAATCTTCTTTCAAAAGCTTTTTCATTGCCTTAGTGAGATATGCCACCTGTGATTTTAGAGAACTATCGGCCTCATAATCTTTTACAGCTAGAACTCGTTTACCCCCTCTTCTTGCTGTAGGAAACTGTTCCTCATTCTTCGCCAGATTTTTCAATACTTCCATTACATCTTCTAGATCTTTGTTCAACAGCAATCCATTCGCTGCTGAATCAATTCTCATACGAGTCTGTAAGTTGGCAGCATTATAAAATTTAGTTACCTGGTTCCAAACGGGAAATCCATGCATCAGGCAGTTCCTCAGAAGAGTGGTAAATCTGTCCCAGGCCTCGTGCATTGGCTCGTCATCTTCCTGTTGAAAAGTAGCAATTTCGTTACGTAATCGCTCAGATAAATGTGAAGGATTAAAACGAGACAAAAATTCACGAGTTAAATCTGCCCAAGTTCGTATTGAACCCGACGTTAGTTTATTCCACCAAGTTTTCGCCCTGTCCCTTAATGAATGAGGGAATAACCGAAGCCTCAGTATCTCCAGATAAACTCCTGGTAGTCTAAACGAACCACAGATTTCCTGGAACATTTTCAGATGCTCCCTAGCATCCTTTGTAGCAGCACCACTAAATTGGCCAGCATTGTTAATCATGCTGAACATAACATGTTTCAGCTCAAAGTTGCCAACTTCTACGTCTGGCAGGGTTGTCTCTAGTTCTACATGATCATTGAGCATGTAGTCTCGGCATGACCGGCGTGCGGCAGGGACAAGAGGATCGGCAGGTGGACCGTTCCCTCCATCTCCGGCAGGATTTTCAGCATCCTGGGGATTCCCTTGGTTGTTCCTTCTTTCTTCGTGCCTTTCGTTCACCATTGCTTCTAATTGTTCTTTCAGGTATTCATTCCTTTCAACGAGGAGGCGGACTCTTTTCCTGAGATTGCACGTTTGTTCGATTTTAGGGTCTAACTGGTGCTCAGGTTCTTTTCCTCGTTGAGATCTGCGCATACGCAAACAAAAGACCTTGTGAAAGGTATAGGTTGAACAATCCAAGTAAAAATAGAAAAATAAAAGAAGTGCAGTAAAAGATAGGGTAAAGATATGTTGCCAGTCCCTGGCAACGGTGCCAAAAACTTGTTGCGTGTAAAAGTGTCTATCGCAATGTAGTGCAAGTGTACACGACGCAAGTAGTAAAGTGATATGTCAGTATCGGATATCGTCTCCACAAGGACTGGGCCAATAGCTTTAACCTGGAATTACTACACGAGAGGAAAAAGAATAGTTTAAATGTTTGTCACGAGAATATAAAGAATACTGATAATAAAAGAGTAAAGGATTCAGGATAGAGAGAATGAGCCGGTATTGAATTGCTCAGTAGTGTAGGTGTTGCAAAGTCTAGGAATATCTGTTCTGTCGTTGCGCCTGTCGCGGCAGCGGTCTGTTGTTAGTCGCGGCAGCGATCACACAACTCTGTACTTCAAGCTTGGCAAGAATCCCTGCTGTGCCTTGGCCTATACCTAGGTCCAAGTCTGTCGATGAACACGTCTTTGATGATATCTCCCGGCGTGAATCGAAGGATGAACACCGATGTTATTGAATTCTTCCTTAGCCACTTAACCTCGTCTTATCCCTAGGTCCGAGATAGTTCAACCATAAACTGGAGAACCTGTACTTATTCCTTCCGTATACTTAACTCTCCCGATATTAAGTAAATGTATAATCTCACAATGCTCTCCCGATACTCTTGCAAGATGTTGAAAACCAGAATAAGCAAACTTGAAGTCTATTTTATTGAACAGAAAAATTCCTAGAACAAATGCAATCCTTGCAACTACTTTACAAATCAACCCTTAGCCCTAGGGAAAGTTTAGAACATGATGAGAAAGGGAAAACGGCTGGGGTTTTTGGAAGAAGGCTAGAGAGTAAGATATCCTTCCCTAGGTCGAATTACATGCCTTTATATAGGCCTTGGGTTCAAGTTTTCTAATAAGGCAAGAATACAAGTTTAAACTAAAGTACAACTCTAATAAAGACTAAATCTTCAGAGCATATATCTTTAATTCGTCCTTCCTTCTTGCTTGAAGTTTCTTCCTTGAACTTTGGGCTTGGCCTTCATTCTGGTCTAGGGCTTGGAAAAATATAAGGGTGATCCACGACATACCGGCTTAATTTTCTCTTTCTGTCAAGGCCCACTTTGCTTCTTCTCTTCACCACTACTGTCGTCCTTGGCTGCCACAGCAGCATCTTCCTCCTCGTCTGCACATCCAGTTCCAGCTCTGCTTCTTTACTGCCCAGTGTCTGCTTCTCCATTGCCCTCCATCTGCTACAGCAGCTACCTGCAAAAGCAACCAATTTCAGTAGAAACTGTGCCATTTAATATATTTGCGATGTATAAATGAAATCTAACCTAAATGCAATGAATTATGCTTGAATGCAGCAGAAATATGGGTTAAATAGGGGTAAATTATAGAAATTTTACACACTCAACACACCCCCAAACTCAAGTTTTTGCTTGCCCTCAAGCAATTAAGACCTAAGAAAGAAATACAAAATTTTTGTTAGGCTTAAAATAGTGAACTTTTCCTTACCTACCATTCGTTCCTTATTGTGAGCAACACCTTGTTGGATAATTCAGGATTCAACCGGAACCTTGCTATAATTCTCGTGTAGTGTGTGCATGTTTTGTGAACAATTATATGCCAAGACTCCCTTAGTTTACTAGAATAGCTAAGCTTCCAACTTGAATTTTTATGCCAATTTTCATCTTTTTGGAGGCAATTCTTAGGCTCCTTTAGTTTTTAACTTAGACTCGATTTCTCTTTTCTTAATTTAAGTTTGACTAGAGCCAGTTTCGGGCACCTCTAGCTAACTTCCTAGAGCCGGTTTCGGGCACCTCTAGGTGTATTGAGTCTACTTTTTGTTAACTTCTTTTTCTAGAGCCAGTGTTAGGCACCTCTAGGGGCGATTCAAGTGTTAAGCTTTTCCCTATTCCAGTTTACCAGTAGAGTTTTAGACAGTATAAAAGTCACAAAGGGTGTTTGAGAATCAGAACTATAGTAAGGCTCTAAACTGCTCCTAAAACTATCCTAAAGGCACTACCTCGACAGAGGGTGTCACGGCAGGTAAGTGAAGTTCAAAGACTTAAGCCAAATTTTCATTTTTAAGCAAAAAATAAACTAAATAATAGACATAATTTCTAAACTTAAAGACACTTCATTAATGGAGGGATACCACCCCCAAACTCAAGGGTTGCATTGCCCTCAATGCAAATGACAGAATGAAGAAAAAGAAATAAAAACAACATCACAAATATAACAAAATAGCAGACAACAAATATAAGAAAAGAAACTTAAATTTTAAGTGTTGTCGTCGCTGTTGCTGCTGCTGCTGATCCAAGTCTGCCGGCGGGCAGTGACTTTCCTTGTCGGTGCCGGCAGGTGGCTGAGAGAGGCAGAGGTGTTCTTGTTCTTGGCTTCCCTCGGAGGCTGGATGCGGGTAGGTGAGATATGGGGTAGTTTCTCCAACACCTGAACCTCCTCGGAGGAGCTGCTGCTGCTGCTACCGCTGCTGCTACTACTGCTAAAGCTGCCGCTGTCAGATTTTCCTTGGTCGGATGGTCTGACTCCGGTGTTTGGTTTCTGCCGTTTCACCAGGGTGAACTCCTTGGACAGGTTCCTCTTGACCGAAGGCTCGTCATCGGATTCCCCCCAAATAGAGGAGGAGAAGAAGCCAACTATATACCTGTCGAGGTCGGACATGGGCTCTTTTCTCTTCTCTCCCCTTGCATATGCTGTGGCAGTGTGGCTGCCGCCTGCAGCTGTTGTGGCCGGGGTCGGGGTGGACGCGGCAGATGGTGTTCTCGTTGTGGCAGTAGGGGTAGGGTATGGGCAGGTGTAGGGGCAGCAAAATAATGGTCGGGGAAAGTAGGAAACAGTACATTAAGAAAATTAAGATTGGTTTTAATGAAATGTACCGTTGCTGTTGTGAAGTCCCGAATGAAGCTCATTAGGCCCAGTTGTCGTTCCTCCATTTTTTGCAGGGCAGCAAGGATTTGTGTTGAGGAGTCTGCTGATGGAGCTGCTGCAGTGGGCTGCCTTTGTTCTGTGGCGGCAGGCTCTGTCTGGGTGGGCTCTGTCGGCTCACTTGCCGCGGCAGTGGGGTCGAAGGACGACAGGGGCGTGGCAGCTTTCAGCTCCATCAAGCTGAGGACGTTCCTTTCCGTCCATCCTTTTCCTCAGACTCTCAAATCCTCGGCAGCTTCAGGTACGTTGTGGCCACGACAGAGGGCTATTATGAGGTAAGGGAAGATGAGTGGTCCCGATGGCCGGTACACGTAATCCAAAATTCCCTTCCGAGCGTATCTACCAACGTTAATAGGCCTCTCGTTTAAAATTGAATGGATGAGAGCTAACATTGGTTGGTCTACCGTGCTGTTGTGCGAAGAGGGCATAATCCTCTTTTTAACAAATGCGTTCCACAGCTTGGCTTCGGGGGTAAGTTGAACTCGTTTCACCGTCATTGGATGTTTAGGATCGGTATTCCATTCGGTGCCTTCATCAGTGAGTTCTGCCATGACAACATCATAATCTGCCTGCTCCAAGCTCTCCACAAATCTATGGTGGTCGTCTTCCCTTCTACCAACATAGAACCCATAAAAGGTGTTGATGTATTCAGGCTCAAAGGGTACCTCCTTCCCACGAACCATCACTGATGTCGCCTCCCTGCTGTTGATGGCAGCATAAAATTCTCGGACTAAAGTGACGTTCATCTTTTCCAGCTACTCGGCAAACATCTGCCACTGCAGGGCTCTGATCTTACGGGCTATAAATGGTTTTAGCCCAAGGTTCTCCGTTCGTGTGGTATAGATGAAGCCTTTCTCCTCCCACATATCTCTGGCCTGGAAGGAGCTGGGAGTGGCTGCTGTTGGGGCAGATCCTGAGGCAGCACTACGACGGGTGTTTCTAGTACTCATATTGCAAGGAACTGTAGAAAAAAGATGAAAGCAAATGAAATTCTAGAGAAGAAACAAGTAGAGAGGGTAAGAGTGAGTGAAAAATGAATAGTAAAACGGGGTTTATATAGATGAGGAGTTTGCTGCCCGTTGGAGCTGTAATGACAGGCGCGAATAACGGGGCCAGCTGTTACGCGGTTTCTAACGCGTCTGTTACGCGTTTCCGTGTCTGCTGCGCGTCTGTAACGCGTTTGCATGTCTGTCGCGACAGCGTGTTGGCAGGCTGGATTTTCCGCGTTTGTCGCGGCAGCTGTAATGGCAGGCTCCTAGTTTGGGCTTTTTGGGCTGATGGAAAGATGATGGGCTGAATTCACTTCTCCTCTTCTTTTTGTCTCCTTTATTTCCTAAAAATAATAAAAATAAAAACTTAGTTCCTAAAAATAAAATAATTCTAATTACCTAATAAATATATATAAATAATTAATAATTAATAAAATTAAATTAGGGATGCCAAGAGAAGCATCTCCTAAAGTAACCACTTCCTGCATTCTTGGGGCTTCAGTCCCCTGATAATGCTTTAATCTCTGTCCGTTGACTTTAAATTGGTGCCCGTGTTTTAAAGATTTGATCGTGATGGCACCATGAGGAAAAACTTGCACTACATGGAATGGGCCGAACCACCTAGATTTCAACTTCCCTGGGAAGAGTTTCAACCTAGAGTTGAACAACAACACAAACTGCCCTGGGCAGAACTGTTGTGGCAGCAGCTTCTTGTCATGCCACTTCTTCGTCTTGTCTTTGTAAATCCTTGCGTTGTCATATGCCATTGCTCGAATTTCTTATATTTCATTTAAATCAAGTAGCCTTTTCTATCCTGCCTTCCCCAAGTCCATATTCACTGCCTTGATGGCCCAGTACGCTCCGTGCTCAATCTCAACAGGTAGATGGCATGTTTTTCCATAAATCAACCAGTAGGGTGACATTCCCAATGGAGTTTTAAAAGCTGTTCTGTAGGCCCATAGTGCATCATTGAGGTGTAGAGACCAGTCCTTCCGAGTTGGCTTAACCATATTCTCAAGAATGTTCTTTACTTCTCTGTTGGATATTTCAGCCTGTCCATTGGTCTGAGGGTGGTACGCTGCTGCGATCCAATTTTTAACACCATATTTCTTTAAGGCAGCAACTATAACCCTATTATCAAAATGCCTCCTTTCATCACTGATGATGGCCTTGGGAATGCCAAATCTGGAAAATATGTTTTTGTGTAAAAACCTCTGAACAGTTTTGGCATCATTTTTCTGCGTGGCGATCGCTTCAACCCATTTGGACACATAGTCCACTGCCAGGAGGATATAAAGGTTCCCATATGATTTTGGGAAGGGTCCCATGAAATCAATCCCCCAAACGTCAAAAATTTCGACTTCAAGAATGCTTTGCAGTGGCATCTCATGTCTCCTTGAGATGTTTCCAGTCCGTTGACATTTATCACAGCTTTTGTAGAATGCCTGGGCATCCTTGAACAGTGATGGCCAATAAAATCCAGACCACAAAACCTTGGCAGCAGTTTTGTTACCACCTAAGTGTCCTCCATATTGTGAAGCATGACAGTGATGAAGCACAGCTTCCTGCTCATCCTGTGGTACACACCTCCTGATGATCTGATCTGCACACATTTTGAAAAGAAGAGGTTTGTCCCAATAATAATGCTTAACATCATTTTGGAACCTCTTTATGGCTCGATAGTTAAGGTCAGGAGGAAATATTCCGCTAACTAAATAATTAACGAAATCAGCATACCAGGGGAGTTCAAAAACTTACATGCCGTCGTGGCTGTCGCGGCAATGCTAATGGCAGCAAACAACTGCTCGTCGGGGAAAGTCTCCAGTATGTGTGTCTCGTCCGTTGGGAGACTCTTTCCCTTCTCTAATCTTGACAAGTGATCTGCGATTTGGTTCTCTGTTCCCTTTTTATCCTTGATCTCAAGGTCGAACTCTTGCAGTAGCAGAATCCAACGTATCAGTCTAGGCTATGCATCCTTTTTGGCGAACAGACACTTTAGTGTAGAGTGGTCTGTGTGGACTATGACCTTCGTTCCAAGTATGTATGAACGAAACTTGTCAATCGAGAACACCACAGCTAACAGTTCCTTCTCCGTTATGGTGTAGTTTACTTGGGCGTCGTTCAGTGTTTTGCTGGCATAGTATATAACATGAAAGAGCTTGTCCTTCCTCTGCCCAAGTGCTGCCCCAACAGCATAGTCACTAGCATCACACATGATCTCAAATGGTAGTTTCCAATCTGGTGGTTGTACTATCAAGGCTGTTACCAGCTTTTCTTTTAGAATTCTGAATGCCTTAGTACATTCAGTGTTGAAGTCGAAGGGACGGTTCTGCTCTAAAAGATGGCATAACGGCTTGGTGATCTTCGAAAAATTGGCTATAAACCTTCGATAGAAACCAGCATGCCCTAAAAAACTTCGAATTCCCTTGACTGTGGTGGGTGGTGGCAACTTTTCAATTACCTCAATTTTTGCCCTATCGCCCTCTATGCCGCGCCAACTTACTTTGTGGCCTAGGGCTATCCCTTCATCCACCATGAAGTGACATTTCTCCCAGTTTAATACCAAGTTCACCTTCTCGCATCTCTCGAGCACTTTCTGTAGGTTGCCTAGACAGCTTTCGAAATTGTCTCCAAAGACAGAGAAATCGTCCATGAATATCCCTAGGAAGTCCTCCACCATGTCGGAGAATATTGCCATCATACACCTCTGAAAAAGTTGTTGGTGCATTGCAAAGTCCAAATGACATCCTCCTAAAAGCGTAAGTACAGTACGAGCAAGTGAAGGTCGTTTTCTCTTGATCCTCTGGTGCGATGGCTATTTGGTTGTAACTTGAGTAACCATCAAGAAAACAATATTAAGGCTTTCCCGCTAATCTATCAAGCATTTGATCAATAAAAGGGAGGGGAAAGTGGTCCTTCCGAGTAGCTTTGTTAAGCTTCCTGTAGTCCATACAAACCCTCCAACCAGTTACAGTCCTGGTTGGGATTAACTCGTTTTCTTCGTTGGTCACCACGGTTATTCCTCCTTTCTTAGGAACGCACTGCACCGGGCTCACCCACTTACTATCCGAGATGGCATAAATTATCCCAGCATCTAGCCATTTGATAATTTCTTTTCGGACCACTTCTCACATAGCATCATTCAAACGTCTCTGGGCATCAATGATCGGTTTGTGATCATCCTCTAAGAGGATTTTATGCATGCATAGTGCCGGACTGATGCCTTGGGTATCAGCTATCGTCCATCCAATAGCCTTTTTGTGCTGCTGCAGCATCCTTATCAGCTGCTGTTCCTGTTCCTGCATCAACTTGGAAGAGATGATTACGTACAACGTATCATTTAATCCAAGAAAAACATATTTAAGCTGCCCTGGCAGGGGCTTAAGATCTAGAACAAGTGGCTCTACAGTTGATGGCTTTTGGACTATATGTTCATCCGAGGTATAGTTTAAGGGCTCGAATAACTTACCTGGACGATTGCCTATCTGGTTTACCTCCTCAAGATCTTCAGTATCAGATATGTTAGAGTCTGAGGAGTTGTTGTCGTCGTCGCTGCCGTGACAGTCTTCTAAATGGCTGTTGGGGCAGTGGCCAAATTTGATGTCATGGTAGTCCGACCTGATGCAGGGTTGGTCAAGGATAACTTCAATGATAGCCTTGCATTCTTCTTCTACATCAGCGTGCTTTATTGCTTGGAGAACGTTCAGCTTGATCTCTTGATCGTTCACTCTTATAGTGAGTTCTCCCTTTTCTACATCAATCAGTGATCTCCCTGTAGCTAAGAAGGGTCGCCCCAGGATGATTGGTGCATTCTCATCTGCTTCACTATCTAAAACAAGAAAGTCAGCAGGAAATATAAATTTATCCACTCTTACCAGAATATCTTCTATCTTCCCTTCTGGATGTACGTAAGAGCATTCTGTCAGCTGCAGTACGACTGTTGTGGGCTGTGCTTTTGCAATACCTAACTTCTGAAACACAGATTTGGGCATTAAATTTATAATAGCACCAAGATCACAAAGTGTCTTACCCACAAATTTGTCTCCGATTATGCACGGTATTATGAAGCTCCCAGGATCCTTCTTTTTCTAGGGTGGATGCTTCTGTAGAATAGTCATGCATCCCTCTGTCATTTTAACCGTCTCAAATTCCCCAAGTCTGGATTTCTTCGACATGGCATCCTTGAGAAATTTGGCATAACCAGTCATCTCCTTGATAGCATCTAACAGCGGAATATTGATGTGAACCTGCTTAAAAATATCATAGATCTTCTTAAGCTGGGATTCCTGTTTCAATTTTTGTAACCGCTGAGGAAAAGAAGGTGGAGGACAATAATCTGCAATGCATCCTTCCCACTGCATTCGGATCTGAGGAGGCTTAGGTTCTTCATCCTTCTCCTCTGTCCCTTCTGCTGTCGTGACAGGTTCATTGGCAGCAGGCTGTTTGTCGTCTGCCGGGGCAGCGTTCTCGGCAGTCGATTCTAGGGCTGGTTCCTTAACTAGTTCAGCTTCCTTCTCTGGCCGTGGTAATTTCTTCCCACTCCTAGTTGTGATGGCTTTACACTGCTCATGTGTGGGTTGTCTAGCGTTTTCGGTATCGCTAAGGAATCCTCCATTCTGTCTCGGTTTAATATGCTGGGAAACCTGACCCATCTGTGTCTCCAGTGATTTCAGAGTAGCTTCATGGTTAGTCATCCGCATCTCTATTTTATCCATGAATGACTCAGTTTTCTTGACGAAGTGATTCATGTTTTCAATGTAAGTTCCTGTTTGAGACATAAACGTAGCCAAGGTCTGCTCCAGTATACTAGTCGTGGCAGCTGGTGGTTGTTACGGCTGTTGCCGAGTCAGTAATATAGGTCCCCTCTGATTTTGAGTGTTTTGTGCTTGAGGATTTAGGGCATTATTAGAGTTGCTCCAAGAGAATTTGGGTTCCTTTCTCCAGTTGGGATTGTAGTTGTTGGAATTGTAGTTCTGCTTGTTGTAGTTCCCAACATACATCCCTTCCTCTAACTGTAGCGGACAATCTTCCGAACTGTGATTCCCATCGCAAGTTTCACATACCTCTTCAGCGTAGTAGACAGGTTTTGAATATTTTTTCAATAGCTTCTCCACTACCTTTGTGAGATATGCCACCTATGTTTTTAGGGAGATGTCGACCTCATAATATTTCACAGATAATACTCGTTTACCCCCTCTTCTTGCTGTAGGAAACTGTTCCTCGTTCTTTGCTAGGTTTTTCAATACTACCATTGCTTCATCTGGATCTTTGTCCAACAGTAATCCATTTGCTGCTGAATCAATTCTCATACGATTCTGTAAGTTGGCAGCATTATAAAACTTAATTACCTGGTTCCAAACGGGGAATCCATGCATCGGGCAATTCCTCAGTAGAGTGGTAAATCTGTCCCATGCCTCGCGCATTGGCTCATCATCTTCCTGTTGAAAAGTAGCAATTTCGTTACGTAATCGCTCAGATAAATGTGAAGGATTAAAACGAGACAAAAATTCACGAGTTAAATCTGCCCAAGTTCTTATTGAACCCGGCGTTAGTTTATTCCACCAAGTTTTTGCCCTGTCCCTCAATGAATGAGGAAATAACCGAAGCCTCAGTATCTCCGGATTTACTCCTGGTAGTCTAAACGACCCACAGATTTCCTGGAACGTTTTTAAATGCTCCCTAGCATCGTCTGTAGCAGCTCCACTAAATTGGCCAGCGTTATTAATCATACTGAACATGACAGGTTTCAGCTCGAAATTTTTAGCTTCCACGTCTGACAGGGTGGTTTCTAGTTCCACATGATCATTGATCATGTAGTCTCGGCATGACCGGCGTGCGGGAGCAGCAGGAGGATCGGCAGGTTGTCCGTTTCCTCCATCTCCGACAGGATCTTCAGGACCTCGGAGATCCCCTTGGTTGTTCCTCCTTTCTTCGTGCCTTTCGTTCACCATTGCTTCTAATTGTTCCTCCAAGTATTCGTTTCTTTCTACAAGGAGGTGGACTCGTTTCCTGAGATTCCAGGTTCATTCGATTTCAGGATCTAACTGGTGCTCAGGTTCTTTTCCTCGTTGAGATCTGCGCATAAGCAAACAAAAGACCTTGTGAAAAGCACATGGTGAACAATCCAAGTAAAAACAGAAAAATAAAAGAAGTGCAGTAAAAGGTAGGGTAAAGATATGTAAGTATCAGATATCATCTCCACAGGGACTGGGCTAATAGCTTTAACCTTGGTTTTCCGCACGAAGGGGAAAAGAAAGAGTTTAATTGTTTGTCAGGAAGTAATAAAGAAGACTAAAAATAAAAGATGAAAATATTCAGAGTAAAGAATGGGCCGGTATTGATCTGCTTCGTAGTGCAGCTGTTTGCAATGTCTAAGACTTCTCTGTTCTGTCGTAGCGCCTGTCGCGGCGGCACCTGCTGCGGTAGCGGTCTGTTGTTGTCACGGCAGCGAACACACAACTCAGCACTTCAAGCTTGGCAAGAATCCCTGCTATGCCTTGGCCTATCCCTAGGTCCAAGTCTGTTGATGAACACGTCTTTGATGATACCTCCCGGCGTGAATCGAAGGATGAACACCGAAGTTGTTGAATTCTTCCTTAGCCACATAACCTCGTCTTATCCCTAGGTACGAGATAGTTCAACCATAAACTGGAGAACCCATACTTTTTCCTTTCGTATACTTAACTCTCCCGATATTAAGTAAATTTGTAATCTCACAATGCTCTCCCGATACTCTTGCAAGATGTTTGAAAACCAGAATAAGCAAACTTGAAGTCTATTTTATTGAACAGAAAAAATCCTAAAACAATGCAATCCCTGCAACTACTTTACAGAATCAACCCTTAGCCCTAGGGGAAGTTTAGAACATGATGAGAAGGGGGAAAACAACTAAGGTTTAGGGGAAGACGGCTAGAGAGTAAGATATCCTCCCCTAGGTCGAATTATATGCCTTTATATAGGCCTTGGGTTCAAGTTTTCTAATATGGAAAGAATACAAGTTTAAATTAAAGTACAACTTTATTAAAGGCTAAACCTTCAGAGCATATGTCTTTAATTTGTCCGTCCTTCTTGCTTGGAGTTTCCTCCTTGAACTTTGGGCTTGGCCTTCATTCTGATCTAGGGCTCTGAAAAATATAAGAGTGCTCCACGACAGACCGGCTTAATTTCCTCTTTTTGTCAATGATATGTATCCGGTTGTGTGATGACCGAATTCGTATGTGATGTTGCCCGATCGTGATTCTAGTATGAAGTTGCAAACTTGAAACTTGAGTGTGGAAGTGATGTATATGGAATGAAGATGGTGAAAGTTGTTGTTTTAATAGGTGCTGGAATGGTTGGTGATTATGGTTTGAAAGATAAATGTAAGGAAAAAATGGATAGAAGTTGATATGGATATATGGAATAGAATCGGTGTTGAACAAGGAAGAACCAACAAGATAGTGAATGTTGACCCAAACCTTACACGTTCTTACCCTTTGTGAAATGTTGGAATAAGGTTGGATTGTGACACTTTAGCTATAATTGAGCTAAGAACCAACAATATAATCAAATGGAAGTGATGGTGGAATGGTGGAACGTGACCCGCTAGCTAGAAAGCTAGGAACCAACGCTATAAATAGAATGGAATGAAAAGGGAAAATTTGCAACAAGCCTAGCTTGAAAGCCGATAAATTTCTTAAAGAACAATGAAGAGAACACTCTCATATATTTTCATCAAAAAAAAGGTCTCTTACAAAGGCAAATGAGCATCCTATTTATAGTACATGGCAGCTTAGAATTTGAATGGACAAAACAATGCATTAAGGCTCCAATTTATGACATTCAATGGTTTGTCTTCAATCCTATCAAGTGTGGCTGGCCATTTGTGTAGTTTAGAATGAATTTGGACATAATAAAGCTTGAATGAAGACTTATACACGTCCAAGTGATGGATCCTTTGATACTCCACTTGCTTGGCTCTTAAAAGTGCATGTAGATGACTTGGAATGAATCTGCCCATGTTTGCATCTAAGTGTATGTGTCTCTTCCACTTCCTTTCTTTATTTCTCAACTTTATTGGCTGAATAAAAGCATAATAAAGTCTTCTAAATGCTTCATCCCCCATGGAATTCAAAAAGACTCTCTCTTTGAATGGTGATAAAGATGGCATGTCTCTTTGAAGAAGATGAAAAGTCTTCAATTGTTTCCATCTTAATCCCAACCTATAATGACACTAAAAACACATAAAATATTAATCAAAATATGATAAAAATGTTATGCAAACTTAAAGAATTAATTGAACAAGTTCAATGAATGAACTAGTTTAATTAATGAACCTACATGCTTAAATGAAACACATACATAAGTGAAGTATTTTCATAAATGAAGTGCTTGCATAAATGCATAAACAAGCATATTTATTCTCATGGAATGAATGAACTACTATGTAACTACTCATGCAAATTCTTATGCAGCTACTCATGCAAATTCTTATGCAACTACTCATGCAAATTCTTATGCAACTTATTTCAACTTTCCAACAAACTCAAAACGTTGCAAGATCTAATTGTTGCTGTCATTTCTTCATTTATTTTCCAGCATTGGCAAAGCAAACTTTCCACAGCATCTTGAATCATTTTAGCTCTTGCACGAGTCATAGGACCTCTAGGAAATTCATTGGAATTCTTGATGGTTGTGGTCACATCAGTCCCTCCCTCTTGAAAGCGATTTGCCCCCAAATCGTCACCTGCATCATAAGGAGATAGATCAGGTACATTGAAAGTAGCACTCACATTATACTCACCGGGAAGGTCTATTTGATAAGCATTATCAATAATCCTCTTGACCACTTGAAAAGGACCATCTCCCCGAGGCATAAGTTTCGATTTGCGTTGGGCTGGAAACCTCTCTTTCCTCAAGTGCAACCAAACCCAATCTCCGGGTTCAAAAGTTATTCGTTTCCTCCCTTTGTTAGCTTGCTGCTCATATTGCTTTGTTCTCCTCTCAATGTTCTCCCGCACTTGTTGGTGAAGCTTCTTCACAAATTCAGCTCTATTTTTCCCATCCTTATTTTTGAATTGATCAATAGGCAAAGGAAGCAAATCAACTGGGGTCAAAGGACTGAAACCATATACCACTTCAAATGGAGAACATTTAGTGGCGGAATGCATGGAGCGATTGTATGCAAACTCAACATGTGGCAAGTCCTCTTCCCAAGTCCTTAGATTCTTGCGTATAATTGTCCTAAGAAGCATGGACAATACACGATTGACAACTTCAGTTTGGCCATCTGTTTGTGGATGACAAGTTGTAGAAAACAACAGCTTTGTTCCAATCTTACTCCATAGCGTCCTCCAAAAGTGACTCAAGAACTTCACATCTCGATCAGACACAATAGTTCTTGGAACTCCATGTAATCTCACAACTTCCCTAAAAAACAGATTAGCAATATGGGAAGCATCATTAGTCTTGTTGCATGGAATGAAATGAGCCATTTTTTAGAATCTATCTACTACAACAAAATGGAATCTTTGTTATTCCTTGTGCGTGGAAGTCCTAGCACAAAATCCATGGAAATATCCTCCCATGGAGCATTTGGAATTGGTAATGGTGTGTAAAGTCCATAGGGCATGACTTTGGACTTTGCCTTCTTACATGTGATGCAATGCTCACACCACTTCTCCACGTCTCGTTTCATCTTTGGCCAATGCAAATGTTCTTGCAATATAGAGTGCGTTTTGGCCACTCCAAAGTGTCCCATTAGTCCTCCACAATGGGCCTCTTTGATAAGCGATTCTCTAATGGATCCTTGAGGGATACAAAGCTTTCCTTCCTTGAAAAGATAGCCATCAACCCTACAAAACTTCTCATATGTTCCTTTTTCACAAGCTTTGTAAATTTCACCAAAATCATAATCAGATTCATAAAGCTCTTTGATTAAGGCAAAACCTACCAATCTAGAATCCAAAAGGTTAAGAAGAGTATACCTTCTTGATAAAGCATCATCAACAACATTTTCCTTACCCTTCTTATATTTGATAACATGTGGGAATGTTTCTAGGAATTCAACCCACTTGGCATGTCTCTTATTAAGCTTGTGTTGTCCCTTCAAATGTTTCAGCACCTCATGATCCGTGTGGATGATAAAATCCTTAGGCCATAGATAGTGTTGCCATGTTTCTAATGCCCTTATGAGAGCATACATCTCCTTGTCATAAGTTGAATAATTTAGAGTTGCTCCACTCAATTTCTCACTGAAATATGCAATAGGACGTCCGTCTTGAGATAATACAGCTCCAACTCCTAAACCTGATGCATCACATTCAATTTCAAAAACTTTATCAAAATCAGGTAAAGATAATAAGGGTGCATTGGTTAAAAGTTGTTTAATCAGACAAAAAGACTTCTCTTGTTGTCTCCCCAAAAGAAGCTAGAGTTCTTTTTGATAACTCCGGTCAAAGGTGTGCGGCTATGGTACTGAAATTGGGAACAAACCGGCGATAGAAACTAGCAAGTCCATGAAAACTCCTCACTTGACTAATGTTAGTGGGTCTCGGCCATTCCTCAATTGCTTTAATCTTTTCTTGATCAACCTCCAAACCTTTTAAACTAACAACAAAACCTAAGAACACAACTTTGTTAGTGCAAAATGTACATTTTTGTAGGTTAGCATACAACTTTTCTTTTCGCAAAACATCCAACACTAACCTTAAATGTTGAGCATGATCATTCAAAGTTTGGCTATACACAAGTATGTCATCAAAATACACCACACAAAACTTACCCAAGAATGGTCGAAGTATATGATTCATTAACCTCATGAATGTACTTGGTGCATTAGTTAAGCCAAATGGCATAACCAACCACTCATACAAACCTTGCTTGGTTTTGAATGATGTCTTCCACTCATCTCCTTCTCGCATTTTTATTTGGTGGTACCCACTCTTAAGATCAATCTTAGAAAAGATGTTAGAACCACTTAATTCATCAAGCATATCATCTAATCTAGGAATAGGATGACGATACTTTACCGTTATCTTGTTCACTGCTCGACAGTCCACACACATACGCCAAGTTCCATCCTTCTTAGGTACAAGTAAAACTGGCATGGCACATGGACTAAGGCTCTCTCTCACATAGCCTTTTTCCATTAACTCGAATACTTGTCTTTGCAACTCCTTAGTTTCTTCCGGATTGCTTCTATATGCTGGTCTATTCCTCGAATTGGTGGAAGCCCATTCAGAATCTCCTCCGGAAACAAATCTTCAAATTCCTGCAATAAAGAGACAATAAAAGATGGCAAACCATGATCAAGATCATTAGTGTTCAAAAGATTTTCTTTGTACATGAGTACAAGTGCCCATTTATGTGAAAGCAAACACTTTTTGATCTCTTTCTCTCTTGCAAAAAGAATGGTTTGTTTTCCCTCATTTTTGTCACTCTCTTTGGATTTAAACTCTTTTTCTTTCTCTTTGGCTGTTTTGAAACTCTCTCTCAAGTGGATTTGGTCTTTATGGACTTGTTTTGGTGAAAGAGGGGCTAAAGTGATCTTTTTGGTTTGATGGGTGAAAGTGTAACGATTGGTATAACCATCATGTATAGCCTTTTTGTCAAATTGCCATGGTCTCCCCAACAAGATATGGCTAGCATGCATTGGTACAACATCACACAACACCTCGTCTTTATATTTTCCAATGGAAAATGGCACAAGAACTTGCTTGGTGACTTTGAGTTCTCCCCCATCATTGAGCCATTGTAGCTTGTAAGGATGAGGATGCTTTGTTGTTGCCAATCTAAGCTTCTCTACCATCAAAGTACTAGCAACATTAGTACAACTTCCTCCATCAATAATGACAAAGCATACCTTTTCATTTACATGGCAGCGAGTATGGAAGATGTTCTCGCGTTGATCTTCCCCTTCTATGGCTTGCACGCTTAGGCTTCTTTTCACAACAAGAACCTCACCATCTACAACATGTTCCATATCTTCTTCTTCTTGGATAGGAACATCATCTTCTTCCTCCTCTTGGTCAGTTTCGATCTCTCCATCTTCTCGAATGAGCATTGTGTTGCGATTTGGACATTGGCTAGCAATGTGACCTCGCCCCAAGCATTTGAAGCATTGCAGATCACGGGATCGAACTGGCATAGCGGTGCTCTTTCCCTTACTAGTTTCGGCAATGAGTTTGGCACTCTTTGTTGGAACGCTTCGTTCATTAGGCGTAAAGGATGCCTTATGTTTGTAGGTATCCTGCCCCCATTTAGAAGAAGAGCCTCCATAGGCACGAGTTGTGCCCTTCCTTTTGAGTTGCCTCTCGACCTTCATGGCCATATGAACCATGTCTTCGATCTCCACATAATGTTGCAACTCAACAGTGGCCGCAATATTAGGATCAAGGCCGGATAGAAATCTGGCCATGGTGGCTTCTCTATTCTCATCAATGTTGGCTTGGATCATGGCTACTTCCATCTCTTTGAAGTAATCCTCAACAGTACGGTTGCCTTGGGTGAGATTTTGAAGCTTGTTGAACAACTTCCTATGATAGTGAGTTGGAACGAACCTCCTACGCATAACGGCCTTCATCTTATTCCATGTAGAAATTGGATGTTCGCCATTGCGTCTCCTGCTAGATGTCAACTGATCCCACCATATTAGTGCATAATCTGTAAATTCAATGGCTGCAAGTTTTACCTTCTTAAGCTTGGAGTAGTTGTGGCACTCAAAGATGTGCTCAACTTTTTTTTCCCCATGCAAGGTAAGCTTCAGGATCCGTTCTTCCTTGGAAAGAAGGAATGGTTATTTTGATGTTGCTAAGATTATCATCAACTCTTGGCCGAGCTCTTTGGTACCTAGGTTCTCGACGCCTCAAAATTTGTTGGGAGGCTCGCTCGTCTATGAGTTCTTCATCCACCTCTCCCTCATACTCTTCCTCGTGATCTGAATTATGCCTTCGTTGAGATCTTTCCTCCAAATGATCTAATCGTTCTTGCATCGGCCCCAACCTTTGTTGCAACAACCTATCCATCTCTCGGATAATATCTTGAAGATTGGAGTTAGTTGCATCTACGTTAACATTATTACTAGCACCAATAGTGTTTCTCACGGAATCTTGAGACATGATGAATTAATTAAACCTCACTAGCACAAATTCTCACCGTTACACTCCAAGGAAAACACTCACACTCGTGTTTCACTCATGATGGCTTTTACCCTTGATGTTCACTCTTGCCTTTTACCGCTCTTGTTCTCCTATCAAAGTCCTTAGAGAACTTACTCAAGGCTTAACAAGTTTGCTTGTGGAAATTGGCTGAAAGAAAGGGTTTAGAAAAAAAGGCTATAGGTAGAAAAGTAGAATGATTAGAAAATAACAAGGCAATAGGAAATAATAATTTGCTGAATTGAGTAATACCAACCACAACCAAACTTCCTTTTTTTTTCTTTTTTTTCTTTTTTTTTCTTTTTTTATGCAAACCGGAAGAGAGAAACACTTAACTTACTGAATCAAAATAGCTCTGATGCCAAATGATACGTATCCGGTTGTGTGATGACCGAATTCGTATGTGATGTTGCCCGATCGTGATTCTAGTATGAAGTTGCAAACTTGAAACTTGAGTGTGGAAGTGATGTATATGGAATGAAGATGGTGAAAGTTGTTGTTTTAATAGGTGCTGGAATGGTTGGTGATTATGGTTTGAAAGATAAATGTAAGGAAAAAATGGATAGAAGTTGATATGGATATATGGAATAGAATCGGTGTTGAACAAGGAAGAACCAACAAGATAGTGAATGTTGACCCAAACCTTACACATTCTTACCCTTTGTGAAATGTTGGAAGAAGGTTGGATTGTGACCCTTTAGCTATAATTGAGCTAATAACCAACAATATAATCAAATGGAAGTGATGGTGGAATGGTGGAACGTGACCCGCTAGCTAGAAAGCTAGGAACCAACGCTATAAATAGAATGGAATAACAAGGGAAAATTTGCCACAAGCCTAGCTTGAAAGCCGATAAAGTTCTTAAAGAACAATGAAGACAACACTCTCATATATTTTCATCAAAAAAAAGGTCCCTTACAAAGGCAAATGAGCATCCTATTTATAGTACATGGCAGCCTAGAATTTGAATGGACAAAACAATGCATTAAGGCTCCAATTTATGACATTCAATGGTTTGTCTTCAATCCTATCAAGTGTGGCTGGCCATTTGTGTATTTTAGAATGAATTTGGACATAATAAAGCTTGAATGAAGACTTATACACGTCCAAGTGATGGATCCTTTGATATTCCACTTGCTTGGCTCTTAAAAGTGCATGTAGATGACTTGGAATGAATCTGCCCATGTTTGCATCTAAGTGTATGTGTCTCTTCCACTTCCTTTCTTTATTTCTCAACTTTATTGGTTGAATAAAAGCATAATAAAGTCTTCTAAATGCTTCATCCCCCATGGAATTCAAAAAGACTCTCTCTTTGAATGGTGATAAAGATGGCATGTCTCCTTGAAGAAGATGAAAAGTCTTCAATTGTTTCCATCTTAATCCCAACCTATAATGACACTAAAAACACATAAAATATTAATCAAAATATGATAAAAATGTTATGCAAACTTAAATAATTAATTGAACAAGTTCAATGAATGAACTAGTTTAATTAATGAACCTACATGCTTAAATGAAACACATACATAAGTGAAGTATTTTCATAAATGAAGTGCTTGCATAAATGCATAAACAAGCATATTTATTCTCACGGAATGAATGAACTATTATGCAACTACTCATGCAAATTCTTATGCAACTACTCATGCAAATTCTTATGCAACTTATTTCAACTTTCCAACAAACTCAAAACGTTGCAAGATCTAATTGTTGCTGTCATTTCTTCATTCATTTTCCAGCATTGGCAAAGCAAACTTTCCACAACATCTTGAATCATTTTAGCTCTTGCACGAGTCATAGGACCTCTAGGAAATTCATTGGAATTCTTGCTGGTTGTGGTCACATCAGTCAAGTTCCACTTCACTTCCTCCCTTCACCATTGTTGTCGTCCTTAGCTGTCATGGCAGCGGCCATGGCAGCATCGTCATTCTTGTCTGCAGTCCAGTGTTCCAGCTCTGCTTCTCCACTGCCCTTCATCTGCTACAGCAGCTACCTGCAAAAGCAACCAATTTCAGTAGAAACTTTGCCTTTTAATATAATTGTGATGTATGAATGAAATCAATCCTAAATGCAATGAATTGTGCTTGAATACAGCAGAAATATGGGTTAAACCAACTAGGAAAGACTGGCCTCTTCACCTAAATGAGGCATTATGGGCCTATAGAACTGCATTTAAAACTCCATTGGGAATGTCACCCTACCGCATCATCTACGGGAAAAACTTCCATCTACTTGTCGAGATAAAACATAAAGCATATTGGGCTATCAAGACAGTTAACATGGACTGGGACAAGGCAGGGCATAAGAGGCTACTGGACTTAAATGAAATTGAAGAAATTCGAGCCATGGCCTACGACAATGCCAAAATCTACAAGAACAAAACAAACCCATGGTTCTATTACAATCAGATTAATCAAGGACGGGCACCAGTTCAAAGTCAATGGACAAAGGCTAAAGCACTATCAGGGGACTGAAGCCCCACAAGTGCAGGAAGTAGTTACTTTAGGAGATTCCCCCTATGGCATCCCTAATTTAACTTAGTTTTTTATTTTATTTATTTTATTTTACGTATTTTTATTGTTTTAGGAAATAAGAATTTAATATTTCGTTTATTTTAGTTTTCAGGTAAATAAAGGAAGCAGAGTAAAGAAAAGGAATGAACTAGCCCACCACACTCAGAAAAGCCCAAGAAGCCCAAAACAACACGAATGTCGTGACAGCCGGTCACCAGCTGCCGCAGTAGACACGAAAAATATAGCCTATCACGAAGTTGTTGCGATAGACACGAAAACATGTAACAGACGGGCAGCAGACACGGAAACGCGTGACAGACGCGTCAAGAAACCGCGTGACAGCTGGACTCCGTTTTCACGCCACCCGTTACAGCTTCAACGGGCAGAACCCCGTTCTACATAAACCTCTACTTCCGTTTCATTTTCACCTCATTTTCATTTTCTCTACCTTGCTTCCAAGTATCTTAGCTTTTCAAATATTTCCTTTATTTTCCACAGATTCCTTACAATGACTAAAAGATCTACCCGACGGAGTGCCGCCTACACATCTGCCGCGACAATTTCTACACCAAGCCACAACAGAATCCCCAGAAGGTTCGCCACAGCAGAGTCCGAGAAGAGGTACTGCGATTCCTTCCAGAAAAGGGAGATGTGGGAGGAACGAGGCTTCATGTTGAGTGCATAAAAGTTCTATATTTTAACCCTCATTTATCCTTATTTTTGCTGCACTCAAGCATGCTTAGTTGCATTTTAGGAAAGATTTCACATAAACATCACAAATGATAAATATTGCACAGATGCTGCCGATTTTGGTTTATTTTTGCAGGTAGCTGTCGTGGCAGCACCCAGGGAAGCAAGGAAGCATAGGTGAGTTGCAGAGATGGAGCTGAAGGACGCAGAAGATTGCCTGTCGTGACCGCTGCCGTGGCAGAGAAGACGACAGTGGAGACATTGAGGTGAAAAACAAAGTGGAGCTCGACAGATAGAGAATTTTAAGTCGGTCTGTCGTGGATCACTCCCGTATTTTTCTAAGCCCTAAAGCAGAAGGAAGGTCGGGTCCAAAGTTCAAGGAAGAAAGTCAAAGCAAGAAAAGAGGACGAATTAAAGACAACTATTCAGAAGATTTAGTCTTTAATAGAATTGTACTTTTATTTAAACTTGTATTCTTGCCATATTAGAAAACTTGGACCCAAGGCCTATATAAAGGCATGTAATTCGACCTAGAGGAGGATATCCTACTCCTAGCCGTTTCCCCCCAAAACCCTTCGTTGTCTCTCTTCTTCACCATGTTTTAAACTTCCCCAAGGGCTAAGGGTTGATCTTGTAAAGTAGTTGTAAGGATTGTTTTGTTCTTAGGATTTTTCTGTTCAAATCAATAAAAACTTCAAGTTTGTTCATTCTGGTTTCAACATCTTGCAAAAGTATCGGGAGAGCATTGTGAGATTATCTATTTACTTAATATCGGGAGAGTTAAGTATACGAAAGGAGTGAGTACAGGTTCTCCAGTTTATGGTTGAACTATCTCGGACCTAGGGATAGGACGCGATTTAGTGGCTAAGAAAGAATTTACAAACATCGGTGTTCATCCTTGATTCACGCCGAGAGGTATCATCCAAGACGTGTTCATCGATAGAACTTGGACCTAGGGATAGGACAAGTCATTCAAGGGATTCTTGCCAAACTTGAAGTATAGAGTTGTTGATCGCTGCCGCGACATCAACCGACCTCTGCCGCGACAGGCACGGCGACAGATGCAATAGAAGGCCTTCTGAACAGTGTAATACCTGCACTACTGAGCAGATCAATACCGGCCTTTTTCTTAATCTGATTTCCTTATCTTTTATTTTAGTTCTTTCTCAAGATTACATCGAACATTTTATTAAACTTATTTTCTTGTGCAACAATCTGAGGATAAAGATATTTCTAGTCCTTGTGGAGACGATATCAGATACTTCGTATCACATTATTACTTACGACGTGTACACATGCACTACATTGCGATAGACTATTTTACACGCAACAAGTTTTTGGCGCTTTTGCCAGGGACTGCAACATACCTTTACCTTTTATTACTGCACCCTTTTATTTTTATTTTTATTTTTATTTCCTTTTGTTTTTAGTTGTTTTTATTTTCTCATTGCTTTTCACAAGGTTCTTCTATTGCTTATGCGCAGATCGAGACGAGGTAAAGAACCGGAGTACGAATTAGATCCAGAAATTGAGCGAACATATCAACTCAGGAACCAAGCCCGACTCTTGGTAGAAAGAAACAACTATCTTGAGGAAAGACTGGAAGCAATGGTGAACGGAAGACAAGACAATGGGGCGGATAATCTCAACAACAATGGCAACCCTCGGGTTGTCATAGATCCTCTAGAAGATGTCCAAGACAATCGGCCGCCGCCTGCTACCCCAGCAGCACGACAGACCTGCCGAGAGTACATGGATAACGACCATGTTGAACTGTAAACTACGCTGCCAGATGTTCAGATGGGTTGAAGCGATCACCACACAGAAAAACGATGCCAAGACTGTTCAGAGATTTCTGCATAAGAACATTTTTTCCAGATTTGGCATCTCTAAGGCGTTCATCAGTGATGAAGGGAGACATTTCGACAATAGGGTAATAGCTGCTGCCTTAAGAAAATATGGCGTTAAGCATCGGATCGCAACAACTTATCACCCTCAGACCAATGGACAGGCCGAAATATCCAACAGAGAGGTAAATAACATTCTTGAGAAGATGATTAAACCAACTCGAAAGGATTGGTCCTTACACCTCAATGATGCACTCTGGGCCTACACAACATCATTTAAGATTCCATTTTGAATGTCACCCTACCGGCTGATATATGGAAAAACATACCATCTACCTGTTGAGATAGAGTACAGAGCATACTGGGCCATCAAAGCAATGAACATGGACTTGGAAAAGGCAGGACAAAAAATGCTACTTGACTTGAATGAGATTGAAGAAATTCGAGCAATGGCCTATGACAACGCAATGATTTACAAGGACAAGACAAAGAAGTGGCATGACAAGAAGCTGCTGCCACGACAGTTCTGCCCTGGGCAACTTGTGTTGTTATTCAACTCTAGGTTGAAACTCTTCCCAGGGAAGCTGAAATATAGATGGTCCAGCCCATTTCAAGTTGTGCAAGTTTTTCCTCATGGTGCAATCACGATCAAATCCCTAAAGGACGGACACCAATTTAAAGTCAACGGACAGAGACTAAAGCATTATCAGGGGACTGAAGCCTCAAGAATGCAGGAAGTGGTTAAATTAGGAGATGCCCCTCAAGAAAATATGACTTAACTAAAAATTAAAAAAAAATGTTTGGCTTAATTTAGTGAACCTTTCCTTACCTAACATTCATTCCCTATCGCGAGCAACACCTTGTTGGACATTTCTGGATTTATTCGGAACCTTGCTATGGTTCTCGTGTAGTGTGTGCATGTTTTGTGAACAATTATATGCCTAGACTCTTTTAATTTACTAGAATAGCTAAGCCACTCACTTGAATTTTTATGCCAACTTTCATTTTCTTGGAGGCAATTCTTAGGCTCCTTTAGTTTTTCTTAGACTCAGTTTTCTTTTCTTATTTTAAGTTTGACTAGAGCCTGTTTTTGCGCACCTCTAGCTAACTTCCTAGAGCCGGTTTTGGGCACCTCTAGGTGTATTGAGTCTAAATTTTCTTATCTTCTTTTCCTAGAGCCAGTGTTAGGCACCTCTAGGGGCAACTCAAGTGTTTAAGCTTTTCCTATTCTAGTTTACTAGTAGAAGTCTAGACAGCATAAGAGTCACAAAGGTGTTTAAGGATCAGAACTATAGTAAGGCTCTAAACTTTTCCTAAAAATATCCTAAAGGCATTGCCACGACAGAGTTTTTCGCGGCAGGTAAGTTCAGTTCAAAGACTTAAGCCAAATGAATTTTTGTTTTTTTGTTTGTTTTTTTTTTGACAAAAATAAGCTAAATAATAACTAACACTTAGACATAATTTTTAAATACCAAAGACACTTCATTACTAGAGGGATGCCACCCCCAAACTCGAGGGTTGCATTGCCCTCAATGCATGATGACAGGGATGAAAAAGAAATAAAAAACAAAGTAATTCACAATATAAATAAAACAACAAGACAAAAAATAAGGTAGAAACTTAATTTGAGGAGCTGTCGTCGCTGATGCTGCTGCTAATTTGTAGTTGCCGGCGGGCAGTGGCCTTCATTGTGGGTGCCGGCAGAGTGCTAGGGGAGGCAGAGGCAGTCTTCTTTTTAGCTTCCCTTGGCGGCTGGATACGAGTGGGTGAGATCTGGGTTAGCTTTTCCAGCACTTGTACTCATCTTCTGAGCTGCTGCTACTATTGCTGCTGGCAGACTTGCCCTGGCCGGATGGTCCTTCACCAGCTTGGTTGGGCTTCTACCTTTTCATAGGAGTGAACTCCTTGGAAAGGTTTCTAGCAACAGAGGGCTCCCCGTCAGAGTCCTGCCAGACGGAGGATGATGAGAACCCTTTGAAGTAGTCGTCGTCGAGTTCTAGCAGCGGCTCTTTTCTTTTCTCGCCTCTGGTAGTGGCAATGGCAGTATGGCTGCCGGCTTCAGCTGTCGCGGCCGAAGTTGGAGTAGATGCAGCACATGGGGTTTTTGGTGTGGCAGCAGGAGTAGGAGTAGGTGTAGGTGTAGGGGCAGCAAAGTATTGCTCTGGGAAGGCAAGGAATTGTACATTTGCAAAATTTAAATTATGATGAATAAAATGTACCGTGGCTACTGTGAAGTACCTTACGAAACTCATCAGACCAAGCTTCCTTTCCTCCATCTTTTTCAGTGTGGCCAAAATCTGAGTGGAGGCATCTGCTGTTGCTGCTCTGCTGCAGCAGGTTCAGGCTGATTGGGGCATGTCGGCTCCTCTGTTGTGGCAGACGGGTTGAAGTAGGAGAGCGGTGTTGTTGCTTTCAGCTCCATAAGGCTGAAGATGTTACGCTTTGTCCATCCCTTCCCTCGGACTTTGAAGTCTTCGGTGATTTCTAGGATGTTGTGGCCTCGGCAAATTTCGGTGATGAGGTACGGGAAGACAAGAGGACTTGACGGTCAAATAGCACATTCCAAAATCCCCTCCCTTACATACCGGTAGACATTTATGGGTCTTTCATTAAGGATTGAATGGACAAGTGCTAACTTGGGTCGGTCGACTGTGCTGTTATGGGAGGAAGGCATGATTCTCTTCTTTACGAAATAGTTCCATAATTTCGCCTCGGGAGTGAGTTGAGTTCTTTTTACCATCCACCGATGCTTTGGGTCGGTGTTCCACTATGTCCCCTCCTCCGTTACTTCTACCATCACAGCATCATAGTCTGTCAGTGACAGACTCTCGATGAACCTTCTGTGGGTGTCTTCCCTTCTACTGACATGGAGGCCGTAAAGAGTGTTGATGTAGGAATGCTCAAAAGTAAGTTCTTTACCTCGTACCATCACGGTCGTGGTATCCTTGCTTTCGACGGCAGCATAAAATTCCCGGACTATCGTGACATTCATCTCTTCTGGCTGGGCAGCAAACAGCTGCCACTTCAGGGTATGGATCTTCTTTGAAATAAAGGGTTCAAGCCCTAGGTCTCCCGTGGGCTCGTTGTAGAGAAAACCCATTTCTCCCCGCATCTCCCTCTTCTGGAAGGAGCGATAATATCTGCCGGCAGAGTCGGTGGAGGCAAATTAGTTTGTGATGGCACTGTGGCTGGGTGTGCTCACTGTTGCGGCAGAGCTGGAGGCAGCACTTCTGCGCGTTTGTCTGCTAGTCATAGTTGCAAGGCTGTGGAGGATAAAAAGAAATTTGAGATCTAGAGAGAGAGCAAGTTGAGAGAGTAAAAGTGAGGTGAAAAATGAATAGTGAATGGGGTTTATGTAGATGAATGGTTTTCTGCCCGTTGGAGTTGTAACGGCATGCACGAATAACGGGGCCATCTATTACGCGGTTTCTAACGCGTCTGTCACGCGTTTCCGTGTCTACTCCGTGTCTGTTACGCATTTGCGTGTCTGCCGCGACAGCGTGGTGACAGGTTGTATTTTCCGCGTCTGTCGCGACAACTGATGACAAGTTGTGACGACAGATTCCTCCTTTGGGCTTTTTGGGCTGCTGTTGATATTGCGGGCTGGTTCACTTCTTCTCCTCTCCTTGTTTCCCTTATTTCCTAAAAATAATTAAAATAAAACTTTAGTTCCTAAAAATAAAATAAAATAATTCTAAATTCCTAATAAACAAATAAAATAAAATTAAGTTAAATTAGGGATGCCTTGAGGGGCATCTCCCAAAGTAACTACTTCTTGCATCCTTGGGGCTTCAGTCCCCTGATAATGCTTTAGTCTATGTCCGTTGACTTTGAATTGGTGCCCGTCTTTTAAAGATTTGATCGTGATGTCACCATGGGGAAAAACCTGCACAACTTGGAAGGGGCCGGACCACCTAGATTTAAGCTTTCCTGGGAAAAGTTTCAACCTAGAGTTAAACAACAACACAAGCTGCCTTGGGCAGAACTGTCGTGGCAGCAACTTCTTGTCGTGCCACCTCTTGGTTTTGTTTTTGTAAATCTTTGCGTTGTCGTATGCCATTGCTCGAATTTCTTCAATTTCGTTCAAGTCAAGTAGCCTCTTCTGTCCTGCCTTATCTAAGTCCATGTTCACTTCCTTGATAGCCCAGTAAGCTTTGTGTTCTATCTCGACATGTAAGTGGCATGTTTTCCCATATATAAGCCTGTAGGGTGACATTCACAATGGTGTCTTGAATGATGTTCTATAGGCCCATAGTGCATCATTGAGGTGTAAAGACCAATCTTTTCGAGTAGGTTTAACCATCTTCTCAAGAATGTTCTTTACTTCCCGGTTAGATATTTCGGCCTGTCCATTGGTTTGAGGGTGATATGTTGTTGCAATCTTGTGCTTTACGACGTAATTTCTAAAGCCAGCAACAATTACCCTATTGTCGAAATGTCTCCCTTCATCACTAATGATCGCCTTAGGTATGCCAAACCTAGAGAAAATGTTTTTGTGCAGAAATCTCTGAACAGTCTTGGCATCATTTTTCTTTGTGGCGATCGCTTCAATCCATTTGGATACATAATCCACTGCCAGTAGGATGTATAGATTCCCATATGATGCTAGGAATGGTCCCATGAAATCAATCCCCCATACATCGAAGATTTCGACTTCTAAGATGTTTTGCAGTGGCATCTCATGTCTTCTTGAGATGTTCCCAGTCCGTTGGCACTTGTCACAGCTTTTGTAGAATGCTTGGGCATCCTTGAACAGTGAGGGCCAATAAAAACCAGATTGCAAAACCTTGGCAGCGGTTTTGTTTCCACCTAAGTGTCCTCCATATGGGGAAGCATGGCAATGGTGAAGCAGAGCTTCCTGCTCATCCTGTGGTACACATCTCCTGATAACTTGATCTGCACAATGTTTGAAAAGAAGAGGTTCGTCCCAATAATAATGTTTTATATCATTTTGGAACCTCTTCCTTGCTTAGTAATTAAGTTCAGGAGGTACTACTCAGCTAACTATGTAATTAACAAAATCAGCGTACCAAGGAAGTTTAGAAAACTTACATGTCGCCATGGCTATCGCGGAAGTGCTTATGGCAGCAAACAACTGCTCTTCAGGGAAAGTCTCTAGTATGTTGGTCTTGTCTGTCGGTAAATTTTTCCCATCTCTAAACTTGACAAGTGGTCTGCAACTTGGTTCTCTGTCCCCTTTTTATCCTTAATTTCAATGTCGAACTCTTGCAGCAACAGAATCCAACGTATCAGTCTAAGTTTTGCATCTTTTTTAGCGAACAAATACTTCAGTGGTGAATGGTCTGTATGGACCACCACCTTTGTTCCAAGTATGTATGAACGAAACTTGTCAATTGAGAACACCACTGCTAACAGTTCCTTTTCTGTTGTGGTGTAATTCACTTGGGCATCGTTTAGTGTTTTGTTGGCATAATAAATTACGTGGAAAAGCTTGTCCTTCCTCTGCCCAAGTGTTGCCCCTACAGCGTAGTCACTGGCATCACACATAATTTCAAATGACAAACTCCAGTCTGGTGGCTGTACAATTGAGGTTGTTACCAGCTTTTCTTTTAGGATTCTGAATGCCTCAGTACATTCAGTATTGAAGTCAAAAGGACGATTATGTTCCAGTAGGTGGCATAAAGGCTTGATAATCTTCGAAAAATTTGCAATAAACCTTCGATAAAACCCAGCATGCCTTAAAAAACTCCGAATTCCCTTGACTTTGGTGGGTGGCGGCAGCTTTTCAATCACTTCAATCTTTGCCCTGTCTACCTCTATGTCACGGCAGCTTACCTTGTGGCCTAGGACTATCCCTTCATCCACCATGAAGTGGCACTTTTCCCAGTTCAAGACCAAGTTCGCTTTCGAGCACCTTCTGTAGGTTGCCTAGACAGCCTTCAAAACTGTCTCCAAAGACGGAAAAGTCGTCCATGAAAATTTCCAAGAAGTCCTCCACCATGTCAGAAAATATCGCCATCATGCACCTTTAGAAGGTTGTTGGTGCATTGCAGAGTCCAAATGGCATTCTCCGAAAATCATAAGTGTCGTATGGGCAAGTGAAGGTCGTTTTCTCTTGATCCTCCGGTGCAATAGCTATCTGGTTGTAACCTGCGTAACCATCAAGAAAACAATTATAAGGTTTTCGCGCTAATCTATCAAGCATTTGATCAATAAAAGGTAGGGAAAATGGTCTTTCCGGGTAGCTTTGTTAAGCTTACGGTAATCCATACAAACCCTCCAACCGGTCACAGTCCTGGTTGGGATTAGTTCGTTCTCTTTGTTGGTCACCACGGTTATTCCTCCCTTTTTAGGAACACACTGCACCAGGCTCACCCACTAACTATCCGAGATGGCGTAAATTATCCCAGCGTCAAGCCATTTGATAATTTCTTTTCTCACCACTTCTCGCATAGCATCATTTAAGCGTCTCTAGGAATCAATGGTCGGCTTATGATCATCCTCTAGGAGAATTTTGTGCATACATAGTGCGAGACTGATGCCTTGGATGTCAGCTATCGTCCATCCAATAGCCTTTTTATGTTGCTGCAGCATCCCAATTAACTGATGTTCCTGTTTCTACATTAACTTGGAAGAGATGATTACGGGCAACGTATCATTTAAACCAAGAAAAACATATTTAAGTTGCCCTAGCAGGGGCTTAAGGTCTAAAATAGGTGGTTCTACAATTGAAGGCTTTTGGATTATGTGTTCATTCGAGGTATAGTTTAGGGGCTCAAATAACTTACATGGACGATTGCCTATCCAATTTACCTCCTCATGACCTTCAGTGTCTGATATGTCTGAATCGGAGGAGTCACTATCGTCATTGCTGACGTGACAGTCTTCCAGATGACTGCCGTGGCAGTGACCAAATTTTATATCATGGCAGCTCGACCTGATGCAGGGTTGGTCAAGGTTTACTTCAGTGATGGCCTTGAATTCTTCTTCTGCATCATCATGTTTAATTGCCTGAAGAACATTGAGCTTGATCTCTTGATCATTTACTCTCATTGTAAGTTCTCCCTTCTCTACATCAATCAGTGATCTGTCTGTGGCTAGGAAGGGTGGCCCCAGGATGATTGGTGTGTACTCATCTGCTTCACAATCTAAAACAAGAAAGTCAGCAAGAAAAATAAACTTATCCACTCTTACCAGAATATCTTTGATCTTCCCTTCTGGATGTACGTAAGAGTGGTCTGCCAACTGCAGCATGACTGTCGTGGGCCATGCTCGTCCAATACCTAATTTCTGAAACACAGATTTTGGCATTAAATTTATACTAGCACCTAGATCACAAAGTGCCTTACCCATGAATTTGTCACCAATTATGCACGGTATGATGAAGCTCTCATGATTCTTCTTTTTCTAGGGTGGATGCCTGTGCAGAATAGTCATGCATCCCTCTGTCATCTTAACCGTTTCAAATTCCCCAAGTCTGGATCTTTTCAACATGATATCTTTGAGAAATTTTGCATAACCGAGCATCTGCTTGATAGCCTCTAACAACGGTATATTAATGTGAACCTGCTTAAAAATATCATACATCTTTTTGAGCTGGTACTCATGTTTCTGCTTTTGTAACCGCTGTGGAAAAGGAGGTGGAGGACGGTAATCTGCCAGTCGTCTTTCACATGGTATTCAGATCTGAGGAGACTTAGGTTCTTCATCATTCTTGTCTTTCTCTTCTGTCCCTTCTGCTACCGTGACAGGTATGGTGGCAGCAGGTTTCTCCTCTTCTGTCGGGGCAGTGTTCGCGGCAAGTGTTTCTAGGGCTGGTTCCTCGATTGGTATGGTTTTCATCTCCGACCCTTGCAGTTGTTTCCCACTCCTAGTTGTAATAGCTTTGCACTGCTCATGTGTGGGTTGTCTAGCGACTTCAGTATCACTAAGGAATCCTCCGTTTTGCCTTGGCTTAATATGCTGGGAAACCTGGCCCATCTGTGTCTCCAGCGATTTCAGTGTAGCTTCATGGTTAGTCATTCTCATCTCTGTTTTATACATGAACGACTCAGTCTTCTTGACGAAGTGATCCATGTTTGCCATGTAAGCTCCTGTCTGTGACATAAATGTGGCCAAAGTCTGCTCTAGCATACTAGGTGCGACTGATGGCTACTGTTGCGGTTGCTGCCGTGTCAAGATTCTGGGTGCCCCCTGGTTTTGGTTGTTCTGCATCTGAGGATTTAGTGCGTTGTTTAGGTTGCTCCAGGAGAACTTGGGATCTTTCCTCCAGTTGGGATTGTAATTGTTGGAATCGTAATTTCTCGACTTGTTATAGTTTCCAACATACATCCCTTCCTCTAGCTGTAACGGGCAGTCTTCCGAACTATGATTCCCACTGCAAGTTTCACATACCTCTTTTGCAGAGTAGACAGGTTTTGAATCTTTCTTTAGCAAATTTTCTACTACCTTTGTGAGGTACGCAACATGTGTCTTTAGGGAATTGTCGGCTTCATAGTCTTTCACAGCTAGCACTCGTTTACATCTCCTCACTGTGGGAAATTACTCTTCATTCTTTGCTAGATTTTTCAATCTACCATGGCTTCGTCTGGATCTTTGTCCAACAACAGTCCATTTGCTGTTGAATCTATTCTCATCCAGGTGTGTGTGTTGGCATCATTGTAGAATTTGATGACTTGATTCCATACGGGGAATCCGTGCATCGGGCAATTCCTTAGAAGAGTGGTAAACCTGTCCCATGCCTCGTGCATTGGCTCGTCATCTTCCTGTTGAAAAGTAGCAATTTCATTACGTAATCGCTCAGATAAATGGGAGGGATTAAAACGAGATAAAAATTCACGAGTGAGATCCGCCCAAGTTCGTATTGAACCCGGCGTTATTTTATTCCACCAAGATTTCGCTTTGTCCCTCAGTGAATGAGGAAATAACCGAAGCCTCAGTATCTCCGGATTTACTCCTAGTAATCTAAACGATCCACAGATTTCTTGGAACATTTTCAGATGTTCTCTGGCATCCTCTGTAGCAGCACCACTAAATTAGCAAGCGGAATTGATCATGCTGAACATCACAAGTTTCAGCTCGAAATTTTCAGCTTCCACGTCTGGCAGGGTGGTCTCCGGTTCCATGTGATCATTGATCATGTAATCACGGCAAGACCGACGTGCGGCCTCGGCAGCAGGCCTTACGTTTCTGGCATCCTAGGGATGATCTCCAAAAACCCCCTAGTTATCATCTACCCCGTTGTTCTGTCTTCCGTTCACCATTGTCTCTAGTTTTTCCTCGAGGTAGTCATTTCTTGATACCAAAAGGTGGACTCGGTTCCTGAGATTGCACGAACGTTCGATTTCAGGGTCTAATTTATACTCAGGTTCTTTGCCTCGTCTAGATCAGTGCATAAGCAAACAGGAAACCTTGTGAAAAGCACAGGGTAAATGATACCAATAAAAACAGAAAAATTAAAAAGAAGAAGTGCAGTAAAAGTAAGGGCAAAGATATGTTGCCAGTCCCCGGCAACGGCGCCAAAATCTTGTTGCGTGTTAAAAGTCCTATCGCAATGTAGTGCAAGTGTACACGACGCAAGTAGTAAAGTGATACACGAAGTATCGAATGTCGAATCCACGGGGACTGGGAATAGCTTTATCCTTGGGTTGCTGCACAAGAGAGAAATAAAAGATTTAATTTATTGAGGAATAATATTGAAGAATACTGAATATAAAATAACGGAGTTTTCAGGGTTAAGAAATAGGTCGGTATTGATATGCTTGGTAGTGCAAGTGTTGCACTGTATAAGAATTCTTGTTCTGTCGTTGTCCTTGTCGTGGCAGCACCTGTCGCGGTAGCAGTCTGTTGTTGTCGCGGTAGCGATCACACAACTATGTACTTCAAGCTTGGCAAGAATCCTTGTTGTGACTTATCTTATCCCTAGGTCCAAGTACTGTTGATGACACTTCTCGGATGATACCTCCCGGCGTGAATCAAAGGGTAAACATCAATGTTGTTGAATTCTTCCTTAGCCACTTAACCTCGTCCTATCCCTAGTCCGAGATAGTTCAACCATAAACTGGAGAACCCGCACTTATTCCTTCCGTATACTTAACTCTCCCGATATTAAGTAAATAGATAATCTCACAACGCTCTCCCGATACTCTTGCAAGATGTTGGAAACCAGAATAAGCAAACTTGAAGTTTTATTTCAATGAACAGAAAATTCCTAAAAACAATACAATCCTTGCAACTACTTTATAGAATCAACCCTTAGCCTTAGGGGAAGTTTAGAACATGATGAGAAGGGGGAAACGACAAGGGTTTTGGGGAAGACGGCTAGAGAATGAGATCTCATTCCCTAGGTCGAATTACATGCCTTTATATAGGCCTTGGGTTCAAGTTTTCTAATAAAGTAAGAATACAAGTTCAAACTAAAGTACAACTCTAATTAAGATTAAATCTCCAGAGTATATGTCTTTAATTCGTCCTCTTTTCTTGCTTTGGGTTTCTTCCTTGAACTTTGGGCTTGGCCTTCATTCTAATCTAGGGCTCAGAAAAATATAGAAGTGGTGCATGACAAATCGACTTGAATTCCTATATCTTTCAAGATTGTTGCGTGTAAAAGAGTGTATCGCAATAGAGTGCAACTGTACACGACGCAAGTAGTAAAGTGATACACGAAGTATCGGATGTCGAATCCACAAGGATTGGAAATAGCCTTAACCTTGAATTGCTGCACAAGAAAGAAGATAATTTTAATTGTTTGTAAGGGAATAATAAAGAACACTGAAAATAAAGGATTAAATAAATCAGGATGGAGAGAATAGGCAGGTATTGATTTCCTCAGTAGTGTAGGTGCTCTGTCGTTGCTCCTGCAGCGGCAGCACCTGCGGCGGCAGCGGTCTGTTGTTGTCGTGGCAGCGATCACTCAACTCTGTACTTCAAGCTTGGCAAGAATCCTTGTTGTGCCTTGTCCTATCTCTAGGTCCAAGTCTGTCGATGAACACGTCTTTGATGATACCTCCCGGCGTGAATCGAAGGATGATCATCGATGTTGTTGAATTCTTCCTTAGCCACTTAACCTCGTCCTATCCCTAGGTCCGAGATAGTTCAACCATACACTGGAGAACCCGTACTTATTCCTTTCGTATACTTAACTCTCCCGATATTAAGTAAATGTATAATCTCACAATGCTCTCCCGATACTCTTGCAAGATGTTGAAAACCAGAATAAGCAAACTTGAAGTGTATTTTATTGAACAGAAAAAAATCCTAAAACAATGCAATCCTTGCAACTACTTTACAGAATCAACCCTTAGCCCTAGGGGAAGTTTAGAACATGATGAGAATGGGGAAAACGACTAGGGTTTAGGGGAAGATGGCTAGAGAATAAGATATCCTTCCCTAGGTCGAATTACATGTCTTTATATAGGCCTTGCGTTCAAGTTTTCTAATATGGCAAGAATACAAGTTTAAATTAAAGTATAACTCTATTAAATACTAAATCTTCAGAATAGATGTCTTTAATTCGTCCTCTTTTCTTGCTTGGAGTTTCTTCCTTGAACTTTGGGCTTGGCCTTCATTCTGATCTAGGGCTCGGAAAAATATATGAGTGTTCCACGACAGACCGGCTTAATTTCCTCTTTCTGTCGAACTCCATTTCACTTTTTTCCTTCACCATTGCTGTCGTCCTTAGCTGCAACGGCCTCTGTAACATCGTCCTTCTCGACTTCAGTCCTGTGTTTCAGCTCTGCTTCTCCACTGCCCTGAGTCTGCTACAACAGTTACCTGCAAAAGTAACCAAAATCAGTAGCAACTGTGTCATTTAATATAATTGTGATGTATAACTGAAATCTATCCTAAATGCAATGAATTACGCTTGAATGCAACATAAATATGGGTTAAATAGAGGGTAAAATATAGAACTTTTACACACTCAACACACCCCCAAACTCAAGTTTTTGCTTGCCCTCAAGCAATTTAGACCTATTTTTTTTTGTTTGGCATAAAACAGTGAACTTTTCATTACCTACCATTCATTCCCTATTGTGAGCAACACCCTGTTGGATAATTCAGGATTTTTTCGGAACCTTCCTATAATTCTCGTGTAGTGTGTCCATGTTTTGTGAACAACTATATGCCTAGACTCCCTTAGTTTACTAGAATAGCTAAGCTTCTAACTTGAATTTTATGCCAACTTTCATTTAAGTTTTTATTTAGACTCGATTCTCTTTTCTTAATTTAAGTTTGACTAGAGCCGGTTTCGGGCACCTCTAGCTAACTTCTCAGAGCCGGCTTTGGGCACCTCTAGGTGTATTGAGTCTACTTTTTCTTAACTTCTTTTCCTAGAGCCAGTGTTAGGCACCTCTAGGGGTAACTCAAGTGTTAAGCTTTTCCCTATTCTAGTTTACCAGTAGTGTTTCTAGACAGTATAAAAGTCACAAAGGGTGTTTAAGAATCAGAACTATAGTAAACTCTAAACTGCTCCTAAAACTATCCTAAAGGCACTTCCACGACAGAGGCTGTCACGGCAGGTAAGTTCAGTTCAAAGATTTAAGCCAAAAAAAATTTTAAGCAAAAATAAACTAACACTTAGGCACAAGTCTTAAACAAAATAGACACTTCATTAATGGAGGGATGCCACCCCCAAACTCAATGGTTGCATTGCCCTCAATGCATGATGACAGAATGAAGAAAATAAAAACATCACAATTTTAACAAAATAGCAGACATCAAAGATAAGATAAAAACTTAAATTTTAAGTGTTGTCGTCGCTGCTGTTGATCTGTATCTGCCGGCGGGCAGTGACCTTCATCGTTGGTGCCGGCAGATGGCTTGGAGAGGCAGAGGCAGTCTTTTTCTTGGCTTCCCTAGGGGGCTGGATGTGAGTAGGGGAGATCTGGGGTAGTTTCTCCAGCACTTGAACCTCCTTGGAAGAGCTGCTGCTGCTACTACCACTGCTGCTGTCAGACTTCCCTTGGTCGGATGGTCCTTCTCCGGTGTTGGGTTTCTGCCGCTTCATCTGAGTGAATTCTTTGGAAAGGTTCCTCTTGACAGAGGGCTCACCATCGAATTCCTCCCAAATTGATGAAGAGGAGAGACCACCAATAAATTCATCGAGGTCGGACGATGGCTCCTTTCACTTTTCTCCCCTGGCAGAGGTAGTGGCGGTGTGGCTGCCACCTAGAGCTGTCGCAGCCGGGGTGGGAGTGGACGCAGCAGAAGGTGTTCTCGGTGTGGCAGCAGGGGTAGGGGTGTGGGCAGGTGTGGGGGCAGCAAAATAATGATCGGGGAAAACAGGGAACTGTACATTTGGAAAATTTAAAGTGCTTTTAATGAAATGTACTGTTGCTTTTGTGAAGTCGTAGATAAAGCTCATCTGTCCCAGCTGCCGTTCCTCCTTTTTCTGCAGGGCAGCAAGGATTTGGGTGGAGGAGTCTGCTGTGGGAACTGCTGCTGTGGGCTACCTCTGTTCTGTGGCGGCAGGCTCTGTCTGGGTAGGCTCTGCTGGCTCACCTGCCGCATCAAACGGGTTGAAATAGGAGATTGGTGTTGCAGCTTTCAGCTCCATCAAACTGAAGATATTTTTCTTCGTCCATCCTTTTCCTCTAACCATTAGATCTTCAGAAATTTTAGGGACATTGTGGCCACGAAAAATTTCTATGATGAGGTAGGGGAAGACAAGGGGTCCCGATGGCCGTAGTGTACAGTCCAAAATCCCTTCCCGAATATAGCGACCAACATTAATGGGTCTCTCGTTTAAAATGGAATGAACGAGAGCTAACCTTGGTTGATCCACTGTGCTGTTGTGTGAGGAAGGCATAATCCTCTTTTTCACGAAGGTGTTCCACAATTTTTCTTCGGGGGTGAGTTGGGCTCGTTTCACCGTCCGTGGGTGTTTTGGGTCTGTATTCCACTGGGTCCCTTCCTCGGTCAGCTCTACCATGACAGTATCATAATCTGCTGCCTCCAGGCTCTCCACGAACCTCTTATTCCCATCTTCCTTTCTACCGACGTAGAGTCCGTAGAGGGTGTTAATGTACTCCAGCTCAAGAGGGACTTCCTTACCACGAACTGTCACTGCTGTCGTGTCTTTTCTGTCGACGACAGCGTAGAATTCTTTGACCAGAGTGACGTTCATCTCCTCAGGTTGCTCAGCAAACATCTGCCAATGAAGTGCTCTGATCTTGCAGGCGATGAATGGTTCGAGCCCGAGATTCTCTGTTCGTTTGCTGTAGATGAACCCTTTCTCTTCCCACATCTCCCTTTTCTGGAAGGAGGTGTAGTATTGGTCATTGGACTATGCGGTGGCAAAACGGTTTGGGATTGTGTCATGGCTGAGAGTGGCTGCTGCTGCGGTAGAGCTTGAGGCAGCACTTCTTCTAGTGTTTCTGGTACTCATAGTTGCAAGAGACTGTAGAAAAATGAAAGGAAATGAAAATCTAGAGGGAAAACAAGTAGAGAGAGTAAAAATGAAGTGAAAATGAATAGTAAAACGGGGTTTATATAGATGAAGAGTTTGCTACCCGTTGGAGCTGTAACGGCAGGCGCGAATAACGTGGCCAGCTGTTACGCGGTTTCTGATGCGTCTGTCACGCGTTTCTGTGTCTGATGCGCGTTTATTAAGCGTTTGCATGTATGCCGTGACAGCGTGTTAACAGCCTGTATTTCCCGTGTCTGTCGCGACAACTGTGACGACAGGCTCCTCTTTTGGTCTTTTTGGGCTGCTGGTGAGATGGTGGGCTTAGTTCACTTCTTCTCCTCTCTTTGTTTTCCTTTATTTCCTAAAAATAATTAAAATAAAAACTTAGTTCTTAAAAATAAACTAATTCTAATTTCCTAATAAATAAATATATATATATAAATAATAATAGTAAAAATAAAATTAAGTTAAATTAAGGATTCCATGAGGGGCATCTCCTAAAGTAATCACTTCTTGCATTTGTGGGGCTTCAGTCTCTGTCCGTTGACTTTAAATTGGTGCCCATCTTTTAAGGATTTGATTGTGATGGCACCATGAGGAAAAACTTGCACAACTTGAAATGGGCCGGACCATCTAGATTTTAGCTTCCCTGTGAAGAGTTTCAACCTAGAGTTGAATAACAACACAAGCTGCCCTGGGCAGAACCGTCATGGCAGCAGCTTCTTGTCATGCCACTTCTTTGTCTTGTCCTTGTAAATCCTTGCGTTGTCATAGGCCATTGCTCGAATTTCTTCAATCTCATTCAAGTTAAGTAACCTCTTTTGTCCTGCCTTTTCCAAGTCCATGTTCACTGCTTTGATGGCCTAGTATGCTCTGTGCTCTATCTCAATAGGTAAATGGCATGTTTTTCCATAGATCAGCCGATAGGGTGACATTCTCAATGGAGTTTTAAATGATGTTCTGTAGGCCCATAGTGCATCATTGAGGTGTAAGGACCAGTCCTTCCGAGTTGGTTTAACCATCTTCTCGAGAATGTTCTTTACCTCCTTGTTTGATATTTCGGCATGTCCATTGGTCTGAGGGTGATAAGTTGTTGTGATCCGATGCTTAACGCCATATTTCCTTAAGGCATCAACTATTACCCTATTGTCAAAATGCCTCCCTTCATCACTGATGATCGCCTTAGGGATGCCAAATCTGGAAAAAATGTTCTTATGTAGAGATCTCTGAACAGTCTTGGCATCATTCTTCTGTGTGGCGATCGCTTCAACCTATTTGGACACGTAGTCCCCTGCCAGGAGGATATAAAGATTTCCACATGATGTTGGGGATGGTCCCATGAAATCAATCCCCCAAACGTCGAAGATTTCAACTTCAATGATGTTTTGCAGCGGCATCTCATGTCTCCTTGAGATGTTTCCAGTTCGTTGACATTTGCCACAACTTTTGTAGAATGCTTGGGCATCCTTGAACAGTGAAGGCCAATAAAAACCAGACTGCAAAACCTTGGCAGCAGTTTTGTTACCACCTAAGTGTCCTCCATATTGTGAAGCATGGTAGTGATGAAGCACCGCTTCCTGCTCATCCTGTGGTACACACCTCCTGATAATCTGATCTACACAATTTTTGAAAAGAAGAGGTTCGTCCCAATAATAATGCTTAACATCATTTTGGAACCTCTTCCTAGCTTGATAATTAAGTTCAGGAGGAAATATTCTGCTAACTAAATAATTAACGAAATTAGCATACCAGGGGAGTTCAAAAAACTTACCTGCCGCCATGGCTGTCGCGGCAGTGCTCGTGGCAGCGAACCGCTGCTCATCAGGGAAGGTCTCCAGTATGTGTGTCTTGTCTATTGGGAGACTCTTTCCCCTCTCTAATCTTGACAAGTGATCTGCAACTTGGTTCTCTATTCCCTTTTTATCCTTGATTTCTATGTCGAACTCTTGAAGCAACAGAATCCAACGAATCAGTCTGGGCTTTGCGTCTTTTTTAGCAAACAGATAATTCAGTGCAGAGTGGTCTGTGTGGACCACCACTTTCGTTCCAAGTATATAGGATCGGAACTTGTCAATTGAAAACACCACTGCTAACAGTTCCTTCTCTGTTGTGATGTAATTCACTTGGGCATCGTTGAGTGTTTTGCTAGCGTAGTAAATTATATGGAATAGCTTGTCCTTCCTCTGCCCAAGTGCTGCCCCTACAGCGTAATCACTGGCATCACACATAATTTCGAATGGCAACTTCCAGTCCGGTGGCTGTACAATTGGGGTTGTTACTAGCTTCTCTTTCAGAATTTTAAATGCCTCAGAACATTCAGTATTGAAGTAGAAGGGACGATTCTGCTCTAATAGATGGCATAGTGGCTTGGTGATCTTCGAAAAATTTGCTATAAACCTTCGATAGAACCCAACATGCCCCAAAAAACTCCGAATTCCCTTGACTGTGGTGGGTGGCGGCAGCTTTTCTATTACCTCAATCTTGGCTCCGTCAACTTCTATGCCGTGGCAGCTTACTTTATGGCCTAGGACTATCCCTTCATCCACCATGAAGTGACATTTCTCCCAGTTTAATACCAAGTTCACTTTCTCGCATCTTTCGAGCACTTTCTGTAGGTTGCCTAAGCAGCTTTCAAAATTATCTCCAAAGACAGAGAAATCGTCCATAAATATCTCTAGGAAATCCTCCACCATGTCGGATAATATCGCCATCATACACCTCTGGAAGGTTGCTGGTGCGTTGCAAAGTCCAAATGGCATTCTCCGAAAGCATAAGTACCGTATGGGCAAGTAAAATTCGTTTTCTCTTGATCCTCCGGTGCGATGGCTATTTGGTTATAACCTGAGTAACCATCAAGAAAACAGTAATAAGGCTTTCCCGCTAATCTATCAAGCATTTGATCAATAAAAGGCAGGGGAAAGTGGTCCTTCTGGGTAGCTTTGTTAAGCTTCTGGTAGTCCAAACAAACCCTCCAACCGGTCACAGTCCTGGTTGGGATTAACTCATTTTCTTCATTGGTCACCACGGTTATTCCTCATTTCTTAGGAACGCGCTGCACCGGGCTCACCCACTTACTATCCGAGATGGCATAAATTATCCAGCATCTAGCCATTCGATAATTTCTTTTCGAACCACTTCTCGCATAGCATCATTCAAACGTCTCTGGGCATCAATGGTCGGCTTATGATCATCCTCTAAGAGGATTTTGTGCATGCATAGTGCCGGACTGATGCCTTAGATATCAGCTATCGTCCATCCAATAGCCTTTTTGTGCTGTTGCAGCATCCCTATTAGCTGATGTTCCTATTCCTGCGTCAACTTGGAAGAGATGATTACGAGCAACGTATCATTTAATCCAAGAAAAACATATTTGAGCTGCCCTGGAAGGGGCTTAAGATCTAGAACAGGTGTTTCTACAGTTGATGGCTTTTGGATGATATGTTCATTCGAGGTATAGTTTAAGGGCTCGAATAACTTACCTGGACGATTGCCTATCTAGTTTACCTCCTCATGATCTTCAGTGTTAGATATGTCTGAATCTGAGGAGCTGCTGTCGTCGCCATTGCCGTGACAGTCTTCCAGATGGCTGGTGGGAAAGTGTCCAAGTTTTATGTCATGGCAGCCCGACCTGATGCAGGGTTGGTCAAGGATTACTTCAGTGATAGCCTTGCATTCTTCTTCTACATCAGCGTGTTTTATTGCTTGGAGAACATTTAACTTGATCTCTTGATCATTCACTCTCATAGTGAGTTTTCCCTTTTCTACATCAATCAGTGATCTGCATGTGGCTAAGAAGGGTCACCCCAGGATGATTGGTGCATTCTCATCTGCTTCACAATCTAAAACAAGAAAGTCAGCAGGAAAAATAAATTGATCCACTCTTACCAGAATATCTTCAATCTTCCCTTCTGGTTGCACGTAAGAGCGGTCTGCCAGCTGCAGCATAACTGTCGTGGGTCGTGCTCGTCCAATACCTAATTTCTGAAATACAGATTTTGGCATTAAATTAATACTAGCACCAAGATCACAAAGTGCCTTACCCACGAATTTATCACCGATTATGCACGGTATTATGAAGCTCCCAGGGTCCTTCTTTTTCTGGGGTGGATGCTTGTGCAGAATAGTCATGCATCCTTCTGTCAGTTTAACCGTCTCAAATTCCCCAAGTCTGGATTTCTTCGACATAGCATCCTTGAGAAATTTGGCATAACCGAGCATCTCCTTGATGGCATCTAATAGCGGAATATTGATGTGGACCTGCTTAAAATATCATAGATCTTCTTAAGTTGGAACTCTTGTTTCTGCTTCTGTAGCCGCTGTGGAAAAGGAGGTGGAAGACGATAATCTTCAATGCGTCCTTCCCATGGTATTCGAATCTGAGGAGGCTTAGGTTCTTCATCCTTCTCCTTTGTCCCTTCTGCTGTCGTGACAGGTGTTGCGGCAGCAGGCTGTTTATTGTCTGTTGGGGCAGCGTTCACGGCAGTCGATTCTAGGGCTGGTTCCTTAACTGGTTCAGCTTTCTTCTCCGGCCCTGGTAATTTCTTCCCACTCCTAGTTGTGATAGCTTTGCACTGCTCATCTGTGGGTTGTCTAGCGACCTTAGTATTGCTAGGGAATCCTCCGTTCTACCTTGGCTTAATATGCTGAGAAACCTGACCCATTTGTGTCTCCAGTGATTTTAGAGTGGCTTCATGGTTAGTCATCCGCATCTCTGTTTTATCCATGAACGACTCAGTCTTCTTGACGAAGTGATCCATGTTTGCGATGTAAGTTCCCGTCTGAGACATAAATGTGGCTAAGGTCTGCTCCAGTATACTAGGTGTGACTGCTGGAGGCTGTTGCGGCTATTGTTGCGGTTGCTGCCGAGTCAGAATTCTAGGTGCCCCCTGGTTTTGAGTGTTCTGCGCTTGAGGGTTCAGGGCATTGTTTGGGTTGCTCCAAGAGAATTTGGGATCTTTCCTCCAGTTGGGATTGTAGTTATTGGAGTCATAGTTCCTTTGCTTGTTGAAGTTTCCAACATACATCCCTTCCTCTAGTTGTAGCGGGCAGTCTTCTGAGCTATGATTCCCACTGCAAGTTTCACATACCTCTTTTGCAGAGTAGACAGGTTTTGAATCTTTCTTCAGCAAATTCTCTACTGCCTTTGTGAGGTACGCAACATGTGTCTTTAGGGAGTTGTCGGCCTCATAATCCTTTACATCTAGTACCCGTTTACCTCTCCTTGCTGTGGGAAATTGCTCTTCATTCTTTGCAAAATTCTTTAATACTACCATGGCTTCATCCGGGTCTTTATCCAACAGTAATCCATTGGCTGTTGAATCGATTCTCATGTGAGTCTGTAGGTTGGCAGCATTATAGAATTTGATGACTTGATTCCAAACAAGGAATCCGTGCATCGGGCAATTCCTCAGAAGAGTAGTAAACCTGTTCCATGCCTCGTGCATTGGCTCGTCATCTTCATGTAGAAAAGTAGCAATTTCGTTACGCAATCGCTCAGATAAATGGGAAGGGTTAAAACGAGATAAAAATTCACGAGTTAAATATGCCCAAGTTCGTATTGAACCCGGCGTTAGTTTGTTCCACCAAGTTTTAGCTCTGTCCCTCAATGAATGAGGAAATAACCGAAGCCTCAGTATATCCGGATTTACTCCTGGTAGTCTAAACGAACCACAGATTTCTTGGAACGTTTTCAGATGTTCCCTAGCATCCTCTGTAGCAGCACCACTAAATTGGCCAGCGGAATTAATCATGCTGAACATGACAGGTTTCAGCTCGAAATTTTCAGCTTTCACGTCTGGCAGGGTGGTCTCTAGTTCCACATGATCATTGATCATGTAATCACGGCATGACCTGCGTGCGGCCTCAACAGCAGGAGGAGCGGCAGGTCGTCCGTTTCCTCCATCTCCGATAGGATCTTCATGACCTTGGGGATTCCCTTGGTTGTTCATGGCTTCTAACTGTTCTTCAAGGTAATCGTTTCTGGCTAACAAGAGTCGGAGTCGGTTCCTAAGATTGTACGAGAGTTCGATTTCAGGATCTAGCTGATACTCAGGTTCCTTTCCTCGTCTCGATCTGCGCATAAGCAAACGGAAAACCTTGTGAAAAGCACAGGGTGAACAATCCAAATAAAAACAGAAAAATAAAAAGAATGTGCAGTAAAAGTAGGGTAAAGATATGTTGCCAGTCCCCGGCAACGGCGCCAAAAACTTGTTGCGTGTAAAAGAGTCTATCGCAATAGAGTGCAAGTGTACACGACGCAAGTAGTAAAGTGGTACACGAAGTATCGGATGTCGAATCCATAGGGACTGGAAATAGCCTTAACCTTGAATTGCTGCACAAGAAAGAAGATAATTTTAATTGTTTGTAAGGGAATAATAAAGAACGCTGAAAATAAAGCTTCATGTTCTGTCGTTGCTCTTGTCATGGCAGCACCTGCGGCGGTAGCAGTCTGTTGTTGTCACGATAGCGATCACATAACTATGTACTTCAAGCTTGGCAAGAATCCCTGCTGTGCCTTGTCCTATCCCTAGGTCCAAGCCTGTCGATGAACACGTCTTTGATGATACCTCCCGGCGTGAATCGAAGGATGATCACCGATGTTGTTGAATTCTTCCTTAGCCACTTAACCTCGTCCAATCCCTAGGTCCGAGATAGTTAAACCATACACTGGAGAACTCGTACTTATTTCTTTCAAATACTTAACTCTCCTGATATTAAGTAAATGTATAATCTCACAATGCTCTCCCGATACTCTTGCAAGATGTTGAAAACTAGAATAAGCAAACTTGAAGTCTATTTTATTGAACAGAAAAAAATCCTAAAACAATACAATCCTTGCAACTACTTTACAGAATCAACCCTTAGCCCTAGGGGAAGTTTAGAACATGATGAGAAGGGGGGAAACGACTAGGGTTTAGGGGAAGACGGCTAGAGAATAAGATATCCTTCCCTAGGTCGAATTACATGCCTTTATATAGGCATTGGGTTCAAGTTTTCTAATATGGCAAGAATACAAGTTTAAATTAAATTATAACTCTATTAAAGATTAAATCTTCAGAATAGATGTCTTTAATTCGTCCTCTTTTCTTACTTGGATTTTCTTCCTTGAACTTTGGTCTTGGCCTTCATTCTGATCTAGGGCTCGGAAAAATATATGAATGTTCCACGACAGACCGTCTTAATTTCCTCTTTCTGTCGAGCTCCATTTCACTTTTTTCTTTCACCATTGCTGTCGTCCTTAGCTGCCACGGCAGGGGCCTCGGCAGCATCGTCCTTCTCGACTTCAGTCCTGTGTTCCAGCTCTGCTTCTCCACTGCCTTGATTCTGCTACAACAACTACCTACAAAAGTAACCAAAATCAGTAGCAACTGTGCCATTTAATATAATTGTGATGTATAACTGAATTCTATCCTAAATGCAATGAATCATGCTTGGATGCAGCAGAAATATGGGTTAAATAAGGGGTAAAATATAGAACTTTTACACACTCAACAGAGATCCACTTTACTTTTCCCTTCACCATTGTTGTCGTCATGGCTGCCACGACAGTGGCCATGACAGCGTCCTTCTTCTTGACTCCACTCCTGTGTTCCAGCTCTGCTCCATCGCTGTCCTGAGTTTGCCACGGCAGATACCTGCAAAAACTGCCAAAATCAGTAGAAACTGTGCAATTTTATATAATTGTGATGTATATGTGAAACTTTACCTAAATGCAGTAAATTATGCTTGAATGCAACAGAAATATGGGTTAAATAAGGGGTAAAAAGTAGAACTTTTGCACACTCAACAACCATTTTATTTATAAGTTGTCTTATTTCAAAAATTAGGTTTCGGTCTCTTACGTTATTGTTGCGTGTAAAAGTGTTTATCGCAATGTAGTGCAAGTGTACAGGACGCAAGTAGTAAAGTGATACGGAAGTATCGGATATCGTCTCCACAGGGACTGGGCTAATAGCTTCACCTTGGATTACTATATCTCTAATACTCTAAAGTATTCTAGAATATTCTACAACTATCTATGTTCTTAACTATCCAAAAGCTTCTAGAAAGTTTCAGAGACTTTCGGAGTAGTCTCGAACTTTCCAGGGTCTTCTTCAACATTCTAGATCCTTCTAGAATGTTCTAGATACTTCCAGGATGTTCCAGGTCCTTTTAGAATGTTCTAGAACCTTCGAGAACCTTCCAGAGTGTTCTAGAATCTTCTAAGGCTTTCCGGACGAGTCTAGACCTTTGGAGACCTTTGGAGAACCTCATGGATCCTTGGTTCATGCTTGACCTTAAAATGCCCAAACCCTAAACCCTAACCCTAATTCCTAAATTCTAAACATGAAGCCTAAATTGTAAATCTTTACACTAAAACCCCTAAACTCTAAACTCTAAACACTAACCCTAAACCCTATAATTGAGGCGTTTGTGGAAATAAAAACTTTCCACCGCCAGTGTATAGGATATTAATCCATTTATATATATATATATATATATATATTAAGAATCTAATTATATTTTATATTATTTAAGCTGAATTAAAAAGTGTCGAAACTAAGTTGCACTGCTGTGAGGCTAAAATCCTTTCTTATGCTGGTCGAATTCAACTCAGTGTGACTTGTTGAACATAAAAGTCCTACTTAAGGAAGCTATTGATGCTTCCATTCATGGATTGCTGGAGGTTTCCAAAGAGAGGTTGATTTCTTTTGGGTTGAATGATGATGGTTCCTGTGTGTTGTTGGAGATTCGGGATCACATTTTTTTACTGTTTCAAGAGTTGAAATGGGCATGTCACAGGCTCAAGGCTAAATCTTTAGTCTCTGCGATATTAAGATTAGCTTGGAAGTGTCACATTTAGTTGATATGAAAATAGCGCAATCCAAGGCAGTTGCGATGGAGCTTATGGACCAACTTAAGGCACTTTCATGTGAATAGACTCAAATCTTCAGCTTAACATTGTATACGCTATACCTACTGGCTACTGCTATAGATACACTTTTGATTGTGTAAGTGTAACAGTTTTGCTTGTTGGAATACAAAACCAAACATTCATTCAAATAAATATATATTTTTTTCTTTTAAGTGCTTCAATTTTTTTTATCGAAATATGTGTTTAACATTTACATTATGGATTATTATCCTATACACTGGCCGTGAAAATTAAAAATTTCCACAAGTGCCTTAGCTTTAGGGTTTAGGGTCTTAGTTTAAGGTGCAGGGTTTAGGGGTTTAGGTGTAAGGGTTTAAAATTTAGGGATTGTAGTTAGAATTTAGAGATTAGGGTTATAATTTACAGTTTAGAGGTTGGGATTTTATTTTTAAGATAATATGGTTAGGATTTAGATTTTAACTTATAAACCTTGAATTATAGCCCTAAACTCTAAATTTTAACCATTATCCCTAAATTCTAAACCCTTACCCCTAAACCCTACACCCTAAACTAAGACCCTAACCCTAAAAATAAAATACTTGTGGAAAGTTTCAGTTTCCACCGCCAGTGTATAGGATAATAATCCTTACATCATTACCAATTTATGTGGGATTATTATCTCATACACAGGCAGTAGAAACTTTTTGTTTCCACACGTGCATTAATTTTAGGAATTAGAGTTTTAGTTTGGAGTTAAGAGTTTAGAAGTTTTAGTGTATGGGTTTAGAATTTACGGTTCATGGTTAGAGTTTAGGGTTTAGTGTTAAAATTTAAGGTTCATGGTAATATGGTTAGGGATTTAGGTTTTAACCAATAAACCCTAAATTTCAACCCTAAACTCAAAATTCTATCAACAACCCCCTAAATTCAAAACTACTACATTTAAACCCCTAATCCCTACATCCTAAATGGAATCCCTAAATTCTAAAACTAAAGCACTTATGTAAACAAAGTTTCCACAAGCGCTTGTGCATAGAATAATTACCCATTTAGGTGCCTAAATGTTTCATCTCGTTAACATTTTAAAGTCGATCTGTTCAAAAACCCAACACATATTCATTGCTTTACGTGTGACTTTCATTTTAATTTTTTTATTTATTATATCTTTTTGAATTTTTTAAAACTTTTTTAACTTGATTTTAAAAATCCTAAATTTTCCAAAGTTTACACAAAGTTCTAAAACCCTAACACTCAAAAACTAAAATCTCAAATTTAACCATTGTCACCGTTGATCGCCACGTCACCGCCCACCACTCCCGTCGAAAGACCCCACGATCATTTACCCCATCCTCCTGCCATCGAAAAATAACAACAACGTCTAAATCAAACGTCAAACGTAAAAGTTTCATTCGAACAACAAGCGACGAATGGCAGCAGAAAGAACGACGAAGAGCTTGTAGATCGTGCAGCTAGAAAAGGAGACTTTATTTTGAAGATTAATGAGCGATAAATTTGTCATTTACAATTCAAACGAGATTTCTAACTCGAAAGTTAAAAAATATAACTTTTCAATTTGGGTTGATATTCACTTTTTAACGTGATTTTTCTATCAAAATATTAGTGTTTGGGATTACTTATGTTTAAATAAGCACTTATTTGAGTAAATGCAGTGAAAAATTCTCTCCCAAACGGGAACTTCAATTGACAAGTTTTCTAGACAAAATATTTCTGTCCATCCACATTGTGATTGTAACAGAAATTAGATATTTGTGCGAGTCCTAATTCTAATTTTCCAAAGTGAGAGAATATAGACCAAAGAGGGTATCAATTATCTTTGAAAAATAGTATGGTTTAGCCAATGTGCACAATTGAAATATTGGCCTAACCAAAATGAAATCTTTATTTCTGATACTATGCATTCTTTTAGCTTCCATTCTCTTCGTCTCCACCTTTATACTTATTCATGATTATGTGCATACATAAGCAATATGTATCCAATTACGATAGAAAATAACTTGAGTCTTTTTTTTTTTTTTGTCGAGAAGGGTTAGTAACATTAGTGCATTTTAGAGTTAGGGCTTTAGATTGTAGACTACATTCTATAGTTTAAATATAAATAATTATGTAATATTTTTTAATACATGTATCAAAATATAACTCTATAAATTATATATAGGATAAAATATACAGATTATCATTCAATTATCTTCTCACTCCTATTTGGTCACCCAACTTTCAAACTTTTCAATTTACTAACTGAACTTTCAAATTGCTCCTATTTTGGTCACTCTCAATTATTTTATTATTATTTATGATTTTTTTAATATTACTAAATATTAAAATAATTTAAAATAAATAATAAAAGCATATTTTATTATTATTAAATTTAAAAATATGAAGAAGAAAAACACTACCACCGTCGACCACCGCCAACCACCGTTGGGTCTGGAATTGACGATCGTTTGATCCCAAATTGCACCGGTTGACTCGTTTTGACACGCTGAGTCCGAATCTGGTGTTTGTTTCACCGGAAAGTGTCCCAAAACCCGCAAATCTCGTTTGAAACTTTTTAGTTTCCTAACTTTCTATCTCTTTTTCGTGGACTTTAGAACACTTTCCGGCAAAATGGAGGTCGAATTTAGACTCATGGGGTCAAGACAAAACGACCGGTGAAATCTGAGACTGACGGCCACCATCTACGGCCGTTGATGGTGGCATCCGATGACGGCGAGTGGTGGACGGTGAATAGTTGAGTTTAATTTTATATTTTAAATTATTTTTATATTAAATAATAATAAAAATGCTAAAATTTTGAGAAAAAATAATAAAATAATCGAGAGTAACCAAAATAAGAACAATTCGAAAGTTAAATTAATAAATTGAGAAATTTAGAAGTTGAGTGACCAAAATTAGAATGAAAAGATAATTGAGTGATGATCTGTGTATTCTGCCCTCGAGGTTTTCATTTTGAAGAAGACATGTATACTCATTGGATGGCTGGAGAACAAGCTCTTATCCAGATCTGTCCCCGCCATCCATGCCATGATTTACCTTACCCTTGAATTGTAAGATTTTAGAGTTAAAATAGATAATATCTTACGGGTTGCGTACATATTTCTACCCTAGGAAGTACGGGTACGGCAATCTTTTTGCCGTTTCAAGTACTTGAAACGTTCCTGGGACGGGTACGGCTGGGATACGTATTGGGGGCATTTTACGTTGACGGGGTACGACTGAAAGTGACCGGGGACGGTTGAGAAATTTTTGGGGACGTTTCGGGGAGGGACGACATGTGAACTTCACGCGCGTCCCCAAAGCTATTTGCAGATGCGCTTCGAAATGTATTACGACAGCTTCACCGGCGGAGGCGGAGCGACCAACGGGAAAAAAAACTTAAACATAAAAACCAGGTGAAAAACTCAGACAACAAACCAGGAGAAGTTGAAGAAGAAGAAGTTTAATGAGGCATGAAAAACACGTGATTTTTTTAATCTATCTCATTTATTGTTGCGGGGCCTGTAATACCCATTTTATGTCCGGGCCATAACTATTTATTTTTCGCTCGAATGTATTATTTTATATTATTAAAAAAAGTAAAGTAAAAAAAACCAAAAAAAAGTAGAAAAAAAGTAAAAAAAACAAAAATACGTGGGTGCCATGCAAGGCCCCACGTCCTTACCTTTGGTGATTCATCCCTCCCCCAAAGCACTATAAAAGGGGAGGAGGGTTGCTACTCATGGGGACACACGGCAAAGAGGCAAAAATGGCCATTAAAAATGGCGAATAAGGGGTAGTGCCCCTTTCGAACCTTAGGGGCAGTGCCCTTCTAATGGTTCGAACAATTGATTCGATTGGAGGCCCTGTCGAGGTTCGTTCGAATTAATTTTTGAGTTATAGCGAGGTGATGCGGTGATCCTGCTAGGGGTCGGGTGAAGTTTTTATTTCGAGCTTCTAGTAGGGTAAATTTTGATCCTTATCTTTGTATTTATTTTAATGTTCTATTTTTGTAATAAATATATTTGTATGCCATATAAGATGTTTTTATATTTGTTTGTATGTTTTTATTTTATATGTCATGTTTTTATATTTTAATTTTATTTTGTATACAATGTTTTATATTCATTTATATTGTTTAATTGAATTTTAAATTAAAAACTTTTATTAGGGGTTATCATGAAAAACGTACCCCGGGCGTAAGGGGTGTCACTTTCCTTTAGTCCCTATTATAAAAGTATTATTTTTAATCTCAAATTATAATTTTTAAAGTAAATTCCCTTCAGTTGGGAATCTACCGGAAATTATGCTCTGGGCGTTGGAGTGTACCTTTCCTTTCATAAACATATTTTTTTTATTCTAAATCTTAATTTTCAAAATAGACTTCCTTCAGTCGGGAGTCTAACGGAAATTATGCTCCGGGCGTTGGAGTGTACCTTTCCTTTCATAAATATATATTTTTAAATATTATTTTAAATTAAGGGATCATAATTTCTAAATTTAAATTTGAATTCATAATTCCACCATAAGACATTACGTAATCGACAGGTACCAATTTTTGGGCGTTGTGGGGGTGCTCACCCTTCCCCACACGTAACCGACTCCCGAACCTGTTTTTCTGGTTTCGCAGACCAAAACTCGTCGTTTTAATAAAAACAAGTTTTATTAAAATAACCCGGTCTTTCAGGTGTTCCAATCACACCTAAAGTAAAATAACGGATTGGTGGCGACTCAACCGTTGTTACAGCTTGGCGACTCCGCTGGGGACTTTTTTTTAGAGAGTCATGCCACAAGTCGATTACTTTTTTTGTCTATAGGTGGAAATTATGACTTCGATTTAATTAATTTGTGATCCCTTCTTTCTAAAATTTTTACAAATTTTTATAAATTTATTTTTTTGAGTTATCATATCATGAGCTCTATACCCGAGCTTTGTCCCTTAAGTTGGAGCGAGAAACCACGCCTTCGTGAGGTACCCCCTCCGTGTAGGATGGTGAAACACTTCCGGGATATAGGTCCCTTTGTCTTCGTGAGACCTCTGTCTCCGTGCAGACCTAGGGAAATGTATCCTCCCGAATCGATGTCCTAGAGACAGTTCGGGTACCGTTAAAGCCAAACCAAAACTCTGCCCGTTAGCAGTCACCCTGTTTAGGTTTTGATGCATTTATTTGTTATATATGTTCAATTTTCTTTGCTGCTAATTTTTATCTTATTCATCATTCAATTCATTCATTTAATTCTTTTATTATGAACTAACTCGTTTCTTCTCTTTGGTGATCATGTTGCATTAAGTCATTCATTCCACATTAATTACATGACACCGTTATAACATTTTAATTTTTGCACTTCATCAGCATGAAGTATTGATTCACGTATGGTTCCCTATTTGAGAAATTATCATCGGGAGAAAATCTAGTTCCCTAGATATCAATGCAACATTCAAAAGTTGCGAATAAATCCCGTAAATTCAGAAGTTGAACCACGGGAACCATTTTTGAATCAGTGCTTTCTCATCTAGGACATGCATTTTCCATTTACATGCATACATTCTATTTTGAATCAGTACCTTCACATCTAGAACATGTACCTTACATTTACATGCATTCATTTCGGAACTTTGAAACCGATCTCGGGATGCCTCATGTTAGCAAATACCGGATAAAGCAAAGTTGATCAATCCAGGGGCATTTTCAAATAACCTTTGCACTCATACTTACATCATACCTCTTCAAGGCCCCAATTTGAGAGCATTCCCCGATGAGTTCAGAAAGCAAGCCTTCGATGCCGAGTTAGACTTCCGCACCTTAGATGGCTACATCAACTATCAATTGTATCACTTCGCCAGAGCCGGAAGTAATAAGTTACCATGAACCAAAAATAAATTTATAGACCCGACCGGGGGGCAACCTAACGTGTTCACAAGAACAATGACAGCTCTTCAAGAAGAGATGAAAACATACTTCAAGCTTCGAGTTCGCTTCAAGAGCAGTCGCAGACAAAAATGTTGGGACTCGAGGAAGTAATCCCAAAGATGATCGAACCAAGGAAGGTTGAGGGCATCCTTATAAACAAGGCACTGAGCACTCTTCATCAACATCAAATATCTAACTACCATAGAGTTGGGGGAACCCCTTTAAGAGGCAGATCAGAATCTCTCATTCTTACATCCATCATTTGACATTAACTGCATGTATTGTACAAGTCATCATGCATTTAGGCTATTATCTACATTGTACATGCATTCAAGTCATCATGTATTTAGGCTAGACATATGCATTAAGCACAAAGCTAGGTGCATCCATGGCACATTTATGTCTTGAACATATAAAAACAGGTCCAGGAAAGAGACTGAAGACCTCAACTATGGGGGAAGTAACATGATTTAGCCCTGAAGAAGGCCGAATACAAAAAAAGCTCAAACATCCAGGTGAAAAACGACAAAACTTTCAGAACATATTACTAACTAGTATTCCACTTCATTTTCAGGTCATAACTTCATGCGATGAAGTTCCAAAGTCAACTTTTTCCCGATCTTGCCTCCAAAAAGGAAAGAAGAAGACGACGTCGGAGTCATTCACCTTATCCAGAAAGGACAATGAAGCCTGGGGGCAAACTTTTGTCGAGTTAAATTTCGAAGAAAAATCAGAAGATCAAACTAAGACCAAAAGAAAGGGACTTCTACAAGAACTCTATACGCATCATCCCATCGTCAAAAATGTTCATACATCATGACATCTAGTGTTTCAGGAAACATTCATTTCGACATGAAAACATGTGCATAATTGCATTGTCAAACATGTTCATGCATTATGATAAGCATTCCGACAAGAGTTTCATGCATCTTTGCATCATCATAAAAACATGCGCATGCATACCATTTGCATAAAAATACATTACCAGAACTAACCTTGCACTGGTTAGTGAAATTTTTTTTTTGAAACCAATCCTTTCATAAGGAATTTTTTTGAAAATAAAAAGGTCTTAAGTCCATCCTTTCTTAAGGATAGTTTTTCCGAAACAGGAATTTCCTAATCCCATCATTCTACAAGGACATTTTTTTAAAACCAGAATTTCTTAATTTTGTCCTTCCACAAGGACATTTTCTCAAAACGAGTTTCTTAACTCCGTCCTTTCTTAAGGACAGCTTTTCCCAAAACAAGAGTTTCTTAACTTCGTCCTTTCTTAAAGGCACCTTTTCTCGAAAACACGAGTTTCTTAACTCCGTCCTTTCTTAAGGACACCTTTTCCTAAAATTGGAGTTTCTTAACTCTGTCCTTTCTTAAGGGCACTTTTTCTCAAAAATAAGAGTTTCTTAAGGGCATCTTTTCTCGATAACACGAGTTTCTTAATTTTGTCCTTTCTTAAGAACACATTTTCCCAAAATTGGAGTTTCTTAACTCTGTCCTTTCTTAAGGACACCCTTTTTTTAAATTAAAGTTTCTTAACTCCGTCTTTCTCAAGGATAACTTTTCTCGAACCAGGAGTTTCTTAACTTTTTCCTTTCTTAAGGACACATTTTCTCAAAACAAGAGTTTTTTTTTAACTCTGCCCTTTCTTAAGGACACATTTTCTTAACTTCGTCCTTTCTTAAGGACACATTTTCTCAAAACATGAATTCTTTGCACAATGATGTTTTTCTAAAAAAAATTGATCTTTCCTCAAAGATCTTTTCAACTCTACCTCTTCTTACAAATAATGAAAATTTGCAGGTCTAATATCCTCAAACAGGAAGGAGCATATCGTTATCAATAAATTCCAACATCCTTGACATGAAGGACAGGAGCAAATATGAAAATGTTGTCTGGAACCTTCAACTAAAGATAGTACAGACAATTGTTAACAAGAACCAACATCCTTGACACGAAAGAGTGGATCAATCAAATCAAACATTCAATTCAAGCCTTATAGCTCACGAAGAGTTAGTTCATGGCTCATTTTGACCAATCACTCTTTTAACTTTTGCAGGTCCTATCTCACCCGTAACATGGTGTAGCGGATCAACTTTTTCAGATTCTGCCTCTCCGTCAGAGGTGCAACAGATCACCCCTGAAGTTGCAGATTCTACTTCTTCAAGATTGGCAAAATTATGTTTCTCCAGCAAATGGTGGAACATATAAACTTAACAACAAGTTTATCTCCCTGAATTTGCAGCGGAATAAGCACGACAACAATTTCATCTCCCTAAACATGTAGTGGAATGAGCACGACAACATTTTCATCTCCCTAAGTTTGTAGCGGAATGGGCACAGATAACAAGTTTAGCTCCTTGGAATTACGATGAAATGAACACAACAATAAATTTGTCTCCCTGAATTTGCAGCAGAACAAGCTTCAATAATTTCATCTACTTGAATTTGCGGCAGAACAAGCACATCTCCCTGAATTTGTAGCAGAATGAGAACACCAAACAATAATCTTGTCTCCCCGAATTGGTAGCAAAACAATGCTACGACAAACTTGTCTCCTTGAACATACAACAAAATAAGCACAAACATAAGTCCATGAACGCGATAGCAAATTTGTTACCTTGAATTCGCAGTGGAACAGATCATCTCCATGAGGTTGCAGTGCAATAAACATACCAACAGATCATGTCTTCTTGAAGATGCAAAGAAACAGGTCACCTAATTCAGGCTTGTTACTTTTCCAAGAGCAGACAAGACAATCAAAGCCCAAAAGGGTTGTCACTCCCTGCCATGATGTAGCATATCCTACATCCTCTAGAGTTCGCTTTGAAGTTAATAATGCAACGCACCAAGTGTTGTTCCAAGTGTTGTTCCAAGGCTCGCTTTGCCATTGGTGGTACGACACACCAATTGTTTTTCAGGTCTATTTTCGCCGTAATAGGTGCGACTAGACCAAAATCCAGATTATGCTACGATGATAGAGCCGTAGCAGATCGAACTTCAGACCGTGCCTCTTCGTCAGGTGTTGTAGCTCGGTCAACTTCTGGTTATGCCTCTTCGTCAGAGTTGTAGCTTGACCAAACCTGAACCCTTGATCCTGCCTCCTCGTCGGTGTTGTAGCTGGATCAAAATCACTTCAGATCGTGCCTCTTCGTCAGGTGTTGTAGCTCGGTCAACTTCTGGTCGTGCCTCTTCGTCAGAGTTGTAGCTTGACCAAACTTGAACCCTTGATCTTGTCTCCTCGTCGGTGTTGTAGCTGGATCAAAATCACTTCAGACCGTGCCTCTTCGTCAGGTGTTGTAGCTCGGTCAACTTCTGGTCATGCCTCTTCGTCAGAGTTGTAGCTTGACCAAACTTGAACCCTTGATCTTGCCTCCTCGTCGGTGTTGTAGCTGGATCAAAATCACTTCAGACCGTGCCTCTTCGTCAGGTGTTGTAGCTCGGTCAACTTCTGGTCATGCCTCTTCGTCAGAGTTGTAGCTTGACCAAACTTGAACCCTTGATCCTGCCTCCTCGTCGGTGTTGTAGCTGGATCAAAATCACTTCAGACCATGCCTCTTCGTCAGGTGTTGTAGCTTGGTCAACAAAAATTTCTTGATATCCAAATCTTTTCCTCATCCATGTTGTAAAATAAAATCGTCAAATCTTGCTCCTTCGTCAAAATTGCGGCTGAATCGAAGCTAATTTTTGACAAGTCCGACAAAAATGTTGGCACAACGTGCTTAAACACGGTTAAGTTTAAGACAATGGATAATTCAAATGTCCATCGAAAATCCATTGTCACAAATGGTCAAAGGAAAATAAATCCTTTGGGAAAAATCCAATCTCATGATTGGTATAAACTGATTGTACCCAGGGGAATGGTACAACTAGCCCGGAGCAAACGGCTACCGGTAAAGGCAAGTCAAAACCGTTGATCCCTGTGCATTTGGGAAAAATGCAAATTCGAAAGCCGACAGAAATGTCAGCATAATGTGCTTAAACACGGTTAAGTTTAAGACAATGGGCAATTCAGATGTCCATCGAAAATCCATTGTCACGAATGGTCCAAGGAAAATAAATCCTTGGGAAAAATCCAATCTCATGATTGATCCAAACTGATTGTACCCAGGGGAATGGTACAACTAGCCCGGAGCAAACGGCTACCGGTAAAGGCAAATAAAATCCGTTCATCCCTGTGCATTTGGGAAAAATGCAAAAGAAGTGTAAACCAGGGACACTCTTCCTCGTCTCGTTGACGGAATTCTAGTACTATCAAATCCGTTCATCCCTGTGCATTTGGGAAAAATGCAAAAGAAGTGTAAACCAGGGACACTCTTCCTCGTCTCGTTGACGGAATTCTAGTACTAATCAGATCTTCTCGCATCAATGGAGTTGCAGTAGATCGCCCCTTTTCAGATCTTCTCGCATCAATGGAGTTGTAGTAGATCGACCCTTCTTTAGATCTTCTCGTATCAATGGAGTTGCAGTAGATCGCCCCTTTTCAGATCTTCTCGCATCAATGGAGTTGCAGTAGATCGCCTCTTTTCAGATCTTCTCGCATCAATGGAGTTGCAGTAGATCGACCCTTCTTTAGATCTTCTCGCATCAATGGAGTTGCAGTAGATCGCCCCTTTTCAGATCTTCTCGCATCAATGGAGTTGCAGTAGATCGACCCTTCATCAGATCTTCTCGCATCAATGGAGTTGCAGTAGATCGCCCCTTTTCAGATCTTCTCGCATCAATGGAGTTGCAGTAGATCGACCTCTCTTCAGATCTTCTCGCATCGATGGAGTTGCAGATGATCGACCCTTCTTCAGATCTTCTCGCATCAATGGAGTTGCAGTAGATCGGCCCTTCTTTAGATCTTCTCCCATCAATGGAGTTGCAGATGATCGACCCTTCTTCAAATCTTCTCGCATCAATGGAGTTGCAGATGATCGACCCTTCTTCAGATCTTCTTGCATCAATGGAGTTGCAGATGATCGACCCTTCTTCAGATCTTCTCGCATCAATGGAGTTGCAGATGATCGACCCTTCTTCAGATCTTCTCGCATCAATGGAGTTGCAGATGATCGACCCATTCTTCAGATCTTCTCGCATCGATGGAGTTGCAGATGATCAACCATTCTTTAGATCTTCTCGCATCGATAGAGTTGCAGATGATCGACTCTTCCTTAGATCTTCTCGCATCAATGGAGTTGCAGATGATCGAGCCTTCTTCAGATCTTCTCGCATCTATAGAGTTGCAGTGGATCAATCTTTCCCCTCCGGATCAAGCTACCTTGTTAAGTGTTCTATGTTACAAGTTTTGTAGACCTCGCCGCTCTGTCAGTGTCGCAGTCTCCGTAGTTTAAAGATTATCTCCCCAGCGGATCATTCCATTTTGAAGATTTTGCCTACAAAGAGCGGTCGAGCGGATCAACTGAAGCTTAGAAGAAGTGGTGGTCAAAGGAAGGAATCCAGACCCGAACGGACATAAAATGGTTATCCTTTTATCTTTGCTTTATTCCTGTTACACAGCAATGAGCAAAGGGGGGCAGCTGTAATACCCATTTTATGTCCGGGCCATAACTATTTATTTTTCGCTCGAATGTATTATTTTATATTATTAAAAAAAAGTAAAGTAAAAAAAACCAAAAAAAAGTAGAAAAAAAAGTAAAAAAAACAAAAAGTACGTGGGTGCCATGCAAGGCCCCACGTCCTTACCTTTGGTGATTCATCCCTCCCCCAAAGCACTATAAAAGGGGAGGAGGGTTGCTACTCATGGGGACACACAGACGGCAAAGAGGCAAAAATGGCCATTAAAAATGGCGAATAAGGGGCAGTGCCCCTTTCGAACCTTAGGGGCAGTGCCCTTCTAATGGTTCGAACAATTGATTCGATTGGAGGCCCTGTCGAGGTTCGTTCGAATCAATTTTTGAGTTATAGCGAGGTGATGCGGAGATCCTGCTAGGGGTCGGGTGAAGTTTTTATTTCGAGCTTCTAGTAGGGTAAATTTTGATCCTTATCTTTGTATTTATTTTAATGTTCTATTTTTGTAATAAATATATTTGTATGCCATATAAGATGTTTTTATATTTGTTTGTATGTTTTTATTTTATATGTCATGTTTTTATATTTTAATTTTATTTTGTATGCAATGTTTTATATTCATTTATATTGTTTAATTGAATTTTAAATTAAAAAGTTTTATTAGGGGTTATCATGAAAAACGTACCCCAGGCGTAAGGGGTGCCGCTTTCCTTTAGTCCCTATTATAAAAGTATTATTTTTAATCTCAAATTATAATTTTTAAAGTAAATTCCCTTCAGTTGGGAATCTACCGGAAATTATGCTCCGGGCGTTGGAGTGTACCTTTCCTTTCATAAACATATTTTTTTTATTCTAAATCTTAATTTTCAAAATAGACTTCCTTCAGTCGTGAGTCTAACGGAAATTATGCTCCGGGCGTTGGAGTGTACCTTTCCTTTCATAAATCTAGATGTTACGGTTAATGTGGATCAATTTGTTACCAAAATTCAATATTGGAACGTTAATGTATTCGGACATATAGGTAAGAAGAAGAGGGAGTTGCTTGCTCGGCTTAGGGGGATTGATAAAGCACTTCGGGTTGCGCACTCAGATTTTTTAGTACAATTGGATGCTTCTTTACGCGCGGAATTAGATACCATCCTTCTCCGGGAGGAGAGCTTTTGGCTTCAGATGTCTAGAGAACAATGGGTACGGTATGGAGACAAAAATACAAAGTATTTCCACAATTGTACAATGCAGCGGCGAAGACAGAATTTTGTACAAGTACTTAAATTACCTTATGGGAGTTGGTGCTCGGATCAAGGGGTCTTAAAAAGCTTAGCTGTTGATTTCTATAAGGATTTATTTTCGTCGTGGGGTAACGTTGATATTAGTCACGCGAGCAGGGGTTGTTTTCCCGTTGTGGATGATACGTTGTTGAGGGGTCTGTTGCGCCCTATCACGGATGAGGAGGTCAAGATCGTAGTGTTTGAAATGGTGCCTTTGAAGGCTTCAAGGGCTGATGGTCTTCAAGTGTTGTTCTATCAGCGCAATTGGCCTACCGTCGGTCCTTCTGTCTGTCGTTTTGCGCGTGATGCTTTTGTCGGGAGGCCTTTTGATTCTTCTTTGAATCGTACACTTCTTGTTTTGTTGCCTAAAGTTCGTAGTCCTGAATCGATAAGTCAATTTCGCCCAATTGGTCTTTGCTCGGTCTTGTATAAAATTGTGACAAAGACTATAATGAAACGACTCAAACCTTTGCTGCCTTGTTGGATTTCTGATAGCCAGACAACCTTTGTTCTCGGGCGTTCCATTAGGGATAACATAATTATCGCCCAGGAGGTTATTCATTCCATGCGTGTGAAGAAGGGTAAGTTGGGTTGGATGGCCATAAAGATCGACCTTGAAAAGGCTTACGATAGGCTTGAGTGGGAATTTATCAGTGACACTCTTAAAGAGATTGGTCTTCCTGTGGCGTTTCATGAGTTAATTATGCGATGTGTTTCATTGGTTTCTACTAAAGTGATATGGAATGGCTCTGTTTCGGCTCCATTCTCTCCGTTTCGGGGGATTCGGCAAGGAGACCCGTTGTCACCGTATTTGTTTGTGCTTTGTATGGAACGTTTGGCACATTCCATTTGCGCGAAGGTGGCCTGTAAAGCTTGGAATCCAATTCGGTTAGTTCGTCGAGGCTCGGAGATTTCTCACATTTTCTTTGCCGATGACATGATCCTATTTTGCGAGGCGACTATGTCCCAGGTTTCGGTGTTGGATGATGTTTTGTGTCGTTTTAGTGTAGCATCTGGTCAAAAAGTAAGTCTTGCTAAGACTAGTATTTGTTTCTCGGGGAATGTGGATCAAGTTCTTCGAGATTCTATTAGCTCCTCTTTTGGTTTTAGTCAAGTCGCAGATTTGGGCAGATATCTGGGTGTTCCCTTGTTACACAGGCGAGTTACTAAATCTTCTTATCAATATGTAGTGTAACGGGTCTGCGATAAGCTTTCCGGTTGGTCAGCTAAAACGATGTCTCTCGCAGGTAGAATCACACTTGCTAAGTCAGTCCTCTCGTCGATACCTTTTTATGTAATGCAGTCCACTCTATTGCCCAAAGGCACTTGTCAGGAGATTGAGCAACTGATTCGAAGTTTTATCTGGGGGAGGTATGATAGTCGTGGCGGTGTTCATCTCATTAATTAGAAGTATGTTTGTTCTCCAATATCCGAGGGCGACCATGGTTTTAAATGACTTGTGTTTCAGAATGAGGCGTTCTTAATGAAACTTGCATTTAATTTAGTACGCAATTCTGATCAGTTTTGGGCGCAAGTTTTGCATTTCAAGTATAAATGGACTGCGTCTGTTCCGGTTAGTATTTCTCAACCACGTTGTTCTCATCTCTGGAAGGGTATTAGCTTGGTTTGGAAGGAGGTGCGTAATGGTCTTGTTTGGAATATCGGTGATGGTCGGTCAGTGGATTTTTGGCGCGACACTTGGTTGGGTGATGTCGGGGCTTTGTATGATCATGTTTTAATTGCCAGTGAACGCTCAAGTTTGTCGCGCGTGAGTGTGGCTGATATGGCTGATGTTCAAGGTGGCTGGAAATGGCAAGCTTTCCAACATTTGCTGCCGTAGGGGATTTTGTTGCGTCTTGCAGCCACATTGTCTCCACAGCAGGTGCACGCAATTGATGGCGTGGGATGGAAATGGACGGCGAGGCGGGATTTTTCGGTGTGCTCAACTTATCAGGTTCGTTCCGGCACTATTGATGGACCATCCGAGAAGGTTTGGAGAAGTATTTCGCAGTTCAAAGGTCTTCAGCGGATCGTGATCTTCTTATGGCTTATCGGTTGTGGGAATTTGCTTACCAATACCGAGCGAGCAAGACGTCATATGTCTCATAGTTCGCGTTGTGGTGTTTGTGGTGCTCCGATGGAGTCGATCGACCATTTGTTTCCCCAATGTCCGCCATCGATCTATATGTGGATACGCCTAGTTCATCCTTCTAAACTTGGCGAATTTGTGTCTATGAGCATTCACGACTGGTTGCGGGTTAATCTAACGATGCCGGATTATTTTGTGCGTGAGCCGAAGGATTGGGACCTTTTTTTCAGTGTTGTTTTGTGGTCCATTTGGAAGCATCGAAATGCTAGTGTATTTGATCTGGATGCTACGGGCGACTTTAATATCCTGGAGCACAACAAGTGGTTGTTCGATAAGAGTGTGAGGACTTTGTCGCTGCCGGGTGTGATGTCTGCACCTTCAGTTGCTGTTTCGACGGTTGTGGAGGCTTGGGTAAGGCCCCCTACTGGTTGGACAAAGCTTAACACGGATGGTGCGAGGGATTTATCGAATGGTTTCGCCTCTTGTGGTGGCGTCAGACGCGATAGCCAAGGTGCTTGGCTATTTGGCTTTGCGAAATTTGTTAGGGTCTGCTCTTCATTGGAGGGGGAGTTGTGGGGTGTGTATGTCGGACTATCGCAGGCTTGGTTTCATGGTTGCCGTAAGATTATTTTGGAGGTTGATAGTATGGAGGCGTTCTTATTGCTCACGAGGAATCTGGCGGCAAAGGTTTACATTGCGTTATTACAGTATATTCGTGAGTTAGTGCAGCGGGATTGGATTGTTATTTTCCAGCATGTTCGCAGGGAGGCTAACAAGGTTGCTGACTCGTTGGCTAAGCTGGCCCCTGCAGATTCATTAGGTTGTCGCTCGTTCACTTCTCCACCTAGTGTGGTGCATGCCCTGGTGCTTGCGGATCAGCTTCACTTAGTGTAGCTTAGTTGTTTAGTTCTTCTGTTATCAAAAAAAAAGTTCACCCGTAAAACTATAAAAAGCTTTAAAAATATTAATTCTATTTAACGGTAAATAATAATCCGTGAATTAACGCATTTACCTTAGAGATGTAATAAAAGAATCTAATAATATTCCTACAGTATATTCTTATATTATTTATTGCTATTTAATTGATGAACCAAAGTATCCAACTACCCTTCACAATAATGTTCAATGATTTACTTAATTTGAGGAAACAAATGGCAGGATAGTTCAAAAGTTTATAATGAATTTGTACCAATAATTTTTCTATACTCCTAATCATTGATTTATTTGGAATTTTTTGAACGAGTATTACTCATTTGATTAACTAGATAAAATTAATATGGTAGAAATACTTGTATAATTTAAATTAAATTAAATATTTTTGGATTAAAAATATGTATGCAAGTTAAGACTTTAAATCGCAAAAAATTACGAGATGTCATATGGAACCGTATGTGGTTGTCCGGGTTTTTTCCCCTGTGATATCGTGGTTAGATTTTCTGTTTCAGAACATGGATTACCGTTTTTATTTATTTCAAGATCTGAGATCGTTAGAACCAAACAAATAATTTTATTGAAAAAACGATGATGTACTAGAAGATTCGAGTTTAACCGTTTTATATATAAAGTAAGTTTATTGTCAAAAGGCTAAGAATATGTGTGAATAGATACTATTTAAGTTAGATTTTGTCTTATGTAAGAATTTATGTTAAGGTGCCTCACAGTAGAACATCCCAAGATGTTGTTGCGGAATACGGTCGTCGGATAGAGCAAAAACGCAACTGATAATTTGAGAAAATAACAATGAAGATAAAGGAGACACAAATTTTACGTGGAAAACCCCTAAATAATATAGGGTAAAAACCACGGACAAAGGTAGAAGAATTTCACTATGAGAAAATAAGAATTACAACTTCTCTCAATCTAACAAGGAGAAAACAATGACAAATCTCTCTTGATAAAAAGGAGAAAACAACTCTATAAAAACTCTCTAACTTCTCTAGTATTTGGGAGGATATTAGAATGATTTGGGATGTGTAAGAATGGCAAATGGCTAGGCTATTTATAGTTGAGCTTTAGGGACTAACTTATAAATAACTTACAGTTTAAGGATCAAAATTATAATTTTCCTATGCCATTCTTTTCAACCTTGGCTGCAACTACCATGGTAATTTTCCATGGTAAATTTCAAAGCAATGTCAGTGCATTAATGCACCGAATTGCTTGACTTTCAACAATCTCCCACTTGAAGATTTGATTGGAACAATCATATCTTCACACAATTCTTTCTACCTCGTACTTTTCATGTTACTTACGTCTCTAACAGGCCACAAGAGGATCGACACCAAGTAAACTTATCAGTGTTGATTGCTTTTGTCATGAAATCTGCTATGTTGTCATCGGTATGTATCTTCTGCATATCTATCGTCCCTTCTTCCACTTTCTCACGAATGAAGTGATATTGGACCCGAATGTGTTTTGTTCTTGAGTGGAAACCAGGATTCCTTGCAAGATGCAAGGCGCTCTGACTGTCACAAAACAAAGAGGCATTCTCTTGTTTGTGCCCGAGCTCCTCCAATAGCATTTTTAACCATATTGCTTCTTTACTGGCTTGTGTAGCTGCTACATATTCTACCTCCGTTGTTGACGTAGCCACAACCGATTGCAGTTTTGAAACCCAGCTTACAGCTCCACCAGCAACTGTAAACACATACCCTGTTGTAGATTTGCTTTTATCCAAATCTCCTGCATAATCAGAATCGACATACCCGCTGATAAGAAAGTCTGATCCCCCATAACATAATGCAACATTTAAGGTCCCTTTGATGTATCTCAGGATCCTCTTCACAGCATTCCAATGCTCTCTGCCTGGATTCGCCATGTATCGACCAACCACTCCCACTGCTTGTGCAATGTCTAGTCTTGTACAAATCATAGCAAACATTAAACTTCCCACTGCTGATGCATACGGTACTCGAGACATCTCTCTCCTCTCTTCTTCACTGCTAGGACTCATACTGGAGGATAATTTAAATTTAATAGGAAGAGGGGTAGAAATTGGCTTACAATCTTGCATGTTGAATCGTGACAAGATCTTTTTCAAGTAATTCTTTTGTGAAAGCCAAATCTTCCTACTACTTCTATCTCGGTGAATTTGCATCCCTAGAATCTTGTTTGCTGGTCCCAAGTCCTTCATTTCAAATTCCCTAGCCAATCGTGCCTTTAATTCTTCAATATGATCTTTGTTGGGGCCTGCAACCAACATGTCATCTACATACAACAGCAATATAACAAAATCGTTTTCACCAAACCTCTTGAAATAAGCACAAGGGTCTGCATTAAGTCTGTTGTATCCAAGGCTCATGATGAAGGAGTCAAATCTCTTATACCAACACCTCGGCGCCTGCTTTAAACCGTATAGAGATTTGTTCAACCTACAAACCAAGTTCTTCTTTTCTTTTTCTTCAAAACCTTCAGGTTGGAGCATGTAAATCTCTTCTTCAAGATCTCCATGAAGAAAAGGTGTTTTAACATCTAGCTGCTCTAGATGTAAATTCAATGTAGCACACATTGCCAGGACAACTCGAATCGTTGTTAGTCGAACCACAGGAGAAAAGATTTCATTGAAATCAATACCTTCTTTCTAAGCATATCCTTTGACCACCAGTCTTGCACGATACCTCTCCACTTGATCGTCACCATTTCTCTTGATTTTGAAGACCCATTTGTTACCAATTGGCTTCCTTCCTTGTGGTAGTGACACAAGTTCCCATGTATTATTTTTGTGAAGGGCTTCGATTTCTTCTTGCATTGCCGTCATCCACTGTGAAGCATCTGAGTTTTTCATTGCCTCCTAGAATGTTGATGGCTCACCGTCCTCTGTTAAAAGGCAGTATGCAACATTACCTTCTATAACATAATCTGAGTGCCAATTGGGGCGTCTTCTCACACGATCTGATTGACGAGTTGTTGGAGCTTCCTCGAGCTCTGGTTCTGGTTCCTCGAGCTCTGGTTCTGCTTCAGAACAATCTCTTTGTTCAAACTCATTTTCAACATGTATCTGTGTAGTCTCTGGCTTTTCTTTATTAGTGCTATCATCTTCTTCTTTTCTTTGCAGCTTATCTTCTACAAAGATAACATCCCTGCTGATAATCACTTTGCGGGCAGTGGGATCCCACAAGCGATACCCCTTTATTCTATCAGCATACCCCAATAATTTACATTTTCTGGATTTTGGATCTAACTTTGAAATTTCTTGGGCATTGTACATCACGTACACAATACTTCCAAATATATGGAGGTTTGAATAATCAACTAGTTTACCAGTCCACATCTCCATCGGTGTCTTCAACTCAATTGCAGTTGATGGAGCCCGATTCACCAAATAACATGTGGTGTTGACTGCTTCTGCCCAGAAAGCTTTCTCTAGTCCTGCAGCTCTCAACATTGCTCGTGTTCTTTCTAACAGAGTTCTGTTCATCCGCTCTGCCACCCCATTTTGTTGAGGAGTGTATACTGCTGTGAACTGTCTTTTGATGCCTTCTTTTCTGCAAAAGTCGTCAAATTCATCACTTGTATATTCTAGTACTATCAAATCCGTTCATCCCTGTGCATTTGGGAAAAATGCAAAAGAAGTGTAAACCAGGGACACTCTTCCTCGTCTCGTTGACGGAATTCTAGTACTAATCAGATCTTCTCGCATCAATGGAGTTGCAGTAGATCGCCCCTTTTCAGATCTTCTCGCATCAATGGAGTTGCAGTAGATCGACCCTTCTTTAGATCTTCTCGCATCAATGGAGTTGCAGTAGATCGCCCCTTTTCAGATCTTCTCGCATCAATGGAGTTGCAGTAGATTGCCTCTTTTCAGATCTTCTCGCATCAATGGAGTTGCAGTAGATCGACCCTTCTTTCGATCTTCTCGCATCAATGGAGTTGTAGTAGATCGCCCCTTTTCAGATCTTCTCGCATCAATGGAGTTGCAGTAGATCGACCCTTCATCAGATCTTCTCGCATCAATGGAGTTGCAGTAGATCGCCCCTTTTCAGATCTTCTCGCATCAATGGAGTTGCAGTAGATCGACCTCTCTTCAGATCTTCTCGCATCGATGGAGTTGCAGATGATCGACCCTTCTTCAGATCTTCTCGCATCAATGGAGTTGCAGTAGATCGGCCCTTCTTTAGATCTTCTCGCATCAATGGAGTTGTAGTAGATCGACCTTCTTCAGATCTTCTCGCATCAATGGAGTTGCAGATGATCGACCCTTCTTCAGATCTTCTCGCATCAATGGAGTTGCAGATGATCGACCCTTCTTCAGATCTTCTCGCATCAATGGAGTTGCAGATGATCGACCCTTCTTCAGATCTTCTCGCATCAATGGAGTTGCAGATGATCGACCCTTCTTCAGATCTTCTCGCATCAATGGAGTTGCAGATGATCGACCCTTCTTCAGATCTTCTCGCATCAATGGAGTTGCAGATGATCGACCCATTCTTCAGATCTTCTCGTATCGATGGAGTTGCAGATGATCAACCCTTCTTTAGATCTTCTCGCATCGATAGAGTTGCAGATGATCGACCCTTCCTCAGATCTTCTCGCATCAATGGAGTTGCAGATGATCGAGCCTTCTTCAGATCTTCTCGCATCTATAGAGTTGCAGTGGATCAATCTTTCCCCTCCGGATCAAGCTACCTTGTTAAGTTTTGTAGACCTCGCCGCTCTGTCAGTGTCGCAGTCTCCGTAGTTTAAAGATTATCTCCCCAGCGGATCATTCCATTTTGAAGATTTTGCCTACAAAGAGCGGTCGAGCTGATCAACTGAAGCTTAGAAGAAGTGGTGGTCAAAGGAAGGAATCCAGACCCGAACGGACATAAAATGGTTATCCTTTTATCTTTGCTTTATTCATGTTACACAGCAATGAGCAAAGGGGGGCAGCTGTAATACCCATTTTATGTCCGGGCCATAACTATTTATTTTTCGCTCGAATGTATTATTTTATATTATTAAAAAAAGTAAAGTAAAAAAAACCAAAAAAAGTAGAAAAAAAAAAGTAAAAAAAAATACGTGGGTGCCATGCAAGGCCCCACGTCCTTACCTTTGGTGATTCATCCCTCCCCCAAAGCACTATAAAAGGGGAGGAGGGTTGCTACTCATGGGGACACACAGACGGCAAAGAGGCAAAAATGGCCATTAAAAATGGCGAATAAGGGGCAGTGCCCCTTTCGAACCTTAGGGGCAGTGCCCTTCTAATGGTTCGAACAATTGATTCGATTGGAGGCCCTGTCGAGGTTCGTTCGAATCAATTTTTGAGTTATAGCGAGGTGATGCGGAGATCCTGCTAGGGGTCGGGTGAAGTTTTTATTTCGAGCTTCTAGTAGGGTAAATTTTGATCCTTATCTTTGTATTTATTTTAATGTTCTATTTTTGTAATAAATATATTTGTATGCCATATAAGATGTTTTTATATTTGTTTGTATGTTTTTATTTTATATGTCATGTTTTTATATTTTAATTTTATTTTGTATACAATGTTTTATATTCATTTATATTGTTTAATTGAATTTTAAATTAAAAACTTTTATTAGGGGTTATCATGAAAAACGTGACAATCTTTTATTTTGTGTTTTATCTTATTATTCTCGTGACAATCTTCTAAACTATTTCCTTTACTTCGTGCAGTAAACAAAGGTGAAGTCATTAGCCCATTCCCTGTGGAGACGATATCCGATACTTAGTATCACTTTATTACTTGCGACGTGTACACTTGCACTCAATTGCGATAGACTCTTTTGCACGCAACAAGTTTTTGGCGCCGTTGCCAGGGATTGGCAACATAACTACATCTTTCTTTTATTGCACTTTTGCTGTTATTTTTATTTTCGTTTTTATTTTTAGTTTTTCTTTAATTTTTCTTTTGTGTTTTCAACTCTTGCTTTTCACGAGGTTTTCTTGTTTATGCGCAGATCTAAAAGAGGTGAAGATCCTGAGTATAAATTAGATACGGAGATTGAACGTTCCTTCAATCTCAAGAAACAACTTCGCCGACTTTTAGACAAAAACGAATATCTCGAAGAGCAGCTAGAGAAGATGGGCCATAACCAACCTGCTGGTGGTTTCATACCACCCCTTGGCGATAATAACCCACCTGTCGTCGACCCGCCGGGGGCAGATAGACGACGGTCATGTCGTGACTACATGCCGAACGATCATGTAGAGCTGGAGACCACGCTGCCGGATATTGATGTTGACAACTTTGAGCTTAAACCTGTCATGTTTAGTATGATCAACAATGCCGGGCAGTTCAGTGGTTCTGCGACAGAGGATGCTAGGGAGCATCTCAAAACGTTCCAGGAGATCTGTGGTTCGTTTAGACTGCCAGGAGTTAGTCCGGAGATACTGAGGCTTCGGTTATTCCCCCATTCATTGAGGGACAGAGCTAAAACTTGGTGGAATAAACTTACACCGGGTTCCATTATGACTTGGGCAGATCTAACTCGTGAATTTTTATCTTGTTTTAATCCTTCACATTTATCTGAGCGATTACGTAACAAAATTGCTACTTTTCAACAGGAAGATGACGAGCCGATGCACGAGGCCTGGGACAGATTTACTACTCTTCTACGGAACTGCCCAATGCACGGATTCCCTGTCTGGAATCAGGTAACTAAATTCTATAATGCTGCTAACTTACAAACTCACATTCGCATTGATTCTGCAGCAAATGGACTGTTATTGGATAAAGATCCGGACGAGGCATTACAAGTTCTGAAAAATCTAGCCAAGAATGAGGAGCAGTTTCCGACAGCTAGAAGAGGGGGTAAACGGGTACTTGCTGTCAAGGACTATGAGGTCGAAAGCACTATGAAATCACAGGTAGCATTCCTCACTAAAGCCATGAAACATTTATTGAATGATGATGATTTACGAGGATTTGCTGTCAAGGAAGTTTGTGCTACTTGTGAGGGAAATCATAGTAGGGATGACTGCCCGATAAATATAGAAGAGGGAAAATATGTTGGAAATTACAAGCCATACTACAATTCCAACAACTACAACCCTAATTGGAGGAAGGATCCCAAATTTTCCTGGAGTAACCCTAACAATGCCCTGAATCCGCAAGCACATCATCAGAATCAGGGGGTCCTAGATTGTTGACGCGACAGCAACTGCAGCCGCAGAACCTGCCGCAGAACATGCTGCCGCAGCAGCAACAGCAGCCACCACCTGCCACGAGTAGTGTATTGGAACAGACTCTGGCCACTTTTATGTCTCAGACTGGTACGTATATGGAGAATATAAATCAGTTTGTCAAGAAGACGGAAAATTTTATAGATAAAACCGAGATGAGGATGACAAACCATGAAGCTACATTGAAGTCTTTAGAGACACAAATGGGTCAGGTGTCGCAGCATATTAAGCCGAGGCAGAATGGAGGTTTTCCTAGCAATACTGAAAATGCTAGAGCACCCCCACATGAGCAATGTAAGGCAATTACTACTAGGAGTGGGAAGAAACTACCATGGCCGGAAAAAGAAGCTGATATAGAAAAGGATCCTGCCTTGGATAAACCTGCCGAGGAAGCTGCCCCGACAGGTGATAAACAGACTGCTGCCGATGAACCTGTCACGACAGCAGAAGCGATAGAGGAGAAAAAAGATGATTATCGTCCTCAGATTCGCATGCAGTGGGAAGGGCGCATTGCTGATTATCGTCCCCCCCCCACCTTTTCCTCAACGGATACAACAAGCTAAGAATGAATCTCAACTTAAAAAGATTTATGATATTTTTAAACAGGTTCATATTAATATTCCGTTGTTAGATGCTGTTAGGGAGATGCCCGGTTATGCTAAATTTCTCAAGGATGTTATGTCAAAAAAATCTAAACTTGGGGAATTTGAAATGGTAAGGATGCAAGAAGGTTGCATGAGTATACTTCATCGGCAGCCACCCCAGAAAAAGAAGGATCCGGGGAGCTTCCTCATACCATGCGTAATCGGCAACAAATTTGTGGGTAAGGCACTTTGTGATCTTGGAGCTAGTGTTAATCTAATGCCCAAATCTGTTTTTTAGAAATTAGGTATTGGGAAGGCGCGGCCCACGACAGTTACCCTACAGCTAGCCGACCGCTCTTACGTTCACCCCGAGGGAAAAATTGAAGATATTTTGGTAAGAGTGGATAAGCTTATTTTTCCTGCTGACTTTCTTATTTTAGATTGTGAGGCAGATGAGAACGCACCAGTCATCCTCGGGCGACCCTTTTTAGCCACGGGAAGATCATCGATTGATGTGGAGAAAGGAGAACTTACCATGCGTGTGAACGATCAAGAAATTAAGTTGAATGTTCTCCAAGCAATGAAACATGCCGATGTGGACGAGGAATGCAAAGCCATCATTGAGGTGACCTTTGATTACCCCTGCATCAGGTCGGGCTGTCGTGATATAAAATTTGGTCACTGCTGCGACAGCCACTTAAAGACCTATCACGACAGTGACGACGACAGCAACAACGACAGCACCGACGACAGTGAATCCTCTGAATCCGATACATCTGATACTGAAGGTCATGAGGAGGTAAACTGGTTAGACCATCGTCCAGGTAAGTTATTCGAACCCTTGAATTACACTTCGGATAACCATTTAATCCAAAAGCCCTCTACTGTTGAACCACCTGTCTTAGAACTTAAGCCCCTGCCAGGGCAGCTTAATTATGCTTATCTTGGTTGTGATGACACACTGCCCGTAATCATCTCTGCTAAGCTGCCGCAGGAACAGGAACGACAGCTGGTCGACATGCTACGGCAGCACAAAAAGGCGATTGGATGGACGATAGCAGACATCCAGGGCATTAGTCCGGCAATCTGCATGCACAAAATCCTCCTAGAGGAAGACCATAAGCCGACTATTGATGCCCAAAGGCGGTTAAACCTAGCAATGAAGGAGGTAGTGTGTAAAGAGATAATTAAATGGTTAGATGCTGGTATTATTTACGCCATCTCCGACAGCAAATGGGTAAACTCGGTGCAATGTGTTCCAAAGAAAGGAGGGATGACAGTAATAACCAACGAGAACAATGAGCTAATCCCAACCAGGACTATGACCGGTTGGAGGGTTTGTATGGACTATCGGAAGCTTAACAAAGCTACCCGAAAGGATCACTTCCCTTTTCCCTTTATTGATCAAATGCTTGATAGATTAGCGGGTAAATCTTATTATTGTTTTCTTGATGGTTATTCAGGTTATAACCAAATTGCTATTGCACCGGAGGATCAAGAGAAAACGACTTTCACATGCCCCTACGGAACATACGCATTTAGGAGGATGCCGTTCGGCCTCTGTAACGCACCTGCCACCTTCCAAAGGTGCATGATGGCAATATTCTCCGACATGGTAGAGGACTTCCTTGAGATCTTCATGGATGATTTTTCCGTCTTTGGAGACAATGTTGAGAGCTGTCTCGGCAACCTTCAAAAGGTACTTGAAAGATGTGAAAAAGCTAACCTTGTTCTTAATTGGGAAAAATGCCACTTTATGGTGGATGAGGGGATAGTCCTTGGCCATAAGATTAGCTGCCGTGGGATAGAAGTCGACAGGGCCAAAATAGAGGTAATTGAGAAGCTGCCGCCACCAACTACAGTCAAGGGCATTAGGAGTTTTTTAGGGCATGCTGGTTTTTACAGGAGATTCATTGCAAATTTCTCAAAAATCACAAAGCCCCTATGTCATCTCTTAGAGCAGAATCGACCCTTTGACTTTAATGAAGAATGTACTGAAGCATTCAAGGTTCTGAAGGAAAAGTTAGTGACAGCCCCCATAGTACAGCCACCAGACTGGACACAACCGTTTGAGATCATGTGTGATGCCAGTGACTATGTTGTCGGGGCAGCACTTGGGCAGCGCAAGGACAAGCTGTTTCACGTCATATACTATGCCAGCAAGACGTTAAATGATGCCCAAGTGAACTACACCACCACAGAAAAGGAGTTGTTAGCTGTGGTGTTCTCCATCGACAAGTTTCGTTCTTACATACTTGGAACGAAAGTAATAATACACACCGACCATTCTGCCCTCAAGTATTTGTTTGCAAAGAAGGATGCAAAGCCTAGGTTGATACGATGGATCTTGCTATTACAAGAGTTCGACCTTGAGATCAAGGACAAAAAGGGGACAGAGAATCAAGTGGCAGATCACTTGTCGAGGTTGGAGAAGGGACAGAGTCTACCGCTAGATGAGACACACATACTGGAGACCTTCCCAGATGAGCAGCTCTTTGCTGCCGCAATAGCTGTCGCAACAGCCATGGCGGCAGGTAAGTCTTCTAACCTTCCCTGGTATGCTGATTTCGTTAATTTTATAGTTAGCGGAATATTACCTACTGACCTTAATTATCAAGCCAGGAAGAGGTTCCAAAATGATGTTAAGCATTATTATTGGGACGAACCTCTTCTTTTCAAAATGTGTGCAGATCAGGTTATCAGAAGATGTGTACCGCAAGAAGAACAAGAAGACATTCTCCATCACTGTCATGCTTCACAATATGGAGGTCACTTAGGAGGAAATAAGACCGCTGCCAAGGTGCTGCAGTCAGGGTTCTACTGGCCGACACTATATAAGGATGCACAGGAATTTTACAAAAACTGTGACAAGTGCCAGCGGACAGGTAACATCTCAAGGAGAAACGAGATGCCACTGCAGAATATTTTAGAAGTCGAGATCTTCGACGTTTGGGGGATTGATTTTATGGGACCTTTTCCATCTTCGTGTGGAAATCTTTACATCCTCCTAGCAGTGGACTATGTCTCCAAGTGGGTAGAAGCAATCGCAACTCAAAAGAATGATGCCAAAACGGTCCAAAAGTTTTTGCACAAAAACATCTTTTCTAGATTTGGCATCCCTAGAGCGATTATCAGTGATGAAGGGAGACATTTCGATAATAGGGTAATTGCTGCCGCTTTGAAGAAATATGGTGTTAAGCACAGGATCACGACAGCATACCACCCACAGACCAATGGACAGGCTGAAATTTCCAATAGGGAAGTGAAGAACATCCTTGAAAAGATGGTTAAACCAACTAGGAAAGACTGGTCTTTACTTCTGAATGATGCATTATGGGCATACAGGACAGCTTTCAAGACTCCATTGGGCATGTCTCCATTCCGACTAATTTATGGGAAAACCTGTCACTTGCCTGTCGAGATCGAGCACAAAGCATATTGGGCAATTAAGGCAGTGAACATGGACTTGGACAAGGCCGGCCAGAAAAGGTTATTAGATCTGAACGAGATTGAAGAATTAAGGACAATGGCCTACGACAACGCAAGGATCTACAAGGAAAAGACTAAGAAGTGGCACGACAAGAAACTGCTGCCACGACAGTTCTGCCCAGGGCAGCTTGTGTTGCTATTTAATTCTAGACTCAAACTCTTCCCAGGAAAGCTAAAGTCTAGATGGTCGGGTCCGTTTCAAGTAGTTCAAGTTTTCCCCATGGTGCCATCACAATTCAGTCATTAAAAGACGGGCACCAATTCAAAGTCAATGGACAGCGCCTCAAGCACTATCAGGGGACTGAAGCCCCAGGAATTCAGGAAGTGGTTACTTTAGGAGATGCCCCACAAGGCACCCCTAATTTAACCTAAGTTTTATTTTTATTTTTATCTTATTATTAATATTATTTATTAGGAATTAGATTTATTTTATTCAAATAATGTTTTGTTTTTATAATTTCAGTTTTTAGGAAATAAAGGAGTCAAGAAGGAAAGAAGAAGTGGACCAAGCCCACCACCCATCCACCAGCCCAATAAAGCCCACTTATGATAACATGTCGTTTCGGCTGCCGGCGCAGACGGACTTGACAGGCTGTCAACAGACTGCCACTGCAGACGTAGAAGCGTGCGGCAGATGCACAGCAGACGCATTAATGCATGTCAGACGCGTCAGACACGCTATATCCAATCTGCCGCCCCGTTATTCCCGCCTGCCGTTGCGGCATTAAATGGGCAGATCCCCAACAGCTATATAACCCCGTTCTCCCTTTCATTTTCATCACTTCTGATTTTTTCTCTCTTGTTTTCTCCTCTAGTTTTATTTGTTTTCTTTCTTTTTCACAGCCCTTGCAACCAAAATGTCGTCGAGACAAACCCGTCGTAATGCTGATGTCGCCTCTTCTTCCGCAGCAGCATCCCCCTTCGCCAACAAGGAACTATGGGAGGAGCGTGGCTTCATTTACAACAGAGATACCCCCCATATGGGACTCCGGCCGTTCATTGTGAAGGCCATAACGGCACAGCTGTGGGAGGACTTTGCCGAGCAGCCGGCAGAGCTAAATGATACATTGGTCCGGGAGTTTTACGAGGCTGTCGACAGCAAAACGGCGACATCTGTCACCGTCTGAGGAGTGGAAGTGCCCTTTACAGCAAACAGCATCAACCATATGTTCGGCCTCTTCTTTGGCCCCGATGATGATGCTCACCAACAATTTCTGGACACCCTCGACGCTGCTGCCTATGATGCCATCATGGTGGAGCTGACAGAAGCTGGTACGACATGGACAACCAGCAAGAAAAACCCCCACTCTGTCAATAGGGGGCAGCTCCTCCCAGAAGCAAAACTGTGGAACGCTTTCATCAAAAAGCGTATCCTGCCCTCGTCCCACCACACGATAGTCAACCGACAGCGGCTGGCCCTCATTCACTCTATCATGCATGACAGGCCCATCAATGTGGGCAGGTACATGAGGGACAGCATCATCGATTGTGCCTTCCGTTCGGACTCACGACTCTGCCTGCCGTTCACCATCACCTCCCTCTGCCGCTGTGCTGCCGTACCAGAGGAACCCTCCGACAAAATCAAGACGGGCAGTGGCTGGACTGACAACAACATCTCCAGCCTCATGAAGGTCATAGTTGTATCATCCATCAACGCCTTCGACCCAAATGCCCCTCATGCTGACTCCGATGATGAACCTGCCACCGACCCTGCCCCAGATGCTGCCGCCGACACCGCTCCGACAGACCAGTCTGCCCACATCCTTGCTGCAATCCTGCGGGTAGAGGAGCGCCAAATGGGCTTGATGACCTTCATCCGAGACTTCTCAAATGCAATGGTAAATTTCATTACTAATACTTTACATTATTCGGATGTCATCTTCCCCACCTTCCCCTCCCATTATTTCCATATCCCCTCCCCCACACCTACACCACCTGTTTCCCCCCATACCCATTCTGCCACTTCCACACCATCCCCTGCCCCGACGGCAGCTGGCAGCCCTCCGGCAGACACCTCCCCTCGAGGAACAAAGAAACCTGCCACTGATGACAGCCCTCTTATCCGGAGGAATTTGGCGAGCGACTTTACGAGGGTGAAAAGAATTAAGCACGTGGCAGACAAGAAACGGCTGCCCAAAGCCAGCACCACCACTAGTAGCAGCTGGGATAGTGGCAGCAGTTCCGACGTCCGGCTAGTGGAGCAACCTGCCCCTCAACCTGCTGAGCTACCTGCCCCTCCACCTGCCGATGATCCTGTTGATCAACCTGCTATTGAACCTGCCCAGCCCCCTCCACAGCGCAGGCACCGCCATCAGATACGCGTCAGCAGCAGCAGCGAGAGCAGCAATTAAAAAATTTAAGTCTTTATTTTCCCCTTATTGCTGCCTGCTTTTATATTTTTGTGATGTACTTTTTCTTTCTTTTATTTTTCATCTCATTTTGCATTGAGGGCAATGCAACCCTTGAGTTTGGGGGTGGCAACCCTCCATATTTAATGGAGTCTTTAGCACATCTTTTTATTATTTGTTGTGTCCTATTATTTACTTATTTTTCTCTTAAAAAAACAGAAAATTAAAACTGTTGGCTTAAAACTGTGAAGTTAACTTACCTGTCATGACGGCTCTGTCGTGGCAGCATCTTTAGGACAGGTTAAGGAAAAGTTTAGAGCCTTTCTATAGTTCTGAAAACTTAAACACTTTTGTGACTGTTATACTGCTTAGATTTCTTTTAGCCAAACTAGAATAGGAAGCTTAGAACTTGGATAGCCCCTAGAGGTACCTAACACTGGCTCTAGGAAAGAAGTTTAGCAAAAGAAAATTTAAAACCTAGAGGTGCCCGAAACCGGCTCTAGGAAGCTAACTAGAGGTGCCCAACACTGGCTCTAGAAAAATTTAGCTTGAAAATAGAAGAAAAAGAAGCATGAAAATGTGTCTTCTAAAAAAATAAACTTTGGCATAAAAATTCAAGTTAAGAAGTTGAATATTCTAGTGAAACTAAGAGAGTCTTAGCATATAACTGTTCACAAGCATGCACACACTGCACGAGAGCTATAGGGAGATTCCGGACAGATCCTAACCTTTCCGACAGGTTGCTGCCGCCATAGAGAATGAGCGACGGGTAAGGGACAGTTCACTGTTTGAAGGCCAACACAAAAAAATTTCATTTTTCCTTTAAGTCTTGATTGCTTGAGGACAAGCAAAAACTTGAGTTTGGGGGAGTGTTGAGTGTGTAAAAGTTCTATTATTTACACCCTTTTTACCCATATTTCTGCTGCATTCAAGCATCATTGCATTGCATTTAGGTTAGTTTTCAATAAAACATCACAATTATATAAAAGGCACGGATTCTACTAAAAGATGGCTATTTTTGCAGGTATCTGTCATAGTAGAAGATGAAGGCAGGCGCAGGGCAGAGAAGGAGGAGAGCGGAACTGGACAAGCAGCCAAAGAAGACGAACCTGTCATGGACCTGTCGTGACAGCATGGTGACAGCAGATTCATGAAGAGGAAAAGTCAAGTGGACCTCGATAGATAGAGAAAAATCTGCTCGTCTGTCGTGTGAAAGCCACATATTTTTCCAAGCCCCAGATCGAAAGATATGTCAAGCCAAAGCTCAAAGAGAAGAAATTCCTAAAAGCAAGGATGCGGCTGGAAAGTAGGAGACTTTAGAGATTTAGTCTTTATTAGAATCTTACTTTTAATTAAAGTTGTAATCCTTGTTACCTTAGATAACTTGAGCCCAAAGCTTATATAAGGGCATAGATTTAACCTAGGAGCAGCACCGATTACCCCATAACCGAAACAAAACCCCTGTCGTCCACCCGTCACCGACATGTTCTAAATTCCCCCTAGGGCTACGGGTTGTTTTGTAAAGTAGTTGCAAGGGTTGCGTTGTTTTAGGATTTTTCAGTTCAATAAAATAAACTTCAAGTTCTTTTATCTTGGTTTTAATATCTTGCAAGAGCATCGGGAGAGCATTGTGAGGTTATCCATTTACTTAGCATCGGGAGAGTTAAGTATACGAAAGAGATAAGAGCGCGTTCTCTAGTTTATAGTTGAACCATCTCGTGCCTAGGGATAGGGCGAGGTTAAGTGGCTAAGGAAGAATTCATACACATCGGTGTTCATCCTTCGATTCACGCCGGGAGGTATCATCAAAGACGTGTTCATCGACAGACTTGTGCCTAGGGATAGGGCAAGGCAGATCTGGGATTCTTGCCAAACTTGAAGTACGGAGTTGGTGTGTCTGTTGCCGCGACTGCCAACGGACAGACGTCGCGACAGGTGCTGTCGGCGACGGGAGCGACGACAAAACTGGAGATCCTAAGCAATTCAATACCTGCACTACCGAGCAATTCAATACCAGCCCATTCTCTCTATCTTGATAACTCAATCTTTTATTTTGTGTTTTATCTTATTATTCTCGTGACAATCTTCTAAACTATTTCCTTTACTTCGTGCAGTAAACAAAGGTGAAGTCATTAGCCCAATCCCTGTGGAGACGATATCCGATACTTAGTATCACTTTATTACTTGCGACGTGTACACTTGCACTCAATTGTGATAGACTCTTTTGCACGCAACACTCGTGTTCTTTCTAACAGAGTTCTGTTCATCCGCTCTGCCACCCCATTTTGTTGAGGAGTGTATACTGATGTGAACTGTCTTTTGATGCCTTCTTTTCTGCAAAAGTCGTCAAATTCATCACTTGTATATTCATCTCCATTATCTGATCTGAAACACTTGATTTTATTTCCAGAATCAAGTTTCACCCGCGCTTTGAAAACTTTGAAGGTTGAAAACACATTTGCCTTCCTCTTGATAGGATACACCCAACATCTCCTAGAGTAGTCATCAATGAACGAGACAAAATACTTTGCTCCGCCTAGGGATGTAACTGGTGCTTGCCATACATCAGAATGAACCAATTCTAGAACAGCCTTGCCTCTAGAATTTGATGTGTTGAATTTTAATCGATACTGTTTACTTGTAATACAATTTTCACACAAAGAAAGTGATACATTTGTTAAACCCGGAAGTAGCTTTTGCTTCACAAGGACTTTCATTCCCTGTTCTGACATGTGTCCAAGTTTTTGATGCCATAACATGGTAGAATCTGAACTACATGAGGCAACAGAGGCTTCTTCTTCTAGCAAGGTCTCTCCCTTCAGCATGTACTGATGTGGGCACGTCTTCACCAACACATGTTGCTGATCCGGAGGTCTTACCGTTAGGACCAATTACACGATCTAGGGCGCAACGTTTCAGGGAAGCTCTTTTCCTTACTTGTGCTAATATTTCTGAATCATTTGATAACACTTGTGCCTTAGACGATAGGACTTTTAATGTGTTGCATGTTGGTATGTGACTTATTTTAGGTTATACTATTTATTAAGTATGTTTAAGAATGTATATAATATGTTAATAATGTTTTGGGTTAATATAATATAACTTATGATGTATTTTTTTATGTGTTCATTTTTATATGTGTGTGCAGCCAATACACGTAAATATAATTAAGGGGCAACAACCAAACCAGCCTTGTGTGACGTTTTGGATAAGAATAAAGGAGGTTGAAAAACAAAACAAGTTCCATGCACGTGAAATACAAGCTACCGGCCATCTCCATGCAATTTACCTATGTGCGGCAACTTGAAGTGCAAATCACAGCAGCAATGGATAAGAGTATTTGGTTTCCATTTTGAATTTCAAAATGGTTGCACATTTAACATGTGCGCAATGTTTGAAGTTGTGGCTGCTCATTTAGGCGTCACTTTTATGTGGCTGAAATTATATTATTTGAATTGAAAACACATTTAACATGTGTTTTAATTCAAATGCATGGCCTAAATTGCATGCCGCCAACTGCTTATTTTTTTCAAACTTGAACCTTTTTTTTTTCTTTCTTTAATTTCTAGCCATACATTCAAATTCGGCAGCCCCATGTACTTCTATATATATTTTGTAAACTCAATTAAGCAAGGTTACCAACTTTTGAAATAAAATTATACTTGAGAGAATTTTCTCTTTTCGGTTCTTTTTAGAACTATTCGACACTCAAACTTGTTTGTTTGTCATTGATACTTCGGGTTCCTAAATTGCTATTTAGCGGGTCCAAGTCCTTTCGACGTTAAACAAATTCGATTCGGGTTTGCTCAGTAGATTGTGCAGGTTCTTTCGAGTTTAGTGTTTCCAACATCGGTCGTTTTTGAAGCCTTCTTCACCATCGTTGAAGTTCTTTCCAAAACGCCAAAATTATCATATTACTCTATATTATTTTTATTTTTATTTTGTTCATCTTTAAGTCTCTATTTAAAATAAATATGTCGTATAATTTTTGTTGTTTCCTTGTTATTTTTATTGCAGGAACGTGCCTACAACACTCCTAGATCCGTAACAAACGAGGATAGTCTGTTTCGGCAGACTGCCCCTTATTATGTACAAATTTGTCGCTATCTTTTCACCTTTCATCACCACAAGCGCTCCATGGAACACCTTCATGATTCCTTTCTGTGTTTCAATCTTGCTTGCATTATTATCCAACAATCCGTAGGATAATAAGTTTTTCTTCAAGCCTTTCACGTGCCGCACATCTCGAACAACTTTGATTGTCCCGTCATACATTTTCAATTTGATGGTTCCAACGCCAACAATCTCCAAGGCATGATCATTGCAGATGTACACAGATCCTCCTGAGATAGGTTCATAATTATAAAACCATTCTCTTCTTGAGGTCATGTGATATGTGGCTCCCGAGTCAATAAGCCATATGTCTGCAAATCTTTTTCTACCTTACATGGCTGTTGATGCTTCACAACAAAGAACATCTCCATCATCTAAAGTGTTTGCCATATTTCCTTGAGGATTGGAGTTTTTAGGTAAACTCCAACAATCCTTCTTCATGTGACCCTTCTTTCCGCAGTTGTAGCACTTTAAATTCTTCTTACTCCTTGACTTTGATCTACCATGATTGTGATTGCTACTTTGGCCACGTTCTGTTGATCTTCCTCTCATCACCGTTAAGGCCTCTTCTTGTTGCAGATTTCCTTGTCTATCTTCTTTATTCTTGCGCCGATTTTCTTCTTCCAGAACAGCAGCTGCAACGTCATCGAAGACTAGATCATTGGTAAGGTTGTTGTTTGTCAAGTTGATGATGAGTTGATCATACGAATCAGATAGACTTTGAAGCAGAAGTTCAGCACGTTCTTGTGACTCTATTTTATAGCTTAGAGATGAAAGCTGAGAAAATAGAGTATTCAACGTGTTTAAGTGCTCTGTCACTGAAGTAGATTCTGAAATCCGAAGAGTGTACAATTTCCTCTTAAGGAAAATTTTATTGTGCAACGATTTGGCCTCGTATAATTTTGTGAGGTGATCCCAAATCTCCTTGGCTGTCTTCTTCTCCTCGATGCTTGATAGTACTTCATCTGCTAATGCTAAATGAAGGTCTGCAATAGCATTCTCGTCCATCTCATTCCATTTCTTGTTATCTGTAAAATCTGTCGGTTTTTCGCTAATAGCTGCTAGACATTCGTTTTTTCTTAGGATGGCCTTTATCTTCAATTTCCACAGTGAGAAATTTCTCCCATTGAACTTTTCAATATCAAATTTCGTTGCCATAGCTTCTATTTCAGATAGCTCCCACTATTTCACCTTTTTGACGTGAATAGTGCCCACCACCTTCATTGAATGAGTAATAACTAACTTACTTTCTTATGATGGAGGGTCCACTTTTTAGTGGCAACCAACAGAGAATACGGTAAGTAGATATATGCACCAAAATTAGGCTCTGATACCAATTGTTGCGGAATACGGTCGTCGGATAGAGCAAAAACGCAACTGATAATTTGAGAAAATAACAATGAAGATAAAGGAGACACAGATTTTACGTGGAAAACCCCTAAATAACATAGGGTTAAAACCACGGACAAAGGTAGAAGAATTTCACTATGAGAAAGTAGGAATTACAACTTCTCTCAATCTAACAAGGGGAAAACAATGACAAATCTCTTTTGATAAAAAGGAGAAAACAACTCTATAAAAACTCTCTAACTTCTTTAGTATTTGGGAGGATATTAGAATGATTTGGGATGTGTAAGAATGGCAAATGGCTAGGCTATTTATAGTTGAGCTTTAGGGACTAACTTATAAATAACTTAAAGTTTAAGGATCAAAATTATAATTTTCCTATGCCATTCTTTTCAACCTTGGCTGCAACTACCATGGTAATTTTCCATGGTAAATTTCAAAGCAATGTCAGTGCATTAATGCACCGAATTGCTTGACTTTCAACATATGTCGACTTGAGTAAAATTTTTAATTGTATGTTTTTTGGTGCAGAAATCAATGTTGGTCAACTGTAACTAGGGGTGTTCATGGTCGTTTAATCGTACCGTTTAGCCTAAACAGTCGGTTAACCATTATAACAGTTATTGAATTTAGTTAACTGTAATGTTAGGATTATTGTTTTGATATAATAAATTGAAAAATATTTTTAGATTTACTTGAAAATATTACAAAAATCAACTAAAGTCCAAACAACTTAAAAATATGTTCGAAATGATTTCATAAGTTTTTAACATGATTTAAAAAGCTTTTAAATGGCCAAAATGTCAATTTTTTAAGGCTCGTATCAGTACACTTTTGATTCGTACCGATATGAATATATAAATTATTTTCCAAAAACCAAACCGCGTACCGATACAGCATCTGTCGTACCGTTATAGGCATGTTGGTTTCAAACCCCCCCCCGGGGTTTCAGTCTCCAATGGTTATTTCCCAAAACAGGGTCATACCAGTACCGACAGCACTAGATTAAAAAAATTCAGCATGAAAATCATCTCCAACGGCTCTAATTTATCCCCAACGGTCACTAATGGCTAGAATTTTATTTGAGAGTATAGAAAGAACCTTTAACCACCTAGAACAACTAATGATCAACAAATCAACATTTCATTGATTATAAAATGTCTTAGTGCTCAAAATTTCACATTTTTTCATAGACAACACTTGTGAGCTTTCATTGTAATATTTGTTCAAGTGTTTTATGATTGGGTGAGTGAGCTTAATTGTGCAAACATCATACCTTGTGAGGTTTTCCTAGTTTACTTTGTTTTTTTCTTTGTAAAAGAGTGTTTGCTCAAGTTTTGGGATAGAAAGCTTTGAGTGTGTAAGAGTTACCTCTTTGGCCTAGAAAAGGGGAAGAAATTTAATAGTGAATTTGGGAAAATCCTTAGTGGGAAGCTAGGTTAGTGGATGTAGAGCTTAGTTAGAAGTTCGAACCACTTTAAATCATCGTGTTTATTTTTTTCATTGCTTCCACCACTATCACTCAAAATTGGACTTCTCCACCAACTTGGCAAGCAAATCGGTTGAGGAATTTGAGCTCAACACGTAACCTAACTATTAAAAATCAGTTAACCATCAGTAGTTAACCGTTAAGATACAGTTAACTGACGGTTCGATTACAGGTTAACCTGTTACCTATTATAAATTTTTTTCACATGTTTACTACTTCTTTTAAAAATAATGAAACAATATTTTCGATAAATATTATATTAAAATGTTCATAAAAATGCTTAAATAGAGACTCTAAACATGAAGTCCATACTTAGTTTAAAAAAATACATACGTACTAAAAAGTTTCAACACAACACAAAATACATAAATTTCAAATTTAGTTTGAAATTTCAAGTTTTAACATTATTCAACACATAGCAATACACTAATAAAGTTTAAAAAATCTTTAACTAACCTAAAACAAACATAAGGTAAATGAAACTTTCATGAGTTAGTATCACAAGCCACACAAGTTAACTCTATGACAAAATCACCTAAGGTCTTCGTCGACTTTCACTAAAATAAAATATAACTTATCAGTCATAATTGTTTGTTGATTAATTGTTCCATCCTTTAATCCTATATTTAAAAATATGAAACAAATTAGTACAAGAAATATAATGTAATACTAGCAAATAAAAGATAAAAAATAATTATGAATTAGATTACAAAATAGAGTTTAAAAATTAGAAAAGGGGCGTGGGCTTTACTTTTAGTTGAAAATATTTTATTTTCAATATATATATATAGGATTAATATCTTATACACTGGGCGCCTTAGTTTTAGGGTATAGAGAGTTAGTTTAGGGTGTAGAGTTTAGGGGTCTAGGTGTAGGGGTTTATATGTAATAATAATAATAATAATAATAATAATAACGGTTAACCTAAAGATTAATCATTTATCAAAATTCATAACTGTAATCGTAACCATTAACTATCGTTTTTAGCGGTTCGGTTAACTGAAATCATTTAACCCTAACGGTTCGATTAATTAACCTATAAAATATAACGATTATACCAATTATCAGTTACAGTTCGATTAATTATGCACCCCTAACAATAACACTTAAGTCGTCGTCTCTTCTAACCTACTTTCAATTTCACTGTAACAGTAAAACTAGATCGTAAAATAAAAAGAAAGACTCGCATTATGAAATAAAAAAAATCAACCACAATATCCTAAAAGTAAACCCGTGATTGCGCACCTCGTCTTGAGTGTTTGATTTTTACGATGAATATATTTCATAATTAATCGTTTATTTATTTTAGAAATGTATAACTTAATAAATTTTTTTTTGGAAATTGACTAAAACATTTTAGGGTAAAATACAAAAATAATGACTCAACTTTTGCTTCTCTCCTATTTTACTCACTCATCTTTAAATTGAATCGATTTAATGACTCAACTTTTAACATTGGGTTTTTATCATCACCCAATCGTTATATTATGGATGACGTTAGTGACGTGGCATTTTTTATTGATTTGACCCCAGACCTGTAAATTTCATGACTCCAATCTGTTAAAATCACAAAAAATAACAGAGACAGAACTATAGAGCAACATTAAGCAATATGAACTACATAAATAAGCATGTAACTATAGAGAAACACATGTCACACATCCAGCAAAGTTGATTCAACTTTGTTTATATGATTTAAATCTCAGCAACTATTTACCAATACTAATAGTGATTGTATATAGGGAAAAATTTATCAAAAGAATGCATGAAACTTAAGAAATCAGAGCAAATTTCTTCTAAAGCTACCCAGTAAAGGAAAAACAAATGTATCATTGTTTCAATAGTAAAAAAGCAAATATGCATACCTTTGAGAAGATGGGTAGATGCAAGATCCATAACCTGCAAAACCATGATGAAATGAACAAAAACCCAATCGTAAAAACCATTCAAAAAATGAAAAAAAAAAGAAAAGAAAGAAAGTTGAAGGTTTTTAAAGAACAAATTGGGGTCAGTTTTGGCAACAGTTCCAGTGCCAGCAAAGTCGCAAGAACCGGGCGCCATTGCTCGACGCTGGTAATAGCTATTGAAAGCATAAGAAGCATGAGCCTGGATGGTATTCGGGAGAAAACAAAGCTCGTCGGACTGTAAAGGGTTGCAGTCAGCACCGGAGCCGCATGCATAGTCTGGCGCAGTTTTCTTTCTCTCCATATCTTCATCAGCATCCAACTTCAAAACCGCCCAAGAAGCCGCGGAAGACGAAGCTGTGGAAGCAGAGGAGGAACTTGCAATGGCCTTGACGGGTGCCGGAGTCGACGAAGAAAAAGACGACGACGACATACAAGGGAAATCAGGTAGCGGAGGGAAATCGGCATAGAAAATCGAAGCATCGTTAACATCGAGCAACTCGTCATCTTGCTGCTGCCTACTATCAAACCAGATCTTTCTTTCTTCACCACCACCTTCAAAACCCCAACGGTTTCCTTCGTTTCCACCGCCTGCATGCAGATCTTCCCCGAGCATCTCTTGCCGCCGCTTTTAAAACTCGAACGGTTTCCTTCGTTTTCCTGTGTACGGATAAGTGCAAATGGGGGAAAATATATATCAGAACATTGTATCTGATTAAGGAAGCAAAAGAGGAAAAAAGGGCTCGCTTTTACAATCAGAAAAGAAAAGAAAACCTCAACAGATGGAAGCAACAAGCAACAAAAATCATCTGCTTCCTTCCATGGATTCCATCGAATAAAATAAACAATTCTTTACAACAACAAACACACCCACATATAATTCTACAGAACCCAGAACACATATATCATATTAAAGCAAAAAAGAAAAAGATAACTCTAATCGAAGCTTGTGTTGAAGATGAAGCCATTTTAGAAGACACCCATATGCGTAGAACCTTAGAAAGTTGAAGCACCCATGTGTGTTTTTCTGGTGGAACTTTAAATTTGTCACATATGTTTGAAATCCTCAGAAAGCCATAGAGAAGAGAGCTAAGTTGGTAAAGCAAGAGAGAAACTAAAGAAAAAGAGAAAGGAAAGAGAGCGAATGGGGATCAGTTCTTCCTATTCTTTTTTTGCAGCTTTTTCTTTTGTATTTATTCTATTTTTTAACATGTGTGTGCTTACGTGGCGGCTAAATCAATAAAAACAGCCACGTCATTAACGACATCCATAATATAACAGTTGGGTGATGATAAAAAGTCAATGTTAAAAGTTGAATCATTAAATCGACTCAATTTAAAGATGAGTGAGTAAAATAGGAGAGAGGCAAAAGTTGAATCATTATTTTTGTATTTTACCCAACATTTTATTCATGGAACTCAGGCTATTACCCGACAATATACAAGTCTCATTAAAAAACCTCTCTAATCTAACTTGAAAGAAAAAGAGTGCTACGTATATATGCCTCTTAATTACAAGCACACTTATCCATAATTAAAAAGACTTGAAGTAGAGAACAACCTTACATCCTGCAGAACTATTAACCCCTGCCCATATCCTCATTCAACATTAGAGATCAACTGCGCACCACCTGCCCTTAGACAACACCACCATCGGGGTCTTTGTACTCAGAAACTATGCTAACAAAATCACTTGATCTCCAAACACCCTGCTTAGCTAACCGGTGCGCCGTGGTGTTCCTTTCTCTATACTCAAAATCAACAGTCCATTTATACTTATTTAACAGTTCACGAGTCTTTACCACCAACTCCGAGAAACAAGGAGGAGCCAAAGACGGATCACTAATCTATTTTGTAGCCAGCGAGCTATCCGTCTCTATAATGAGCCCAAAGGACTCACGCCACTTGGAATTAATGAACAGTTTGGCTGGTTCAAGGATACTTCTAAGTTCTGCCGAGGTAGGATCCGAGATTCTATTTGACTTAGAATATTGGATTAAAATTCTCCCTACACTGTTTCTTAGAACACCACCGATACCCGCTCTCCCATGGCTTCCTAAAACCGCTCCATCAACATTAAACTTCATTAGGTGAATAGCTGGGGCTATCCAACTTCCCACCCGAGGTCTCGAGTTGGACGGAACAACAAGAGAAACAACAGTGGGACAGCTTACAAAGTCCGAAATAGAAGGGATTGAATTAGGCCAATAACCTATTCTAAGGTGCAGAATTTCGAACAATTGCTCTTCATCACAGCTCTTATAGGATATTGTGGTTGAATTTTTTTATTTCATAATTATAGGTTATGACTTATGAATAACTTGATTTCGAAAAATAAATCAAATATATAAATGGATAAAATAATAACAAGATGTTTTTTTATGTTATTATCGATATCTAATTTATTAGTCGATTAATTTGGATTGATATTATAAAAATTTATTATGAGACAACTTTTTAATTCAATTTGCTCCATTGATAATACAAAAATTCAAACTTATAACCTTGTAGAACTCAACAAGTGGTCCTTCTTAAGAGACACAGGTTCAATCGCAATGTCTGCAAAGTGTGTATTTTATCAATGGGTTAAGAATATTTATGACTAGATACTACCTATAATTGGTATAATAAAACACCTATTTTATATTTTTAAATTTTGGCATGATATTATTATGGGTAAACTACACTGGTGACCACCGAACTATTTGGGGATACCTATTTTAACTATCGCCATTAAAAAATTAACGGATGAGTGACGTGACATGTAACACCCGTGTCTAGGGCCTAGGAGGTAGCCGGGTTGTTGTCCGAGTCAAATAGAATCTAATTAAAAATAAACCAACTTTAAATAATGACCTATTTGAGTCTTAATAATGAGGGAGGGACCAAAGTTGTAATTTACCCACATTTTAAATAAAGGAAGACAACTTTTCCATAAAAGTTGTCATCTTCCTCTTCATTTTCTCATTTACCAATTTCAAAACCCTCTCCCATTTTCAAACACTCCTAAACCCTAGTTACTATTCCATTAGCCTTGCTGGCCGATTTCTACACCAAATTGAAAGGTAAATATATTTTCTTAACCTCCTCTCTATCCTCTACCTATCTATTGTTTTAGATTTCAAAAATATTGAGTTTTGGGAATTAGGGTTCATATGGAAATTTGGGGTTTTGATGGGGTTTTTCAATTTGTTTTGAGAAATTGTTTTGGGGTTATGTTTAATCATGATGAAACTTACAACATATCTTAATTTGGTTGATTTTGGGTAAATTTTCGTAGTGGGTCTTTAGGGCAAATTTCAAAGTATGAAAAATTGGGTTTTTGAGAGGTTTAGTGTTGGAATTGAAGGGCTGATGGTCTACCTATGTTAGGAGGGTGATTTGGGATGTTTTGGAGGTCATTTGGGTGCTTGGAATTGGATATTTCAGTCCTTGGTTGTGGGAGTCTGAAAATTGGGTTTTTGGAGATGCTATGTGGTTTGGAATTTGTGGAAATTGGGTTGTGTTTTGCAAAGTAGATAGATGGTTGAATTAGCATTGAATTGAGAAGTAATGTATGGGTTTTGTTTGACTAGAAGCAAGAGGAAACGTGGAAGAGGCTTTGGGATCGAATCCGGAAAGTTGAAGGTGATTGCTTGTTTGGTCTTGGAGCTTGGAAGCTTAGGTGAGTGGTTGTTTGCTTTTAAAGATTTTAAAATAGTTGGTTCGAGTATGGACTAGGTTGGGCTTGGTAGACCCACCTAGAGTTAGGATTAGGGTGGTAGCCTAATCCTAAACTTGATCTAGAGCCTTTGATTGAACTCATTATATGGTTGTGTATGTCTCGTATAAATTGTGGTATGAATGACTATGTATATTGCTTTATACATGTGGAATGAGATTGGACTTATGATGCTTGAGACATGCATAATGTTGATTGTTGGTGAGTACGTGCTAAGCACAAGGTTAATGAAGTGAGTAAATATTGGCACTAGTAAACTTGGATACAAATGATCGATCATTAGGATGTTAGTGTGTACACATGAGTCTAAAGTCGCGCGTGGCCTTGGTGGCGTTGAGTCACCAAGGAGGAGTACGGGTTCGCCCGGAATTGTATTTAAATATAGTCGGTGATGAGTGGAATCCCATCGACGGGGCGTGAGGATGAGTGGAATCCCCTCCGCGAGACCGGTGATGAGTGAAATCCCACCGTGAGGTAATGTGGTTGTTGGACATGAGTTTCCAACATGTCTATCCGCGTATTCGGGTCTTAACTAGGTGCCAATGTTGTTTGATGTGTATATCAATGTGTTGAGGTTCATGGTTCTTATTGGGATACTTGTTTGTGATTACATGTATCATGGAAATTGAGCTTATGATCATGGCATTATTATTGTCTATTGCTCATGCATTTTATCTTGTGGACCTTTGGTATGATTGTGATACTTTGGCTAGATCGTGCTCGGACCCTGCAATGTTGAGGTTTGTTTTTAGAGCTTACCCTCACTAAGCATCATTGCTTACGCTCTCTTTGTTCAACATTGCAGATCCTTAGTTCGTGGGTTGCTCGGGCAAGTGGAGGGCCTCCAAGTGTGGTTTTTGGCTTGAGTTCATCAAGTATGGATTTTAATGTTAAACATGTAATAGTTGAGCAATGGGACATGTATGGTTTTGTTGGTTTGTTGTTGGATGTTTAGGAGCATGTATAGACTCCCTTATACCTTGCTTTTGTATGATTGTGTTGCCATGATGATTGCTAACCCATGCCTAAGTTGCTCTTTTGAATGTTAGTCATATGCCTTAAGAGTTTATATGTGTATTTTGAATGATGGTTGTATGAGGGTATGGTTGTGTGGCATTGCCTAGTGTTAGATTCGTCTAAATCATTGTTGAAGCATGCCTAAACTCTTGGTTTGTCATTAGGAAGCATGTTAGTGTGATGGTTGAGGTTTGAGAGGGATTTAAGGGCCACTTGAGCTTTAAATCAGATCAAACCAGAGTTTTCGTAGCAGGGGTATCGATACGGTTGGAACCGTATCGATACGGCCTTCATAGTTCAAGCCTCGCGTTTCGATACGCGAAGGGGCGTACCGATACCATTTTTGCAACTGGAGCTACTGTCCATTTCTGTATCGGTACGGGCCCTCACGTGTATCGATACGGTTCCCTTAGCGTTGACCGTGGGAAGTCAACAATTGGAGAGGGTATCGATACACCTGGGTGTATCGATACGGTCTCCACGGGTTGACTTTGACCAGTTGACCTGGTCAAGGGGTATCGATACACCCCTTAGGGGTATCGATACCACCTGCAGTAAAGTCTAAAAATTGGCTGTAACATGATTGTTTGAGCTCATTTGTTTTGTTTCGCATGTGTTGTTCCGCTGTTTGATCACTTAGGGTCCAATATACATTTAGACAAGATTTTAAAATGAAAAAAAAAAAATAGGGTTGCTAACCGAGGGGGAATCCTTAGGGGTTTTCACTCGGTTTTCCCCGTGTGACCCACTCGGACCGGTCATTTGGCCAGACCGGGACGAGGGGGTTACATGACAGTTGACAGAAATTTATAAAATTACATATTTGATCCCTATTATTTACCTATTATAAATTAAAATTAAAAAAAGATAGAACACATACCGTCGTCTAGTTGGTTTTTATAAATTAAAATTAAAATTATGACCAAATTAATATAATAGGTAGATAATAAAGAGCAAATGTGTAATTTTATAAAATTTCATTAGCTGCCACATCACCCCTCCGTTAGTTTTTTAACGGCGGTCAAAATATGACAAATTTAAAAGTTTGATGATATGATTGACAAGTTGCTTAGTTTGATGGTTAAAATAAATATTCTCAAATAGTTTTATGGTCACCGGTGTAGTTTACCCATTATTATTTTAGGCGAGAAATCAATCATTATTGTTCGTCCTTTTATCGCATGATATCGGACGGTGCTTGTTTCTTCAAATTATGACGTGACACGAAAATGATTCTTAAATGGAAATGTTTTCCCGAAAAGTATTAAAAACCAAAAAAATCAAAGAAAGAATTCAAACCAAACAACCCAAAAGAAACCCACATTAAAAAAATTAAATAAAAAATAACTAAAAAGGGAAATAGAATCACTTTTCTCTTAAGAATCGGGTTCACTGGTTTAATTTAAAGTTGCAAACTTCAAAGCCAAAACTCCGGAAGCCGAAGCCATTGACGCCTTGGCATTGAAACACCCGTCAAAAACAGTGACAACAAAATATACCTCGAGTCTCTCTGCAGAATTCCCAATCTTTTTTCCCTTTCATCTGTTAACTTTAGAAGGTACTTTTTCCTTTTGTTTTGCTGTTGAGAAAGATTGTTTCCGACATGACGGAGGAGAATGACAAGTATGGAAAAGAGTTGGATTTGGCTGTTAGAATTGTGCATATGGCTTGTTCTTTATGTCAGAAAGTGCAACAAAGCTTGGTTTCTACTGCTTCTCGACAGGTTTTGGCTAAGGATGATGATTCTCCTGTTACTGTCGCAGGTACTTTTTTTATTGCATCAAAATATAGTCTTTTTGGGAATTTGATTTCTTCAATTGGGTTGTGTTTAGTTTTACTTTTTTTTTTCTTTTGGTGGGTTTGATTTGAATGAGGCTCTTGACAATGGGTTTGTTTTGTTTGTTTTTTTCTTTTCTTTTCAGTTGGGGATTTTGGGGGTATGAATTTGTAATGTGGTATTTGATTGGTGTATATTTAGGCCATTGGTTGATTGTTAGTTAGTATAAGAAAGAAAAATTAAGAGAAAATTTGGAATTTTTACTGTAGTTTGATTGATTGAAAATTTTTCATTGGGTTGGTTGGGTATTGTCATTTTAGTGCTTCCTTTCTGTAATTTTTGCCCAAGGAAATACTTTGTTGAAACGGAAAATGTTGAGAGCTTTGATCCAATACTGCTGAATGGATTTTAAAGTAAACTTAGGAAATGAGGTAAAGTTTGTAATTGTTGTTCAGTTTTAATTTGAGTTGATCAGTTTGGCTGGGAAACCATGGCCTTTGGTTATATTTCGATCGCAGTTTGTCCGGATTCACCAGCATTAGTGAATAATGGAAAGGAACTCCAGAAACCTCTTGTTAATTGCTAAATTACATAGCTGGTCCTACGAAATTAAACACAGTAATATGAAAATAGCACTTATTTATTCTGTTTTATAGTTGAATCATAGGTCGTTACTTTTTGCTATTTATTTGCAAGTAAACAGATATGTAGGGGAAGCTTGGGTGGAAGTTTGCCAATTGAAAGGGATTAGGACACTGATTAGTAAATTCGTGAGAGTTCGGTCGTAGATTATGTTGAATGCAACTCATGCTTGCCGTATGCTAGTAGACAGAAATGCAGGCATCGGGTTTTGCACATGATGCTCTAGTACTGTTATAGGTTTGATTGATTGAGTCATTAAAGATAATAAAACGGAGGTGCCTAACAAATTATTTGGCTTTCCACCTTGATTTCTATTTCCCTTTTTCTTTCATAACTCAAGCTTTCTCCCTCTACTTTTGGGGAGGAAAAAATTTTGTGGAGAGGGTCTTGTACTTGAAATGCAGTGCAGTTTACGGGATAATGGTTTTCATCTTTGTTTTTACTTTCTTAACTGATCATCATAATTATGGAGTATATACTTATCTGTTATTCTCCTTTTTTACTCAATGACTACTTTTTATCTACCCATGTTAATTTTTTGCAAGGTGTTTGTGCAACTTTGATCTGTTCATTGATTCTTTCGATCTTTTCTATCTTAACAGACTGGAGTGTCCAAGCAACTGTTAGTTGGCTGCTTTCCGAATTCTTGGAAGGTCAGAGTGTGTCCATTGTTGCTGAAGAAGATGTCCAAACACTCTCCAAGTCTGATGCAGCAAGTTTACTTGCAGCTGTTGTCAACACTGTGAATGAATGCTTAGCTGAAGCACCAAAATATGGTCTCCAGCGACCAAAGAAAGCTCTCGAGACTTCACAAATCCTTGAGGCTATTAGTCGATGCAACTCAACCGGGGGCCCAACTGGAAGACATTGGGTGCTGGACCCCGTTGACGGGACATTGGGTTTTGTACGTGGTGACCAGTATGCTGTAGCGCTAGCCTTGATCGAGGATGGGAAGCTAGTTCTTGGAGTTCTTGGTTGCCCTAATTACCCTATGAAAAAGGAATTCTTGCATTATAATCATCAGCGCGATCAAACTATTCCAAAGACTCTGCCATCTTCTGATATTTGGCAAAAAGGATGTGTGATGTATGCAAGGAGAGGAAGTGGTCGGACATGGATGCAACCTTTGATCTACGGGGATACAAAATTTGAATGGCCAAATTCTGCTACATTGGTACAGGCTTCTCCTGTTGATGATCCTTCACTGGCAACTTTTTGCGAACCTGTGGAAAAGGCAAATTCAAACCACTTGTTTACAGCGGAGCTTGCTAACAGCATAGGTCTCAAGTGTGTTACTTTTATTTTCACTCCTAGTTCATTTCTAAATTTCCTGTTAAAGTTTGAGAAGAATAAACTAGAATATTGATTAGAAATTCTATGGTTTTTAGGAGACCATCTTCTTGTTTGGTCCTAATATATCTTTTCATACGTTCTAATGCCAGAAACCAACCAATGCGAGTCCATAGCATGGTAAAATATGCAGCAATAGCTCGGGGCGATGCTGAGGTTTTTATAAAGTTTGCAAGATCCGGGTACAAAGAAAAGATATGGGATCATGCTGCCGGTGTTGTCATCGTAGAAGAGGCTGGTGGGGTTGTAACGGATGCAGGAGGTTGCCCCTTGGACTTCAGTCGAGGACTGTACTTAGAAGGTCTTGACCGAGGGATCATTGCTTGCTCTGGACCAGTACTGCGTGACAAAATCATCGGGGCTGTATATGCAAGCTGGGATTCTTCTAATCTATGATGCTTCCTCTATCTTGCCAGTGAAGTAAATACTGGAGTATTATACGGTAATCTTATAATGGTAAGCTCGTTACGGAAAATAAGCATTTCAAGTAATCCCACATCTTTTTGATGCATCACGTGATTCGAACATTTTGCACCATGTTTCCACCAAAACCCTTTTTCTAGTGACCTGTAATAAGCAGTTTTCTAATGTTTTCCTCTCATTTTTTTGTAGTGTCTTCGCCAAACTATTCCAGAGCAAGCGTATTCTGAGAAGGATGCTGATGTGCTGCCGGTACCACTAACAATTGACTCGAGAAGTGTCTGCTGAAAAATGTTTCTGTTTTAAGGGTATGAAAACTTCCAAAGTCTGGTGATTAACTTCACCTTCAGTTCCGATCTTACCATCACAGATTGCTCGATTTTTATTAGTAAAATAGCGCCCTTACTATAGCTTTTCTAATGGAAATTTTGATATCATTAATGGAGATTCTTTAATATGAGAAAAGCTTAAGCTGATGCTTCTATCCTATGAGAAGCTTAGGGAACTGAACTGATACATAAGTTTTGGACGCATACTCGTATATGATTTTCGCTTCCGAGAAATACATCTTTTCTTCTATATTTCACAAGTAATCCAAAATGGATATATTCTGCATTTTCTTCTTTGTTAAATATTGTTGGTTTTACTGCTTTTTCCAGGAATCTGAATAGCATATTGTAAGGAACTGAAATGAAGAAGTGAAAACGCAGCCGTTTACTTAATTAAGTTGTTTGTTGTTTTAGTTTTAAGAAAGCGGGTTGTTTCATTGTTTTGATTTGTTTAGTTAAACGACAAAGTTTTATGTTTGTAGGGTTAGAAGGGGTGAATACCCTGCAGAAGAAATCTATCCCCTTGCTCTATCTACCTTCTTCCCTTTTCTAATTCATCTTCTTGATACGCATATGAATGCCGCCTTATCAATTTAGGAATTAGGATGTGAAACCATAAACCTCTATTGAGATAATTCCAGTTATATTTCCGACTTCAGAATTCGGATTTTTTACATCGGAACTCTTCTTTTCCGGTATAAAGGAGGTCATAATATTCCTGGAAACTACACACTTCATCCCAAGTCAATGCTTCTAATTACATTTTACGGTGACAGCTGATATCATGAACTATTCCAATTACAGAAGGAAGCATCCTCTGTAGCTATCTTCGAACTAAATCCGAACTCAAAATTTAATATCTTTTTCGTTGGCAAAACTGTATGTTGAATTCCATGTTTAGACTTTGAAAAATGAAGGTTGATTTTTCAAAATATTTGAAAAAACACAAGTCAATGTTAGGCTTGATTCTTTGAATTCGATTATGCATGGGGTTAGGTACGTCTATAGTCTTTGGGACCACACTGCAAGTTTTTTCAAAATTTATTCAAGGATTTTTGGCATGTTATACATCTTCATAATAGATCGGAGTTTAATCCATCATCTCATCACACACGGATCATTATAATTTATTCATGATTTTAATGACCTATTAGTATAATTGAAACTTAAACTAAAGTCTAATGCTAAAATAGTATCGATATTTAATTCAATAGTATAGTCGATACTAAATTTAAAGTTTAATAGTATTTGATGTAGTTTTTTTTTTATTTTCGGTTTTATGATTTTATTCACAAGAAAAATCAAATAAACCATAAAAATTGTCAACTAAGTGAAAACATATGGCATAGCACCTTTTGGGGAAATAAGAAAAATTCCTAATCAAGGAATGAGTCATCACACATGAACAAAGTACGATGAGTTTAGTTTGTTTAATCCTAAAGAAAATATATAGTTTATATAGTCATTAAGCTTTAATAATTGTTTTTAAAGATTCTATAATACTATGTTTGCCGACAGTTCCCCATGTTCAATGCCACTGTCTTCCAATTTTGACATCAACGTCATATAAATAAATAAATAAATAAAAAGTTTTCTTTGCTTGTTTCACGTATGTATCGGCAAAATAGTCAAATGAGAAAACTAAGCTCGTTGCTCATCTCCTTGTGCCCTGGTGGCAAAGGTTGATGTTTATCATCTCTTGAGATCCGGGTTCAAGCACTAATAATACTATATTGTATGTGCCGTCTTTAAAAAAATTAAAAAATTTGAACAGATGCTACCCTTGCATCACACCAACATATTAAAAGAAAAAACTAAGCTCGTTTGATTTGAGTGAATATAAGTTGTTTTTATTTTTATGGTATAATGCTTAAAAAATGCTTCTAATGTTTAATCGAATATTTATTTTGGCTTATATTCTTTTTTTGAATCAATTCGATCTCTAACACTTTATTTGAGTCAAAATAACTTCTCTGCGGATGAAGATTATCACTTGAAATAACGTGACAAACCTACATGATAGTATACACTGCGATAACTGTGTCATATAGACAAATATGTTGACTTTACATAATAACACATTAGTCAAAATATTTTTATAAAATTGTACAAAATATAAGATTTTTTCTTCTTCTGACTACTCATTATGTCAAGTCATTTCAAGTTGTTTATCATCAGTCAACTAATAATTTTCATCCGCAAAAAGCAATTTTGACTCAAAATGAAACGTTAAGGGTTAAATTAATTAAAAAATAAGAGCGAAAATAATTATTCAGCCAAACGTTAGGTGCATGTTTTAGCCTTATGCCTATTTATTTAAAGAAACATTAGGAAAACGAGTTTAGTTATGAAATTAAAAATAATTTTTAAAAGATAAATAAGTGTATTTAAAAACATAACAAAATTGATTTTATTATTTTCATTAAAAATGTTTTGTATAAGAAGGAAACAATAGTTTTTAATTTAATTTTATTTAAAAAAGACTCAAATTCATTTACACTATTTTTATTTTTAAAAATAAATTTTTATTTCTGCTAAGTAAATATATTTTTTAATTTTTGAAAAACTGAAAAATATTTTTTAAAAGTAAACAAATATATCCTAGACTCAAAGTGATCCTAAATTTTTTATATGTTCTTGTAATTTACACTATTTTTATTTTTAAAAAGTAATTTTACTAGATTTGTAATCCAATAATAATAATAATAATAATAATAATAATAATAATAATAATAATAATAATAATAATAATAAAGTGGAATGAAAAAACCGCCATATGGGGCCATGCCATCCCTAGTGGCTTTCCTCTGTCATTCCCGCGTTTTCTTTTCTCCTTTCCTTTCTTGTGGGCATGGACCCAATCTATTTAATTCTTCTCACACTTGTCACTTGGACGCTTTGATTTTATTTTATTTTTTAGTTTACATGTCCTTTTTCCCTTTCTCAGATTATATTTATGTGTGAATATTCGATCGTGTTGGGTTAAAAAAATCAAGTTAATCCAGTTGACAAATCTTATTTTTTATAATTTAAATTTTATTTAAAATTATTGCAAGTTAAGTAATTCAAGTTATTGTTTAAATTTAATTATAAATATTTATAAATGTATGGTATTAATTGGTTCCAGTTTAAACGACTTTCTATATATATATATCTTCATATTTCTTCATATGTGATATACATATATCAGACAAGATTGAGAGACTCAACTCAAACTTGAAAAACTGATTCACTAATTATTAAAGTTTCGAGTTATTCGAGTCTTGTTTTATAACTTCAACTTTATTTGAAATTTTTTCGAGTCTCGTGATCGAATTAAAATCAATTTTTTATTAATTAGTGGATCAATTTCTAAATAATAGCGTTCAGCACTGTATTGCATTAACGGTGTTCAACGGTGTATTGTGTTAACGTTGTTCAATTGTATGCGTCGCCCGTTTTAAAATTCGCTTATTTTAAAACATATAAATTTTATAATAATTTAAAAAAATCAAAACTTTTGTGTGTATTACGAGTTAACTTAAAATCTGGTGTAACAAACAATTATAATCTGGTGTAATATTAGTTTGAAGAATGACTAAAATATCTTTTATTTCAAATGATAATTACTATTATTGTAAATTTATAATGATGTTTTGTCTTCTCATATTTTTATATAAGGATAATTATACCCTACACTGGTGGTAGAAACAAAAAAAAATTTACAAGCATTGTAGTTTTAGGATTGAAGTATTGTGGTTTAGGGGTTAAGGTTTATGTGCTTAGATTTTAAAGATTGTGGTTAGAATTTAGAGCTTATGGTTGAAATTTAGTGTTTGTAGGTTAAAATATAAATCCCTAACATATTAACCAAAAAACCTAAACCCTAAATTACAACCCCAATCCATAAATTCTAAACATCAAACACTAAACCCTAAACTAAATTCATAAACTCTAAAATTAAAGTATTTGTAAAATATTTTGTTTCTACGACAAGTGCATAAAATATTTTTCATTATATGATTTTAAAAAAATAATTAAAAACCACCCATTTAATAAATTCTAAGCTAAATTCATAAACCCTAAAATTAAAGTATTTGTAAAAAATTTTGTTTCTACCACCAGTGCATAAAATATTTTTCATTATATAATTTTAAAAAATAATTAAAAATCACTCATTTAGTGATTAATTCACGTTTAATAAAATTTATATATATTTTTTATTACCAACGTGCTATTGTTGTTAAATGAATATTTTACAATATTTTAAAAAATCAAACAACAATATTACATTTTACATAATTAAAAAACATTTTTAATAGAATAAGCGTACCTAAACTAATTAATATTTTATTTCATTTTTAAATTAATATTTTTTTGGTTGCCCTACCGGTTCTCCAAGGTTTTGCTCGCAAATCTGATTTTAGTAGGTGAGTTTTCCAACGAAAATTTTCGGCATACAAAATATCTCAAACCCGAAAGTTACTTAATCGATATCATGATGCTTACCACTTGAATCAACATGTTAACATAAATTAATTGATTTAATATTATTTAACTTAATATAACACACAAATGAGGCAAGAACCTAATTAATAATACTAAACATTTTTTTGTCAGAATAATAATATAAACATTTTTTTGTCAAACTTAGATGTAATATTTTGTCCTTACTCGTTTAACACAATATTTTAAATAAAAACGATATTATAAAGAATATAATATATTATTTAAAAGATTGAAAATCTAATTCACAAATCCTCCAATCAGCGCTAGAAATAGAGAATTATATACATAACAGAACCTCACTCACTCACTCACCAATCACTCTCTCATTTTCCCTCTCTCTCTCTCTAAGAAAATCCTTGCATTTTTTAAACTCAAATCCCATTTCAGTTTTTATATAATTTTGTTTTCCTTTCAAAAGAATTCAAATCAACCCCACAAAAGAAGATCTTGAAAGCGCGTGAAAATTCAAAAAAAGAAATGGTTAGTTGCATATGAGATCATTCTCATTTTATCCATTGAATTCCAGTACCACTGACATTTCTGCAGTTTCATCTTGATCCATTTGTCCCCTTCCTCCTCTCTTTTCTGTTTTCTCTCATCTTCTCTCTTTTTCAGTGATCACTCACCCACCAGATGTTCCTTTAACAAAATCACCTTATTTTGATTCATCAATTCAATTTAACCAAAACCCATCTCTCAAGTCTTTCCTTTCTTTTAAATTTCGAGCTACTTTCGTGTTTTTTTTTTGTTGTTGTTGCAGAGATCAATGGGGAAAAGCAATAGTAGCAGAGATTGGACTCAGATCTATGCTATTTACGGCATGGACCAGTGGCAAACACTCGTTTTCCTTCTATTTCATGCTGTTTTTTTCTCACTACTTTCCCTTTTCTTCCTTTTCTACTTCGAATCCATCTTCCACTTCTTCCAAGCTTTCCTCTCGAGTCCCAGCGCAGCCCGTTTCGCCGCCGGGTTCAGCGGCTGCGTCACGGCGATTTCGGCTGTGTGCTTGTTCTTCGCGGCGGCTAACTTCTTTTACTCCGCCGGGCCGTTGCATTACGACATGGCGCAGCGGATGGTGGGATCGGTTAACGACTGGTCAACGGTGAAGCTGGCGCTTGATATTGGGTGTGGCAGAGGTATTCTCCTCAATGCGGTGGCGACCCAACTGAAGAAAAGCGGTAGTTCGGGTCGGGTTGTCGGGTTGGATCCTTCTAAACGGACCACTTTGTCTACGCTACGAACCGCCAACATGGAAGGTTTGTTGTGGGTGTTCGTTTTTCCCATCATTCTAAACGAACCACTTTGTCGGGTCGGGTCGTTTTCTTTTGTTTCTCCTAATTTTGCTGAAAAATGGTGATTTGAAAAATTGGAACAGGTGTGGGGGAGTACGTGACGTGCAGAGAAGGCGACGTGAGGAGCCTACCGTTCGGGGACAACTACTTTGACGTGGTGGTTTCCGCCGTGTTCGTGCACACCGTGGGGAAAGAATACGGCCACCGGACGGTGGAGGCGGCGGCGGAGAGGGTGAGGGTCCTGGGGGAGATGGTGAGGGTGTTGAAGCCCGGTGGGGTGGGGGTTCTCTGGGACCTCCTGCACGTGCCGGAATACGTGCGGCGGTTACAGGAATTGAAGATGGAAGACATTAGGGTTTCCGAGCGTGTAACTGCCTTCATGGTTAGCAGCCACATGGTGTCGTTTCGGAAGCCGAGTCAGCATGTTGTGGGTCCCGGTGAGGTCCGCCTGGACTGGAGATGCTGACGTGGAAAATACCGAAGTGAAATTCAGAATATTTATTACTACTAGAGTCCTTGTTATTTATAAAAACGGGTTAGAAATGAAAATTAGACCTGAAATGAGAGTAACTTATGATTCTGGGGAGACGAAGCCAAACCAGATGTTTTTGTTGAAAATATACTTAGCAATGCCATGATATGTAATATGGTTATGAATTATGATAAAATATACTAATGTAGTTCAAAGCAAAAACACTTCTGTAAATAAACAATAAGTTTTGCTATGATTTATTTTCTTTTTGTTGTTTATTTTACTTTAAGAATTTAATTCGGTGTGAATTTAAATATAACAAGAATCCATATGATTATCGAACATTATTCTTAAAATTATATTTTGTAAAACATTATTTATAAAGAAATGGTAATTATTTCATACACTGATCGCGAAATTAAAAATTTGTACAAGTGTCTTTGTTTTAGGGTTTAGAAATTTAATTTAAGGGTTTAAAATTTAGAATACACGGTTAAAATTTAGAGTTTATATGTTTAAACTTAAATTCCTCACCATATTATCCTAAAACCTAATTCTTGACCTCTAACCCTAAATTCTAACACTTATTTCTAATTTTTAAACCTTAAATTGAATTCCTAAACTCTAAAATTCAAATGTTTATAAATATTTTTAAATTTTACCGTTAACGTATTGAATATAAATTTATAAAGAGAATTAAAAAAATAGAGGTAATGAAGGTGAGAAGTGAGAGGAGATAGAGATGGTTGTAGTTGTAGGTGGGACGGGACTTGGTGGAGGTTGTGGGTTAGATGTGATTAAAGGTGTAGGGTTAGGGGGGTGTCATATCTTTGTAAATGCTACATGTAACATGTTCAATTCAGTGGGATTTAGTTATGGCCATTTTTATCTAAAAAATTAATTGTAAATAGTTATTTAGAAAAAAAAATGACCCAACTAAAGTTATTTAAAAAAATACTCTTAAATCGTCCACGTAAGACGAACTCGCGTCGAAACTTGTTGTTTACAAAATTCGAGTTTCATGTTGAATAAGTCGGTAAAAAAGAAAGAAAAAATTAATTTCTCGTGTTTTTTAACATAGTTCTTGCTTTTTATAGAAAGCGAGATTCAAAACTCGATTTCTGTAAAACACAAATTTCATGTTTCCAGCAATTTTGATGCCCCTCTAATTTTTTAAAGACTTTTTGGCCATGAGTTCGATTAATATAAAGTGTGAACTCTTAATTTTTGACTTTTTAGTTGTTCTTGCACTTTTATCACAAAATCGAACAACTATTAAATCTACCATATTATCATGTTTGATATTTCAATAAGCAAAGTAAAAAAAATCAGTCTCGAACCGACCCGAATATTCCATTTAAAGGACCGACTGGTTTTTAGTTTAATTGATATGATTTAAGATCGAGAATTAAATAATTTAAATTTACCGGTTAATTGATATAATTTCCTAATGATTAATCGAATCCGATTTTGCACAATCCTATTATAAATGTTCCGATTATGTTTAAAGTTAAGTCGAATCAAATTTCAAGTTGAAGACAAATCTTTTAACTCGAATTCATTACTTTCAAAATACATTATTTTCCCGTCTAGGACTCATAATTTAACATCCTTCCATAAAAACCATGCCCCATTCACATGAATATTGTCTGAATTTTGCTCCATTATTCTGATTGAATACTTTTATGCATTTTGTCCATATACTAAAACCGCCGTACAATAATTTTGGAACAGAGATCCAAAAACTTACCTGTTAAAACTTAAAAAGAATAATTAAAAATAAAATATTATTACCAATAAATTTACGTCGCAATAGCAAGATACATTGTACTCTAAGGGAAAGAGCGCATATTTAAATTTTGATGACAAAGAATCTAAACATTCACCATTTTTTTGCTAGTAATTAGATCTTGCAATTCTTGAGATCAAAGCAAGAAAAAGTTGAATGAAAACTGCATAATTAATTAATTTATGATTGCATCACATTGATTGTAGCATGTGTTGTCTTGAGTTCCAGCTTTAGTCTCAAAATTTTGAACCCTAATTACAATTCTAAAATATGAAAAATTCTTTTTTAATATTTATTTAGAGACATGATCTTTCTGTCAAATTTATTTTAAAAAATACCTTCAAATTAGTTACTTAATAAGATTTCGTGTTCTGTAAAAAATGATTATGGACTTCGCATTCTACAAGAAATGAAGTCTGTTCGACGTGGAAAGACTTTTCATATAACCAAATTTAAAATTAAGGATAAAGATCTTGCGTTCTGCACATAACAACGTCCCCGAAAAATTGAAGAGACTGATGAATTTATTGCGGTATTTAATACAAGGAACTCGTTGCAGAAAGCGAGTTCCCTGTATTAAATCTCGCGATAAATTTATCCACCTCTTCAATTTCTCAGGGACCTCGTTATAGGCGGAACACGAGAACTTTATCCCTAATTTTAAATTGAATTATCTAAAAAATCCTTCCACATCAGACGGACCTCGCTTTCTGTAGAAAGCGAAGTTTATAATCGCACTTTGCAGAACACGAAATCTTTCTACGTGAGCGATTTGAGAGTTATTTTTTAAAATAATACTGATAATAAATTATTTCTCTAAATAAATATTAAAAAATCATATAAAAATGCCCCAATCTAAGCCCCATTGCTTTTAATGCATTTGTCCTTCTTCTCTCACCATTTAATTGCTCCATGTGTATGTGTCTTTGTCTTCCTAATATCTCTCTACTTAATTCATTTCTCACCAAACATTTCTTTTTAACCTTTCTTCCTTGTGTTTTTGTCTTGTTTTCTATGTTTCTGGGAAATGTAAATATAAAATCTTTGTTTTTAAAGATGCATATTTGGATTTAAATGTTTGAAAACCATGAACTCTTACTTTTAATCTTAGTGGAAGGTTTTGGAAGTAAAATAATTTTAAAAGGAATAGATAAAAATTGTAAAGATAAATAATTTTAAAAAATATTTTATATTCTTATAGATATTAAGTCGGTAATTAAAAGTAAAATTAAACATAAGTTATGAGATATTAAGATTTTCAAAAAAAAAAAAAAATCAGACCGACAAAAAGACACGATTAATGTAATAACGATTTTTGTTTTGTTATCTTTTATGTCCGTTGTTGTATATTTAGAGTTTGTGATTGTTAATCTTAACAATGTCGTTTTTAAAGTTCGAATGATTCGACTTGCAGCTGCCGAGTTTCCCACATCAATGGCCTCCCCTGCCAATGTCATGCCATCCTCAAAAGTTGCCTGCATATCTAGAACTAGGAAACTAGCCCTTGTTAAGAGAATTTAAGAGGAAAGAAACATTAAACATCTATTCAATTTTCATAGGTGCTTGCCTCATGTATAAGAATAGTAGCTCCCGAGATACTTCTATCGTTTTCGAGCACGGTCGAGTGTCACCGGAGCACACAACCTTCCAACCTGGTATTCCTTTTCCGACAGCGTTTATTCTATCGGCTGCTTTCATGAGTCATGACCACACCGAATGCCTCGGGGCAGTGCTCAACAGGAAAACTGATGAGCCTTTCAAGTCCTTCTTTGTTGAGAACTTTCTTCAGACAGTTTAGCAAAGCAAAAGCTGCAACATTGTCAAGCCGAACTCCTAGTTTCAATATATTCGAACAACTTTCTTTGAAAGATGAAGTTGACATAATGTTTTCGTTTGATCCGTTATAGAACTCGAAAGTTTCGTATGAAACGACCATAGTGACATCACTTGGCTTCACACCAGAACCTTCAACCAACCCCATTTGCCTGTAAGAACTTGCTTGCTACTGCATAAACAAAGCTTAGAATTGTAACATTATGATCTTCATAATACCTTTGAAGTTAATATCTGCTGTCATGTTCTATGTCACTTGGATTTAGGTACGAGTGTCGAATACATGTATGATCGGATTTTCTAAATTTAGGATCTTTGGAGGTCATATCCTCGTACTGTATATGAAATGCGAGTGTAAAATGACACTTTCAAAAGAAATAAAGAGTAAGAGCAACATAGGTAATATGATAAATCACATGGAATTGAATCGTATTGGTCTGCATATAACAATGATACATACATGAACCACAACACATTACACATATGGAGAAAAAACAAATGAAGGAACAAAACTTGGTCTAAATCTAAATCTGTGACGGTTTTCATTGAACATAGTGGAAAGTTTAGGACCAGATATCGACCTGTACGATGAAAATCCAAGACGATCATGCTGGAACGCAGAAGGATGAACTAAGATCAGGTGGCAAGATGCAAATGAGGTGAGGTCCAGCAGGATTGCAGCTTATATTTGCCTCGTCGATATCCAGTAGGCCGAGGTGAGGGGGGTGGACGTAACCAGCATTAAGTGGCATGCATAGTACGGATATAAATATCCTTGAACCTGTAATTGGAAATACAATGGCAATTACATACATACAGACAGATATGATACTAAGAATGCTTTCTTGACTCGGCTACAAAGCCATCAGGAATTATCATTTAGAAGTGTCAAGGGAAGCAGTTTGCAAACCTTGCTTTGTGGAGAGAGAAACATGCCCTCTTTTCCTCCCGGCTATCATCCAATTATCGGAATTCACATTCACTTCATACAGCACCTCATCCTGTCAAAAATGTAATAAACATGAGTTATAAAGGTCCATGGTTTGACCAAGAATAGGACAATTTCGACTTACATTGCTTTGTGGAACTTTGCTCTCCTCGGTGTCTTTCAACCTCTCAACTCTCCATTTCAACATAACAAGTTGCCCAACTCGTAAACCATCAGAAGGAAGAGGTAGAAACCCAACAGCCAGGCATGGGTCGAGTACAGGCCGCTGTAAGATTAGAGCACTCCGGAAGATTAAATCATGACTAGTACCGTCGGTATCATTTGATTTTGCAACCGCAGGCGGGTGTGCCCCAATGGTCCTAGCACCGGCAATTCCATATCTGATGTTTAATATGCTTTCAGGTTGCAACTTATTTTCATCTGTAAAAGCAAGAGGTCGATTACTTGACATAAGGTAATATGGTAGGGTATATTACCTTTTCTGCGATGTAATCATCTATAGGCTCGATAATGACAATATTTTAAGAATAATGCACAACCTCAGTGTTTGACATTTTAATTTGAATAGAGAAGTGGAAGGTTACGGCCCTATATTCTGACACTATCCTAGAAAAACAAGATGTTTGTACCTTCAGCAGTTCCCTTCCCCAAGCATACAGAGAATATGAGTCCTGCTCTTGAATTTGGAGATATTTCGAGTGGAAGAAAGGTGGAAACTGGTCTTCCATCACTTTGTCCAGCATGAATAAATCCAGCTTGAAGATCAAGCCAAGCATCATTAACAGTTAATGTGGCCTTCACTTGGGAGTGCAGTGTTACCTGTAAGTAACATCAAAGCAAGCTTCATAAAAAGTACGAAGAGTAGTGGGAAATTTGTAACACGCACAATGCTATTTTCACCGTACACCACGAATGGTAAGATCAAAACCTCTTACATACGAGGTATGCATATATTTCAGTACATACAGTAAATTCTTAATCCAACACGCAGTCAGTTTATGTCATACGAAGATTCACATTTTCAGATGCCATACAACAAGATCTGCAGTGTTGTAAGGCATGCACCTGGGCATGCCAGTGCCTTGCACTTCAGTGCTAGCCATATATAAAACCGAGAAACAAGGTGATAAGAGTCCTTTTGTTCATACACGATGATCACTTCCTTAAAATTTATTGTGAAAGCATAAAAACATGAATGTGGTTGAAAACCAAGGACATAATACCTGCAAAAGCAAAGTACCATCATTGCATTGATCGGCAACACGTGTGCTCACATGGAAAGGATCAGTGAAATGCAAAGCTATGGTCCTGCATATAACGGCAGACCGTTTAATAAAGTTCAGATAGAGAGAGTGAATTCAAATCTAGAAAATCAAAATTAAAAATACAAGGAGAAAATAGTACTTATCAAAGATCTGGTTGTTTGATATTCCAAACTCAAGCTTCAGAGCTATTGTCCGCATTCCGTCCACAATACTTTGTTTCTGTGGGGGACCTGCCATAGCACGCAACATAACATAAACATTGTAGCCAACAGATGCAGCAAACAATGGAGAAACATATGTTTTTGTAAACAAACAAACATGTATTCAAAATTAAAACCGTCACAAATTTTCTAAGTCTTTTTTCCAGACCTGAAGATGACCCCCTTGCAAGCTTATCATCAATAGCACGAATAGGAATCCAAAGAATTGAGGTCACATCACTGGCCCAGTCTGGAAACTCTATTTTACCATCGAGGAGACTTAGCTGCTCAAACTCTTTATTATCGTCTTTCCTAGCATCACCAGAGTTTGCTGTATCAGTGGAACTATGAGCAGCACTTCTGTAGGTTTCCATCTCAATGGAATGCGAGCCTTCGATCTTCAGACCCGGACCAGTATCAATATGCATGACAGCACCTTTCAAGGAGTAGTCTATAGGTTGCGCTATAATTCCAATCCACTGAGCTTCATTAATCAACAAGGCAGATGATATAGCTGCAGATAGATCAACTAGAGGTCTTGGTTTGGAAACCTAAGTAAAGAGAAGGTTCTATCAGAAGAATGAACAAAAAGAACAACAGCATAAACAGGCTTTGTGATCTTACAGTTGGGAATCTCACCAAGCTATACTTTTTAACATTTATAAACAGTTAGCTTTATCGATATTAATTCGAGGGACAGTACTTAAAATCTGAAAGAGAAAGAGTACCTTCAAGATGGGCCGGGTCGTTTTGTCATAGCTCATGAAATCATCATTATCTGCGGGACCTGCCTTGGAGAAACTATGAGATCTAAAAGTCAAGTGTCCAATGTGTCCAGTAAGAACTCCCAAGACATAAGAACCAGGTTTCTGTGGTGGTAAAGGAAAGGTGATCGTGTTCCTACCAGGCTTTAGTACAGTGGCACTAGAGCTTCTTAACTGAAATATGCATCAAATAACTGAGTCAACATCATGCTATGAAATAGCTTAATACATGCTAGCATCATCTTGTCTTAGAAACCATACCTTACCACCTTCATCAGCATTAAATGTAGCCATCAAAGTGAGACTAAGAGAATCAAGAGTTATGTCGTCAGGAAAGCCACTCCAAACGGCTACAGATAAGATACCAGGATCCCCATCACATAACTCCAAAGGAGGCCCGGGATTTCCAGAAAATGTAATTAAAGATGAAACATCAAGCGGAACGGGGTGCTTCATTTCACTATGTGCAAGACTAACAACTTCTGACTGAAAAGCTTGGCGTTCCTTATTTGAGAATAATCCTTTATCTAGTGAAAGCAACCGCACACAAGATGACAGGTACCCAGCTTGGTCATTGAGTATTCTTTGACATTCAGCTAAATTGGGCAGGACTTCAGCCAATAAATCTTGCCATCCTTCACCCGCATAAAGTGCACAAACCTTCTCATATGACTTTGCAGCTAGGTCAAATTTACCACGCTTAAAGCACACTGCTGCAATTTCACCATCAAGGACAACTCCATGTCTTTTCCACCAAGAACGATGATAATTGTCGGCAGCACCTTTAGTGAGATCCATGTATTTTTGCTGCCATGACCCCAATAAGAATTAATGAGACAAAAAGTGCAGATTAAATATTAAATATAAGTGCCCTGCCACATGATTCAAATAAATCCAGGAATATAAAATGAATAAAGATCTATGGTCTAATCTAGATACTTCTAACTGATAACCAGAGGAGAAAGTATTTTCGTTACTTCTAACAGTTCACATGTGTGTAGCCTCAATTTGATACCTCAATGTCCTGTATAGATGACAAAGCTTTCTGCATATCAGGATTTGAAATTGTTTGCTTCAAAGCATGTTCAGCAGCAACAAATATTTCAGCAAGCTTCATAGGTCGATCAATCGAGCCCTCCAAATTTCCAGCAGATGAGTAAGTACGAGACATCGAACTTGCTTGTGCTTTACTTGTTGGGGATGTCTTTGATGATACATCTGTCGCTGATCTGTCAGCATACATGCATTTACTTGACATAAAAACCTTTTATTACAAACAAAAGGCGAAGATTTTCTCGACATGAAAACTTTCAATCTAATAATAACGCATGTTCAAAAAATTGCTAAAGCAACATTGCGTTGTTTCTTGAGATTTCCTTACCCATCAGCAAAGCTTTGTTTGCTGTCAAATATCTCGGATGAGCTTCCAGTAGAAAGGGAAGCCCTTCGCCGATTTGCCTCACGTATAAGGGCAGTAGGTTCAAGTGGCAAGGGTTTCCTCTCAATGCCAAAGGGCTTGACTCTGGGATTTTCTTGCAGAATCATCTGAACCAATTAAGTAAGGTATAGCTGATTAAATGCGAAATAGATGTTAATGGACAATATAATCATGATTCGCATAAAGCCTACAACTATTCAGATGGTAGGACCATGAAGCACCTTCACAAGTTTTAGCAAGAAAAAGTAAGGCCACAAAGAAACAACATTTTATGCCAATTTTAAGCATGCAGACATCAAAATACATGGATGCGGCTAAGTGATCTATTAAAAGCTTCTACCTTGAAAAAGCCCACAGAAAAAAGGTGGGTTATTATCATAATCACACTATTTATTTCTTTTTCAAATCTATATGCTGTTATAATGTTCCATTGCTGATATTCTAAGCAATAAATCCATATCCTTATCAGCGGTTTATAAATTTGGAATTATAATGTTACAAATGTTGAAAATACAAAATGAGAAGAAATGGAAGCCCTACAGTACTTGTTCAACGGAGAGAACACGTAAATCTCTACTAAGACGGTGTAATTCCCCCCACCCCACCCACCCCCCCCAAAAAAAAAAAAAAAAACACAGATGTGTCCCTTTGCTGATCTTAAAGTTCTACAAATGTGGAACAATAACTTGCCTTTTCTTTCTGAAGCACCTCAGAGGCAGCATTATCTGGAACCAAAGGCCAAACTGCTGGCTTGGGCCACGGCAGCATGCTCAGTGAAGCACTGCTCGAAAAGAAAGGAAATGGTACAATTAGATGGTGAAACATCATACTTGAACACAAGACTAGCCTTCTTTAAATTATGAAGCAAGTAACCAAATTCATAGAAAGTCAAAAGTGGATTTGATCTCCAAAACTTGAATGCATACCTGTTAACAGGACTCCTTTCTATCTCTGTTCCATATCCAATTAGATATGCAAGCCTCAAGAACTGCCACAATCGCAATATGTTTCAGCGGATGCTCAACAATATGACAAACGAAATTCCATTTAAAATGAGAAATAAAAAATTACCTTAACCCTACATAATGAATAAAGATCGCCTTGAAGGCGATAGAACTCTCTTTCTATTTCAGGGGGCGCATTTCCTTCATAATATTGAGAATTGGTTGCATTGACTACAGCCAAGCATGCAGTGATTACCCAAATTTCACGCATACAGAAGGGTAAAATACTCTACAATAATCCCAAGAGAAGAGGAATCAGAATTTTTTTTCAAAAGGAAAATAAAACAGTTAAAAAAATGTTGCAAACAAAAGAAAACATCATTAAATACCTCATGTAATCCCAGGGCTTTTGAGAAACTAATTATAAATGAATAACCCCTTGAAGCAACCTCAAATGGACGATTCAGCTTGAATAAGAGCTGCAATTTAATCAGTGAGGCATGGTTTAGGGCCTTAGGCACAAACACAGACATGCCAACTGCAATCTAAAACTAATAAAACAATGACAAGAATGAAGCACCTATAGAACATTTCAAGAAGGCTAAAAAATAACTTGGAAATTGTTTTAATCAGTTATATAAAATGCTCGGTAATAAAGGAAACAGTTGTTGATCAATTAACCATACAATTTCAGATAACCCATTGAAAATGGCATTTTGATAAAGTTCTAAAAATTGCAACAGACATACACATTCTTGAGGAATTAGTCTCAAAGTCAAGACTGTCCGGCATAAGGTACTTAAAGTCATAAAGAGTTAGCAGTATCAAACCTTTGATTGACATGCAAAGAGATACTGTCTGAATTCAAATTCCCTGAAAGAGTCATCTTGAACAATCTGCGTCAATGGTTTGTTTCCGGGAAGAAGCAGAGCTGCCTGGTCATCACCATGGTCGTGTCCTCCGAACTCTCTACGTTTCCCACTGATATTAACTGCACTTATATATTAAACAAGATCAAGAAATGCCCAAAAGCAACTACCAGAATTTAAAATAAAAAGGGAGCATTTCAAGACAAATCCTTAATGGTTTGGTTACCAATCAAAATTCAGCAGTACAACAAGTTTCCTCAGATATCCTAATCCTATCTACCCAGTCAACTGGAAAATAAAAAGATGAGGTATGCAGACATATCACATTAACAATCTGCCACCATTAATATTTTGGGGTTGCCTAAGTAAGAAAACTGTAGGTAAAACTTAAAACACAACATAAGGAATGGAGTTTGACTATAAGCATGGTGTCAAAGCTGGACTGGAATGGCTGGTTGAGCCAGAAACCTGTGGTTCAGCCAGTATAACTGGTGGGGTAAAACCAGAAATTGACCGAATCATTGTGAACTGTTAAAAACCTGGAAACCAGGGCAAAAAAACTGGCAGTTCAATTGGTTGAACCAGTTTTTAAATTTTTTTAAAATATATATTTTATTAAATTTTTACTTAATTATTTTTGAACCGGCGTTCAATAGGTTGAACCAGGAATAGGTGGTCTGTCCAGTTCAACCACTAGTCCAGTTCATACAACATTGACTATAGGTACCACATATATTCACATTACAACAGTGAATTCTTATTTATACAAAACCATAATGCTATTAGGAAACATATATAGAAATTAAAAAAAAATGTACAGCAGAAAAGTAGAAACAAGATAAAACTGACACTCAAGACACCAGCACATATATTTCACACCTGTTTCCAAGTAGCACAATTCTAGTTCATCATATTCACGCAAGGCATCCTCATGAAGATGAGCCATCTCAAACATAAACGCCAGGCTTTCCTAAGGAAAAGAAAAATGAATAACTAACAGTCGGAGAAAATAAGATTAGACTTATATTTTTTTATAGATTAATTAGGATTATATCCCACATAGGAAAAAAATAGACTTTTAGGTTAGGGCCTCTCGGGTAAGTTCATGTTTCTTCCACAATCTTCAGAAGAAAAAAACTAGAAATGGAAAATCATAAAGTTTGTCCCTGGATCAACATCAGCCATAGCCCTATTCAGTATTCACTAACTTTCAAAAGAGGACCAAACCTTCAAAATGAAAAAATTACAGAAGTTCCAGATTGGCATGAAACGCTGTTCACTAAGCTTGCGTATCTCATCCTCATAGAACTGTAGACGTCTATCCAATGTATTTCTGACACACTCCATAATCCTGGCCTCTAAGTCTTCCCAAAAATTTGCTTCAGGACCATGTACGTCAAATTTGCAGCACCTTAAGTGAAGCATAGTTTGAGTATCAGTAAATGATAAGGAAAAATCAAACACCAGTTTCAATAAGGGTGCTACTTTTCAAACTTTCACATGTTTCTTTTCCAAAGGTTTGCAACATGGGTGAAACATCACCCAATATCGAATTCTTTGTTAAATGCAAAAAAATGCTTCACATACCAAGGAAACGTATCTTTAGGGCAGAATATAAAGCCAGTAACACTATGAGTGGGAAATCATAGCAAAATTTTGATATATTCTCTAGTCTAGCATATTTTAGAATTAAAACCAACAGTTGAATCCTACCTATACAGCATTATTTCAATGCTAAAGTCATTAGCGGCAGCATAAATACTAGTCATGCCATCAATTAGAATATATATAAGCGGCAACCTTACCTTTCCCTCTTCTTGGAGCTGAACTCAACGTCAAGTTTGGCATATACTTTCTTTGCCATTTTAGTGGCATTATCATTGCTTGGATGGGCTCTAGAGACAAATACAATAAACCATTCACGCTCATCGTTTTGGACAATTAATTTCAGGCGAGGCTTAAGAATGGTCTTGAACTCATCAAGATCCTAGGAAGAAGAATGTGAATAAAACAATAAGCAAATATATAAAATGGAAAATGAACAAGGACAAAAAGATTAAGCCAAAAACTAATAAAAGAAAGAAAGAATGGGGGGAGGGGGACTAGAAGCTACCAAAAAAAGTCTTAAGTACATTATCATGGAAACAAAATGTTTGCCCAGACAATTAGGTATTATTATACAGGCTCGCGTGAAGAGTTATGATCCAAGTTATTAGGGAAGCCAAAAAACTATCTTTTTTTTTCAAAGTATGGTCATGAATCTAAAAATTCGTTGGTCTTTAATAAAAGATCACAAAGTATATGAAATGTACCTCACATGTAACAAGAATCAGAGTTGCATATGGCTCTCGGAACCAGAATAAATATTGCTCCTGAGGAAATCTACTACGTAGTCTTGCATCAGTGGTTAATATGAATTCAGCAGGCAAATTCTCTACAAACACGGGATTGCGGGTCTTGTTATTTAAGGAAGCTCTTTTGAATGGCAGCTGCTCTTCAAAACTATTCTTGACAGTAGGCCACAAGTCACTGACATCTTCAACTGTAATGCAGTTTATGGCAAAAAATAGTTAGAAATCTGTAGCTAGGAGAGAATCATAACAGGTAGCTCTAACACATGGTTCACAAATTACTACTAAATACAAACAATAAGAAAAGCAGCAAACTTTGGAGTTCATAGATCATATACTTCTTAAATTTCGATCCACAGGCGAAAAGATCAGTAAAAAAACTCAAAAGCAACAAAATTTACCAGAAGATCATTGACATCGATACAAGTAAACGAAGCTAATAGCTGCTTCGATTAACTCACCGTAATTCTAAAAAAATCCCAAGGAATTATAATCAAAGTACTAACTTCATTTAGCACATGATCACCAACAATTATGAATTTCAACTCAACTCTTCACATTTAACCAATCCTTTATTTCAAAAATCAAATTAAAATCTCAAAGCACTAACAATACCATCAACCTTCAGAGTTTCCACATCAGAAATCTATCAGTGAAGTAAACACATCCCTGATCCCACTCACCCAACAACATAAAAATTCTATTAAAAAAACAAACCCAAGGTTAAATTTGAAGACTTCAATTCAAATTAAAAGCAAAAAAAAAAGAGAAGAGATTTACCAGCAATGACGAGATGGTTACACGTGCTCTTGATTGTTTGAAACTGAGCTAAATAGTTCGCCATTCTGTCTCTTTCTTTTCGATCTATAAGAAACTTGCAAAATCCATAGATCAAATGCAGAAATGGGAAGGAAAAAGGTTAGATTTTTATTTGAGTGTTTTCAGTTATGCTCCAATTCCCTCTTCGATAGATTCTGTTTTCCCAAGGATCTAGTGTTTCTGCTTCGTCGTCCTCGTTAAGCTTGACGAAAGATGGCGTCGTCCATGTTTCAAACAGTTTTCCTTAGGCCCAATTTAATAGGCTTTAAAAATCATGACTTTATTTTAAGCCCAAATTACCTCTCCTGCAAAAATGTTGTGTTTCATTCTCGTTAAACAAACATTCCATGTTGACCCCTTGTTGTTCCAGTGGTAAAGGATGATGTAATTCATCCAGGTAACCCAGGTTCAAGCACCAGTTCTGCACAATATGTCTTATTAAAAAAGACTAAGAAAATTGAATAGATGTTACCCTTATATCACACCAGCATATTTAAACAAAATATTTAAATATTTATCCCGACGTTGTTTTCAGAGAAAACAATGTTAGAAAGATGTTTTTATAATAAGATTTTAGAATATTTAATTTAAATTAATCAATTAATGAGTTGAATATCAGTAGTTATATCAAAAACAAACTTTTAGACATGCATTTTGCTTTTGCCCAAGAAATTTTATGGTTATTAATTTGATCGTACTTTGTAATGCCGATTCTTGTTATATTTATTTGGCTACTATCGTGATTGATCTTGTAACATCTTTAAAAAAGAAATATTCCAAGCTTGGTTACTCTGACTCAATGGAGAAGTTAGGAATTAAAATACCAGTAGGATTTATTAATCGTTTTAATTAGTTTTAAAATTTTAAGGACCGAAATGGAAAACCCTAGCACGATAAAAAAAACCCTACAACGGTGTCGAAGCTTTCTGCCAGGGATGGTACGAACGGTGACTAGGGGGCAGGCCACCGGATGATATGATTATCCTTGATGTTCCCGACTCCCTTAAGCGGCCAGGATCTTCGGTGCCTATGGAGAGTCAGCCCGCGAATAAGAAAGGTCGTAACTTGAATGACACGGATGCGATGGATTGCACTAGAACGGGGAATCCATAGAGAGTTTCGAATGTGTCCATGAGTGATGACATGATTATTACTGGTGATGTGTGGGTTGAGAAAGTTGTAACAGACTATGTTGGGCAAGAGGGAGCTGATAGCTCTAAACATGGTAGCGAGCAGCATGTACCTTCGTTTAAGGACAAATTGTTGGGAGATGTGGGGAAGTAAAAGGTGCAACAAACTATTGATGAGTTGGATGTGGAAATTAGAGACGAAGATGTTCTGGTGGGAAGGGCGAAAACCTTGTGATGCTCGCGTAAAAGTGCCCCGCAATAGTGCAAGTGTACATGTCTTAAGTAATATAATGATAAGTATATCGAGTATCGTCTCCACATGGATTGGGCTAGTCTTTTGATCCTACTTCCTCGCATTGTAAAACAAATAAAAGAAAAGGAACACATGTGAATATGTTTGTTTTGAGTAATCTAAAGAACTAGTTCTAAAATAAGCAAGAAATAAAATAAAAAGAAAATCAAATTGAGAGAATGGGCCGAATCAGATTGTGTCGTATGGTGAAAGCCCAATTGACTTGTCTTAGTTTGAATGCAACAAACACAAAGATGTCTCGGCAATGACCTAAGTCCCTACCGTGGCCGCAATGTGCTAAGGCTCTGCTACGGTAATCTCTTGCTGAACGGCAACTGCTGTCAAGGTTCAGCAAAGCGTCCTTAGATGGATCCTCCTTATCCCTAAGCTCGAAACACTGTTGATGAATGGACTTTGACCATACCTCCCGGCGTAAACCAAAGATAAACACCAACCAATCACACACTTCTTTTAGCCGTTGAAACTCTTAACTTATCCCCAAGCCGAGTTAGTTACCACCACGTGGGATGACAACCATGCTTATTCGTTTCGTGAGTCTAACTATCCCGATATTTGACAAACGGATAGTCTCACAAATTGTCTCTCGATAAGTATGCAAGAATGAATTCAATGCCAAGAATAAGCAAACCTTGGACTAAATTGCAGTAAAACTAAAACAAAGTACAATTGTCTTTACACAACTACTAAACAGCTGATCCAAACCCTAAGGAAAATTAGAACATAGCGAATAGGAAGAAAACACAAAATAATCCTAAGCTCTCTCTTCCCTTGTTCTCTCCACGATTCCTCCCCTTTTTTCGTTGGTGGCTAGCCTTCTTTATATAGAGGATGGTGTAGGGAAAGGTCCTTCTTAGATAGGAAGTTAAGTTGGACTTGTCTTCATTAAAGAGATGAATCTCTTTAATTTTAATGCATTTATCATTTTTTGCAAAAATTCCATCTTTTCGTCCTTCTTTCGAGCTCTCCTTACCGCGCCAAGTGTGTAGAAAAATCATGCATTTTATGCTCTTCAAATCGGCTACCACTTTGCTCAGTTTGCCCTTCGGTAGGTTGATCTGTGCGCTACCTCGGCAGGGAATATATGTTGCCTCGGTAGAGGTCTATCACTGAATCTGCTTCGTAAGGCTCCATCTTCATAATCCAGCTTTCCTCAGTAGAAGTTGTCATCTTTGGCTTATCTCGATCAGGGTCCTTTCAGTAGCTCATTCTGCACCATACTTCTTATTCCTTCATTGCCCACATGACATCTACTGCCCCGACAACGGGTATATCTGCACAAGCACCAAATATGCATTAAACAATACATTTTCATAGAATATATCAAATATAAGATTAAAATGTACAAGTACTGAAATTAACGCATAAAAAGTCATAATGCAGCTTAATTGGGTGTAGGTTAAACGATACTTGCCCTAAAAATGAGTGCAAATATAAGACTTTTGGGCACTCATCACCTTGCCTGAAATCCGGTTCTCGAATAGAGTCCATGATGCAATAGATGCTAAACTAGCAACATTTGTGGTCATTCGCTTGCTAGGGAAAACTATTGGGTTTAGGGCTCTTGAGAATCGCATTCATGTATTGTGGAAGCCTAAAGGGGAGTGGAGTCTCATTGACCTCGACAGTAAATACTATCTTGTTCGTTTTGCTTTGGAAGAAGATTTCCATAATGTGTTGGCCGGTGGCCCGTGGGTCATATGTGGGAGTTATCTTACAGTGGAACCATGAAGTAGGCATTTTGCTACGACTAAGGAGTATCCATCACAAATTGTGGTTTGGGTGCGCTTGCCGAAACTTCCTTATAGGTATTATACTAAGAGTTTGTTTCGATATATTGTTGCGACCATTGGAAAAGTAGTTCGAGTGGATTATAATACGACGAAAGGAAAATGAGGTCGTTTTGCGAGATTAGCTATCATTGTTGATCTCAAGAAGCCTTTGGTTTCAGGCATCATCATTGATGGGCAACGATAGGATATCAAATATGAAGGGTTACCTTCTATTTGTTTTAAATATGGGAAATATGGGCACTCTAAGGAAACATATGGTCTAGCACCGACTGAGGAGGCTAATAGGACAAGCACGGTTGAGGGACCCTAGTGAATTGTTTGGGCTATGGATGCAAGTGGTCAATCAGAAACATCGTAATATGATAAAAAAAGTGTTCCGGAAAGAGAGGCGGCTGATCAGTCCTCTAAGAATGGGTCTGGTTCACGGTTTGAGGCTCTTGCTATTGACTCCCAACTTGAGGAGGTTAGAGATCTTGTGGCAATGGGGTGCCACAGGGTAATGTTAATAGTGCTCGTGAGGTTGAAGTTGTGCAAGTTTGAAGGGAAATATAGGCTGCAGGTAAATACAAGAATACACAAGAGGTTGAGGTCGTCTTTGGTCGGGGTACATGAGCTTTAGGTGACGGTGTGGGATCTCGGTCCCCAAGAGGTAGAGGAAAGGCAATTGAAAAGGAGGTAATCCGAGTTTCGACTGAGAGCTTGAGTGGAGGGTCGTCTCGCGTCGCATCCCAAGGGAAGGTTGTTATCTCAAAGACCATTTTGAATCCGGAGAACCACATGGATGTTCAGGTTCTGGAGTCTAGTGAGAGTCAGGGCCATCGAGTGAATAAGGGGAGAGTTTTACCTGTTTCAATTCGAAGCACGAAAAGCAAAGGTGTTACTAAGAAACAAGGAGGGCTTCAGGGTGTGAAAAACCCAGGTCTTAGGCCGAAGAAAAAAGATGATCGTGAGACCAATAAGCCAGCTCTTGCAGCGTGCCTCTCAAACCTAATGATCGACTTGGAGCCAGCGGAGGCAGCGGAACGTGCTAAACAGGTTGTACCGTCTTCTCTTTCAGGGGATGTTGGTTCACATGTTCATTGGAGGCCGAACTCGGTGTTTGATTTGCTGGGGTATCGGATATGCATGTTTAAGTTTGTGGATCTTTCCTTTTTCAATTATTTTTAATGGTTAAGATTATATTTTGGAATGTTCAGGGTGCGCTTGACCCTGGTTTAATAAATCTTTTAAGTTGTTGGTTAAAGAGCAGAAACCGGATATTGTTGCAATGTTGGAACCTCGAATTAGTAGGAAGAAGGTTGATGCCTTTATCCGCAAGACAAGTTTTGATTCCTCTTACAGAGTGGAGGCTCGTGGTTTCTCAAGTGGAATATGGATTCTATGGCAGGACTCGGTGCACTTGGATGTTTTAGCAGTTTCAAGTCAGTATGTCCATGGTTTAGTTTCGAGTAAGAAGGGTGATGGTAATTTCCTTGTTTTCTTTGTTTATGCAAGCTCGAACAAAGGAAAACATCGCGTGTTATGGGATCAATTAAAAGTTCTGGAGCCAGCGAATGGATCGTCTTGGGTCATAGGAGGTGATTTTAATGTGATAGGTAGCCGGGAGGAGAGACAAGGAGGGTCGCAGAATGTTTCTAGGATTTGCCATCGTTATTGTGAATTTATGTTTGATATTGGTTTAATTGATATGGGTTTCAATGGTCTGAGGTTCACGTGGAAACGCGGGACTCTGTCTCAACGTCTAGATAGATACATTTGTAACTTTGGGTGGTATGCACTATTTCCTAAGTTTGAAGTTTTTCACTTGGTAAAATTAAGCTCAGACCATAGGCCTATTCTAATTAATACGGGCACTCGACAAGATCCGATAGGTCCTCGTCCCTTTTGATATATCGTTACATGGAACGACCTTCCAAATTTTGACAACTTCTTGCAAGACGTATGGTCCAATGATAAGGATATAGGGGAGAACATAGAGAACTTTTATAGCAAGAGTCGGCACTGGAGTTTAGATGTTTTTGAACATATTGATAAAAAGAAAAGGGCATTACTAGTTCGCATCAAAGGAGTTGAGAAAGCTCTGGAAATTTCAAGTAACCATTTTCTTGAGGAATTGAAGGGTGCTTTGAAACGGGACTTGGGTTTGGTCCTCGATCAAGATGAGAGTTTGTGGTACCAAAGGGTGAGGAGTGATTGGATTGAAAAAAATGCTAGGAATACGAAAATTTTCCACATGGCTGCGATGACTCGACGTAAGCGAAATATGATTAACATGTTGTGGCTAGATGGTGGGAGATGGTATGAAAATCACGTTATTCTTAAAGATCATGCAGTTCGATTTTTTTCAAGCTTTGTTTACTAGCACTCACTGGCAACCCCGAGTGTGGGACATCATGGGATCCTTTTTCAGTTTTCTAAGGCTGATTTTCGACCCTTATTAGGTGCGGTAACCTTTGAAGAAGTACATGAGGTGGTGTTTTTTATGGCGCCCCTGAAGGCACCCGGGGTTGATGGGCTACATGTTGCTTTCTTTTAGAGGAATTGGGATGTAGTGGGGAATTCAATTTATCTCTTTATTCACCGGTTCTTTACGGAAGGTATTTTGGAGGATTGGGTTAGTGAAACATCACTTGTTCTCATTCCGAAGGTGGGCATTCCCAAATACATAAGCCAATTCAAACCTATCAGCTTGTGTAATTGTTGAGTGGATCGCAAGATCGAAATTGACCAAGATGGGGGGTGAATTGGAAATTTAAAGGTTTGTGGTGGAAATTGGCAAATTAAAAAATTGATGGACAAGAGATTTAGAGTGGTTCAAGTTCCAAATGAACTCTACATCCACTACCTTAGCTTCACTAAGGATTTGCAACAATTCCACTAAATCGTTCTTCCCCTTTTCTAGGACAAGGAGGCAACCCTTTACAATTTCGGTTGATTTTTCTACCCAAAAATCAACTCAATCCTCACACAAGTGAACAAAGAAATTTAATGGCTAATTAGATATCTCTCAATACAAATAATAGCCCCAAATACAAGCACACAACCCAATTGAACAAGATATGAATGAAAATTACAATTGGGGTTTTAGACAAAGTGGGATTTTTGCACAATTGCTTGGATTTGATGTTTGGATGTTTGCTTTAGGATCAATAGTTGTTGCTGATGCTTTTGGATGTCTCTTTTATACCTTCTCATTGATTTCTAGCCGTTTGAGTGGTTGAGAACATAAATGGAGCCGTTGGAACCCTCTCTTGCCACCATAAATGCAGTCTGCACCAACCCGTTTCGAAACACGGGGTACCTGTTTCGGAACGGACTAAAATAGAAAGAGCCGTTGGGGTGCATTTAAGAGCCCGTTTCGAAACGCCTTAGGGCCGTTTCGGAACGCTTTTGCCACTGTCAAGGGTCGTTTCGGAACGGTCTTAGCCCGTTTCGAAACGCCTTAACGACTTTCAGAAATTCAGTTAAAAACTCATAACGGTCATATTTTCAAATTAAACCTAGGACCTGTTTCGAAACGATTTTGATCCATTTCGAAACGGATTTGCTACTGTCAAGGGTCGTTTTGGAACGGGCATGATCCGTTTCGAAACACCCTTTTAATCTTTTAAAAATCAGCAAATATTTGAAACCGTTAGCCCTTTTTAAATCACATATGAAGAACAGTTTCGAAACGAGTGATACCGTTTCGAAACGGGGTCAAGTGTTTCGATACACGTTTCGGAACGGTGGTCGACAGTGATGAAAATGATTCGAAACGCGTTTCGAAACAGGAGCTTAAAATTCACTGTTTTGACTTGAAACACTTAGAAAAATATTTGAAAAAGTTGTTTTTAACTTGGGCATAATCTTAAAATTATCTAGGGATATTTTGAGGACTTAAAATTCTTTTTGACATTTTCAATTTAGTCCTTAGGTTTTTAGTTATATCAAAATTAAAATATTTGTTTCACAATCTCCCCCTTTTTGATATAACAAAACCAAAGTTAGAATTTTTGAGAATTTTGAAAGTTTTGAAAATATTCTAACTCCCCTTAATTTAAGATATGTTTTTAAAGTTAAAAGAGATTTTTGATTTGAAATCCAAGTTGTAAACCTTTAAAAACCTTTTAAAATTTAAAACGAATTTTAGTGTGGCTCTTAAATTTCTTCTCCCCCTTTTTGTTAGATCAAAAAGAACAATAAAAGCTCATAGAGAAGATAAAGGATTAGTACCAATAAGCAATAATAAGCAACCATAATATTAATTCATAATCAAAATATCCAAAACATAAATCAGACATTATGTTCAACATAAAATCCCAAATAAAAAAAACATAAGCATAGGTCCTAAAACATGAGAAAACATAAAGATGCAATCTTAATCTTAAAATGCATAGATAATATGATATGGAGTTCCTAGGCCTCGTCATCATCATCCGGAGTATCATCATCGCTCTTGGCTTGAGAACGGTGAAACTTCGTCCATTGCCCATAAAGCGTAGAGAAGGATAGATCCAAGTTGGAATGAGAGGTCTCAAGAGTATGAAGACGATCCTCGACATTCTTCAAACGATTGCCCATAGATTCAAAACCTGAAGCAATGCGAGTGTCCAAAGCATCGAACCGAGAGTCCAAAGCATTGAATCGCTCGGTAAGGAGAGCCGTGAGGGCGTCATTGTTTGCAACTTGAACTTGCGGTGGAGGAGCAACGGGAGGAGCAACGGCTTCTCTATCAATTCTTTCCCAAACATCATTCGCATATGTGAACCCGGACTTGCGAAGGGATTACTCACCAATCTTGGTCTTGCGAGGATCCGGAGAGTCGTAGGAACAATCGATGCCAAGATCATGAAATAAGGCGCTCAAGACTATGCCATAAGTAAAAGACTTCAACTCATTTGTGTCAATAAGCTTGATATTATTGACTATCTCGGCAAAAATTATCTTAGGCACATTTGGGCGCTCACCCTTACGGAAACACTCTAGCCAAAAATGATCAGTTTGACGGATGTGGGAGTATTTACCTCCGGAAGGTCGAATAAACCAAGAAACCATCAAGTGAAGAACTCGATCGTGCACATCCAAATTAAGTGCCTTACCGGTGAAAGTGCCAAAGTGGCGTTCATCCTCAAGACCCTCATCCTTAAGTTTAAGAGCAGACTCCAAAAGAGCAACATTAACAACAAACTTTTTGCCCAATAAGGATGATTCCACTCACTCAAACGGCCGAGATAACAGAATAGGAAACGCTCGGAATTGAGGAAATCAACATCAATGACACGTTCCCTGCGAATTTCGAAATCCTTCACATAAAAGAATCGAGCACGCGCCTCCGGAGTTTTAAGGGATTTCTGAAAAAGCATAGTAAGATTTGGACGAATGCTCGAATCACCGGATTGAACGGCCTTGCGCTTTTTGTTAGCTTGATCCGCCATCTAAAAACATTAAGCAAGTGCTTTAAAATTAAGTGTATGCATTGATAGTTAAAAATCAATCCAATAATAAATCCCACTTAGGTTTTTGAAAACAAAATTAAAATAAAAAAAGTTTTAAAAAAAATACGACTAAAAAATTTTATATTCGAATAAAAAATTTTGAGATTTGAAATTTTTTTTACAAGATATTGAAAACCCACAACTAAAAACATATAATTTATACAAAAATAAAATTTTCTAACCTAAGATTCGAACATAAATTGAAAGAAAAAGAAAAAAAGAAAAAAAATTACCTTAGTTTGGGATTTTGGATGATTTGATTAAAATCCTTGCACAATGTTGATGAACCTTGCTTAGACTTGAGTTTTAGAGTAAAACCCCTCACAATTTTGTGAAAATCAAAGAGTTTGAGAGGGTATTTATAGAGAAGGAGACGGTTTAGGGTTTTAAGAGTTTGATAAAAAGTGAAGTTTATCATTAAAAGCCCTAAATAAAGCAGTCCGCGATGCTGTTTCGGAACGGGGCGGCTAGGGTTTTGACCGTTTTAAGACCATAGTCTGACCGTTTCGATACGGTGTTGACTGTATCGAAACCCTTTTGACCCGTATCGGAACACGTTCCGATACACCCCTTGACAGTAGCAAAAACGTTTCGGAACGCTTTCGAGGCATTTCGAAACGCCCTTCTCTCAGAAAAGGATTTAAGGTATCCGTATCTTAACAGGGTCACCCATTTCGATACACCTGGGCCTGGAAGTGCAGAAAAGGCTCTAAAAGTGCAGAAAAATAAAGTTTTAGGAGGCCTAACATGCATAAATGTTATGAATGAGCAGGCAAAACATATTTAAGCATAAACATACTCCCCCTAACTATAGGCATGGATGAAATTAGGAGTTTAAACACATCAACATGGCATTTCACAAAATCAAGCATATTTAAGCACAAAAGAGGTCCTAAAAGGTCAAGATAGGCTAGCTAGACCTAACTCTCTCCTAAGGGACCAAAAACGCTCTTTGTCTAAGGGTTTTGTAAATATGTCCGCTAATTGATTCAAGATGTCTACGTACTCTATAACCACATCTTCCTTAAGGACATGATCTCTAATGATATGATGCCTTATTTCTATGTGTTTGGTTCTAGAGTGTTGGATGAGATTTTTAGTTAAGCATATTGCACTAGTGTTATCACATTTTAGGGGTATGGTTTCAACTTTAATTCCATAATCTAAGAGTTGTTGCTTCATCCAAAGGACTTGAGCACAACAACTCCCTAAGGATATGTACTCGGCTTCGGTGGTAGATAAGGCCACACTATTTTGTTTCTTAGAGAACCAAGATATGAGCATACTACCTAAGAATTGGCAAGTTCCCGAAGTACTTTTCCTATTAATTTTGCAACCCCCATAATCCGCATCCGAGTAAGCATGAAGGTTGAAGGTAGAGTTTCTAGGGTACCAAAGACCTAAACAAGGAGTGTCTCTAAGATACCTAAAGATCCTCTTAACGGCTATAAGGTGAGACTCTCTAGGACTAACTTGAAACCTAGCACACAAGCAAACACTAAACAAGATATTCGGTCTACTTGCGGTAAGGTAAAGCAAAGATCCAATCATAGAACGATAAAGCTTATAGTCAACACACTTACCTCCTTCATCTTTGTCAAGCTTTGTAGATAAGCTCATATGAGTGGCTTGAGGCTTTGCATTCTCTAAGCCAAACTTCTTGAGCATATCCTTTATGTATTTTGCTTGGTTGATGAAGGTTCCATCCTTCTTTTGCTTGATTTGGAGTCCCAAAAAGAATGAGAGCTCCCCCATCATGCTCATCTCAAATTCACCTTGCATTAACTTAGCAAACTCTTGACAATGACATTCATTAGTAGAACCAAAAATAATATCATCAACATAAATTTGAACTACTAAGATGTCATTTTTATACATTTTTATAAAAAGTGTGGTGTCCACCTTACCTTTTTCAAATCCTTTTTCAATCAAAAAATTTGAAAGCCTTTCATACCAAGCTCTAGGAGCTTGTTTTAAACCATAAAGAGCTTTGGTAAGTTTGAAAACATGATTTGGAAATTTTGAATCTTCAAAACCCGGTGGTTGTTCCACATACACTTCTTCATTTATAAAACCATTTAAAATGCGCTTTTAACATCAATTTGAAAAAGCTTGAAATTATGATAACATGCTTATGCAAGCAACATCCTAATGGCTTCCATTCTAGCTACGGGTGCATAGGTTTCATCAAAATCTATTCCCTCTTCTTGAGTGTAACCTTGTGCTACAAGTCTAGCTTTATTTCTCACAATGTTACCACTCTCATCTAGTTTGTTCCTAAAGACCCATTTAGTTCCTATTGTAGATTGATTACTAGGCCTATCAACTAATGTCCATACATTACTTCTCTCAAATTGATTTAATTCTTCTTGCATAGCCATAATCCAAAAGTCATCTTTCAATGCTTCTTTTATGTTTTTAGGCTCTATGCATGAGATAAATGCAACATGGTTCATTAATTTAAGAGAAGAACGAGTGGTTACCCCCTTGGATGGATCACCCAAGATTTCACCATCTTTGACATAGTTCAACTCCCTTGGGTAGCTCACTTCCTTTTCCTCAATAGCCAAGTCCTTCAAGGCTTCAAGAGGTGGATCTTGTGAGTCCTCTTCCTTTGTTGGAATCTCATCCTCCTTTGAAGTTTGACCTCCATCAAAGGCATTTATGATTCCTACATCATCATCATCACAAGAATCCTTCCTAGGAAGGAGGTATCATCGAATACAACATGAATAGATTCTTCTACTACTAAAGTTCTTTTGTTAAATACTCGATAGGCTTTAGAGGTTAAAGAGTAACCTATAAAAATGGCTTCATCACTTTTTGCATCAAATTTACCTAAGTTGTCTTTTCCATTATTTAAAACAAAACACTTGCACCCAAAAGGGTGGAAATAGCTAATGTTAGGCTTTTTAGATTTTAAAATCTCATAAGGTGTTTTCTTTAAAATTGGCCTAATCATTACTCGATTTACAATATAACAAGCGGTGTTTGTGGCTTCCGCCCAAAAATATTTAGGTAAATTGTTTTCACAAAGCATAGTTCTAGCCATTTCTTGTAAAGTTCTATTTTTCCTCTCAACTACCCCATTTTTTTAAGGAGTTCGAGGAGCCGAAAAATTATGGCTAATACCATTTTCATTCAAAAATTCTTCAAACCCTAAATTTTGAAACTCGGTTCCATGATCACTTCTAATATGTGAAATTCTAAGTTCAAGATCATTTTGGGTTAATTTTGAAAATGTGATGAATTTTTCCAAAGCCTCATCTTTAGTACTTAAAAAGAGAACCCAAGTAAATCTAGAAAAATCATCAACTAGCACAAAAGCATAAGATTTACCACCCAAGCTCATAGTTCTAATTGGCCCAAATAAATCCATGTGAATTAATTGTAAGCATCTACTAGTAGAAACATCATTAATGGATTTAAAGGAAGACCTATGTTGTTTACCCTTTGAGCATGCATCACAAATTTTATCATTTGAAAATTTTATTTTGGGCAAACCTCTAACTAGATTTAGAGAGACTAGTTTTTCCAAAACACTTATGCTAGCATGTCCTAGCTTCCTATGCCACAACCAAGCATCATTTTCATTTTGAGCAACTAAGCATGCATGAGATGTATGTATGTCATCTAAATGCACCATGTATATGTTTCCTATGCGATGACCTATGAGCATAATATTATTAGACTTAATGTCTACAATTTTGCATCCATTTTTATCAAATAAAACATTAAATCCTTTATCACACAATTGACTTATGCTCAATAAATTGTGTTTAAGACCATCGACATATAAGACATTTTCAATGAGAATGGTAGAGTGATTACCTATGGACCCAATACCTTTAATGTGGCCTTTGGAGTTGTCACCAAATGTTACTACTCCTCCACTTTTTGGCTTGACATCCATGAATCGACTCTTGTCTCCGGTCATGTGCCTCGAGCATCCACTATCAAGGTACCATGAGTTTTGACTTTGTGCCTTGGCCTTGTAGCAATGCTCCCCCTACAAACAAAGATATTAAACTTTGATTTTTGGTACCCAAATCATTTTGGGTCCATGAGTGTTAGCTCCCAAAACCTTGGTTCCCTTAGGAATCCAAGATGACATAGCAATAATATTATTAGATTTTACAAGTTCCTTAGGAACCCATACACTTCTAATTCTTTTAGCTCTATTATGTCTAGGGTAGCTACCTTGTTTGTAGTAATTAGTCTTTTTCTTAGGTTGATGTGTTCTAGAGGATTCTCCTACTTCATGCTTGACACTACCAACATTTTTTAAAGACTTTTTGAGCTCATTTAGCTCACCCAACACCTTTTGGTGTTCACTATTACATTGAGATCAAAGGTTATTAAGATCAACATTTTCATCTTGAAAGAACTTTAGCTCATCTTTTAATCCTAATATCTTTTTCTCAAATTTTGAATTAGCTTGAGTGAGTGAGACATTTTTCTCATTTAGTTCTAAAATGATTTTCTTGTTTTTAATGACCGACTCTTTAAACTTCTCAACTAATTCATCATATACCTCTTGTAACTCATCATATGCATCATTTAACTCTTCATATGAAAAATCTAAAGTAGATGAATTAGATGTTACCAAGGAGGAATCTTCCTCAAGTGCCATGAGACAAAGATTAGCCACTTCTTGTTCGTCATCCTCCGATGACTCCTCATCACTCCAAGTAGCAAGCTTGGATTTGAGTCTCTTCTTCTTCTCAAAGCCCTTCTTCTTGAGTTAAGGGCACTCCGAACGTATGTGGCCGGGTTGTTTGCACTCATAGCAAATGATGGGATCCTTTCCTTCTTCTTTGTTCTTCCCTTTGAAGTTCATCTTTCTTTAGACCGTTAATGATCTCTCCATATCCCTTTAGACCGTTGACAATTGTGGAGAATCGATCAAACATTTTTGACACCGTCTCATCGGGCTCCATCTTGAAGTTTTCATAACTAAGATTGAGAAGTCCAATCTTAGTTTCTTTGACATCATTGGTGCCTTCATAAGTGGTCTCAAGAGTGTCCCACACTTCTTTGGCACTTTCAATGGATGAGACCTTTGAGTAGATGTCCAGACCGAAAGCACAAAATAGCATGTGGAGAGCTTTATCGTTGACTTGAATCTTTTTCCTCTCATCTTCACTCATTTCGGCTTTCTTCTTCAACACCATCTTGCCTTCACCGTCTTGCTTCAATGGAATGTATGGCCCATCCTCAATGACATCCCACACAAGATAGTCACTAGACTTGATGAATAGACGCATTTTATTCTTCCAAAAAGAATAGTTGTCACCATTGAAGAAAGGAGGCTTTGTGGTCGATTGTGACTCGTACATGCTGGAACCGGAGGTTGAAGCCATCTCTTGATATGTTGATGATCACACTCTTCCAAGGATCTCCTCTTGTGGTTGTTAATCCTCAAAGAGTTAAGCTCTGATACCAATTGTTGAGTGGATCGCAAGATCGAAATTGACCAAGAGGGGGTGAATTGGAAATTTAAAGGTTTGTGGTGGAAATTGGCAAATTAAAAAATTGATGGACAAGAGATTTAGAGTGGTTCAAGTTCCAAATGAGCTCTACATCCACTACCTTAGCTTCACTAAGGATTTGCAACAATTCCACTAAATCGTTCTTCCCCTTTTCTAGGACAAGGAGTCAACCCTTTACAATTTCGATTGATTTTTCTACCCAAAAATCAACCCAATCCTCACACAAGTGAACAAAGAAATTTAATGGCTAATTAGATATCTCTCAATACAAATAATAGCCCCAAATACAAGCACACAACCCAATTGAACAAGATATGAATGAAAATTACAATTGGGGTTTTAGACAAAGTGGGATTTTTGCACAATTGCTTGGATTTGATGTTTGGATGTTTGCTTTAGGATCAATAGTTGTTGCTGATGCTTTTGGATGTCTCTTTTATACCTTCTCACTGATTTCTAGCCGTTTGAGTGGTTGGGAACATAAATGGAGCCGTTGGAACCCTCTCTTGCCACCATAAATGCAGTCTGCACCAACCCGTTTCGAAACACGGGGTACCTGTTTCGGAACGGACTAAAATAGAAAGAGCCGTTGGGGTGCATTTAAGAGCCCGTTTCGAAACGCCTTAGGGCCGTTTCGGAACGCTTTTGCCACTGTCAAGGGTCGTTTCAGAATGGTCTTAGCCCGTTTCGAAACGTCTTAACGACTTTCAGAAATTCAGTTAAAAACTCATAACGGTCATATTTTCAAATTAAACCTAGGACTTGTTTCGAAACGATTTGGATCCGTTTTGAAACGGATTTGCTACTGTCAAGGGTCGTTTCGGAACGGGCATGATCCGTTTCGAAACACCCTTTTAATCTTTTAAAAATCAGCAAATATTTGAAACCGTTAGCCCTTTTTAAATCACATATGAAGAACAGTTTCGAAACGAGTGATACCGTTTCGAAACGGGGTCAAGAGTTTCGATACACGTTTCGGAACGGTGGTCGACAGTGATGAAAACGTTTCGAAACGCCTGAGGGCCGTTTCGAAACAGGAGCTTAAAATTCACTGTTTTGACTTGAAACACTTAGAAAAATATTTGAAAAGGTTGTTTTTAACTTGGGCATAATCTTAAAATTATCTAGGGATATTTTGAGGACTTAAAATTCGTTTTGACATTTTCAATTTAGTCCTTAGGTTTTTAGTTATATCAAAATTAAAATATTTGTTTCACAATAATGTTTTGTACAAGTTTATCACCAAGCTTTTAGTCCGACGCCTTAAACCCATCTTACCTAAGTGGGTCTCCAAAACTCAGGCCAGCTTTGTCCTTGGTAGACATATTACTGATAACATTATTATAACTCAAGAAGTTGTGCATTCTATGGCTTCCAAATCCGGGCGAGAAGCATGGATGGTCATTAAAGTGGATTTGGAAAAAGCTTATGATCGTTTAGAGTAGGACTAAATTGAAGAAACGGTGTATGCTATTGGAATCTCAAGTATGTTTATTCACCTCATCATGCAATGTGTCCTCTTAGTTTTTATGCAATTACTATGGAATGAGAAGTTGACAGAGTCTTTTACCCCTACGAGAGGCATTAGACAGGGTACCCTTTATCTCCATACCTTTTTGTCATATGCATGGATAGATTATCTCAAGATATAAATAGTAAGGTTGGTAATAAACAATGGAGGCATATACGTCTTGGGCGTCGGTGTCCGGCCTTATCTCACCTTTTTTCGCCGATGATATGGTGCTTTTTGTGAAGGCGTCACTAGACTAGGTTATGGTTATTAAAGGAGTTCTGGATAATTTTTGTATTGCATCCGGGCATAAGGTTAGTATAGATAAAACACAAATTTATTTTTATAATAATTGTCTGAAGACGGTTCGTACAGATATTGCTACTTGTTTTGGTTTTGAGGAAGTAAATAATCTAGGTCGATATCTTGGTGTGTCGTTATTACATAGTCGGGTTTCCAAAGCTACATATTCATACCTATTGGAAAAAAATGAGTGCAAGGTTACCGAGATGGGCGGCGAAGTCTCTTTCTTTAGCGGGATGGATCACACTTGCTAAAGCGGTTCTTCAAGCTATACCAGTCTATGTGATACAATCTTCGTGGCTTCCGAAAGGAACGTGCGAAGACATGAAGAAGCTAATTTGCAAATTTCTTTAGGGTTCTGGTGAGGAAAATCGGGAATCAATTTTGTTAATTGGCGGACGGTTATGCAACCTATTAAGGATGGTGGCTTGGAATTTAAGGACTTGCATCAACAAAACTGTGCTTTCTTAATGAAGATTGGTTTCCAACTTGTGACTGATGAGGATGCCCTTTGGGTTCAAGTATTAAAAGCAAAGTATAATTGGGGTGAGGAACAGCTACCTTTGTTTATTATGTGCGGGAATTGTTCGAGGTTGTGGATGAGACTCAGCAACATATGAGATGATGTGAGGGAGAGCGTTAACTGGAATATTAGGGTTGGTACTTAAACTAATTTCTGGCTTGATAATTGACTTGGAAAGATTGGGCGTTTGGTTTTTTCGTGTACGTCGGACTCGATTTCTTGATCATCCATGGTGGTCGATATGGTTACGGAGGAGGGAAGATGGGATTGGTCTTAAATATCCCCATTGCTGCCCCCTAAGATATTAGAACATATTACAACGATTCAACCGCCTCAGAGTCACTTGGGTGCAGATAGGCCTGGCTGGCGCTAGAAAGAAGAAAGAGTGTTTACTACTAGCTTGGCGTATAATTTTTTAATGGATGCGGAGGCATCGGATGGTGATCCTAAATGGCGTAAGCTTTGGCAGCTCCAAGTACCGTAGCGAGTAAGGGTTTTTCTATGGATTACCTTGTATGATCGCCAACTTACCAACGTTGAGCGAGTCAGACGACATTTAACTTCATCAATTGAGTTTGAAATATGCCACGTGGGGGCGGAAAACATGAATCACATCTTACGCGATTGCTCTTTGGCTCGAGACTTGTGGACTAGGGTTCTGTGTCTTGATAAATTGTATAACTTCCTGTAAATTCTTTTTGGAGATTGGCTGCAACAAAATTTAGACCCTCATTCATCGTGTTTAGTGCAGGACGGGAGATGGAGTTGCAGGCAGAGCCGTCCCTGGGTCTGGGCAACAGGGGCGACGGCCCAGGGCGGCAGGGCCCACTGGCCACTAAAAAAATAGCTATGGTTATTAGAGCCCACTTAAATTTGGTAATTTTTTAATCGTCAAACTAAACTTAAAATTATAAAGGGTAAAAAGTGTGTAATTATGAGTTTTTAGGGAACTGAAAACTAAAGTCGGCCCATCCCCTGCCAAATTACTTCTTCACTTTAATTATTTTCTTTCTTTTTTAAGTTTAATTATTTTCTTTATTATTATATTATCAAATAAATTTAAAATATAATCATTAAAAATATGGTGGCCCACCAATCATAGTTAAGTATAAAGATGTTGATATCTAATTAGCTTAAGTATTAGTGTATTATAGGGTCATAATTAAGATTATAATAATATTTTAATTTTTTTTCAATTTTATATTGAGAATAAAAAATTCATATACACTTATAAATAATATTTACATTATTCTTGTATTTGTTGAAAAAAAATTCGAAGTTAAAACTGTTGAAAATCTATTTGAGATCGTCAATGTCACAAGAAATGTTAAATAGTTTAGCCATTTTATATATTGAGAAAAATATGTTAGATCATATTGATGTAGACAATATTATTAGTGATTTTGCATCTAGAAATGCTCGTAGAAGTTGTTCTGCGTAAGTTGTCCAGTGTTTAATAAATTTTCTTGATGTTTTTCATTTGATAATTATTGAGCGTAATAAAAAAGGATTTATATCTTATACACTGGCGGTGGAAATTGAAAGTTTTCACAAACGCTTTACTTTTAGAGTTTAGGGTCTTAGTTTAGGGTGTAGGGTTTAGGAGTTTAGGTGTAGGGGTTTAGAAATTAGGGATGATAGTTAGAATTTAAAATTCATGGTTAAAATTTAGGGTTTAGAGGTTGGGGTTTTGTTTTTAGGATAATATGGTTATATTTCATGTTTTAACTTATAAATTCTAAATTATAACCCTAAACTTTAAATTCTTACCACTATCCCTACACCTAAACCCCTAAACTAAGACCCTAAACCCTAAAACTAAGGCGCTTGTGAAAACTTTCAATTTTTCACCGCTAGTGTATAGGATAATAATCAATAAAAAAACATAATTTACAAACAAATTTATTTATTTTTATACTTGTTATTAGGGGCCCAATTTTTATATTTACCCCTAGGCCACCAAAGTCTCAGAAACCGCTCTGGTTGCAGGTTTTCTATTTACTGTTGGTTCCTATGGAAAACTCAATGTGGTATTTTATTTGATATTGAGTTTGTTCAACGCGAGGATATTATGATTAGAGGTAACAAACTTGTAGAGGAATGTGAACGATCTTTTGCCCATCTTGTGCAACATGTGATGGTTCGACCACTGGAGACACTTCCATGGCTCAAGCCACAGGCAGGATGGGTGAAGGTAAACGTGGATGCATCGGTCAACTGCACGGATGGTAAGGCGGCGATAGGGGATGTTTTGGGACGACCAAGGTAACTGGTTATTTAGTTTTACAAAATTTCTTGGCCATTGTTCTGTGCTTACAGCTGAGCTTTGGGCCCTACAGGATATACTTGTGCACGCCTGGACTTTAAACTATCGCTCTATAGAGCTAGAGTATGATAGCCTGGAGGTGATTCGAATCCTTAACCGATCTTCAGATGCACTAGCTGCGAGTGGGCTGGTTGTTGATATTTTTAATTTGTTGAACAGAGATTGGAGATTGGTCATCCGATATATCTGTCGGGAATGTAATAAAGTTACAGATAGCTTAGCTGCCATGAGTCGCAATGGGTCAATGGATTTTAATCCATCTATTTTCTTACTACCGCCGCAAGTTGTTGCTAGTTTGGTTGGTGCCGAGAAGTCCTTTGTTCCTGATGATGGGTTGCGGGATTCGTCGTGGCCTGGTAAGGAGCTTGGCGTGCATACTAACATGTAGAAGGACCCAGGAGGTTAGTTAGGTAGTGCTTTTGTTTTCATTTTTGTTTGGTTTTAGTTGTTGTTTAGCTGAGGTTTGTTCGGTTTTTATTTTGTTGTTCTAGCTGAGTTTATCTCGTTTCTTTTTCTGTAAATACTACTACGAGTACTCTTTTCCCCATTTAAGTTTAGGTGGTTTTTAACGATGCCTATAGTAATATAATATTTCTTATAAAAAAATACCAATAGGATTTTATCTATTTGCTTTAAGTAAAATATATTAACTTTTACTTAACATTTTACCACTAAGACAAATTTAATTTGATAATATTAGAGCAAATTATAACTTAAAATTTAGCCGAGGTAAATTAAAAAAGAATGGGTCGCATGTGAAGATCAAATGCTTATATATTTTTAATATCAATATATATATTTGAAGCAAAATTTTAAAATAAGACTCGAAATAACAAATAATGAGGGTGAGGATCTAATTCACCTAGTTCAAAACTAAGAGGACTTCAAAAGCAATTGAATTTAAAAAATAGAAGACAAAACTTATTTTGTTTAACTTTCAAACTAAGAGACACGTAAATAATTAATTTGTAAGCTACACTCAAGGTGACTTAATAATAGGTTTTATAATAAACTTGTTATTTTTTTAAAAGTACAAATAAGTCATTCAATTAACATATTGTTACAAACATGTTACTCTTCTTACAAACAAATCACTTTTCTTTGGTATTAACATCCCCCTAATTAAATATTTTAATTAATTTTGTCATAATTCGAAACAATTCAATAAAATTAATCATTCATATTTAAAAATTTCATCAATTTAATATTTTATGTGATACTACCAAAGCAAGAGAGCCCATCGGATCAAATTAGTAGTCCGATAACTGCATTTTTGTCATAAAATAATAAGTTACTATTAAATTGTTATTATACCAGAAAGATAACAAGAAAGTAATATGACATTTATGGGATAAGAACATGCAATCTAGGAGAAGAAGAAAGATTAAAATGATGAGATTTTTAAACATTAATAGTTAAATTTATCGAATTGTTTCAGATTAGGATCAAATTGATAGATTGTATAAGTTTTGAGGACTAAAAATTTTTTTACATCATGTCGCATTAGAAGAAAAGTTACATGTTTGTAACAATTTGTTAATTGAGTAACATGTTTATAACGGATTTTTAATCGGGTAATATGTTTGCAAGCGGAGTGACCCATTTGTAACAACTTTTTTAATTATGTGACTTGTTTGTAATTTTTAGAAGAAAAGTGACAAATTTATTATTAAACTCATAATTAAATAACCTTGATATAATTTACCAAAAAACAATCAGAGCCAAAAATTGGGGGACATGGCCCCTCCATCTTACACATAGCTCCGTCCCAGTCAAGGCAGAAAAAAGAAAAACTTTCTAGTTCATAGCATGAAACAAGCAGCTGGATTTAGATGCAGGGTGAAGCTAAAATGGTAAAATTGTTCTTAAGTCCCATTAAAATCATAAAATGATATATTGGTAAAAATATATATATAAAAAAAAACAAGGGCAGAGCTGATTTTTATTCTGGATTCAAAGACTATCATGGCAAGGGTTTTATGAGCAGATTCTAAGGTTTCCCAAAGATATATGAAGCTTCAGATAGCTAACAAAAATTGCAAAAACTCCATTCTAAAATATACAAAAATCAATCAATGTTTTATCCATTCCAATCAAATCATTTACACAAAACTCTCTCTATATTCTTCAATTGATCATAAAATTGCAGAACCTTAAGCCATGGACATATTAGACAGCCTGCTCGGTGTCGGCTTGAAGTTCCACCGCCGAAGTGTCATCTTCCGATTTGGTGATGGAGCCAATGCCCTCCTCAATATCTCCTTGTTAGCACCGAATCTCCTCATGCTCTGCCTTGGCACCATGTAACCATGCCTCCTACAAGGTGCCGAACCCGGACGGCTCGAACATGTACACCTTGAACGACGTCCCGATGATGACGATGTTATGTAAGTTTTCCTACGACCCCGATTCTCCTCCGCCGTGTCTCCAGCCGGTGGTGGAATTTCCGAGCCTTGTGTGGGCTGTCCCTCTAGGATGATGGTCAACTGCATAATGTGGGGGTGGGTGAATTGGCCATTCATGGTCATGCCATGTTCATTTTGATTTGTTATGCTTATATAGATGCCAATTTAAATTTTTTATTTGGTTTTTCTTGGAAGGCTGTATCTTTGATTCTTGGAATTGGGTTATTGGAGACTTTGACCATTTCATGGATATGACTAATATTTTGACTGCAAAAATTGTATGTTCTAATTTTAAATTTCATTCCTTTACCTTACAAAAAATAAGAATTTAGTCCCTCTAATTTATCAGAATTTAACACTTGTACTTTATCAAGAATTTAATTTTGCCTTGGCTTTTGTTTGGCACTCAGTTTGATTATTTGCTTTAATTAGAAGGGATTTTACATGTGATTTTGGAGTTATAAATGCTTATATTGGTGGTGAAATTATGAAGGCCCCTTTCAATGAGTTGGACCACTAATCCAACTCCACTAATGAATTTTGACTTCTACACTAAAAGCTAAATTTATTAATCTTCATGTCTTAAATCAATTATATTAAATTTCATGGACCACCCATTATTTATTAGTAAATATTTTCTAACTCAAAATTTACCAATTAAAATGTGTTTGAAGAACTTTTCTCTCTAGCCTGAGTGACGCCGTTTTTTCATTCTTGTTTGAATACGGCAACATTTTAGGGCTAGTTATCGACCGCCGACCACTTTTTTTTATTTATTTGTTTTGTTCTTTTAGTTTTAATCCTTTTAATTTAATAATTTTGTCTTTGTGATACGCTTTCATCTACTTTTTGGTACGTTTTTCTGCTTCTTAACACGCTTTTCTGTCTTTTGGCATGTTTTTTATTTTTTCTATCGGGATTGGACTTGACTTCATCACGACTGATCAAGATGGCGCTCTTTTGATTATCATGTTGATTTCCCTGTTTTGGACCCTCGAACTGGATCTTGATGCAAGTTTAGTCACTGATCTTGTTCACGATTGAGTTGTGGTAAACGTGCCCCAATTCTGTAATATGCATTTTTTAATGTTGTTTGTTGATGGTTTTTACCTTCATCGTTGAGCTTTGGTGATGTTTTGTATAGGCTTTGTTTTTAGTCTTTGAATTAGGTTTTTACCTTTTTCCTTTTTGATCCTGCTTATGATCTAGAGACGTTAGTTTTCGTGTTTTTAGAATTATATCCGAATCTTGTTTATTTACATGCCTTGTAAACATTCATCTTAAAATTTTCCTTTATTAATAAGATTTACGCACTCATTTAAGAAAATGTGTTTGAAGAGATTAAGATTCTTCATGATGAGTTTGATATCATATAATTTTGTTGTGACATATTGTTTTAAAAGTAAAAATTATAATTATATGGTGCTTTTTTTATTTGCACAAGAAAATGACTAAAGGCATCTAATCATCAAGCATTGAACCTTAGGTCAACTCAACTAGAGAAGGGTTATTAAAGGAATGAGAGGGGTTGTGTTTTCGAACTTTTAATTTAATGGTAATCTCAGTCTTTGTTAGTTTGGCTACTTATTAAATCTCAGTTAATTTTAAAATTTAACAATTTTAATTCTCTTATTATCTAATTTTAATTTTGTCCTTACTCGCAATGCACTAAAAAGAATCAATGTGTATAATATACAATTCGAACTAATCATTCAATGAGTTAATGTGGATTGCTTTTGAGTTGTCTCATTTTTTTCATCAAACAAGGCAGACAGCTAAGACCCATCTCTCATGTTTAGCCTTTAATTAATTATATGGTGATTAATGAATGAGAGGATGATTTGGTGGGTATTTGCCCACAAATTCATCCAAGCCACACAAGCAAAATCTCATTGCCAACGCCAGCTTGTTGCAGCTGTGCAAATCCCGTGTTAGGCTGCAAATTGGTCTTTTTTTTCAATGATGATACATTAATATTCCAAAGCAAATGTCTAAGTTAAAATCCGTACAAAATAAATAACGAATAAACATTCATGATTATTAAGTCAATTAATGAATCTTATGTTGCAGATTGTTTCTACTTGAAATACATTCACAAATTTATTCCACGGTCTCAATGTTGTTTTTTCAAGCCATAAGACTCGAAATCAAAATTTCTTCCACGTACAATACGAATATATATATAAAAAGTTGAATTCGGCCTAATTAGATTGTTAAATGTGGAATTGAGGTATATTTTTCATTTTTCTTTAATAAAATTATTATTTTTTATAAAAACATAGGAACAATATTAAAAAATCAATTTCAAATTTGTTTGTTCTTAGAACAAATGGATTAATAGATTCACAGTTGATCTCTTATCAAGTCACCCTCACACATATTCATTTTTATCATATACGTGTACATTTAACATGGACGTATCTCACAAGTAGGCGTATGTACATTGCATCTATATATACAGTGTATTCGTATACCATACGTATATGCTTAAAAAACAACATACATGCGCGATTAACGCTAATCAAACAAAAAAAACAAGATAAATATGGTGGTTGAAATTTTTTATTCTAAAAATATGGTTCCCCTTAAATTATTTCCAACAATATAGCATTTTATTGTTTGGATCAGAAGACCTAAGATTGCTTCCCTTTTTTAAACAGTAATCAAACAAAAAATATTAAAAAAGATAAGGGCACTATTTGAAGTCGAAGTGTCCTCTCCCGTCTTCAAATAGTGCCATCTTCAAAAATAAGGGCACACTCCATGTTTATAAACAAAAAAAATATTATAAAAAAGAGCACTATTCAAAGACGGATGTGTACAATCCGACTTTGAACAGTAACTTGGATTTTTAATGTTTTTTGGTAAAACATTGTTCAAAGACGGGAGGAAATCCTTTGGTCTTCTGTTTTGAACAGTAAATGACAATAGATTGGGAAATAAACAAGGATGAACCACATTGTTGAAAAAAAATCAAGAACTATATTGTTGGAAATTCTCCCGCTAAGAAGATATATAAAAAACAAGGGTAAACTACAATGGAGGTCACTCAATTATGGGTAAGGTTACATTTGGGTCACCAATTATTAAAAGTTACACTTGGGTCACTCAATTATGAGTAAGGTTACATTTGGGTCACCCAATTATTAAAGGTTACATTTGGGTCACTCAATTATGGGTAAGGTTACATTTGGGTCACACTTCATATTTAAAAAATATATCAATTTAGTCATTTTTTCTTCCAAATCACTTGTATACCCTCATTAGCACTAGAGTACTTCATTTGAAATCATTAATTAATCTAATACACAAATTAATATATATTTTTTAAATATGAAGGGTGACCCAAATGTAGTATTACCTATAATTTAGTGACCTCCGTTGTAGTTTACCCAAACAACAATAGTCAAAATAAACAAAATATAAATTGTACTCCATAAAAACTATAAAAAAAAACATATTTTCATTAAAAATTACGAATTTCGTTATAATAAATTTATTTATTTGGATAAAAAAATATGTGTAACTTATTTTACAAATTACAGAAGGGGTTTCCAAAATATATTGTGTACGTATTTGTATGTGAAAATAGATGATCATGGTAGACTAAAGAGATTTATAGGATTTTAATTATGGGATTAGGTCCGCATTTAAGATAATAGTCCATTTTTTTCAAAAAGATAAATCGGGTTTTTTAATTAATTTCACAGTTATTCCGAAATTAATTAGTAAATGATGTGAAATATTATTATAAAGTTGTTTTGTACGTTTTCCCTTGAAAGGAATGAAATTAAAGGGCTTTTAATTTGTGTGGTTTTAAGATAATGATTCCTTTTGATGATAGTGATATGGTCCCATAGTTTTCAAAGGAAAGAAAAAAAAAACAATTAATGGCCATTTAATTTTGTGAGGTAGCCTCTTATTATCAATTTGTGTGACCCCTAGATAGCTCATGGAATTTACTTAGCTATTGTCTTATCATTAAGAAAATGACTTCCACACTTAAATGTTTATTAAATATTCGATTTCTGCGTTAATATTTTCGGCTAATTGAGTTCTAATTCGAATGATAATTTTTCAAAACTATAGATTTAGATGCATTTAAACATAAGAGAAAAAAAATTCATGCATTGATATTGGAACTAAAGTTTTTCTATGAGTGAGTTTAATTTAGGGTTTAGTTTATGGGTTTAGGATTAAAATTTAAATTTTTAAATTTTAAAGGATACAATTTAGAAGTTAAGGTTTTAGGGTTTAAAGATTTGAATTTTAACTTTTTAAAATGAAATTAAATATGCATGTGAAAAAAATTTCACTTTCCGTACATAAAATAATAGCCCTAAACATAATTGTTTTTATCTTAAAAAATCTAAAAGATTATAAACAGATTAAATATTAAATATTGTATAAAAATAGTAAAAACGTGGAATTATATTATTCCTTAAATTAATTAAGCATGCATAAGACAACTCATGAGAAAGAATAAATATATTGAAAACAGTTGTTTTTCTTTTACATATTGAAAATAATTGTTGAAGTATACAGTCATGGGAAAGATGTATGTATCCATTAACAATCGGTTAATGCTTTGAAACTTCATTTTATTATTAGGTAAATTATAGTACGCTTAAATTTTGATCATTGAATTGTTAATTTTATATTTATTATCATTAATAACGGCTACAATAACCTCCACATGAAAAAATAAAAAATACATCGTTTTAAGGAGAATCGAATTTTAAACTTTTAGAAGAGAGTACAACGCTTAATCTCTAGATGTCATTTTATTGAAGCATATTAATTTATTAAGATTAACAAAATGTAGTCATATCAGTCGCCGTTAACGACAACTGATGATAATGGTTGTGATAAAAATAAATTAAAACTTCAATAATTTTAATATAAATTTTAAAAATTCGATCATCAAAATAAAAGGAACTTAAAATACTTAGGACCTAATTTACTAATTATTTTCTATTCAGCCCTATTTTTTACCTAGTTTGAAATATAGAAATAGAACAATTAAAAAAAATTAATGATACCCTTCTTTATTCAAACATTTTTAAATTGTTATCTTTCATTGTCGAGGAGATCAACTATCTTTGTCAAGTGAAAAAGGAAAGATAAGGAAAATAACCACTTTAAAATTAATATATATTTTTAAAATATGTTGGTGTAATACAAGGGTAGCATATGTTTAATTTCTTTTAATTTTTTAAGAAGGCACACACAACATGATAACATTAGTGCTCGAATTCGGATCACCAAGATGATGAACATCATCTTTTGTCACTAGGACACAAGGGGTTGAGCAATTAGTATATAATATTTAAATATTTATAATTCCTTCCTAAGCCAAACATTTGTCAAGTAGGTTATATAGATTAGCAATAAATTAAATCAGGTGATGGGCAGGGCTTAATTATTTTTATAAAAAAAAGAATATTTAGTTTATAAAACAAATTATGTTAATGAATAAAAAAATGGTTAAATATAGTAACATGGGCCCATTTATTTCAACTCTTATCAACCAATTATTAAGCATTCATACCTATTAATAATGTATAATGATAGTTATAGCTCTCTAATTAAGTTATTGGTCAATAATACAATTTAATGTCTTTTTGAAAAACTATTTTTCACTCCAAATTCAAGTTAATTTAATGTATACATATATATTATGTATCCTATTTTAAGCAATGTGAAAGCTTTGAAATTTAGTACAATAATAACCTAGTGGTTGAACTATGTATATATAATCACATTGCATGCTATTGATTGCATACCAAAACCCTTTATTTTATAATTTTAAAAAAATAATTCAAATTATATTCCTCGAGATCATTCACGAATTATAGTTCGAATTTAAATACCTAACTAACTAGAAAGACGACGACGTAGAAAAATATATTAAATTTTTCTAAACCTTTTATACCTCTAGTGTTAATGGAAATAAACCATAACCCAATACAAAATATGATATACACAAACCTTAGTCAATATATTATTAGAAATGAGCATAATCATCATCAATAAGAATTTGTACAAATTACAACAAAGATTTCAATGTTGTATCCTAGAAAGCAAAATATTTTTATCATAATCCATCAGTTTGATTATTCAGTTTCTTTTTCTACAGCAAGTTTCCACCTCCCATCATATGTATATGTATATATGTGTATATGTATATGTATGTATACAATATATGCAACTATATATTATAAAATTTACCTATGGCCTCAAGAGATGAATTTTTTGACAGCTACATGTTACACTCAAAGAAACAATGAGGCCTGACTCTTCTAATCTCTGCCCTAATAAACCAAAATCTCAATCTTTTTATCCCAATAATTCCAAATGCTTCATCACTATAGCATATATACTGGATATAGATGGTGCATCTATCGTTTACGAGTACCAGTTGAGCCCCGGAAGTTGATACGGAGGACGAAACATCCCGTCTCCGATCGCCCCCAGCATTGTTTGCTGCTGCTGTTGTTGTAACGGAGGGGTTGGTGGTAGCTGACTGAGTAGAGTGGCGATCGAACCGTTCCCGTCTGTTTTCTCCAAGCTTCCGGCATCGTTACTGTCCCCTTGAAAACGCTTACTTGTCGAAGGCCCCACGGTTTCATCTTCGGTCCAGTAAATCGATGAAAGGGTCCTTTTGAGAGGGCTAACCATGGATAAGTCTCCCTTTGAGCTTGAACATCCCAACTGATGTGAAATGGAACCGTTACTAATCCCATCGGTACTCCCCAGCATTCCATCAAATAGGCTATGTTCTTGAGCTTCAAGCAATGTGCCGAAACTTGTTCCCTTTGTCGAGAACTGGAATTTCGAGTTGTGATGGCTGCCGATCGACATCGAAGCCGGTATGGTGCCGAGCATGTCGTCCAAGGACTCATCTTTATCGTGGTCCAGAGGTCTATTCGTGTTGTTCTTCTTGTAAATTCGACATAACACCCAATCATCAAGCTACAAATTAAGAATAAAAAAAGTTTACAAACAATCAATTTCTGATATCATATAACAGTAAAATGAATCAAATCTGACAAAAAAGTGGCTTACCCTTAGTGAGTTTTTCTTGTTGCCCAAGTCACATCCAGGGGGTTTGTTATTAGTCTTATTATCAGCAAGCCTATACTCATGCATGATCCAATTCGTTTTGATCCCTTTAGGTGGTTTCCCTCCATAGAAAACCAGTGCTTTTTTCACACCAACCTTTTGAGTCCCGCCCGATGTCAACACCGGCTTATCGGTTCCTGTTGCCTTCCAGTAACCCGACGTCGCCGCCCTGTTCGGCCTCGCTCCATTCGGATACTTCCGGTCTCTCGGACTAAAAAAGTACCATTCTTGCTCACCAAACGTTGCCTTTGCTGAAAACACAAAATCAATTTTTTTTCAAAAAAAAAACATTTGTTTTTCACTTTTCATGTATACCCTTTTCCATTAAATAAATTTTAAAACTTGAATAATTTAAATTTACCTGGTAATTCCCATGGATCAAACTTGTACAAATCAACTTCAGCAATTATAGCAACCGGCAAAGGAGCTGAGCTAGCCTTTTTCTTGAGGTAGTGTACCACTAGTTCCTCGTCGGTCGGGTGGAACCGGAACCCCGGTGGGAGGTTCGGCTGCTGTGAGCCGGTGGATGAGTCCGTGCTCTCCATTGCTACACCTTCGAATATATGTATATACACACACGTATTTATTTATATATAATTCAGTAACGAAATTGAGAGTTTTTAACTTTGGATTCAGAAAGTTTACCGGAGAAGAAGAACATCATAGAATTTTTGTTTTTGTTTTTTTTTCTCTCTAAAGGCTGCTGAGGAAAAAAAATGTAGCATAGAGTTGGCATGACCGTTTTCTTTATAAATGGGCATTCGAACAAGACTATGAAAGGTGGGCCAGGATTCAATACACCAAAGTTGGCATCTGTTACTATTTAATCCACCTAATCCCGACAGGCCACGTGACCGGTCCGAATGTCAGTTTGGTCATTTCACTAACGAGGTTAAAAAAATAAACCGGGTTCAATTCAGCCGAAGAACTCCGGTGCACTGCAAAGGTTGACAGATTACATGCAAAGCCAAGGGATGAAATTCATATGTATGTGAGAAAGCAGAGGGGGGGGGGGGGGGATTTTTTTGTACGTTGATCGATCCACACGTGTAATTCCCAAATGTGGGAAAGGTCGACACGTGGGAAGTGAGTGGGTGGTGGGGACCAGTGGCCCACACAAGGCAACAAAAAGATAATATGGACGGATTTAAGTGTGGGGGTGGGTACAAGCTTTACGCTTCATATGTCATGCTTTTGTTATGCAAATCCCACCACTCAAACCCCCCATTTTTTGTGATCATGGCTACTATTCACATTACAAAAAAAATAAAAATCTGTAATAGTATTTTTTTAATTTTTTTTCTTTTAGTTGTTTAGATTTTCTAAAATGTGGTGTCGTCGATTTTTAGTTAAGCGGTTGAAATTTGTGTTTTGTCATAATTTTTGTTGTATTTTTTATTTTTTGTATATTTAAATTTGTGTGTTTTGGTTTAATATTTTTTTTCATTTTCGCATAGAAATGGTAGATGTTTTTTTGCTCTTGTAGCATATTTTCTCTGTTCTTACAGAATATATTTCTTTTCTTTTTCAGGGTTGGACTTAACGTTGTCTCTTCAGTTGACGATTAGTTGATTATCATGTTGATATACCATTAGTTTGGACTAGAGGTGGCTAACGAGTCATTCAATTTGCGTCATTTTGGGTCTAACTACATTCAGATTAAGTTCGATTCGAGTATGGTTCGATTTTAGTTCAGGTCTATGGTGATTTCGGTTCGGGTATCGGATCATGACGACGGTTCGGTTGACATTCGGTTCGGTTGGTTTCGAGTCGGGTTAATAGGAGATCAATCGATTTTAATCAGGTATTCAGGTCGAGTTAGGTTTTCTACCCTATATATGACTTTATATAGCCTGCATATTTGGCTTTTTGGTGAGTTGTACGACACTTTATATCTCATATTTATTTATTTGTTTTAATATATATTTTTTATTTCGGTTGTCTTCGATTCGAGTTTATTCGGTTCAGATGAAAATCGATTCAAATTCATTCGGTTCGGTTGAAAATAAGTTCGGGTCCATTTTCGGTTGCACTGAAATTCGATTTCAGTTCAGTTTGGTTTATTTCGAGTTTCATATTAAATTCGGGTGTTCGGGTCTCGATTAAAAAAATTAGTTCGATTCTCAGATCTCGGGTCAAGTTTGGACCCTCAAATTAGTTCTCTTGTAATGATATGCGTTTGCAATCACCAAATATAGTTCGCTATTGAGCTATAGTAAAAACTAGATTTGTCAACATGCTATCTTTGTTATATGTGTTTTTATGTTAGTATTGACGATGTTTATCCTTCACTGATGATAGCGGTGCATGTTTATCTATTATTCTTTCAAGTTGTTTAGTTAGGTTTTAACTCTCTCATTGCATGGTCTTATTTTATGTTTTAGTGGCTAATTTATGCAATATAATAATTTTAGAAAAAAATCACCAGTAAATATAATTAGTCTACTCTTATTCTGTAGACTCTTCTTATAGTTTTATTGTATCAGTAAAACTAACAACTATTATTTCTCGAAAAAATCATAATTAATTCTTTAAAATATTTTATTATATTTACAACTACCATAAATTTAATATCGATATAGTTTAAAATTATATTGATGATTAAGATGTAGGTTAATTGTTTTTCTGTCCTCTTTAATTTGTCCTAAAGCGCCAATAATCGTTTTCAAGTCTACATTGATTGAGATTTAAGAACCTAAAATGTTACATTCATTGTTATTATTATTATTATTTTTACATTACCTTTTGAACATTTAATCGATATTTCTAATCAAATTGATTTCTAACACATCAATTTCAACGAATATAAAATTAAAACTTATATTGGCTTGTCCTAGTATATGGTTATCACGTCAATTTCATTGTTTTGTACCTTTTTTATTCAAAACAAAGTAGAATGTTATTCATAGTTCACTTGAGTTGGTAAAAATGAAGGAAGCTTGCATGTATAGAATGTTCAATGTTGGTATCTAATAGACAAAATGTGCATTTCTAGTGTTTAAAAAAATGACATCTAATAATTTTAACATTCGAATTTTAATATCTATAATTTATTTCTTTGTTTTTTTTATAAAGTTTGCATGGTTGAGGCTTATCCCTAAAGCAATGGTGGTGGAATCATGGGAGGGATTTGATCAAATTGCCCTTGACCAAATCTACACTACAAAAGCTAGTGAATAATAGAGAATCAAAAAGCTTTTTTTTCACTACAAGTGTATTGATATTTTCAATGGCCAAAACCGTTGGGCATGACCTAAAGATCACAAAGATGTGGGGTCGAAATGTTGGTTTCATAATGCACAAAGGGGACCCATCAAGTGTCAATTTTTGCAGTCCATTTTCTTAATTATCAATAGTTGAGTGAAGGCCCCCACATTGATCACCACAATGTCAATCTCAACATCTTCCCAATTCTTTTTCCCTAGACCTCCATCTTCTCATTGAAATATAGGGGGAATTTATTTTAATGGCATCTATTGCTCACCAAATCCTTTTCTATTTTCTAGTTTGGTCAAATTGTGATTTTAGTCTATATACTATGTTAAAATTTAAAGTTTAATACACAAGATTTCAAGTTTTGTAAGACCGATCCCCCATTTTCTCTTAATCAAACCCTAGTCGTTTTCCCTCTTGGTCTCCCTTTTCGGGCGACTTCAGCTCTGTCGAAATTCGTTCGATCTTCATTCTTTTTTTCTATCTCTTTCCTCATTTTTCGGCTTTTTCCTTTTCTTTTTCTTGTTTTTGTCGGTTCCTCGTTCTCCCTCTAGTTCGTTTGATGGTTTTTTTGGGAGACGGAGGAAGAGGTTTTGGGGTTTTCCCTCTTTTTCGTTCCCTTTTCTGTTGTTGTTTTAATTTTTCCTTTCCTTTGCAAGTTGTTGTTTTTGAGGAAGAAAAACTCATTTTGGCTTGATGATTCCAGTTGTACTTTTTCTAGTCTCTTCTGGCATCAGCGATTCTTTGGAACCTAATGTGATGTTCGTTTCGGATGTTTTTGCTAAATTTCTCCTCATGATCTATCCTCTGGTGCTCCTCGCTTCGACATTCAGTTGAAGAATATTGATGTTGGCCTACTTTGCTTCAAATTTTTTTGGTTGTTCGTTGTGTTTTCTGATGTTTGTTGTGTTGTTTTCCTTGGTTGTTGTTTGTTCCCCCCTCCTATTTTTTTGTTCTTGTGTATGTTTTCTAGGTTGTTTGTGACCATGTTCCTTTCTCTTGTGTCGTTTTTTTTGTTTTAATAAAGCCGACAATCTTGATTAGAATTTCTTTAAAAAAAATTAATCTCTACATTTTTAATCTTATACGTTTATAATGTTGTTAATTAATTTAAATTATTGACATGGTCTACTATTTTTTAGAAAAGCCAGCTGAAATTTATTAAAGAATAATGAAGAGTTACAATAAAGTAGCATTAAACTATCAAAAGAAGGAAAAACCCCCAAAAAAACCAACTGAACTGACTCAAAAATTTAGACCGGCTAGCACATCTCCATGTAAAACGAAAGAATTGAAAGAGAACTAATGGAGATTCAGACAAACAAAATGGGGAGAAAGATAGAAATGAAACCCCAATCTCAAAAAATCAGAAAGCCCTAACTCTAAGGTGGATCAACGATTCGCCTATCAGCTTCGGTGAACGGAAGTACTTCCGATGGGACTTCTTCAACCCATATAGCGTCGTGATTTACCGAGAGACCCAATCTTGTTAAGGTATGGACAACTTTATTTGCATTACGGTGAATGAAACTAAATTTGCACTGATTGAACTGACTTTTCAAATTTTGCCCATTTCTAATATGAGAACTTATATCTGATACTCAGGGCCGGGGGTTCGAAGCTTTTCTATAATAGATCGAGCATCCCCTTCTAAGATAATCTGTGAAAAAACCCAGGTCTATAGCAAACTGAAGACCGTGAACAGCAGCCAAAGCCTCAGCCTTGAAAGAATTAGAAATCCCTATTTGACAACGTTAACAAGACCCTAAAACTTGCCCTTGTTCATTTCCAATTAGAACACCTGAGCAAGATTTGTTTGCTGGTCTTTGAAAATTAGCATCGAAATTAACTTTAACAAATGGTGCAGTTGGTGGGTGCCAAATCTCAGTCTCACCGGGCAGGGATTGAGGAGTTCTCGTGGGGATTGCATTCAATTCGAGACAAAAGCTAACCATTCTTTGAACTCTGATCAACGGTTTGTCTTTTCCCCTCATGATACAATTTATTTCGGGTATATCATATTGACCAGATAGTGATCACAATTGTTCTTCGTTTGGACTCTGAGTAATTTGTAAAAATTCATGCTAACCATTCTTTGAAATTAAGAATGTTAACATTTGATGGCCAAGTGATGTTTAGATTTCCCCAGATTTCGTAAGCAAATGGACTTTTCCTAGCAATATGTTCTCTATATTCCAGTGTAGCATTACATCTTAGGCAAGATGAATCCTGAGCAATTCTTCTGAAACAAAGATTTTGTTTTGTAGGTAAGAAATTATGTAGGAATTTCTATAAACAAGCTTAAATTTTAGAGGGGCAAGAAATTTGCCAAATCTGCTTGAAAACACTTTTTGTATAGACAACATTTGAAGAGTTGAGAAGTTTCTTGTAGCCACTTCTAACATAATAGATACCTGATAGCTCCCCTAACTAGACTTGAAAATCATCCCCTGCTCTGTTTGGAAGATCTATTTTTAGAATAGTTTCAGCATCACTTGAATTAAACACAGTAGTAATAATAGATTCATTCTGTTTGTTGATTCCAACCTAAATAATATTAGAGACTAAATGAATGCTACCAATCCGAGGGGAAGTGATTTTTGGGTTACTTGGATATGGTAACCAAGAATCGTTCCAAATAGATACTTGTGTGCCTAAACCAATCTTCCGCTTTAGACTCGAGATTAGAAGGCCTTTTGCACTCCATATGTTCTTCCAAATTAAAGAAGATGGGTGCCAAGTCTAGACTACAAAAAAGTAGTGTCTCTGTAATATTTAGCCTTTAACAATCTGCCTACTAGGGAAGAGGGATTAGTTAAAAAGCGTCAACCATGTTTTGTCAGGAGTGCGATGTTGAATTTACCTAAATCTCGAAATCCTATCCCTTTCAATTCTTTTAGTTGGCATAGGAAAGATAAATCACACCAATGAAAGCCTCTTCTTTCTTTCGACTTCTGCCACCAAAACTTCGCAGCTATTGCTTCTAATTCCTTACAAAATGATTTTGGCAAGAGAAAGCATGACATGGCATAAAGCACAGATTTTATGAAGGTTTCTTTACCTCCCGCAGAAAGAAATTTGGTACTCCAACCTTCAATATAGTAGTTGAACCTAACTTGTAAGCTTACAAAAGCAGCTTTTTTGTTACGGCCAATAATAGCAGGGAGGCCTAAATATTTTTCCAAATTCGTAGTGGCTGAAACCCCCAGAACACGATGCACATCGACTTTGTTTGAATCTAACACATTGGAGCTAAAAAATATTCCAGATTTTGCATAATTTAATAATTGACCCGAGGCTGCTGCATAGTTAAGAAGTATTCTCTTTATGAGAGCAGCACTGCACCTGTAGCACTAGCATCTCCAAAAATAAGACCGTCATCTGTAAAAAGCAGATGAGAAACAATGGGAGCTCCTTTGGCAATTTTAATGCCAATCAAACTATCATTTAGGGAGGTCGTTTGAAGGAGGGAAGATAGACCTTCGCTGCAAAGAAGGAAAAGATAAGGACTTAAAGGGTCACCTTGCCTTAGACCTGTGTTGGGTACAAATAATTCACCAATTGTGTCATTCAAGATAACTAAATAGGAAACTGAAAAGATGCAATTAATAATTCGAAGTATCCAATTTAAAAAAAAACCATTTTGATCATAATAGCTTCAATAAAACTTCATTCTACACGATCATATATCTTGCTCATATCAAGTTTCAAAGGAAAATACCCTTTATTTCTCGTACGCTTATTCTTCATAGAGTGAAGAGTCTTGTAAGCTGCCACTATGTTATAAGAGATAAGTCTTCCAGGCATAAAAGCACTATATGCTTCATCAACACAAAGATGTAAAAAATCTTGAAACCTGTTGGCTAAAGATTTTGCAACGATTTTGTATAGAACGTTGCATAAGCTGATCGGCCTGGATTGGGTCATAGAAGAAGGCTCTTTTACTTTAGGAATTAGAGCAATATGAGTATGATTGATGCTAGATAAACCCTCATCACCTTTTAGCAGATCAATACAAAAACGAGTAATATCCTTTCCAATGATATGTCAAAATCATTGATAAAAAAATAGTACAAAGTCCATCTTCCCCAAAGGCTTTTAATGAACTCATTGATTTAATTGCACGAAGAATTTCTCCTTCTTCAAAATCCCTATTGAACTCGATATTCATCTCTGGCGTAATACAAGTGTTAATCCTTTCAAGAATTGGATCCACCGAAATAGAGCCATGTGCATTGAAAAGCTCTTTAAAGTAATTTGTAGACACGTTTAACATTTCCTGATCATTTTCAACAAATAATCCATGTTCATCAGTGAGCTTTAATACTCTATTATTATTCCGTCTTTGGGAAGTAAATTTGTGAAAAAATGTAGTGTTCCGATCACCATTTTTTAACCAATTTGCTCTAGCCCTCTGTTCCCAATAGAGCTCTTCTTTATCCATTTCCAAATTCAAAGAGAGTTGAACTTCCAAAGTTTCATAAAGAGTATCATCAGATGTAGTCATTTCGGTAAAATTAGAAAGTCGATTTTTGAGATCATTTATCGTTATCTTCCGATCCCATTTAATCCTCATGAACCAGATATCTAAGCCCTTCTTAACATTGTCCAATCTGGATAAAATGTGGCTAGTGGAACTCTCTCAAATCCTTCGTACTTCATTTTCACAAGAGTCTTCTAAAAGCCAAGAGGCTTCAAAGCGGAAAGGCCAATGACGTTGATTATAACTGAAGAAATTTGTATCAAGCAACAGAGGACAATGGTCCAAAAAGTGTGAAATAAATGTTATAGCTTAAAGTCAGGAAGAAGATCAAACCAATCAGATGTAGCTACACCTCGATCCAAACGTTCACGAATGTTGTTTGAAGGAAGTCGACCTTTTTGCCAAGTATACCAAGCTCCAAAATAACCCAAATCAGAAAAAGAGTAGTCCTCAAGTGCATCACAAAAATCATTCATTTGTCTCGTACTACGAACTCTACCACCTTATTTTTCGAATGCATATAAAATTTCATTAAAATCTCCAATGGCTACCCAAGGGAGCTCGGGACAGTTATTAAGAAGGCATAAAAGATTCCACGAGTCCATTCTATTCGATTCCTCAAGTGCCCCATAAAACCTTGTGCAATGCCAAGATTGACCATCCGAATCATTATCCAAAATGAAATCAATATACCGAGGAGAGAAAGAACGAAGCGAAATATCACAGTTATTCTTCCATCCAAGAACTAGTCCACCACTACGACCATTAGAACTAACTTCAATACCATTCGGATAACCCAAATATCGACGTATACTCGCCATTTTATTATCATTTAGTTTTGTTTCAATAAGAAAAATTACATTGGGATTTATGCCCCGCAACATATTCTGGAGACGACAGATGGCTCGGGGTTTCCCTAACCCCGGACATTCCAACTAAGGAGTTTCATTTTCTCCAGGGGGCTTGATCCATTAGGCTGACCGATAAATTAGAAGAAGGTCCCACAGAGGAATCCTTAGGAACAAAAAACTGAATCTTGAGATGAAGAAACAGCTGATTAAGTATCCATTTTTCTTAGACATTTGTTTCCATCAGCTTATTCGATTGGATTGTCTTCGTTTTCTAAACCCATTTGGACATCCATGATTGGAAGGGTTCCAGAGAGTACGGCTAAATTGATGTCCTTATTTTGCTGAGAGTAATTACTCCTCATATTTTCATTAATTGCTTGAGAAAAACCTTTTTGACCATAATTAATTCCCCCAAAATGCGCCATCACTAATCTTCTAAAATTGTTCTGATTTGACTCTTGTGAATTTCTTGGTAGATTGCTCTAATTATTGTTGACTATCTTAGAATCATCACGTAGCCAAACACTACTCGGAACCACCCTACGCGGAGGAACCCAGAGGGAGATATCACAGTTGAAGACGATACTTTCTAGATCGAGAATTAGGCGAGCATGACATAAATTTTCCGCATGGCCCAATCGACCACAAAGGAATCAAAAAGTTTGAATCTTTTCATATTGAAATCCGGCATACATATGAGAACCATTCTTCAGAGCTAATTTTTTTCGCCTTTTCAAAGGAAGAGTGGTATCCATCCAGATTCTTAGCCGCATAACCTTTTGAAAATTAAAAGAGTTTGAGTTTGCCTCATATTCTAGAAATTGCCCAATGAAATCACCCAATTGCTTAGCAACAGACATTGACATGAAACCAATTGGGAGATCGTGAACAAGAACCCATAATTTCAGAAAGTGAAGAGGAATGGTCATAGGATCTTCCTCGGGTTGGAGACGATGGAGAATCAGTAGATGCCCATTAAATGACCAAGGACTGCCATTATCAATTCTCCCCACATTCACAATATGGAATAAACGGAACAAAAATCTATGCTCCCCCCAGATCAGTAATCGAAATGCCTCCAAGAGGTCTCCATACATTTGCAAGAGTGTTCTTCATGAAGTCAAAGTAGATCACGCTTGAGGTTAGAAATAAACCTACAAAACAGTTTAGGAAACAGATGGAAGGGGACTGGTGATCATCATCAATCGGAATGGCTTCATCTTCTTTTTCCTCAATGGCCAAATTTGCTAAACGTGAAGATACATCAGCCATGATTCAGAAAAAATTAAAAAACGTGTAAATAGACAAATACATCAAAACGTGCCAATAGACAGAAATATATACTTGGAGCAAAATATGTGGGTAGAAGCAAATAAGATTGGAAAAGATCAGATATGATCACATGGTCTACTACTATTGTTGAAGTGTTGATGTGATTTTTTCCTCTAAAAAATCATGTAACAACCAAATGATACATTTTCTTTAAATGACATTTCAAGACAATAATTGATTCACAGAATGTAAAGATTATTTTTTTAACAAATTATTGAAGTGCATGCCCGTCCATATATAAGTATAGCACGTGACACGTCATAGGGCTCCAAATTTTGGGGCCTACACTTTAAAAAAATTGCTAATCCAAAAAAAATATCTTCTAATTTCTCTTAAATTATCATAAAATTTTAATTATAATTAATTCTTTCTAAAATAACTCACCAAATTTATGATGTTTAAAAGGCAATTTTTTTATGTATATCTTAATTTCAATCTTTTTCAATTACTCACAATATTAGATGATAAAATTTTAATATTTTATAATTTCACCTTATTATAAAATATTTCAAGGGTCTCGTTTTAAAAAGTATCACAGAGCCCGCAATCTTTTGAAACAGACCTGTTTGAAGTGTAAGATTACATAGCACATTGTCGACTACCTTATTTGATTTATTCGGCTGAAATTATAGTTTAAGATAATAAAAGAATTAAAACAAAATTTAATATTTTATTTTTAAATCCGTATGAAAATGATTAGATATTGATGTGAACTAGTGGAACAAGAATTTCCCATTCTCTTTTGTCTCCTTGTTCCTTTTTCTATTCAATAGAAAAGAGGGAAATGGAATAATAGAAAAGATATATAGTACATTAGTACCATGTTTCCTTGAGTTAATATCATATCATGATTTATGTTATGATAATTTTAAAATTATATTTTAAATGAAAATTTTAGTTTTTTTGATAATATGCATATATGTTTTACGGTCTATATTTAGGGTGCAAAATTGTCAATTTCAACAATATCGTCTTTAAGATTTGAACTCGTGTCCTCTCCTTGACAGTGTAATGTGACTTACCAATACACCCAACACTTGTTGATTATAAATCAAGTTCTTTAATGTTTATATTTTTAGTTATTTTGGCCACTATTTTCTAAATTAAATTTGACCTTTAATATTTTAAAATGAGTCGAATCCCTATTTTTTATACATAAATATAGATTAATACATTTCATTTTTAACGTTATTGAAATAGAATCTCATATGGTAGTCCATTTATACTTCATGTATTTTTTATAATTTTAATTACTTATTGAAATGACATATATGAAATAATTTTATATTACCATGAAATATGTATGATTACCATGTGAATTGTCACTTCAAAATCATCAAAAATTAATGTTTTAGTCAATATTTTCGTTAAAACAATGATTTAACGTTTTTTTTTTCAAAGGTTGAGGACCAAATTTAACAAAAAAATACATTCTTTAAGAAAAATGCTAAATTTCGCATAATTTATTTTAAAATCACTTTTAAACATCAATAAACTTAAATTTTGATCCAATATCAAAAAATGAACACCCTACGACCTTAGTCCACCACATATCTCCAACTTTTAATAATCTTATATCTTCATAAATTTAACTAGATCAAGACATGATTTGAGTCACAAACTTAAATAACAAGGAGATCTCTCTTTTCAAAGGGAGATATTGAGAAAAACTTCTTGAGGATATGAGGGAGAAAAATCATAGAAATATAGTTGGTCGAGTGGTGATCCTCCACCCTATCTAATTATTTTAGGTTTAATTTAAAACATAATTCCATCGTTGTTAACATTTCTTATTCGATAGGATTGGTCAAGGCTCGAATATTTGATAAAATTAAATGAATTTTTCAAGTTCAATTAAGATATTCAAAAAATGTCCATATCATATACCAAAAGAAAACAATACAAATATATAGAAATAATAATGGACAATACATGTTATCTATAGCTGCTTTCTGAAAATGTCTACATAATGCAATGAAAGGTCCAAATTTTGCCTTATGTTATGTTAAAGTATGGGTCGCCAACCATTATTAAGAGAGATAATCGTGTGCTTCGAACATTAACCATAAGACGAACATACATATTACTAAAAAAATATGAATTACCATATTTGAAATTTATTTATCTCTAAGAGTCACATTTCCCACCCAAAATGTCGAGAAAAAAATCACTGATATTTAAGAAAATAAAATGTTAGTGACATATATAAGATATCAATGCCAACCCAATTTTTTTTTCTGATATTTTGTCTGATTTTGTGGATCGCACTTTTATTCCACATTTTTCTTATGGTTTTTACTTTACAATTCCACCTCGTAATCCGATTGAAATTCTAATTGAAATTTATTTTTTTTAATAGTTTAAACGTGATTATAAGGTAATATTTGTATATATTTATCCTTAACTCTTTGACAATACACACCTTATAAACAAAGTGATTAAACCCAATACTCCTACGACTAATATAATCTATTTTTCAACTTGGACTGCTTGTTGCGTTCTTTAATTTTTTTTAAATAATTAAATTAGAAAATATTGTATGTTTAACTATGTTCGCATTTATAAATTTTAAACTGTTACGGTAAAAAAATGTAAATTGAAGGAAGTATTAATAGATGCCCTAGACTTAAAATTTACAATTAGGTTCTTCAAAAATTATTATTAAAATGTTATAATTACTGATAAATTTGACCATATTATTCTTTTTGTTTGTCGAATTTAACTATCAATTTTTTCAGTCAAATTTATATGATATGTTAATGGAAATGATCACTTTATCATTGAAGTTTTAAAAAATAATTTATTACAAAATATTGCACGGTGACGAAGACTGATACATCAACAAAATGGAGCTATGTTAGCAATAAACTATATGTGAACTGATACGTGTGTTATCATGTTAATATTTTAAAATTGTAATTACTTGATCATCTATTTTTGTTAAAATCATTTTAATTAACTAAACAAATAGAGTCAATTTGACAATAAAATATAAATGTTAAGAGTTAAAATTTTCATTACGCCAAAACTACATAATAAAAACAATATTAACTCTTGATTAAAAAAACAATATTAACTCACCAAATTAAAATTTAATAATTTCTAGCCTTTAATTTTTCATGCTTCTATCAAACATTGTACCTAGAAATTTTCTTCATTATGATTTATGATACAACGAGTAATGTCTTCATTTTTATCAATTTATGCATTTTTTATAGAGTAATTGTTTTTTAATCAAGAAAACACACAATATATGCATTATTGCTAAGAAAATCGAACCTTTTTTTCTTCTTTTTATTTATTTTATTTTTCTTAAACAACATGGGAGGTCAATATTAATGTTGCTATAATCTCTCCCCATGCGAGTTGCATAAGCCTTAAGTTAATGGGAAAAGATGATATGTTACCAAATTATGTTACCAGTCATCTTCTTTCTCTCTCAAATAGTAAACCTAACCATCCCCTTAATCTTTTTCTGCTGTGGAAAAAAGAGAAATCTTTGTGTTCTCATTCAATATTTCGTTTCATAATCTTCCCCGTATATCGGTTTTCTTTTTTCCGTCGACGCTTCTCCGTATAACGGACGCAAACCGGACAATACTTAATCCAATCCTCATAATTCTATCATCTAAACAAAGCTTATATATTCAAGCTATTGAGATTGCACAATTCCGTACGTCTTAAATTCAATTCCTTATCTCTAAAACTCGATGCATGAATCTTGATGAGTGAACTATTTTTGAAAGATTTCTTCTAATTCAAAATAAGAAAAAACAAAAGTAATCTATTTTACTAATGAAGTAATTAACTTTCGCAATTTTCGCATTACTTACGTGTAAATCTAATATACGCATTCGACTCGATATGTCTCGATTCAATGAAATTCATCGCTTTATGAAATCGAGATGACAATTCTTAATTCATGATAGCTCCCTTTACTTTGAACCCTAATGGTGTTTTTGACAAATATCCTCTCTTTTTAGGTATTTTAACACATTATGTCTTTCTCAATTTGGATACAATTTTTTCGTTCAATGTTTTTGGCATAGTTTTTATTTATTTATTTCCACGGTGGAGATTTGGTGCCAATAAAGTTTCATATCGACACAATCACCGAGCATTACGCCTCAAGAAAGGCAATGTCACATTTGCATGACCCTATCGCATGCGATGGATTCTACAAAACTGTTAATTAGTTGGCATAGATATTAATGTTTCGATTCATTAAGCTACCGAAAATCACATTCGATCATACGTGTGAAAGTCGGTTTGGTGCGACAAACTAACATATTAAAATTTCTTCAACCAAAACTTCATGTGTCAACCCTAGCTTGAAAACCATCGGAAAAAATCCAAACCTCAAGGCTAGCTTCGATATCCATCATTATTGCAAAAAAAAAAAACTCAAAATACCAAGCTTTGAGAAAATATGGACTATGAGACTAGGGTTTGTTCTGATTTCTATACAAGATTCCATGAACCCGAACATAAACATGAAATACCAAGTGTTTTTCAAACGTGGCAACCTGCGATTTGTCAGAAACCGAACACGGCTTCATCGTCGTCCTTACTTGCTTATCACACACGTGCAATATAATCAGTGATATACATATGTGTGTGTGTGCGCAAATAAAAACCCTAGATGAAGATTAGTTTTAAATTCCCCACATTGTTATTAAGGCCCCCCTAAAGCCGCAAATTGATGCTTGCACGCAAGATTTGTATGTCAAAAAGATGTTATGAATCCAAATATGTTGGATAATGTCTCGTTGCATGGTATCGGTTCGATTCGGATGACTGAAATCTTAAACGCGACGGAATCGTGGTGTGAAATCGAACTGAATAAGAAAAATGGTGCAGTATTAAATGAAGCTTGTTAATTTTAGTCCATCACTGCAACAACCTAAATATCATCAAACTCTTGCTTAATTAGCGTTGATAGTTTAGTTTGGTTCAAATTTCAATTCCATGCAAAATCGAAGTCTATATTGTGCATTGCAGGTTGAAACTGGCTGAAAACCTAATGAAAATGGAAACAAAAATGTGTTGGGGGGGGGGGGGAGGTTCCTTTGAGTGAATTAAAACAAAATCTGAATTTTTTTTGAGGAAAATGTTTTTTTTATTTCTTTATAAAATATAATTTAAACAAACAATATATATATGTGGACGGAGTGTCCTTGGGGCCCAAAGGTGACTAGATCTGTGTTATAAAACTCAAATATATAATAAGTTTTGGTGTAATAGTAATTTAGTCCTGTAAAATATAAGTATTTAAATTAAAAAATACAAAGATTTATTAAATATTTAATAAAATATGAAGATCTACTGATTGGCCTAGTGGCTAAGGATGCTCATATTGCTACATCTTGAATGGGTTTGAATCTCGACATGAGAATGTAATACATCTCTATTTGATCAAATATGGGTTGAAGTAAAGAATGATGGGTTTCTGCTCTCAAATTTTTTTAGTCTAATAATAATTTAGGTCTATATAAGTTTAAATGTTAGATAAATTAGTAGGCATTACCCCTGAATTTTAATTTTAAATACTTAATAAGTCATTATATTTTTAAAATTAAATATTTTAATTTCATTAAATATTTGATCATGACTTCGTCCATACATATCAATTTTGGCCTAAAATTGAAAAATCAGCATAACGTATCTAAATCTGATCGATGATCATAAAATTTTAATTTTTGGGCACACAAAATGCCTTTAATTTTTGGAAAAAATGTCGAGATTTGAACTTATATAATATTAAACAATATAAACATTCTTTTTTTGACTAGTCTAAAAGTGATTATAAGGTAGTATCTATTCATACATATTCTTAACCTTTTAATAATGCACATACATCTTGTAGATAAAACAATTTAAACACGTGTCTCTTTGGATGAACATCACTCGCTTTTTCACTAGAACACTTATTGAGTTCACAATATAAACATCCTTAATCACTCAACCAACTAGCGGTTCTTATTATAATTCTACATTTAATCCCTTTCTTTCCATCAAAGTTTCATTAGTCATATCAACCATAAAGAAAGAAAATTAAAAAGGGTCCCTCCCTCTCCTATTTAACTCGGCTACCAAACGTGGTGTGAATGAATAGAGCTCAACAGAGGCAAACAAGGCAGAATCAAGGGCCACTAATTGCTCGACCCGATAAGGAATCTTGGCACAGTGTTTGGTTGCTTTTGTGCTTGGATTCAAGCCAAATCCAGTAAACAAATATCAAATACAATTCACTTTCCATTTCTGAATATCACGACAAAGCCCTTTCATGTCATTGTCATGGACCGATGACAAAGATATATTTAAAAATGGAATCATGAAATTGAAACCCTACATTCAATTGGACTCACCTAAACCCTACCTTGTTGCAACCACAAATATTAATCCCAATTAATTAATTAAACAATATAGTTAATCCTCGTCATTATTACAATCTATTACGCATGAATGTGGTCTAAATATCATGTCTATGGTTAAAAAGTTAAAAGCACTACGAGGGAATCTAACTGTTCTTTTAATGATATTTCTTTGCACCGCTCGTCTTTAATTTGTTATTTGCATTTTAAATTGGTCATTAAAATTTTAAAAATTTTAATTTTATCCTCAAACTAAGACATTCATTCTAAATTGTTATTCAAGTGCGTTCGTATATAATTTAGAAACTTTTTATGTATATGATTTAGAAAATTTTAATGTATTTTTTATTGAATTTTTTTTCACTCCTCTAAAATTTTATAAGCTTATCTCCTAATATAAAGTCTTGCGTTCATTTCTGCCCAAGTGTTTGTCTTTCTTCCTGTAAAAGAACTTATGTTGCTTTGTTAGTGTGAAATAAAAGTCTTGGGACACTCTTTTTCTCCTTCTGTTTTGATTGAACCTCGGTTTAATCAAGATAATAGAGGGCTTTTAATAAAATTCATCTTTTAAAAAAATAATTTTAATTTTTTAAATATTTTAATTTTATTCTCAAATTATAACTCTCATTTTATTTTCGGTGAAATCATCGAAAAGTAACGATGAGGGGCAAAAGTTGATGTTTATGAATTCCATTTAGGAAAGGGCAGCATATGTCTTGCCTTCCTTTTCCGTACTAAAAAGAGAGTTTGCCATTTAAATTTGTGATTGAGAAGACAAGTACACATAAAAAATTAAGCATTTTAATATTCAAGTCCTCGAAAACGATGATATATGGTAGGATTCTTATTGTGTCCATTAGGACCTTAAAATTTTAGAGTATTTTTTTTTTAAATTAACTCTTTATAAAATTGGGTTCGATTTGTTTTTGGATCTGATCAAAATGAATCTTGATTTGGTTTAAAAAGATATTTTCAGGTTTGAATATAATTTTATATTACCGTAAATATTTTTTAAAATAATATTTAAATTTATTTAAAAATTCAAACCTTAAATATTATTTTATGTCAACCAGATCAACTATAACTATTGATAGTTGCTGGATTTTTTTCTATGGTTAGATCTTATTTTTTGTAAGACTAGTTTATTCAATATCTATTCTTACATCAATGTAGCTTTAGCTTGAATAAAAATATGATAATTATTGATAGTTGCTGGATTTTTTTATGGAAGATGAATATTGTATCCGAGGGAAGGTTTTTTATTTTGTTTTTTTCACATCCGTTGAATTTTCATATTAGGGATGTGTTATCTTTGTTTATATTTTATCTTTTCTTTAAATAAAAACCTAACATGTAATTTTATATAAAGACTTTTATAATTCTACCAAAACCTAATAGGCCTGTCTCAGATCATTTTCGAAAGCAAATAACTGAAGGGTAATGCGTTTAAAATGGCGTGATGAGTAATTGGGCTGGGTTTAAGCAAATCCAATCGAAGCCCAATTCATTATACCACCTTTGTACAATGCCATCCAAAATATTTCTCCAAACTGGTCCAAATTTTATTAAAATCTTATGTTATCGATATCTGGAAAAAGAAACATAAGCTAACTTAATGAAGGAAAATATACTATCACTTAATGCGGATGTAACACTGAATCTCTTAAATAATTTTTAAAGTTCAAATTTTAATGTTGGGAGTGAATACATTGAGTTAAGAGGTTATTTCATATGTTTAGGTCATGTTCGATAAATAAAGTCTTGAGCTAAAAAATAAAAATTTGAGTATTTTTTAGACTTTTAACTCGTCAAATCCACTAATTTTTTTGTTAGGGAAACACATGATTGCAGCATCGAGTTGGAAAGAATCCTCTAAAACTAAATAAGTTTCAAGGGATAACATTTTCTATTTGTAGTACTATATATAAGAGTTATAAACACACTTTTATACCAAAAATCAGTTAGTTTAGTGGGATGTGCTATTAAATTCTTTCAGCAATGTCAAATAGTCAAATCAACGTCATTGTGAATGGAGCAAATTGAATTAAAATGATTGTCTCAATAATAAACATTTATAGTACCCAATCTCGATTAGCTATGTATCTAAATGAATAATAATATACCCTTCAAATATGCTCAATCAATTAACCAATATTAGTAATCAATCAATTAACCAATATTATTCAAATAAGTATAGTAGATAATCGTCTTTATATGTCATTTTGAAGGAGAAAACTGGAAAACACAGAATATATCAAATTTATCGGGGATGGACAAAATATTTAACATAAGTCTTTTTAATAGCTTTTAATAATTAATATCTTAATTACATGGTTCGTATTTAATACTTGCAGCCATGTTAACGAAGTGAAGTAGATAGAGGCAAATCTTAATTAAGTGGTCAGAAACGAAAACAAAGGTGTTGTTTGGTAAAGAGAGGATTGAGTAAAAATTAGAGGTTTTAGATATAATTAGAAGTTTGACTAGTCAAATTTATTAATATTGTTGTTTGGTAAACAGCGGATTGAAAGAACGGATTGGGGTGAAACCGTTAGTTTTGAAAAAGCTCATAACATGAGCTTTTTGAGATTAGAGGTTTGATATTAGAGTTGTAAAGACTCTTTTACTCTTATCAGTTATTAAAAATTTCAAAATAACATAAATTAAATATTTTCTCACCTTATTTATAAGCTAATCTTATTTATTTCTTCTTTCTATTATCACATATTTATATTTGTATTTAAATTTATTAATTAGTTAAATTATATTAAAATTATTATATAAATAATAAATTAATATATAAATTATTCGAATATGTTTAAAAAATTATATTAAAAATAATTTTATAGATGTAATTAATAATAATTTGATACAAAATATTAATAACTAATAAACTATTCAAACAAGTATTGAATATAATCATGTTCTTATATGTCATTTTGCTTGTTTAAATAATCTAACAACTATTAGTTAATCTTACCAAACACTTTTATACAATCAGCTAATACAATCCGCTAGTCAAATCAGCTAATGCAATCAGCTATCAGCTAATGTAATCTGCTATCCGTTATCAACTATTCGCTAATTACCAAACAGGACTAAAAGATCAATGCATATATTCAACACTATTTAGGAACCTTGTATTTAACTCTTCTTTTTATGGGAAATTTGATTTTATCTCCAAAAGTTCTAAATCATAAATCTTTATTGTTTTTATTTTTGAAATTTATATTTGATGTTATTATTTGTGGTGAGATTTATACGCCAATAATAAATTATACATATATTTTTTGAAAATTTCTAAAATCAAATATAAATAACTAAATATTAGTTTGGTTCAAGTAATAAGCAATTTGATATTGCTTAAGCAAGTCTCGAGTACAAGGCCTTATGTATGCAGAAAATCAATATTGAGAGACTCACTCACCAAAACCTGGTGTGCAACACAGGTCGGTCTAAATAGTCAGAGCAAAGCCTTAAAAAACCGGGAGAGCAATAAAAAAAATCAAACAATTAAGGACAACATAGTACGTATCATTTCACTTTGTTTGGACCTAAGTTTGTTTAACACATGGTGGGTTAATAGCCATTCATTTTCTCTATATTTCAAGAGGGGTTTAAGGACAAAACAATCCTCTTCCCTGGCTGTTCAATTAGAAATTTCCCATTCATTTCTTGCTTTTATAGTTTTAGTTTGAACCTTTTCTTGTAATAACAATGTTCTTAGTTTGTGTGCGCCTCCCCCTTTTCTCATTTCCTTGCAAATGTTGGAAAATATATGGTTTATTTTTATAAAATTCAAATTCTAACCAAGATATAATCTAACATTTCTTTTGTTTTTTTAGTGCATCAAGTAAAAGTATTCATCTTTCAAAATTAGTCTCGAACTGTCGACATAGTGTTTAATTCCATTACTGATATAGATATAGTGCAAGTCAAACTTAAAAATCACTATATAGATAGACATGATTCTGTAAATCTTCATCTTTGTATATAGCTTGGGGCATCTGCTTGAGTATCCGTTTTGTAAGATGCTTTGAGTTTATTGTAGCAACTTTCTTTGGAAAAATATACATACATATTTACCCTAAAAGAATTATCACAAATTTAAGAAAATACGAGTCATCGTCGACTCGAGAATAAATTTATTTTTACACTATGCAACAAAACCACAAAAGACTAACAAAGAAAAAGCAGCAGCGTCGAATATGTCTAATAATCATAATAAAAATAAAGTTATTCGAACTCCAATTAATATAAATAAATAAATTACCTTATTATTGATAAAAATAAACCACATTATTGAATTCAATTTTACAAATATTTTTAACTAGGCTAAAACAGAATAACAGAGCAAAATATCAAAATTTGGCTATTTTTTTGAAACTCTTTTGGTTTCTATAGTTCCAAAAGGTTAGCCCCCAAAAGTTCCAAAATATTTACACAAATTTCTGAAATTCCTTTCCTGTCCTATTTCTTTCTCCTAACATATTTATTGTCTGAGCCCAAATCCACCCGTCTGAGTCGGGTACCGGAACCCATACGGGTCCATCGAGTTAGTGAAGTTGTGAGTGTTCAACACGTTCGAGTTTTGTTGGAAAATTCCCGAGTTATCAGCTCGCTGAGTTCTGAGTCCACTTTCCACTTCCTCTTCAACCGAGTTCCCAACCTTATTCGTCGAAATGTCCATCTGACATAGCGTAGGATGCATTCCGGGGACATGCACGTTATTATTCCCATAACTCGTAATCACCTGACTCTGAGCTTGAGTTTGTCCACTGGGTACAAACTCGGCCACCGAGTTAAGCCCTCCCAGATTCGCCCAATCCAAACTCCCGATACCCATATTTTGAAGCGTCTTGAACGAGTTCATCCGCGGCAAACCGAAGAAACGGTCGTCCAACTCGGGCAATGACTCAAGCATGTCGTCGAGTTGGGAAGAACAGGACGACGACGACCCATTTGTGCTTTGCTCTTTGCTCGAAACAATCGGAAACGATTTCTGACCACTCGACTTCTTCTTGTAGATTCGACACAAAACCCATTCATCCAACTAAAACAAAATCAAAAAATCAATCAATAAATAAACAATTATTGTTCTATAATTATTTCAATAATTCAAGCTAAACAACTTACCCTTGAGCTACCATTTTTACGAGAAGTTTCAATGAGTCGATATTCATGCATAATCCAATTCGTTTTAGTTCCTTTCGGAGCTTTCCCAACGTAAAAAACCAGAGCTTTTTTAATACCAACTTTCCGACCTTTACTTGTAATGATTTTATCAGTTCCGGTAGCTTTCCAGTACCCCGACCCGGCAACTCTATTGGGTCGTGACCCGTTCGGGTATTTCCGGTCTCTGGGACTGAAAAAGTACCATTCTTTTTCACCAAACAAAGCTTTACCTGTTAAAAAGAATAGAATCTTAATTATTAGCAAAGGAATGGACAATAAACACAAAAGAGAAAAAGAAGACTCTTTTTGTGGATTTGATGAACTTACTGGGTAAAACCCATGGATCGAATTTGTATAAATCGATTTCACCGATGATTTGCAGAGAAAAATGATGGCCTGCTACTTTCCTGCATAAATATTGCACTACAAGCTCTTCATCGGTTGGATAAAACCGAAACCCTGGCGGCAAGCTTAATTGAGACAGAGGATCTGTTTCCTGGACTCCCATGATTGTCAAATATTTTCTCCAGAACCAAACAAACAAAAGAAAGGGATTAGTTCTATCTACAGGGAGAATAGAAGAACGGTGAAAAGAATGGTTTTTATTTTCGGAGGTAAGGGATAGGGAACGTGGTTAAATAGAACAGAGAATAGATAGTGTTAGAGGAGGATAGAAATCGTCTATCCTAATTATGCTTCTATTGGTGTCTTTATTTTAACATAACGAATTTAAAATTTAGAATTTAGAGTTTAACGTTGTGGCCAAGAGTTAGTATGTAAGAAATTAAGAGTAAGATGTATTTTTTAAAGTTTAAGAATTAAGATATATAAATTAAGATTGAGATTTAAAATTTAATTTTTAGTTATTTTTTTTTAGTAAAGACATGTAAAGAGATATGGTTGGGTGAAATATTTTTACTCGTTAGAAGAGGGATAAGTACGGTCGTCCTTGTCGAACTTTCGTGGAAGTGGGACCGCTTTTTGTAATAACACCGTTAAAAATAGCCACGTGCTGGGCATCCTAAGGCCGACCTTTTGTCCTTATCCGACCAGATGGGGTACATGAACCGTCGCGAAAATCTATAAAAATGTGTTGTAAATTTTTTTCGCCACGTGTCTGTTTTCTGTGCTTCATTTATAGAAAGATGAATATACCACATGCGACGAACATTGATGAACATCACTAACAATGAACATCGATGAACACTATTAATTTTTTTGAAAAATTTTAAAAATCTAAATGACTAAAATTATAATTAAAATTATATCTTAAAAATAAAAATCAAATTTAATAATTACTTTATAATATTTTTTTAATAGTTTAGAATCAAATATATACAATTCTCCTAAACGCTAACAAAATCAATCTCTTAAAAAAATAGAAATCAGTTTATAATATTTTAATAGATTAGAATCAAATATACTCAAATCTCATATTATTGATTCTAATCTATTAAAAAATTATAAAATGATTTCTATTTTTTTAAGAGATTGATTTTGTTAGGGTTTAGGAGAATTGAGTATATTTGATTCTAACCTATTAAAAAATGTTATAAACTAACTATTAAATTTAATTTTTATTTTTTAAGAGATAATTTTAATTATAATTATAATAATTTTAATTTTAAAATTTTTTTAAAAAATTAATGATGTTCATCGGTATTCACCATTAATGATGTTCATCAATATCCGTCGCCCGTTGTAAAATAATCATTTCTAGAATCATGTAAATTCCCATGCTCACTAACCCACAGAAAAAGTAATAAAAAAATTGGGAGGTACAGGAGACCTCTCCTTTTCTCTATGTTATTTTCTGGTTAAATAATAATTTTAGTCCTCTTTTATGCTCAAGTTTTGAATTTTAGCCTTCACACTTTAATCTGATATAAATTGATATCTCTATAATGTCATTAGTTAGTACAAGTAATAATCATGGTTAATTTTTTCTGATTTAAAATACTGGTTTCATTTTTTTATGCAAAATAACCCAATCACTCACAGGAACAAAGCTTTTTTGGGCTCAAAGGGCCAGTGGCAGATCCAAAAATATTTTTCAAGGTGGACACAAGCTAAAAATATTTTGAGGGTAGACATAATACTAAAAATTTTAAAAAATTAAAGATAAATGTGTGAACTTTAAAAAGTTTAGGGTGAGCCCGTGCCCACCCAAGCCAACCTTTACATCCGCCACTGCAAAGGACTCTAGATTTCTGTTGAAATTTTAAATACATGATAAATTTTAGTCTAATATTATTTTAACTCCCTATAAAAATAAGTATTTAAATTTTAAAATAAAATGACTTATCAAATATTTAATTAAATACAGGTTGTACTAAAAAAAGGATGCGCATGCACCCTCAATTTTATGGCATAGTTATGTATAAGTTTAAATATTAAAGAAATTAAGTACTGCCCACTAATTTTAAATTTAAATACTTAATAATTCACTATATTTTTTAAATTCAATACTCCGACTTCTTAATATTCAATCATGATTTTATCCCTCCTCACCCATCATTTCTTTTTTTTTTCTTGGAAGGAGAATAAATATATTGGATTAAAAGCTATAACCGTTCCTCGTTAAAAAAAAAAAACCCTAAATTTAATTGGAAAAATAGTGCAACAATTAGCGGCTACAGGGTTTACAAGCTTCTCAACACAGATTTCACACAACACCCAAACTTTCTTACAAAACCCACAATAAAACTCAACATCAAGCAGGAAAGTCATCCCCAAAATTGGGATTACCAGGATCATTTACTACCACAGAATGGTGTCTTTAAGAACATCATCAGCATTTTAACTAGAATAGTGAATAATATTCTTTGAAGTTGCCGTTATAATTTAAAATCATTAATTCGATATGACTGTGACTTTTTTTCTTTGGTTTAATGTTTTTGTTTGGATTTGACCGAATATTATGAAATAGGTCAAACTTTTTTTATTAGAATTGATTCTCTTATTGTTTTTTGAAATCCTCGGTACAACTTCTGAATTGATAAAACCAAGATCGAATCATTTCCAAGTAGAAATAAATTTGTTGTTTTGATTATAATGATTTCATATTGAAGTCATTTGATTTTTTTTATATTTTTAAAAAAATCCACATCTTTACAGAGATATTTTTTCTTGAACGATGGTATACGAATTTTATTAATCACCTTGAAAGATATTATAAATACAATACATCAAAAAAAGGACTGGTCCACTAAAAATTTCATACAAAGGTGCAAAGAAAGAGCAAATCCTTCCATGAAAATTAGCATATCATCAAAACTCAGAAACTTGTATGAACCTTATTATCTCTATCCAAACGAGACGCTCTACGGGATGAAAAAGGGCGGTGAGCGAGCCAAGCTATTAGACAGATTGTTCCGCTATACAGTTCTGATTACATCAGATAACAAACCATGAAATGAGTGAGGATCAATCTTTTCTATGACCACCGACATAATTAAATTAGAAAGCTAGCGCTTTGTTGATCTCTATACGAGCACCAAACGACTGCTACGGTATGCTGAAAATGTGTCAAACGATAGATAAAACAAACCACAAAAGTCATTGAAAGACGTGCCACAAAGGCAGAGAAAATATGTGCCACAAGAATAGAGATTTTATTAAAATTAAAAAAATAAAACATGAAATAAAAAAAAATTAATAAACATCGGTGGTCGACAATTAGTACAAAGACTGACTGCTATCGCCATTTGAACAAAAATGAAATAAAAAAATTTGAGGCAGCTATGGAGAGAAAACTAGGTTTATTAAAAAAACTAAATTCTTAAAATTTATGTACATCTTTGTAGAGGCATTAACCATGTTAAAACTTAGTTGATGATATTTGGTTAATTGGTATGTATGATCGAGATCATAAGAATTTTGAGATCCTATATTCTATTTTTTTGATAAATTTGATTTTATTATTAAAAAACGGCTACAAAACAACATCGATGGTCAATAATCATCGAAGCATAAAGAACACTAGAAGGGAATTCTTCAAACAGTGCAAAGCTGAAAATTCACTGTGTCTTATTTTTTTTATTCGATCACCAAATTATTATTTTTAACAAAACTATGATTAACGTTACGCTTTTTCTTACTTTAGTCACTATTGTTATTCTTTTCCTATTTTAGTCACCAATATATTGATTCTCTCATGTTTTTGTCACCAAACTATTGATTTTTTCGTGAATTTTTTAATGACGGGTGATTAAAATAAGAAAAAAAACGTAATATTAGTGACGATTTTGCCAAAATAATAATTTGATGACCAAAACAAAAAACGAGAATAATTTAGTGACCAATGGCGCTGTTTATTTTTTTTTATGTAAATCATGTATAGATTTTTTTAAATGTACTTTGACCTAAATTCCATGACGTGTAGGCTTATTATGTGTATCTTTATTCTGGTGGAATTGCCACGAATATGCAAAAATGAGTTCTATATGTCATCAAATTCCCCTTTTTAATTTTTATTCTTTCAAAATATTTGTTTGCGTGGAGGCGTAAAGGAATAAATAATAAAGATAGGAGCAAAGAAGTGTTTGGTGGGTGAAAAGGGCACGTAAAGGAGAATATGGCTCACAATCAAAAGCTGACATGTGGTGTTAATTAGGGCATCATCCAATTCCATGTGTATAAAAGAACCAAACGGGAAAGTTAGGTCTATACTTTTTAGTAACAAGATTATAGCAACTAAGGCTGACCGAGGGGTTCCAAGAGTAATAATCTCTTAGAAATTTAAAATTTATACCTGATTAAAAAAATTAAAATTTTTAATTAAAAATCTATTTTTATCCCTTAAAATTGTATAAATTCGTCCCCTTATATTTTTAAAGGTTTATTATGTAATAAAAAATCATACGTTGGCCCATGATAGTAGCTGTCACAAAGTTTGGAGGTTCTTGGACACCTAATTTTGTTTTTGGCTTAACCGTCAAATAGGTACCCAAACTATGTTTTTTTTCAGTTAGGTGCCTAAATTATTTTTCGGGCCAAATTGAGACCTAAAGTTTCATTTCGTAAAAGGTTCGTCGTTAATTTTCACCGTTAAATGCCACGTGTCACCTCCAGAAAAATTCAAAATTTTATTAAAAATAGATAAAATTAATTAATTTTTAAAAAAAATCTCTAAAATTTCCAGATTTTACAAAACATCCCCAAAATGCAAAATCCCTAACCCCAAAACATAAATCTCGATTTGGACCGATTCCGCTGCCGATTGCCACGCCCACTTACCGCATCGGTCGCTGGACCACCACGACCATTTCTCCCGTTTTTCTGTCGCTGAAAATCGACCGATGTCGTACGAATCAATAAAATTGTCGAGTAATTCTTTTAAACAATTCATGGCGAACGGCGGCGGGAGGGGCAACGAACAACGTGTGGGTTGTTCGGCGAGGGGAGGACGCTTCATTCCTTTGGCGAAAATGCTGGCGGCGGCGGCGGGAGTGGTCGAATTTGGGGATTGTTTTGGGAATATTTAAAAATTTCATGATATATTTTTATTTTATTAATTTTATTTATTTTTAATATAATTTTTAGAATTTTTAGGAGATGACACGTGTCATTTAACGGAACAATTTAACGGCGAACCTTAAACGAGTCACGGAATGAAACTTTAAGTCCTAATTTAGCCCGAAAAATAGTTTGGACACCTAACTAGAAAAAGAGCATAATTTTAACACCTAACTAAAAAAGCATAGTTTGAGCACCTATTTACCTATTAAGCCTTTGTTTTTTATTGTTTCTTTTCTAAATTGATTTCTTTATTATTCTCTCTACACACGTAGGGTAAAAGATGCATTGTTGAATGGCACACCGCACACATAATCAAAAGGGCAGCTTTTGAGTTTTGAATGAGATGGAAACGAAAAAAAACTCCTCACGTATTTAGATTTATTTGATTTAAATTTAGATATATTATTTGATCGTACATGATAAGAACTGAATATGGTTATAATTATTTGAATATACTGATCGGTATTATATTGTGATTATAGTACTAATAACATTTTGGAAAAAGATGTAGATCATTTTTTTCTTAATAGATATGATTGTTATTAATTAAATTGGGTCTAATTTAAAGGTTTATGATAATTATGAGTAATTATTTTCTTCATTTGGCAAAGAAAAGTAAGAAATACACAATATTGAATGTGGAAAAAAATAGTTTAGAATTTGATTTTTCTCTAAATAAGTTTGACAAAAAATAAGTTGAATGAAGAAAATTACACAGAGAAAATCAATGAGTAAGAAAAAAAATATAAGCAGTTTTAGCAATACAGTTTTGACATAAAAATATATAAAACTCAAAAAGCTTAAAAACATCACATGTCGAATATGGATTTAAATTAATATCTTATTTACAATTGAATATTGTTTAGTTTGGAATAGGTATCAGTGTTTCCATGAATCTATAGTCATCTTTTTAATTTCTAATTATACTAATTCTTTTTTATATATTACATAAATTACTTTAAAACTTATGTAATAAGTATGAAATAATTTCAAACAATTTAAATATCTAAGAAGCAATAGCTTCGATAAATATGTAGTTTACGGAGTTTAAATCTTGATGTTACATAAGTCCATTAATTGATCGGGTGGTCAATGTCACTTATATTACTCTAACTTTATATGAGTTCGAATTTTAACATTTATTTTAAAGATGTCATATTTATCAACTTAATAAAAAAGTATCATGTTACATTAATGGGGAAATCAGAACAAGGAGAAACAGTAAGTCTATGGGATTGAATGTTGAGTTAATTGTCAAGTTGAATTTGAATAAAGAAAAATAAAATTCAACAGAATTTATTCACGTGAAAAATGGATCAATAAGGGTTTCAAAATTTTCTTCTCAGGTTTCACTTTAGTATCTACTTACTGCTCATAACCTGTACATCTATAATTATTTAGGGGGCGTTTGATTCATAGAAAAGATTATTACCAAAGGTAATAATCTTTTTCAGAATAATATTCCCATGTTTGATTTGAGAGCATTCCCTCTATGGGGTAATAATCTTTTCCCAATAGTGTCACTTTTCCCCTTAAATGATGGGAATGTCATTCCCACTAACTTCTTAGGTATTTGTTAATTTCCACCCATATGGACTATTTTGTCCTTAAGTTAATAAATTTTGTTCATATAGATCCTTTATTTAATCTTTTAAATATTGTTCATATAATGTATTTTTACACAATATTAATATAATATTAATTTAGTATTTAAATGACGTTACATTTATGTTAGTAGCTGAGGTTTTTAATTTTATTCTTTAGTTTATAAGATGTTTATCATATTATAAAACATTTTAGTAGGCTAAATTTATGATCTAAAATTTTTATCATTGTTTAAAAAAATTTAAATTTATTTTATTATTTATTTTAATTTATTTGACAATCTATCATAAGAAATAAAAAAATTAAAATTTTGAACATGTTAAAAGTTTAACATTTGAAAATTCACAAAATTATGTTAATAGAGAGTAACGAAGATATGAAAATATAAAAATTATATTTTTAATTTTTAAATCTAATAGTTATATTAATGATATGATAAATATATAATTTTTGCAAATTTTATATAGTATAACAAAAATAGTTATATGACTTTTTATGTAGATATTTTTAATTTAATATTGAAAGTTTAACATGTTAGAAAGAAAATATAACACATAGATAATTTGGTAAATTTTACTTCTAAGTAATCTTATATTTCTCCAACCAAACACAGTAACCTTATATTCCTGTCAAATAAACCAAACAAGGTAATGTAAAATTCCCAAGGTAATGTTATATTCCGGGAATCTCATTCCCAGAAGTAACTATATATTCCGTGAACCAAACGCACCCTTAAAGTTATATTTTGATACACAATTTTTCATATTTAAGTTATAAAATTTAAGAATTAAACCACTAGCTCTAACACCATAAAACTTAAATTTTAAACTCTAAACTCTAACTACAAATCTTAAATTCTACACTCTACACCAGAACCCCTAAACCCTAAACTACAATCTAAATCTCTAAACCTAAAATTGAAAAACTTATATAAACTTTAGTTTGTGTACAAAGTATTTTTTCATTATTTAATTTTATATAATATAAATATATAAAGAGCAAAGCAGCCCAATATGTAATTTAAATAAAGCAAGAAAAGAAAATAGGCAGAGCAGCCCATTGGAAAAATAGAGCATTTTTATTACTAGAAAGTCAGCTTGTAGCCATCAGTTTAAAAGCTTTTAAATATTTTTTTATTAAACGAAGATATTACATTTGTATGTCCGAATTCAAATCTATATAAAATAAAGTAAAATGAGGGCAAGATAAGCATATGATATATACATATATATATATAACATAAATAATTTATTTTAGATTTATATATTATATATATAATATATTTCTAAACTTTTATATTCGTTCTTAGCACATATATATAACTGAAAAATCTACTTGGCACATATATATTTTAGTACGTAAATTATCATTTAGTTTCAGTTTATTTCAAAAAAATTAATCATGTACAATCAGTATGTGTTGAATAAAAATATATAGGACATATTTGGTAAAGAGCGGTTTGGACAAAAATGAGAGGTTTTAGACATAACTAGAGGTTTGACCAGTCAAATCCGTTAATATTGTTGTTTGGTGAACATCATATTGAAAGAGTGGATTGGGGTGAAACCGCTAATTTTGAAAAAGCTCCTAATATAAGTTTTTTGAGATTAGAGGTTTGATATTAGAGTTGTAAAGACTCTTTTACCCTTACCAGTTACCAAAATCTCTAAATAACCTAAATTAAATATTTTCTCACCCTATTTATAAGCTAATCTTATTTATTTTTTCTTTTTATTATCACATATTTATATGTGTATTGAAATTTGTTAATTAATTAAATTATATTAAAATAATTATATAAATAATAAATTAATATATAAATCATTCGAATATGTTTAGAAAAATATATTAAAAATAATTTTTATAAATCTAATTAATATTAATTAGATACAAAATATTAATAACTAATAAACTATTCAAACAAATATTGAATATAATCATGTCCTTATATGTCATTTTGTTTGTTTAAATAATCTAACATCTATTAGTTAATTTTACCAAACACTTTTATACAATCATATAATGCAATCCGCTAGTCAAATCAACTAATGCAATCAGTTATCAGCTAATGTAATCCGTTATCAGTCATCCGCTAATTACCAAACATGGTCATAATGTAAATTACAAAATTTAACGCTCAACTTCCTTTTTCACATTCATTTTGGTTATTAAACTTAAAAAAGTAATCTTATTATTTAATTTTTAAATTGTTCTTATTTTGGCCACCTCATGTTAAATCAAACACGTGAGGGTGATATGGTAGCTACGTGTGCTGACGTGAACTTCTTTTTACTAATTTGTCAGTCATGTGTCGTTTATATTTTTTAATTTTATTTTATCTCTAAAAATGAAACTTTTACAACTACATCATTGTGTCACGTCGACACATGAACCTTTATTCTCTGATTTCTTCTCTGGTCGCTCAACACATCAACGAACTAGTTTCATTGTTTCCTTCCACTTTATTAGTTTAAATTTTGCTAAAATCTCTTTAAAATTCGGAAAATTCAACCCGAAAACTAAAATCCCAGACCACTATGATCTATAATTGAACGGTGAAAATTATAAAATTATTACTTTTTTGAACTTAAATGATTAAAATAAAAGTAAAAAAAAAAGTTCAATGATGAAATCTGTAACTTATCCTATTTATTAATATATAAAAGTGGGCAGAAAAAAATGGAAATGAGAAAGGTGTGCTAGCAGCCTAAAACAAATTCAATTAATGCCTAAAGTAAGTGCGTACTCAAAATATATCACAAAAATATCTCCCCACATGTCTTATTACATAAATTGCTGACAAAAGAACATGAAATCACTGCTTGGACAGATTCTGATTTTCAGCCGCACTCTTTTAGTAATAGTCAATCTTCTTCTTCCATTAATTTTTTTCAACAAAAGCTTTCGAGTTTTGACACAAAACCCTAAACTTTCCCTTCTTATTCAGACAGAAAATTCAATTCAATTACCATAATTTCAAAACTAGGATTCTTTTCTTATACATAATTTCAAAAATAACATAGATTCTTGCTTTCACTCGACAAGAATGACATTTAGGACTTGACATAGTGGATATTGTTTCTTTCTTTTAGGAATTATGGATATCTTTTTTAGTATAATCACTAACATTTGATCGATTACTTTAAATCGAGTTTTGAAAAGATCATTATTATAAGAACGACTATCTCAATTCAATTTATTATATTCACAATGATAGAATTCAAACTACCAATATTTCTTAACGAACCTAATGTCTCATCTCACTAAATCAATTGGTAATTGATAGAAAATATTAATAAATTGTCATTAAATATTGGAATAATGTCAAAAAAGCCCCTAACATTTGATTGAATAACCACTTTGGCCTATATTCTCCTTTTTGGTGCACATTGACCCTTAACGTTTCATTGTAGGTCAAAATGGTCCATCAATGGATGAAATTCGTTACTTAGCTAACGGTAAATACCTTGAAATGACATGACAATTCGACATGACATCATACATTGAGTGATTAAGGCGTGAGCTATCATTGATAAAGGATCGAGCTTGTTCCCTCTCAAGATCAAATTGCAAAATCTTTGTCAATGTGGCACTATTATGTTAGCATGGGATGTCATGTAGCTTTGTCACACTATATAAATGTGTTTACCATTAGTGCAATGACGATTTTTATCCATTGAAGGGTCATTTTGACTCAAAATTCATTCAAAATGAGACGTCGAGGGTCAAAGTGCTAGAAAAGGAACTAGAGTGACTATTTAGTCAATCGCTAAAGGTAAATTTTTAACATTATTCCGTAAATATTTATTTAGATGACATTGCTAAAAAAAAGTGTTATAATTTATCATTTTTAATTAAAAACAATTATTTAAATGTAAAAGTTATTCAGAATGATAATTAAGTAAATTCAACTTATACTTGGAACTTACATGTTTGCATTAATCAAATTGTCTATAATATTAAGAAGCCAATAATCAAGATTAAGGGTAATGTGTAATTAACTATAAAAAGCAGGACAAAATCTAAATGAATTGAAAATGGAGAGTCCAAATAGGTAGAAACTTATATTATGTTTTTAATTTAAAAACTTTTTTTTTTTAAAAAATGATGGGCTTCATTAAAAATCCCCTCTAAACCTATGTAGGGAGAAAGAGTGCCCTCTATTATTAAAAATAACCTTAGTCAAACTGTTGCATCATTTGAATACAACCCATGTTCTCCTTCTGCGTAAACAGCCACAGAACACTGCAACTAATATAAGGATAAACAACAAAACTATAAAACTCAGTCACTGAACCATAAAAGCTTATCATTTCTCGAAACTCCTTCATGCGCTAGTTGATGTGCGAGACAATTTGCTTCTCTATAAGCGAACAAAAGATTTCAATCCTGTCTTCGAAACTATGCTCTGCATTTCTGGATTAAATCGACAAAACAAATAGGACGACCTCATTCTGATTGATCCATTTACAAGCCAAAGCACTGTCTGATTCCACGGTTAATGCCAAATTCAGATTTCGAAAGTAGGAGTCATAAATGCGGCAAGCTTCTAAAATAGCAAGGATCTCAGCTTCCGTCGGATTAGACATCCCAATATCTTTGGCGAACCTCACCAACTGTTTCCCGGTGAAATCCCTCTATACACCCCCTATACCCCCGACACCAAAACTGCTTTTAACCGACGCGTCTACATTGAATTTCAAAGTACCACAAGGAGGCGCGATCCAATTCCCAACTGCAGGTCTGTTAGTTTTGACGGTGGATATATAACACAAATTAGAATTTCGAATAAAATCAAGAATGGAGGGGCACTGCTGGGACCATTTGCTTTTACACCAAATTCCCATTCTAGTGATTGCTATATCAAATAAGCTTTCTGCAGTAAAAACTTTTTTATTGAATATTGATTCATTTCTACTCAACCAAAAGGACCATACCAACCCGAAGAAAGCCATTGACCACACTGGTTTCACGGCTGTTTTGATAGATTGTTCACTCCACCAAACCAATAATTCTGAGATTCCACGCTTTCCACACAATGACAAAGGAGATGATTAGTAGTTTCAATAGAATCAGTACAAAAGGGGCATAAACAGTTCTCTAATTCTAAGATTCCATGCTCTTCAAGTTCGAAGCACGTAGGAATTCTGTTCTGTAGCGCTCTCCAAAAAAATATTTCGACTTTCGGGGGAGCTAGATTCTGCCAAATTAATTTCCAAAATTTTTTGTCGTCGAATGACCCTGTACTAGATACTGTAATACAAAAATCCTTCGGTTTGTAGGAACCAAGTGTTGACCCGCTCCATCTTAAGCAATCCCTATCAAGAGAGCTTTTTGCTGCACGCTCAAGTATATTTTTAAATTCAGTCTACTGTTCAATTTCCCACTGAAACAGATTTCTTCTCAGTTCTATTTCCCAGACTCATTTTTCAGAGATGATTGAGCCAAAGTCCACAATCAGCCCCTCTTTTTTAACTGCAATGCTATGAATTCTTGGAAAGGATAAGCGAAGATTTGGAACTTCAGTCCAAAAATCTTTCTAGAAATTAATTGATTTACCATCTCCTAAGACGAACCGAAGATTACTCGTAAACGTATCACTCGTATTTTGTAGCGGTAACGTGATATTCCTCCAAACCCAAGAGAGATTTCGGTTAGCAATATGCTCTGGAACAAGGCTTGAAGGGTGATAATCATACTTGGCAATGATAATTTTCTTCCAAAGGCTGTCCGTCTCGTTGTTAAATCTCCAAATCCACTTATTAAGTAGGCCCTATTTTTCAAACTTAAATCGAAGAAACCTAAACCCCCAAACTCTTTTGGTTTGACAAGATTGATCCATTTTATCCAGTGAATAGGTCGGTTTGAATTTGACCCCCAAATAAATTTAGCAATGCTTGAGTTGAGTTTCTCGGCAATGGTTTTAGGCATCTGAAAGAGTCCTAAGTAATAGATGGGGAAGATGCTTAGAACAGATTTTACTAAGCAAATTATGCCCGCAATTGAAAGAAAATTTTCACTCCAACCCTCTAATTTAGCAGCGAATTTGTCCAAGATAGGCTTCCACAATATCACAGAGTTGCTTGGAGCTCCCAGTGGTAGACCTAAGTAAGATGTTGGTAAAGAACCGGATCTGCAATGCATCACATCAGCCAAGTTTTGAACGCACTGTCCATCAACATTAACACCATACAGGGTTGTTTTGTTCATGTTAAGTCTAAGGCCTGAGGCTAGTTCGAAAATTCTAAGTACCCTTTTTATATTCTTCACATTTTCCAGTTCAGCCTTTGCAAAGATGATCAAATCATCTGCGAAACTTTAAAACCATTCTTGCCCACTTCAACCCCTTCAATGATGTTTTCAATCGAAGCTTTATTCAGTAGAACACTCAAAGCTTCACCGAATATGTTGAAAAAGGAAAGGGGGATAAAGGGCACCCCCGCCTTAGTCCTTTGCCAATTGGGAACATTTCAGTCGGATTACCGTTGATTAAAACCGAGATTTTAGTAGACGAAATACACAAAAACATCCATCTCCTCCATTTCTGTCCGAAACCCATCTTCTTAAGTATGTAATCTAGGAAAGACCAATCGACGGTATCATAAGCCCTCTTGAAATCTGCTTCGAATACGATAGCCTCCATTTTCCTTCTTTTTAGATTATCGATTACTTCATTAGCAATCAGTGCGCAATCGGCTATCTGCTTACCTGCTATAAAGGCAAATTGATTGTCGCTCACTACTTCATTCAAACACCTAGCCAACCTTCTTTCGCCAAAATTTTATAAAGGCTGTTTACAAGCGATATTGGTCTATAATCTTCAACAATTCTTGGACTTTGTTTTTTCGGGATTAGGAAGATGAAGGAATGGTTGAAGAACTGATCCTTTTCCTTGCCTTTATAAAAATCCTTGAAGAAAGACAAAATTGACTCCCAGAGCGAAGGCCAATTTTTTTTGAAGAACTCCGAATTGAATCCATTTGGTCCATGTGCACGGATACTATCACAAGACTGAATAGCTGCCCAAATTTCCTCCGATGTGAAAGGAGCTTCAAGAGCACAAGTCAAATCTCTACTTAGTTGGTTGAACTCACAATCAATGTTCTTGATAGGAATGGTCTTTGAAACATTATAGGTATCACGGAAATAGGCTTCGAAGGATTTTGAAATAGAATTCTCATTTGTGATCTCCACCCCATCTTTTACTATCCAGACAATTATGTTCTTGCACCTTCTCATCGAAGCTGAGATGTGATAGAACTTAGTGTTCTTATCTCCTTCGTTGAACCATCGAATTCTTGATTTTTAGAACAAGTCGCACTCTTTTTTTCAATAATTGCCCCACAAAATGGCCTTAAGGGATTGGACTTCTACAGCCTTTTCTGCTGTGTATCCCTCGAGGATCAGTTTGTCTTCCAAGGCAATAATCTTAGCTTCTAACCCTTCAGTACCATCGGCCAATTTTCTCTTTTCATCCTTAGCCCATAATTTGATTACAGCTTTCACTACTTTCAGCGTTTTCCCGACACCTTTACCAGACATGTTCTTTATTGTAGCCATAATTTGTTCCCCCAAACATTTGTCAGATAGCCAATTTGTAAACGATTTGAACGGTATGAACCCACCTTCCCTCAAAGGCTCCCTCAATATTACCGGTCTATGGTCGGAAAGACTCCTAGGCAAAGTACTTTGATATAGATTTGGGAACCACAGAAGTGCCTCAAGTGATAATAAGAATCTTTCGAGTCTACTAGCTTCAACACTGTTACCTCCACGAAACCAAGTAAAACTGTCTCCCACCAAAAGTAGATCCAATAGATTATTCCCCAAACACTATTGCGGAATCAGGGGAAACAACACCCCCCAATCTTTCCTCGGCATTTAACACGGAGTTGAAATCACCACCAATTATTACCGGTACCTGGATAGAATCAATACACACAGCAACCTCATCGAAAAAAACTCTTCTATCACCAGCATCGTTCAGAGCATACAAATTCAGAATTCCACAAATACAATTGTTATTCGCAAAACTACCAACCAGAATAACTAATCTTTTTTGATTATTTTATTCTTGAGAACGAAGATATTAGGATCCCAAAAATAAATTAACCCTCATGCAGCTCCATCGGCGAGAGAACATTCGACACCCCAAGAAGCTGATCTTTTTAGTCTATTTATCACACCCTACTTAATCACTGGCATTTTAGTTTCTTATAGTAACACAATATCAGCTTTACACTTCACTAACGATTTAGCCACGACTCGGACTTTCTCCGGTCTCCCCAACCCCCTCACATTTCAAGTAACAAAAGAACAAGACATAGAGAAATAACAAAAATCACTAGACAATTCATGGTTCCGGTAAGGGCAACTTACCTCATAAGTCCGACCCATCTCGCCGTTCAGCCTCCATCAGCTTTGCAATAATTGTTTCATGCAACGAACAACCGGTTCGAGTAAGGGCATCTAGACGGTGATCTGCATTCATCGTAACCGTCTGAATTATCCTCGAAAAGAGGTGAGCACTGTCTTACAGTAATATTGCATGGTTCATACAGCAAAGCGTCCTTTGATGTGCCTGCCACTGGAGTCACCGGACCCTCGTCGTCGATGAACAACCGGTCTTCTTCGAATTCTTCCACCACAACTTCGATCTGGTGAATAACACCGTTGACTAAAATGGAAATTCTCTCAAGAATTTGAGTGATCTTCTGGACTTGAAGGAGAAGTTTAGCTTCATCGAAACGTTTCAAGGATTTTGTCTCTTCATCTATTTTCAAAACAGAACCCGACCGGTTTCCAATCCCTCGAAAGAATTCACAACTCCACACTTGTAGAGGAACATCGATAAGTTTAACCCAGGTCTTGATTTTCCTTTTCCCTTCGAATCCTTCCAATAATTCTAATTCATCGAACCATATCTTCATTAGCTCCGATCTCATCTCTCATACTCTTCTCCTTTCATTTGGATTCCCTAACCTTGTGATTACAAGAAGATCATACCATGGCCATATATGTGCTTCAAAGCCATCTGACTGTAACGCTTCTTGGACAATTTTCAGGCTGTACATGCTTTTGATTTTCCCCACCAGACAGTTTTGTAACCATTCCATAGAATCTTTAGAAAATCTAATAGGTTCTCGGGGACCTTCCAAACTGGATGTTTTTGGGTAAGAGGAAGCTATTTCTACAATAATCTGCTTCTCCGCATTGTCATGTTGTTGGTTTTCCTTCTTCCACTCTGCTAGGGATACTTTAGACTGCGGCCTATACTGTTCCCCTTTCTCCAGAAGTGCTTCCTTATACGTTATGGTGTCTCTAGTTCGCTAAAAAAATTTCCATCTACTAGAGGTGTTCTCCTTGGCAATGCTTATGACTTCTTTTCTCTGGTTTGCGATGGCAATCTGAATCCGAAAGTCGTCCATAATTCTTCCATCCCCATTTGCAATAGCCTTGGAAGCATCTGACATATTTTTAAACCTGACAAAAGCAAACGTCGTAGGTTTCTTTCTTCTCTTCTCATTCTCGTATGCAACATATACGTCCACGACCGATCCATATGCTTGAAAAGCCTCTTTTAAGGTGAGGTGGTGAATTCGTTTGCTTACAATATCGACAAACACCGACACTCCCTCTTCGTCGGAGTGCGTAGTTGCTTACCGATGACTTCTGGCCCGACGCTCTCGTTCCCATCTCCAGGGACTTGAAGAACTTTGGTCCACAACTATAAGTTAAAGTTTTGTAGTACTCTAGTGTTAACAAGGGACAATGTACGACTCAGCTAGAGTTGAGTGTTGGAGGGACAAATATAAATATTTTAAAAGTGAGAGGACAAATTTGTAATTAATATATATATTTTTATTTTTTATATGTAACAAAGGTGAAAAAATTGGGGGTTTGGGGATGGCCCCTCTCATCTAGGGCCGACCTTAGGGCTGGTCGAATCGGTCGACCGTCTAGCCCCCATTTTTCTTAAATTTTACTATTTAAATAATTATAATATAAAAGACCTTAAATTTTGGTTTTAATATTAGATAAAGGCCTCCATTTGGGCCATAAATAACAACTAAGTAAAATAATAATTTGGTTATAATATTAGATAGAGACTTTTTATTTTTATTTTTACTACTTAAATAGTTATAGTTTAATTTTTTAATAATTATTATTAGGGGTTCATTTTTTTCAATACTTGAGGCTCAATTTTTTTCAATACTTGTTATTAGAGGCTTGATTTTTTCAAATATTTGTTATTATGGGCTTACTCTTAATTTTTTTTCAATACTTGTTATTTGGGGTCTAATTTTTTTAATACTTGTTATTAGAAGCTCAAATTTTCTAATATTTTGTTATTACGGGCTACTCTTAATATTCAATTTTCCCAATATTTGTTATTAAATGTCCATTTTTTCAATACATGTTATTTGATGTCTAATTTTTTTTTCGATATTTGTTCTTAGGGACGTACTCTTAAAATTCAAATTTTCAATGCTTGTTATTAGAGACTCATTTTTTTTTCCAATATTAGTATTAGGGACATACTCTTAAAATAAAAAAAATCAATTTGTTTGGGTCTACTCTTAAAATTTATTTTTTAATGCTTGTTATTAGAGACATAACCTTAAAATTCAATTCTTTCAAGAATAGGGCCTAATTTTTTAATTTGCTCTAGGCCTTCAAAATCTCAGGACCGGCTCTGCTATCCCTAGCCGTTAACACCTCCATCAATGTGTGTATATCTGTCCCTGCATACTACGATAATGCTCTTGTTTTGATTGAATTTAACGTAAAAAGTTTTGTGCATGGAGCTAAGATAAAGTTATAAAATTTTGAAAGAGACAAAGTCAAATATTTTATTTTAAAATGATAAAAATTATATAATTAATCTTTAAGAGGGGTAACATAGTTTTTCCATTTAGTAAAAGAGATAAAAGACTTAAATTACATCATTCATATTTGCGAGGGAGTAAAAGTACTTAATCGACTAATTCGGACATGTTTTTTATGAGGAGATTTTCTCCATCTAATTTACTCAATTTACACTACAATGATTCAAATTATTGTTTATATTTAAAAGACCTAATATTTGTCAACAACCTCTAGAGAAATTAAATAAAAGCTCTCAGTTAACATTTTTACTTCTTTAAGTTGTGAGTTCTAGACTCAGTAGGAGCAAATTTTCCCTTCCCTCTCCTCTAAGTAGGAATTGTTAAGAAAACCTAATATTTTATCTCGTCAGACTATCTAATAGTTAATATTATATGTTATTTATTTACTTTATTACTTTTTCCCTAGTAGGTATGCGGCGATAATATATTAGTAAAAATTTAATTGGCCGATTGGTTAATTTGTTTATCTTTGTTCGTTTTCTTGTGTTATGAGTTCTAGACCCACTAAAAACACACATTTTTTTCTTTTAGAGTTCCCCTAATTCCCCTCCCCTTTAGTTAGGATTAAAATTAAAATTATGATTTGTAAAAAAAATAATCAATGTTCTCCATCGAGTCATTTCCTATAATCTTCTGGTTATGACTAACTATAAGAAGAAATTTAATTCAATCCAAACCAATAATCTAAGACTTGGACAAGAACTTATGAAATTGTATGCGACCATATTAGGCAATTAGGCAGAATTGTCCACTCTCAAATATTTGATTTTTTTATAAGAACAACTGCAGTTTAATTAAATTTGTTTATTTAATTATTATTAAAAGATAATATCCAATGAGTTTAAAATTCGAATTCGACATATTGTTGCTGTTATACCATTATGAAAGTTATAAGTTTGATTGTGATTAAGTACTCATGTATTAAACCCCTAGAATTTTGAATAATTTAAATGTTATTCAAAAATATAGTCAACTTCAAAATTGTGCACACATTGTTTTGAATTTAAATTATAATATAAGAATTTTTTGGAATGATATTAAGGTGATTACAAAGTAATATATGTTTATACTTTTGTTAACCCTTTGATAAGGTACACATACCTTGTAGGTAGAGTTGCTCGAACCCGAATATCTTAGCATGAACATTATCATATTTTTCATTTAGACCACTCGTTGAGTTTAGTATAATAAAAGAGATAAAATAAGGATAAGCTCCAAAATTTATGGTTTTATTAGTGTAGTGGTCTAAATTTATTATTTTATTTTTGATAAATTCTAATTTTAATCCTACCTAGAGCGAGGGGTAGGGAAATTCTAAGAGAAGGAATTGGGTGCTCCTAACGGGTCTAAAACTCATAACCTAAGGGAATATGGGAGAAGAAACCGACTAAATGTGTTTACTCAAATTTATCATTAATATTTCAATTAATGCAATTTTACCATTTTAATTTTTGAGTAAATACACTATGGCCCTGCTAGTTTCATGCCATTTTTAAATAAAAAATCTCATTATCAACTAAAAAAATAGGTAAATCTAGTTTTGGCTTTTCTCTTGTATTTAAATTTGCATTTAACATTTATATTTTAATTTAATACTATTTTAATAACACCATTAATTAGTTAACAATATAAACTATTCTGATTTCTTGTTAAATGTTGACATAGAGTTTCATAAAGACACTATTTCTAATACGAACGATCTATGTCAACATGGTGAATCAGAAGAGTATATTTTTAAGTCCATTTCAATTCTGAATAGAAATAGTTAACAATGTATATTGTTTAGATTAATTTTTGATCTTATAGAAATAAAAGGATCGAATTAAAATATATGAAAACCATTGTTTGACTTTGTTACTATCCATGTAGAATGGTCCCTTAAGAGCTATGCCTCATGTTTTGGTAGCAGAAGATAGACTTGTTCTTGAGTGGGCCTTTGTTTTAGAAATATGGACTCTTGAGATCTATGGGGGTATAGGCTCTTTTCTTGCGCCCTTAGGCCTATAGCTTTTATTAATCATTTCTCCATATTTTTAGCATTTAATAAAATAACACTAAAAATATATTTACGAAAGTGACCTTTTTTCACCTAGAATAAAATCACACCACGTTAGTGAAAAATACGCTACGCCAATCACACTTTTAAAAATATATATTTGACATTTAAAATTTATGGTTACTTCAACAACGTTTTCCATAAACACATCTTTTATCTTTACGCTACATAACACTAAATAGTGCATTAAAAGAACCCAATAAATTTTTCAAGTGGAAAAGTGGATGATGTTCATCTTAAGATATTCAGGTTTAATCGTTTTGTCTGTAATATTAATATATTTGAACAAATACTACATTGTAATTACCTTTAGACTATTAAAAAATATAATAAAATAAAGATAAGAATTAGCTTAATGAAAATAGTATTATTTAAGTATAAATGTCATTTAATACACAAGCCATTCAGTGAAGAAAAGAAAAAAATAATAAGACAAATGACATCTCTAGTTTAATTAATACAATTCTTTGGTTTTATGCAATAAAGGAATGAGATTGAGCTACTTCTCCAATTTTGGGGTCACCCCAATTCTCATGAGGGCCATATAAGCAATGAACTTGTAGATTACGAGCATCAGAACCATGGCAACTGCCGAGACGACTTGACCATCAAGCCCAACACTGTTTATCGCCGAAAATTCTCCGACCAAGCAAACCTTTTCCGGCTCGCCACAAGGATAGGTGTCATCCGCACGGTACTGAGACCCCAAGAAGAGCTTATACGTGTAATGGCTAATCGAAATGTATTTGATCCACGATATGAAACTCGGAACATGTTGAATGTAGTAGCCACCGGCGAGTAAGAATGCGAGCGTGATGACCGAACCGAGAATGGCCGCCGTTTTGAGGTCCATCACCAAGGCACCGATGGCGAGCCCCATGGCTTGTGAGACTAGGACACATAAAAGGAGTGCAAATAAGGTGTGTAGAAAATTCCCTGCTGTGGGTTTAAGCCCTGCCATCCAATATGATATTGTGATGAAAACTGTGGGAAGGATAAGCTCCATGGGGAGATCGGATGCAATTCTGGACATGAAGTACGAAGATAGCCGATACATTCCCGAAGACCGTTCTTTCTCGAGCATTAAACGTTCTTGAGGGAAGGTGAATATCGCTTGGTACAGAGGGAACAGACCCCAGAATCCTGATATAAAGAAGAGGAATCCAATCTGGTCCTGCAAGTGAGCAATATCGGATTGCCACCATAATAGTCCTAATAGGACAGCTACGGCAAGAACCTCGGCGGTGTTGAATACGGAGAACGATTCGTGTTTCCTTTCCTTCACTCCCCTTTCAAGTAATACGGTGAACTGTTGCCACCAAGTCGTCGGCCACCTTTCGAACTTCTTGTTTCCGGTTTGATCGGGATGGCGATTGACGTTATTATTAAGCTCTTCCCTTAGTTTCTCGGCAATGTCGCTCTTGTATGCCGAAACCAGTGTTTTCTTCACCAAGTTTTGCTCCTTTAGTGACTCATTCGATGATGTAACACCTATATAAAGTATAAACATTACAAGATTCAATATTGCAGAATTTACTATGTCCAAGATCAAAATGCCAATTGAGATTAAAGCTTACCATTTGAAAGGTCCAATAGAAAATCCGAAGGGTTCATGGCGACCGACGGGGCATATCCGACGCTCGAAAAATAATCCATAGCAGCCGATCCTTGTCCAAAGTACAAAGGGCTACCTTCTGATAGCAGCAGAACCTTATGGAACATGTAAAACAGTCTGCTGGACGGCTGGTGTATCGTTAACACAATCGTTCTTCCACCTTTAGCAAGCTCCAACAACGTCGACACGATCCTTTGCGCTGTTGTTGAATCCAGACCCGACGTAGGCTCATCCAAGAACAACAAGCTCGGGTTTATAAGCATTTCTTGACCTATACTAACCCTTTTCCGTTCCCCACCCGAAACTCCTCTCAGAAACGGGTCACCAATGATGCAATCCTTGCAGTTAACTAGTCCAAGTTGTTCTATAACAGCTTCAGCATGCATCATCTTGTCTTGTTTAGTAAAGCTATTCGGCAACCGAAGAAGCGCGGTGAAAACGAGCGTTTCGGTCACGGTCAAGTGAGGGTACAGAACATCATCCTGTGTGACGAATCCGGTGTTTCGCTTCATCGAGTTAGAGAAAGTCTTGCCGTTGTAAGTTATGGTACCGGTGAGGTGACCGCCTAGGCGACCACCTAGTGCGGTCAACAGCGTCGTTTTGCCACTGCCCGACGGGCCGAGCATGGCTAACATTTCGCCCGGTTCAACCATCCCACTGATCCCATTTAAGATCACTTTCTCCCCGGAACTCGATTTGTTTCGAAAACAACTACCCCCTTGCCCGAATTTGACAGAATAAACAACATCAACAAACTGCAGAACAATAAACCATGAAAACACAATCATTTAAAGCTCAAATTCCCAGTTTTTCAATGAGAAAAAGTGTTCATACCTTTAAAAGAACCGATTCATTTGTACTCTTGAAAATGGCGGCTGCTTTCGAGTCAACTTGGGTCTTTGTTACAGCTTCAATGTCTAAATCTTCCGCCATTGTTGCTCATCCGATTGAACACAACCAAAACCTGCAGCTCTATATATAGTGAACCAAAAGTGACTAAAAAATGAAATGAAAGAATCTTTTGTTCTTTCCTCTCTCTTTCGATTCCAATTCATGCATTAAAATAACAATACAAATACAAAGAAGATTCACTGTATAAAAAGATTTTGAGCCAGCTTTGACTCAATGTAGACTTTGATTTAAACATTTTAGGTCAAATTGTGGTTTTGGTCCCTCTACTGTGCTTCAATTTGAGATTTAATTCATATAGTAAATCCAAGCCTACATTTAAATCAATTGTGGTTTTGGTCAAATTGTAATGTTAACTATTTGGAGTAACTAACGATATTATTAAAACAGATGATCGAATTAAATCAAAATAAAGTATGATGACTAAATCTCAAATTTAACCATAGTTTTACCTATATTTTAATTTATTATTATTATTTAAAATGAGCGGACATAATAGGGACCGAAACCATAGTATAGGGACCAAAACAATATCAATGAAGACAATGATTTGTGAGTTAATTTTATATTCATATATTATTTACATTATAAAATTTAAAATTTTAAACCTTAAACCCTTAAAAACTTAAATTCTAAACACTAATTAAAATTTAAATTTTAAACTAAACACACAACCCCTACAACTAAACAAATTATGTAAAATAAAATTTACATGGTCTGTATATCAATTTTTTCATGATTCAAATATTTTGTTATTTTATTAATTGAGATTTTAATTTTTTGAAGATATTTTGTTTGGATCAGGGATCCATGTAGGGATGGGTACTACACCCAGACCCGACGGGTTCTGATCGGGTCGGGTAATTTTATAAAAAAATAGGGCTCGAGTCGGGTTGGGTCAGATTTTTATGTAGGGTGAGGTCGGGTCGGGTTCAGATTTTAGGGTGAAAAAATTCGACTCAACCCGACCCGGGACTAATAGTGTAATTTTCCCCTAAATTTTTTAGGGATATTTGTAATAATACCCCTCTTTATATATATATATATATTTATAATTAGGTCTTAAAATTAATTTTTTATTTACATTTTAGTCCTTAAAATTATTATTTTTTATAATCATGCCTCTTAAAATTATTTTTTTACAATTAAGTCCCTAAAATTAATTTTTTTCTATAAGTCGGGTCGGGTCGGGTTTAAAATATTTATTTTCGGATTAGGTCGGGTCGGGGTCGATTTTAGGATAATTAGTTTCGGGTCGGGTTCGGGTGGGCCAAAAACCCGACCCGACCCGTGCCCATCTCTATATCCATGGAGTGGGTGGACAGATTTTGCCCAATCAGCCCCGCACTGCTTTTCCAAAATCTTATCCCATATGTTTAATATAAAAATTTTACCTTTTATTTAATTCATGTCGATAAATGTACTCAAATAAAATATTTAAAGTAAAGTGATAAATTTGGATAAGACAAAATGGAACATGCAAATTGTGCACTCCACTTTCCAAGAAAAAAGGTTACACATTTTATCGTCTCACTTATAAAAAATAAATAAATAAAAATTTAATAGAACCAATCGTTTTACAATATATTATATATATGATTTAAATATCTCACGGTAATTTAACTATTCAAAAATATCTCATGTTAATTTAAAATTTAGTTTCTATTCTTTATTTTTATGATATTGAGTTAATGTAATATTTTATATTTGATAATTTTGATTATCGATTAACTTCTGTTTCAGCTAAACAATGATCGAATAATTTTTTAGTCTTCTAGATTCACTGTTTTTATCAATTTAATCTTATTTTAAAAAATATATAAAAATTATCATTAATCTAATAATACATATTTTTAATGGTCAAAATATATTAAACAACTATAAACATAGAAAACTAAAAATGTTATTTTCCTTTTTCATAACCGTCAAGTTAGTAATTTGTGATAAAATTAAAGAGGGATTAAAAATTTAAATGAAAATAGTACGAAGATCTAATATCACAAAAATAAAATATATGACCTATATTTTAAATGATAAACTAATGAAGAAAGCTTATGTCCAAGGATAAACGGAAAATTTTATATAAGAGGTGTGAATTTTTATACTTAGTAAAATTATATACAAATTTAAAATAATATGAATGCGAGATTTTATTATTGATATAAAATACAAAAAAATTAAAATATATGAAAATTTATAATTTTCAAAATATCCAAATACCCGTAATACCCCTCAATACATCACTACTTCGGCCCATTTAAACCTATATACATATAAATCCAATGGAAGACAATGATCTTCCATCAAACAAAATTCGGGCCAAGCTGCCATGATGGACCAACTATGGTCCACATCATGACTTTTATTTTGAACTTCCAACAGAAATCGAGATATTTTAGGTATGTATTTATATTCAATATACTGACGGTGAAAACTAAAAGTTTTTACAAGCATTTTAATTTTAAGGTATAGAGGTTTATTTAGAGTGTATGTTTTAGGGGTTTAATTTTAGGAGTTTAGAATTTAGGGATAATAGTTAAAATTTAAAGTTTTATAATTAGAATTTATAGTTTAATTTTTATGGTAATATGGTAAGAATATAACCATTAGTCTAAAATATTCAAAATTTAGAGTCTACAGTAATATTTATTACTACTACTATATTAAATTTTTTAATCAATGATGGTGGTAGTCAAACACCATTCAGAATTTAAGTTGTGATAATTGAGACTTTAATATACTAAAATGTTGAAAATTATGGGTTTTTTATTTATCAAAATACAATTATTACGATATAAATATTTTAAACCTTTTAAAAAATAAATGTTGTAAAGATAATAGTCAAGTTAAAAAAATACCAGTAAAATTTAAAATACAACAACACTATTTTTCTATATGATAGTATGATTTTATTCGAAGTAGAATCATACCAGAGAGATATTTTAATGTGCCTCATACTTTTCAAAAAAGAAATTGCCTCATTAAAAACCTCTATAAAACTAGATTAAAGGAAAAGAGTAGAATATAAATATGTCAACACTATTAAAACATGACTATAAACAAGGACGAAGGTATTCAATAAATGAAATGAGATAATCATAAATTATTTTCCTAAATTTTAATAAAATTATATTTTATTTTCTGAAATTGGTATTTTGTCTCCGTCCAATAAAGATAACCTAATGTGACATCTCACATTGATTGATTGTATTAAAGTTTGTAATGTGTATTTCATAAAAAAAAAGTTTGTAATGTGTAAAACTAAATGGCCCCTCCACTTGAAAAGGATTTACTTGGTTGATTAGAGATCGATGGCGTTTTTAAATGCATGAAAAGAGAAGAATCATTTTTGTTATTTTCAATTGATTTCAGATAAGATAAATATTTGTAAAGGGAAAATGTAATAATAATTTATGTTCATAAAGATGTTTGGTTGTATTCTAAGTGCTTGTCCGAATCAATCCTAATTGAACACTTTGAGAGAAAGATGAATGTCTCTACTCCTTTATGTAATAAACAAATGCAAAAGATCTCTTTTTAGTTTTCTGTTAATTGATTATTTATTACTTCACAAACTGCAATTTGCATGTCGATCAGACAGCATATTAAGATTCTCAATGTTAGATGAGTGTAGGTCAGATCGACCTGTCGGTTGGAATGTTCATAAAAATCCAAACTGATGTACCGTACTGATTTTTTTTTTTTTAAATAAATTGGACTAAATGATAAGTAATCGTACTAATAAAAATCAGTCAAAACGGTATGGTAACCGTATCAGTAAAATTAACAGTTAAACGGGACGAAAACAGTTATAATTTTTCACTAAACGGTTAACCGAAAAAATAGATAAGAAATTTTAAAATTAATTTTATATTAATATTAAATTACTGATTATTACTAATAAGATTAATATTTGATACACTGTCAGTATAAAAAAAGTTTACACAAGCATGCCTATTTTCAAGCCTAAATCTAAAATCTAAAATTTTAACCTTAAAACCCTAAAAATCTAACCACGAACCCTAAGCACTAAAACCTAAATTCTAACCATGAATACTAAATTCTAAACCCTACAACTTAAACCCATAACCTCTAAACCCTAAATTAAAATCATAAACTCCTAAATAACCCTGCTTGTGTAAACTTTGTTTTCCACCGCCGGTGTATAGGATATTAATCCTTACTAATATATGTGTGATTATCACTTAAACTATATTTTATAATGATATTAAATTATTAGTAATAATCAAACGTGTAGTGTACGTTTATTCGAACGTGCATCTATTCTAGTATTGAGATATAGTGGGATATGTGTTGCATCCTTTTGTTTATGTTGGGTTTCCAGTGTGGTTGCAGGCAATTTGTGTCTTGGGCATTGGTTTGTTCACGTTCGTTCGTATTGTCGTGTATTTGTTTTATTTACATTTGTTCTTAAACAACTCGGTTGAGCTCACATTCATATTATTGTGATCATAAAATGACGAGGAAATTTTAACGAAGTTCTTTTCTTTTTTAAAAAATATAATGATATTAAATTATAATGATATACAAATATAAATTTAAATATTGAAGACTTTATTTGGTTGATTTTTAAACTATTAAATTTGGTAGTAATAGATATATAAAACGGTTCATGGTTGACTGAGTAATCGTATCGAATAAATCGATTAATCGTTTAGGCAATACCCGACTTAAACGAAACGATAACGGTTCATCATAATGTCGAACCGAAACTTTCGGTAACCGTACCGATAAGTTGTGTTACATCGATTTCTTTACCAATGTGTTCAAGAAACGACAATAAATTTATCTGATAAAGTTATTTGATTTTGAGACGTATTAAACACTTTTGGAGTAGGACATCCACATAGACCATGGTCTCTAATGCAGATTGGATGGCCATGACGTTTGCCACTTCTGGTCTGTCAGCTTCATATGGTCCCCCTGCATGAACCATTTCTTTCTCATCAGCATTCAGCACGCCACCATTCTCACTTTATCACCTCCCGTAACGTAGGTCACGTTAAAATTCATCCATTCAATGAGAGATGGGTGTCGATAATTTTTTTCATCATTTTCTTTTCTACTCGACAAACAACGTAGGATGGATGAATCCACCAGACGTTGGCCTTGAATTTAAACTCTTTGTTTGCCGATCAAAAAAATTAGTTTTTAATGTGAATACTTTTTGTCAATTTAAATCATATTTTTTTAGTTAAATTTAATTTTTTTTTACGAAAGCTAAAGTGATTACAAGTAATATCTGTTCTAAATATATTCTCAATCATTTAATAATAAACGACCAATCACCCTGCTGCAGCGGCTGGTGTTCGAACCCGTATCTTCTAGGAACAACATTCGTTCCCTTAACCACTAAAGGAAGTTGATTCGTGCAGTTAAATTTAATTTTTAATATTTTGAAATCATTTATTTTTTTAATTTAATTTCTTGCCGGGGAACTTCAATAAACATAAGACATATATTTTTTTTCTATTGAGTTATTGTATTTTTTTATTTTTTCTAATTTTTAAAAGTTTTTATTAACGTGTATTCATATATTTTCAAAATTTGATGTGACATTTTTGTTAGATATAACAATTTTATCGAGTATTGAAATATTTAATCAATAAAAGTTAATAGTGTTAGATATTTGGGGTAATGTGTAGTAAATATTGTCATGACAATATTAAATGTGAATTACTGTTAGTAATGTAATCTAATTTCAATATTTCAAAAACTATAGTGCTGATTAGCGGAAAGCTGATAGCGGATTACATTAGCTGATAGCTGATAGCTGATTGCATTAGTTGATTTGACTAGCGGATTGTATAAAAGTGTTTGGTAAAATTAACTGATAGCTGATAGTTGTTTGATTATTTAAACAAACAAAATAACATATAAGGACATGATTATATTTAATACTTGTTTGAATAATTTATCAGTTATTAATATTTTGTATCTAATAAATATTAACTAGATTTGTAAAAATTATTTTTTAATATAAATTTCCTAAACATTTTTGAAAGATTTATATATATTAATTTATTATTTATATAATTATTAAATTTTTTATATACTCATATAAATATGTGATAATAAAAAAATAGAATTAACTTACAAATGTCACCATATAATTTAGTAGCAACAACAAATAAGTCCAATATTTAATATGTTATTATTTATATTAAAAATATTATTATTTAATTTAGGTTATTTGGAGATTTTTGGTAATTGTTAAGGGTAAAAGAGTCATTACAACTCTAATATCAAACCTCTAATCTCAAAAAGCTCATATTAGGAGCTTTTTCACCCCAATCCACTCTTTCAATCCGCTATTTACCAAAAATCAATAGTAGCGGATTTGACTAGTCAAACCTCTAATTATACCTCAAACCTCTAATTTTTGCCCAAACCGCTATTTACCAAACAATGCCTATATTCTTTGCATGGAACTATTTTTTTTATATGATATGAAAATAAGTAATTTAAAAAATTATAAAGTATTCGTTAAATGGTTTTATTGAACAAAAGGGACTGTCTTTATTTTTAGGAGATTTAAATTCAATAATTTATCTACAAGATCTATATTTTATTAAATAGTTAAAATTAATATAGATATATTATTGTGTAATCACATTAAAATGTTTTAGAAAATTATAAAAAATATATACATTGTTATCCCATAAATGAACTTATAAAATTGAAATTGCAACACTTTTCCAATACTAACAATTTTCTCTTGCATTTTAAATATGATTAAAATTAAATTAAATATATCTATTGATAGAATGCACTGATTCTCCAATTCGGATATAGGGCTCAAATATTGATAACATCAAAATAAAATAGAATATTTTTTATCAGTTTTTTATAATATTTTTTTTAATTTAAATAAATCTTTACACACACACATATTTTTCAGGTCCTTTAAGAATACTCATGGCTTCATTCCTAATCTTAATAGGGGTGTTTATTGTTCGGTTAAAATCGAATTAATTAACTGAACTAAAATTTATTTCGGTCACTTAGTGGTTAATGATTTTTTTAAAATTTAATTATCGGTTAATTCAGTTAAAAACCGATTAATTAATCAAGTCAACCGAAATTTTAATATATAAATGATATATTATTAATTTTAAGATCAAATCTTAACAATGTCTCATATTATTTAAAACTAAATATTTATATTTTAATCTCAATTCTGAGTCCAACAGAAAAGAGAGAAAATAATGTCTAAAAATAAAACATTTGTAACAAAAAACATATTTTCAATTTATTGTTATTTAAATTGTTATTTTGAATAAAACTAAAAATTATTGTAAATTTTCGGCTAATTCAAAAATTAATCTCATTAACCGATTTTAGTTTGGTTCAGTTAATGATTTAAAAAGAATCGAATCAATTAACAGTTAAAGTTTTAAGAGTTCAATTGACTCAGTTTTGAGTAATTGAGTTCAAATATAAATTGAACCTACCGTTCTGAACCCTAAATCCTAATTCCTAGTACTTGAAGTTTACCACATGTTTGAAACCAACCGGTTCGGATAACCTTTGCTACAATCTTTGCATAGAATCAATCAATTCTACGTTCGTGTATCTAAACTCATAATTCAATTAAAAACAAGGAAATTTTGACACTTTCTCACTAACAAATCACCTTTAAGAGCTACTCAATGAATTCATAAAGATTTACAAATGTAACAATTTGTTTTATTGATTGAGTGATTCGAAATGTATATCGTAGAGGCTCTTTACAGAATAATTATCTTAACCTAATGTTTCATCCCCGTAAGTCAACTTGTTGTTGGTATCAACATTATTTATTTAATGGATACAAAATATATGGTGTTGTTTGTAAATCTTTCGATTCACATGATCTATTCACATCCCGCATGCAATGAATAAAACTTTTTTTAATTTCTAAGTGAGAATGAGATCAAAGATTCAAAAGTTTTTTCTCTCCCCTTAACCCACTCTTCTTCTGCCTTTAGCTTTCCTCCATTCAAACTTTTGAATGTAATTTTTTTCATTGGATATTATTTCTTGCAAATGATTGTATAGAGCAATTGGATCAAATTTTGAGTTTAAAAATTCAATTTGGTTGAATTCTTATGGTACATTAGTCCATTCTGTCAAAAAGAACCACTTTGAAATGTTGCATGATTTCAGACAAAAAGATTGTTGGGGCCAAAACAATCAACTATTTTGTTGTAATCATGGAATTGTACATAGTTAGGAATATAATGTTCTTTCTTTCTTTTGTCCGTTTACACAAGAAAATTGGTGGTCGCCAATGGAGAAATATCTAATGTATACATACAAGATGTTAAACGAAGTTCCATCTATAACACCTAATTTCCTGCATCATTTAAACTTGTTCAAGACATGTATAATCCCCTCGAGCGCCCATAGTCGAGATGGATGTTACTTGCGGTGGTTGACAGCTTTTTGAGCAGAATTGATAGAGTTAATTTTTTGAAATATTTCTTAGTCGTCTAATGCCTTGGTGGCTTCCATATATTTGGATGGTGCTAGTCTTGTTGATTCCCTGTGTTGTGGGCTTATGTTGTTTGTGCTATTGCAACACTTTTGTGATCTCTTGTTTGCCCCTTTCTTGGGCTGTATGCACTTCCTTCCATCTAAGATTAAGAAAGTTTTTAACGAGGCACTCAACTCATAGTAATTTAATAAAATAAATTTGGCCAGCAAAAAAATATAGAATATAAAATAAAAATAAACTAGTTTTTAGCAACAAAAAAAGATTTCATTAAAATAAGAAAAATGTACAACAAAACATATCAAAAAGCGTGAAGAGAAATTATGTCCTTCCTCGTCCATAGAAATCTAGCAATCAAATATTTTTGTAAATCCAATTAGACGTTTAAGTAATGATTAGAATAATAGTTTCAACATTGACAAATTGCTACAAAAGTGAACCTAACCATACAAGATCACTATTTTTTTAATCAGGGTCGTGCTTTGTGGTGATCTCCACATGAATGTCAAACTAATACAGAGAAAAACCGTGTCACAAAAACATACAAAACAAAACACAACAAGATATGTAAAAAAAAAAATCAAAACCGAAAAGTTATTATTAGGAACAAAAAATACATAAAGAAAAAAAAATTCACAAGCGGTCGAAACTAATTTTTTTTCGTCGACAACGCAAAAGAAAGAAAAAAGAGTTAAAAACAGCAGCGGTGAAAATAAATCTATTTTAGTTTTGGTGATCGTTGGGTTTTTAGGAGACTTTTTATATTGTTTTTGATTATGTAATGTTGTTAGATAGAAAAATTATATTATGGATCTTTCTTATCACGCTATCTATGATATTAACCAATAAAATGTATCTACTTCATTAATTTTTTCATGTCATAAAATTTTTTTAAAGTGAAGATTTACTTGGTAAAAAGATGGTATAGAAAAATTAATGAAATGAATGTATTTTATTGATTAGTTTTATGAATGACTTGGAGGAAAATAACCATGATATAATTTTTCTGTTAAATGATTGATGTTATTGATTTTCATCCTTGCAGGGGTGGTTTTGATGAGTGACATGTCGTATTGTAATGCACTTCTTTAAAGATTTTATCTTAATAAAAATTTACTGTTGCTTTGAAGAAAAATGTAACCGATCTTTCAATTTTGAACATGAAATTCTATCTCTCCAAACATCATTGATATGATACATTAATGAAACAAAAATCTAAATAAAAAGGAGCGTGATTAACTTGAATCTTATTACAAGTTTACAACCAAGTATTATTGTACAAATGAATCAAACATTTAAAAGTATTTGTTTTTTTCGTTACAATTGCAAAGTGTATAATGAAAAAAGGAAAGAATATTATTAACATGGAAGACAATTAATGCAAATGAATGAAACCAAAGTAAAATGCAAATGAATGAAAATTAAATGATTAGTGTTGGGCAGACTGTTGTGTCTGAATCAATAAGTGATTTGAGTGTTGTTTCAAGCTCTTAATCACTGCTTCTCGCTTTCCATCTCGGTCAAGCTTTCGATCACGATATCGGAAACATTTGTCACCACGTCGGAAAAATTTCTACGTAAAATCAAAGAATAAATTAGTAAAATGATTATAAGAATCAATTAAATTAAATTTAAAAAAAAAACTGATTATCGTCTTACCCTTTTAAAGAGTCGAAGGTGAGGCCGACGGTAGACTTTGCCTCCTCAAGAGCGAATTTGAACCTCTCCAAGTCTTTGGCTGGAACTTTTCCGTCGTCGACGACAACGAGTTGCGAAGGCTTAATGTCGCAAAAGACCGGAATAATTTTCTTATTCGTCTCCATGAAAAGGGCCAATTCATGGAGACAGAAGTAAGACTTGCAATAATTCGGCGAGAAAACCGTAACGCCAACCTTACAATTCTTGATCGCGTTGTCGATGTTGTCGAACAACTTATCTCCGGGTTTCATATTCTTGTTGTCCAAGAAAGGTTGAAGGTTCAGCCGAGAAAGGCGGTCGTATAGTAAGCTGGCTATCGTCCTCTTGGTGTCGATGCCTCGATGATTAATGAACACATCACAAGCTTTATTCGTCATGTGAGGAGGATTGGTTGGTGTTTGGAGAGCGAGAAAGTTGCGATGGAAATTCATCATCTGCGTGGCTGCCGATGAATAACGTTGCCTATGCATGGTTTTGGAAACGACCGAGAAGGAGAACAAAAGGAAACTCTAATTGTGTTTATGATGGCTTGAATCGTAAGATTATATGTTGGTTTATATGTATATATAGGGGAGTCCTTAATGGAAAGATGTGGGTTAACTGTTGGGATCTTCATATGCAAGTAGTTTTTACTTCTATAGTTGAATTGAAAAGAAAGAAAATGTACAAGTGTGTACGTTTGATTTTGACAAGGAAAGGGAACATAGAAACCTTGGACCAAATCTTTGCTGGAAAAATTTGGAAATTTCATTGACCCTTCAAACAAGTTATGTTGAAATTCCTTTTTGAAGGAAAACTTATGTTATTTGAATATATGGAGAAATTGAGGTTACAGGCACAAACTTATTGAATATTATTTTCTTAACCGTTAGTAATATGAATGTTCATAACTGGCGCAATAGGTACTTATAGACCCAATAAATCCAATATCACTATTATACCATTACTATTTTTTATCATTCCTTCCACTTTATTAACTTGCATTATGAGCTTATTGGGCCTCCAAGTACCTATTGGGCAAGTTATGAACACCCCTAGTCAATATACAACCTATTAATTGATTAATTCGAATTGGATACTAGGAGAGGTCTTCCTAATCCAATTTAGTTCATTCACAACATTATGATTTGAGCCCATGATATTGCTTAAAGAACCTAGTGTCTTTTTTCTCATTAGATTAATCGATTGTCGATAACTTTGTTTAATATTATTAATTTCAAAATGAAGTATTTAAAAAGTTAAATAGGGTTACTGATCGATTGAGGCTCAAAAATAATATATATAAGATTTATATTCAATACATGAGTGAAAATAAAAAAGTTTTCACAAGTGTCTTATTTTTAGGGTTTAGGGCTTTAGTTTAGGGTTTAGATTTTATGGATAATGGTTAGAATTTAGGGTATATAGGTTAAGGTTTAGGTTTAGGGTAATATGGTTATGGATCTAGGTTTTAATCTATAAACCCTTATATCAACAACTCTTAAATTCTAATCCCTAAAACTAAACCCCTAAACTCTAAACTAAATATCTAAATCCTAAAACTAAAGTACTCGTGGAAATTTTTTGTTTCCACCGCCAATGTAAAAATTTGTTGACTTAATAAGAGAATGCATGTTTAAGCACTAAATATGATATTGTTGGGAGGAATAATCTCGAACATAACTGTAAAACAGACGTAAAGAATACCTATCATATTTTATTAATAAATTAAACATAATTATTTAAGGTATTTTAGAAGAGAAAAAGTAATTAAAGTCCCCCCAAAGGGGAGGAAAACATGAAATACATGGGATATGTAAACTTAGGGTTGTCTGCTTTGACTGTTGGATTAAACAAAAGTAAACATGAGAAAAAAAAACATCGGCGTCGACACCGTTAGGCATTCTGTTGAAGGAATTTCTTAGCACTGAAATGGTAACTTCTAATATTATACAGATTCACCGACCAAACTTGCAAGAAAAAAGTAATCCATTCTTCAAAACGCCGGAAAATGGAAGCAAAAGAAAATTAGGACGAATTCTAATCTCTTTACCTATTTAGAATTTGCGATTATTCTTTTAAATAACATTATTTTTAGTAGCGGGTCTTAGTAAAAAAAGAATCGAAAGTTTAACTAAAATGTTAGAAGTTTTAATGAGATTTTTTAATTTTTTAGAGGATCTAATAAAAAGTATTTAATATTTCATATTAAAATGTTAGAAGTTTTAATGAGACGTATCCAAATACGTATATAATTAAATTGTAATTCTATTTCTTTCAAAAAAAATTCATATTTCTAATTATTTGTTGACTAAAGGAATATGCCGCTAATAAACGAATATTCTTTTTGGATATATAATGCGTTTTAATCTTGATATAATTTAAGTGAATATTGAAAATTAAAATATTAAAAATAATTTAAATAAATAAATTCATATAAATTTGCTTATTATAATATATTCCCAAATGTTTAACACATGCTTTTATTCATGGAAGGACATAATCTTAGTAGATTCATTAATTATACCATAGAATTTAACACTTCTACAAATTAAACGAATATATATTTTGTGTAAAGTGGGTCGAATTTGTTGGTTCTGAATAGATTCGCTGAAGTTTATATTTTAGATTGTTCAAAATTAAAATTAAAAGTCTTAACATTTTACCAATGACTAAAATCACTTTCTTCTTACCTTTCAAACAATTTCAAAATCACTTCTGATTTTTTACATAGGTAAATATGCCAATAATAACAAGGTAATGGCATTTTTTACACTAAAAAAATATCAATTTAATCCTTAATTTTTTTTCATAAGTATTATTTTAGCTCTCGATTTTTGATTTTTTGTAAAATTAAACCAACAAAGAAATAATAGTCATGATAAGTTAATGTCAGTTATTTTATCTTCTTGTCAGTTATTTACATCGTTCAAAAGATTTAAAAATGATAAGGTTTAATGGTAAAAAAATATTCCATAAAAAATCAATTAATCTATCATGAAAAATTTGTAAGCCTTTATAGTTGAAAAATTAATCTATGGAGTATCTATGTTAACGTTATCCATTAACTTATTTTTTGTTGATATGACTATCAAACTCTTATAATAGTGACACATGTCATCTTAGATAGATTAATTGATTATTTTTTATGTTAATGATTAAATTGGGTGTAAATTATAAAAAATATAAATATTTTAGAAAAATATTAAAAATTATAAATACCTGGTACTTAAGAACTTTTTCTTACTAGGCATGTCGACTTAGTTTTTTGGTTGAAATTAGTAATTGAACTTAACGATTCAAATAATTGTTTACCGTTAGTACCAATTTTAACCGAAAAACAAGTTTAGATAATAAAAATGTATATTTACCATGAAATCAACATATATAAACAAAAGAACTCAACTAGGTGTGTGCATTGCCAAAGAGTTAAGTATATATATGAATATATATTATATTATAATCACCTTTAGACTATTAAAAAAACATATACATTAACAGATAAAATAATAATCACACTAAGATCACCCTAATGAAAAAAGATGATATTCTCTTAAGAGACTCATATTCGACAACTTTTTTCAATATTTCTTTTAAAATTTCTCTAAGGAAGTAACTATATATGTAAGGCATGAGGAATATATATATATATATATATATATATATATATAGTTAATTTTTAATATATATATATATATATATATATATATTAAAAAAATTGACTATACGTATAATCTTAAGTACAAATTAACCTAACCTTTATAGCTATTTCCTTGACATTCAACATTAGAAACAAAGGAACCTATTAACAAGGAAAACATTCTTCAAGAGTCAAGAGTCAAGACTCGTGCAAGATTTAAGACAACTTAATGGCTCTTTCAAGCAAAACCAATTATAAAAAACCCGACATAAAAAAAACATGCTGTCCAAAGGCATGTGCATATATCAGTTTCAAATCCAACATTTATTATACCACGGAAAACCAGAAGGAATTAGTCAGCATACTGCCCTTAATTACGCGTTGATTTTTTTTAATTAATTAGAGAGATATAATTCTCATATCAAAATTCAAATTCATACAAGATAAAACAATATAAGCATTCTTAGTCACTAGGTCAATTAGTGGATTTCATTACGAGTTGGATTTTAACAAATTGATTAATTTTCATTTCATAGTATTTTGTTTAGATATTGTACAAAGAAAAAATCAATAAAATCTAATGGTATATCTACCATCACTTACAATGGCGGAACTTAAAGTAAGAGTTTGGGGGTCAAAATATTTTTTTAATTTGGAAGCTTAAACGAAAATTTTCAAAAAAATTGAGGGTTTAACCAAAATTTTTAATAATTTTGAGAAATTTAATAATAATTTAAACGAACATCCCCATCAGTATTGAACTTGAGAGTTCCCATTTGCTGGGGCAATCCAATTAACTGGTTTTGCCAGATTAGGGTGTAGAAGAATGAGTTTGAACTTAGAAGGATCTGCAACAAGGTCCGTGATCACCCACTTTCCATCCGGTCATTTGACTTTGCACCACCAAGATAATCTCAGCATACACAAATCAAATAGATGATCGAAATCGAATTTGCATCCCTTAAAGACTGTTTCATTTCTAAACTTCCATATGGTCCAAATAAAACTATAAAAGCTGAGATTCCATACCTGACTGATTAGAGGATTTGGCTCCAAGCCACGCCATTGAATCATCAGGTCTCGAACACTTGAAGGCATAATAAGGTGCACTTGCCATAGATTGCACCATTTGGACCATAGAGCCCACACGGAATAGCAATGACAGAATAGATGCGAAATGGATTCTGAGGTTGCCTGACAAAAAGGGCAGCGATCGGAGTTTTGATTGATAATGCCCCTTTTCAACAACTCTTGTTTTGTGGGGATTTTCCCGTGAATAGCTTTCCAAAGGAAGGCTTCAACATTTGGGGGAGAAAGGCCACTCCAGACCAGGCTCCATACTTCATCTTTAGCTACACTTTCATGGACACAATTGTAGCAAAATGATCTAACGCTATACACCCCACATGAGTCGGCCAACCAAACAATAGAATCTGTTAAGGAAGAATTTAACTTGCTACCTCTTATGAGGGTGAGGAATTCCACCCACTCTGTTTGTTCCCTCTCTTGCACTTGCCTGTGAATATCAATTTTCCAGCACCAAGTCTTATACTGGAAGAAGCCGAACTCTGCTATGACTCTTTTTTTCTTGATGGCGAGAGCGAAAATTCTGGGAAAAACATCTTTCAGCACTCTGTTCCCTACCCAAATATCAGTCCAAAAGTGAATGAATTTTCCGTCACCCATTTTGAACCGTACGTTAGCCAAGAATGAGGAATTATGATTAGATAGTTGACCAGTGACGCTCCTCCATAACCAAGATTTGTTGGAAGCTGATCGTGAGATAGGCAGAATTGAGTTCAAATTTGGTTCGTAAATAGTTGAAATAGTTTGGCGCCACAGACTATTGAGCTCTGTACCATAGCACCATAGCCATTTATTCCGTAGAGCCAAGTTGCGTGTCCTGAAATCAGCCAGACGTAGCCCTCCTTTGGATTTAGGATAACACAATATTTCATTTTTTACCCAATGAATAGCACGACAGTCCAAAGAACCCCACAAAAATTTGGCAATCAATTTTGATAAGGAATTGTATATAGAGGCTGGCATCGAGAATAATGTCATGAAGTACATTGGAAGGTTACATAGAACCGACTTGATGAGAGTGATTCTCCCCTCAAATGATAGGAATTTTGATTTCCACCCGGCGAACTTCTTATTGAATTTGTCTACAAGTGGTGACCACAGGGCTTTAGAGTTCTTTTGGATTCCCAGAGGAAGTTCGAGATACATAGTTGGGAATTTCTCGCTTTTGCATTAAAAGATTGAAGCCCATTGATCAATTAGTGTGTCGGCTACATTTATTCCAAGGAGTTTGGACTTACGCAAATTAATATTGAGACCAGATGTAAGCTCGAACCCTTTCAAAATTCGAACCACATCCAGACTAGGCTTCAGCATTATCTCTACACAAGATATCTTGCATCTTATCTTGTGAAAGCAATTCACATAACTTCTAGATATGTTTAGCCAAACACATTTTGAATTTGCCTCGTGTATAACAATTATTTACATGATCTGGAAAGGCATCAAATTTTGAAAGATCTAAAGGTAATAGTCTCATAGCACTTAGATAGTATTTATGGACCAACTAAAATATGGTGCTTTTAGATCAATTAATATATGTATATATATGATGCTTTGGACCAAAAATATCATCACCCTTTTTTCGATGGCAAAATGGATCTTTGTTTACATTAAGAGACCTAGCAACCATAAGGGTGATCAATGAATATGTGTTATGCATGTAAAGTCTCTTAAAACATTTTTTGTGTATGTTGATTGATGCACAAGATTCTATTGTTAAGTACATCTCTTCACGAGTCTCAACAATATTCAAATCATCAACACACACAACAAAAAAGATAAATTCAGAGGTAAACCTCTTAATAAAAATGCTCGGGGAAATTGAATCATTCTTATAATCTTCCGCTAATAAGTATTCATTGAGGCGATTATACAATATTCGCCCAATTTGTTTAATCCATAAATAGATAAGTTCAATTTGATCGAATAGTGTTCTCAAGAACTTACGCTTGTAGCGTGGTAGACAAGTAGGTTACAAATATGATGTAACAACATCCATTAGGCGGAAACTAAGTCATTTCATTTGTTGCCAGAATAATCAAAATCTAAAAGTAGTTGCATCCATTACCGAGAAATATGTTTCCTCATAATCAATTTCATGTCTTTGTGAGAATCCTTGTGCAACCAAATGAGCTTATATATCATGATTTCCCCTTTTTATTCTTCTTTCTCACAAAGACTCATTTATATCTCACAAATATTTCTCTCTTGAAAAAGATTTTAGTTTCGCCTCAATTGTCTCATTTTATTTTGGCCAATTATTTTTTTGTTTACATTGTCCAATTGACAATGGTTCATGATCCACATCAAAATCTCTAGTGTTATATTGCATGCAAATGTATTATCGACGTTGATTTGATTTCGGTTCCACTTATTACCAGACATGACATAGTTTATTGAGATTTCATCATTATCAGGTACTTAAGTCATGTCTACTGTCTCTTTTGGAGACCTTTTAATCCCTTATCGAGATCTTTTCATAATTCTTTGATTTTTCAATCGAACCATCAAAACATATAGCTCCTTTTCTTTTTTCAGGAATTTTATCTTTGGAACCTACTTGTCTACCACGCTACAAGCGTAACTTAGACTCATTAGTAACTAGAGTTTGTGCTTCCGGGACATCAAATTTAATCGGAGCATTCATACCTGGTATATGTGACTTAGTCACTCTTTTAGGGTCAGTAAAATCATCTAGCAATGATTTGCTAAGTTTTATAAATGAATTATCCTTTGAAATTATAGTTGACATTGTTGAGTACGTGGATCATAATGATAATTCATTTCAACTTATTTTTTTACTCAGATGTTTATTTTCTGCCCTAATGTTGGAAAATTTGACTCATTAAAATGACAATCAACAAATTGAACTGTAAATAAATTGCCCATCAAAAGCTCATATATTTAATTATTGATGGGATTTAAATGCGGCATATATTCCCAAATCGAAATGTAAATCTTTGTGCGTTGTGGTGGAGCAATTAGAACATATACTGCACACCTAAAATTCTAAGATGAGAAATATTTGGTTCATGACCAAAAGCTATATGTAATGGAGATAACTTATGATAATTTTGTTGGCTTGATGCGAATTAGTGATGCTGCATATAAAGTGGCATGTCACCAGCATTATCAAGATGAATACTCATCTTTGTACGTTGTGGTGGAGCAATTAGAACATGTACCGCACACCCAAAATTTTAAGATGAGAAATATTTAGTTCATGATCAAAAGTCATATGTAATGGGGAAAACTTATGATAATTTTGTTGGCTTGATGCGAATTAGTGATGCTGCATATAAAATGGTATGTCACCAGCATTATCAAGACGAATTGTCTTTATAGGGTAATATGATAACAAGAGTATATATGACCATCTAGCCGATGCATCGATTAAAATCGTAAAATATCTAGATAATCTATAAGAAAGGTGTATGAGCCCACATATATCACCTTATATCCATTCCAGAAAATTAATAAATTCATAATCTATCTTAGCTGGTGATGGTTGAATAATCAATTTGCCTTGAGAGCAAGCATCACATGAAAAACATTATTTTGAATAATTTATCAGTTCTTCAATGAATAATCACATGAAGTATCAATAACTTATCACATCATAATTGAACTGGGATGATCTAACCGATCATGCCAAATAATAAAGTTATTAGTACACTTCTAGTTTACAATAGCATGAACTTCAATTTGTATTAATTCTTGTGTAGTATAATTCGGATGACAATGCATGTAATTTTGTCAAGATTTTTTTATTGCCATGGATTATACTCATAATATAAAGATAGCCAACATTCCTTAACTAACAGTCTCAATATGATATTCATTTATGCGAATCTCTTTAAAATATAATAAGTCTCTTTGCAACTTTGACGAGTATAACGCATTGTAAATATGTAATTAATTTTCATTTAGAAATAATATATGGGTAAAATACTCAGTTCATCACTTAACTTTTGCTCCGTGACCTGTTTTGGTCACTCAACATTAAAAACGCTCAAATTACTCACTAAACTTTGCTCCGTGACCTATTTCCATCAGTCCACCGTTAAATCAGTGACTGGACAGTGACACGACTTTTTTAAATAATTTTTATGCCATGTTGGATTTGAGTCCTTTAAAAAAATATTAATAAAAATATGTTTTTAATATAGTTATCATTACGATTTTGTTGTTGGTTATCAGGTTAGTTCTAACACTGAAGGCCAGTTTTTTTTTTCTTTTCTTAAAACTAATTCATCCATATTTCAGAAATAAGCATTGTAGAAAATTGAAGGATCTCAAAATTTTCCTACAAATTCATTGAAAAAATAGTATATATCATGATTCAAATTATAGGAAATGAGCGCTATTCATTTCAAACCATCCAAAAGTTGTTCCTACAACAAACGACAACCACAGAAAAAAGCAAATAAAGAAAGTGCAACAAATGAAACAAAAATATGAACCTAGAGTTCAGTTACATCAACAAGTCCTTGTAAAATATTTGTATGTTATAACATTTATAGCGTTGTTGAATACAAAGACAATCTTGCAAAGAGCATCAGAAAACACAGTCTCCTGAAAGAATTCCAACTCATTCATCCATATTTCAAAATTCAATATACCCATTCAAAATTCTCACAAATTCCCACAAAAATTCATAACAGCAAAATTGAAACCACGTGCTTCTATCCTTAAACCATAATTTTAAAAGATTAAATCGAAAAAGGTATGAAGAACTTACCATATGACATACTTTTCATATCCATTGCACGCAATACACGACAATCCACTCCTCTCCTCTGATTTGCAGCCCCACAGTTGAATCAATTGAACCCAGATTTCTTCCAGCAGATTTCTTTCCAAACAAATGGTCTCTCAACTTCAAATTTAAAATTTCTTCAATCTAAATGTTCTTTATTCTCTAACAATTTACCAAACCCTCAATTTCTCCCAAGAAAAGAAAATCCCCAACGCAAATTTGATTTTCAATCAATAAAAACTTAAACTGAAATTTCCCCCAAATCATTGATTGAGAATAAGAATGGTTTAGATTTTGTTAATGGGTCATTAGTGTAATAGTCTCCAAAGTGTCAATGCACAGTCGTTTTGCCCTTTTTTTACTGACGTGTATTTATAATTATTATTTTACTAATTATATTTAACACGTCTTAACGATGTTAGACTTTTTAACGGTGGACTGGTGAAAATAGGTCACATATCAAAGTTTAGTGAGTAATTTGAGCGTTTCTAAAGTTGAGTGACCAAAACAGGTCATAGAACAAAAGTTAAGTGATGAACTAGGTATTTTACCCATAATATATTTGCTCTTTCGGAGCCTTATATGATATTAGTACTTTCGAAAATAGTACTCGCATTATTCCCTTGCATTTTAAATGAGAAAATATGTATAATTATGCACCTTTAAATATGAGCTTTGTTCTATCCACTTCGGGGAATGAAAAATATGTGCTTTGTGCCATTCACTCTAGGGAATGAAAAATATTAAATATAACACATATCAAATCAATTATCTATCAAAGACAATGTCACAAGAACTTATTTCCCTTTCGGAGCATTGATATTTTAGTACTTTGAGATATAATACTCACATTTTCCCGCTTGCATTTAAATGAGAAATATAGTTCTTATGCTTTAGTAGGAGTATTTGCACTGTCTTCTAAGCATAAATCGTCACAATTAATTGCATATTTTATTTCGAAAGTAATCATATTCTTCAAAGGATAATAAATAACTGTTTAAAATATTTAAATATATATAATATAAAACATAAATAAATAATATGTAAAACATATTAACATAAAGCAAAATAAAGTAAAATATCAATTATTTTCTTTAGAGATTATAAGAAAACAAAATAAATGATGAATTATTTCCTTCAATGATTTGACGAAATCAATAATATCCAATTGAGTTGGACCAACAACGCCATAATTATTTTCGTCATTTTCGTAAATAAAATTTGTTTATATTTTCTTTTCTTTATCATTCATGATTGTGGATAAAGGTCCATAATGCTTCGGCGTTTGACAAGTACGAGATCAATAGTTTGTATCTTCGCATTGATAACCTAAAAACTTTAATATGATCTCTATCATTCTTGTCATCCTTATAATCTCACTTCTGGTGGGTATAAGTATTCTTAAAATGACCATAATGTCTATGTCATTAGCCTTGACCATGACCACAACTACTAATGTGGCATTTATTATAAAATCTCACAGTCACTTCAAGGAATAGAGTGGAGCCAGTGGGCCTTTAAAACATTTTTCACGATGTTGTATCTGTAAAACCAATATTTGATTTTGATATAACAAATAATTAAAGGACCAAATTACAAAGTAAATAAATCTTTAAGTAATCAAAATACTTACATTTGACAAGTAAAATTTATACTTAAAATGTTCTGAAGTCAAAACTTAAACCCCATAAATTTTTCTAAGTGTTTCAAAGCTAAAATACACAAAACTGCCCAGACGTTTCAAAACACCCTTAAAGTGTTTTGATACATTTTGCAACTGGAATGAACCGTTTCGATACGGCCTTTATCAGGGCTTTTGATTTTTAAATGTTGTTTCGAAACGGCTTATACCCGTTGACACGCGTCGTAACGTGTCAAGAATAATTTCCTTCTTCCAAATAAATAAAATAAATAAAGAAATTAAATTGAGTATAGATAGGGAAGTAGGAGTCGAACCCACAGGGACTTAGAACTTTCTTTCTCGCGCTTTTGTAGTTTCTGAACCAAGAGTTGTTGTTGGAGCTATGATAATGTGATTTAGGTGGGGGGGGGGGCTGTTGTTGTAATGAAATGCAATTGTTTAAGAAAGTAAAAGAAAGCTTTGAAAATAGTTTAAAGTAAATATTAGATTATCAGCCTCGGGCTTCCGTGTTGACTTGTTCTACTCGGTTCCTTGATAAAGATTTTTATTTCGAAAAACTTGTTGGCAAAATTACTTCAAGGTCAATCCTTGGGTTTTTGTTTGTAAACTGAATTTTCAAAATCAATTTTTGGTTTCAGTTTTGATAATTTGTCTAAACCAACTCTATGTTTGAGAAAACAAATTACTTAAGCTCGTAACCAACTCGAAAAGTCATTTCTATAAAAACGATTCGATCTCAATTTTACTTAGTAATCTATTTACTAAGTGTGTTCCTTGGAAGTCGGATTTGTTTCAATAACCGATCCTCCCTCCCACTTGATAGATCAAAATAATTGTTTTTCTCCAAAGTCAATCTTTGGGTTTTAAAAATCATTTTGAGTTAGAAAATAAATTTAAAAGAAATTGAGAGAAGTTTTCGAAACGTTTGAAGCATAGTTTCAAACCTCGCCTGAGAACGCGTCATTGCAAAAGCCTTCGGCTTAAAAAGATCTAGCCGAGCATGGTTATTAAATTAATCATGCTCGACATTTAGGAAATAATTAAAAGAAAAGAACTTTAAGAAAAACTAAAAAGAGAAGAATTTCCAAGAGAAGAAGAAATGATGTTTTATTGCTAATTGAATGATGCTTTAATTCACCCCCAAAGTGGGGTATTTATAGTAGTTGAAAACCCTAAAAACCTAAGATGATAAATCCTAGATTTAAATTAAATTACATAAGATAAATATCCAAGTTTTGAATTTTAAAATAAAAATCCGGATGATAAGCTATCTGATAAGTGGACTGATAAGCTATCAATGTTGCTGACGTCATCTTCTAGAAGACGCTGACGTGGCGCCCAGTCAGCATTCATGCCCTGGTTCATGCCCATGAATCTGCCCATGACTCCAGCATTTTCTGCAGAATTCCAGCTTATTTCCAGCATCACGTCTCCTGCATGAAAACATCATAAAACAGCCCAATTAAGTCCCTTAAACATATATTTAATCGAAATAAGGACCAAAAACACAACCAAAATAAATACTCATCAAATTTCCCCTCACTTATCCGATGCTTGTCCTCAAGTATCTCAAAATTAAACAACCTAAGCTCAAGTTATCATCCTTAATTTCACGAAGTCTCAAAGTTTCCGATATGGTTAAGTATCTAAACATGAAAGAAAAATAAGGAGCAAAACAGATAAATGGCAAGATTAAAAAAAAATTAAGCAAAAACGACATTTCAATACCCTACTAACATCAATGATGCAAACCAAGTACCCTCACAAGGAATCGCTCATGTCACTCAAAGTGTTTAAGGGTAGAGAAAAATCACTCGAGCCAAAACTAATTAGAGCATTACCATAGGCTTGTGGTTAAATCTAATCTCCACTACTAACATGAATATGATGCAAAAATCAAGAGGTCTTAAAGAAGAGTTGTAATGGGGCTAAGGTAAGGGTAGGATAAAGGCTGAAAATAAGGGTTAAAATTCAAGACAAAAAATTCATCCCAAAAATTTATATCCGAAACTGTTTTTTTTTCATTCGAACTGAAACTGTTTTGCAGTGTTTTTTTTTCTTGAACTGCACTGTTTTTTTCTGTGTTTTTTTTTCTGCAGATTCGAACAATTTTCTGCACTTCTTTTTTTTCTGCACTGCATATTCGAACAATTCTGCACAGTTTTTTTTCTGCACAATATTTTTCTGCTGCTTCATTGCACTTACTCGAATCTGTTTTTTTAAGACAATTTTGTCTTGAAAATGGGACAAAAATAATGGAATTAAGAGAAAAAAAGGATTAGGCTAAAATGTGGTGATTTTCAAGAAAATAGGCCAAGGCTCAAAAATTATTTCACTAGGGGAAATTAATTAAAGGGTAGATAATTTGTTTGGGAAGAGAAATGGTTAAAACCTAGTGCCTCAATCACATTTAAGCATCATATTCAATCAATGTAATCTCAAAAAGAATTTAGACACAAGTTCTAGAATGCAACTAGTTTAGCTAGGCACACTCAAAGAAACAAAGAGCAAATATCATGCATGCTCATTAGGCTCAAAAACTCACAAAAATTTGTCTTGTGTACCTAGGTAAGCATCATGTGAATTAATAGAGAAAGAAATGTCATATAAAATATTTTAATCAAAAATTAATCATGCCAAAATCTACCATGCAACCTAGAATTTTCTAACAAGATAGATAAAAACTTATATGAAAACAGTGAGACAAGGCAAAACTAAGGATTAAAACAAGGAACTTAGATTAAATAAAATTAAGAGAATAAGCGAGCAATTAAACGGATAAGCAAAGAAAAATTTGACAAACAATTCTCCCTCTCACTTAAAGCATTTTGTCCCAAAATGTAAAAGAAAATAAAAGAGAAGGAATAGAAAACTCCCCTATTTAACATTGGTTGCGGCGGTGCAAACGAGCGAAGGTTCAAGTTCGACCGGAGGAGTGGCATGTTCTTGCTGCCATGTTCTCACCATGATGATCGGAAGGAAAAAAAAGAGAACGAATGAGGTAAGGGGAGAGGGTAATCGAAGGAGATGAAATTGAATGGGAAAAATTTGACGGCGTGGTAGGTCAAAAAGCTAGAGATTAATTCTTGTGCTTGTTTTATTAAAACTCCCTTGAGGAAATAAAGCTCACTAGGGGTTTTTGGAATTATAAAATAAAAAAAAGAAAAAAAATGGGGGAGTAATCGGTGGGGATAAGGTGGCACTGGTGGGGTTTAAAAATTCAAAAAAAAGAAGATGTAATTTATCAAGAAGTGGGGTCTACAATGAGAATTTAATTTGTGGAGAAAAAAAATGGGTTTTGGATGTGTTTAAAATATGGGTGAGGTGATTGGGTGAAAAAGGGATAAAAATCTGAAAATTAAATTAAAAAAATGGCCCACAAAATCCTGATAGCTTCTCATTCCTTTATTCGATCTAAATTATCTGCAAATAAAATAAATAAGAGATTAGATAAAATAAAATTCAAAATAAAAAAGATAAAATAATTAGAATGAGATAATAAAAATAAATTCAAAAAGATAAAAAAAATAAATTCAAAAGTAGATAAGAAAATAAATTCAAAATAAATATGAAAAAAAAATTTGAAAAAAAAATCAAAATTGAAAATCTAAAATGAGAGATAATTTCGATTATCTCTTTTTTTTCTTTTTTTTTACTCTTTTTTTTGTTTATTTTAACTAAAAATAAAATTAAACTATGGCAATTTAAAATAGAATAAAATAAATAAAATAAAGAAAAGAAAAAAAATAATTAAAATAATTAAAGTAAAAAGAAGAAAAGAAATGGGTTGCCTCCCATTCAGCGCTTGTTTATCGTCGCTAGCTTGACGACCTTATTCAAGTAACAAGTTCGAATAAACGAATTTCCTCGACTAGACCAACCGGAGCATTGTCATAGTACGGTTTAAGCCGTTGACCGTTAACTTTAAATGGCTCTCCGGAATTACTTTTAATTTCCACTGCACCATGTGGAAAAACATTAGTCACTGTGTATGGTCCAAGCCACTTTGATCGTAATTTTCCTGCAAAAAGTTTTAATTTAGAGTTAAATAATAAAACCTTTTGACCAATATAAAATGATTTAAATGCAATATTACGATCATGAAAATCTTTATTTTTTTCCTTAAAAATTTTCGAACTGTCGTAGGCATTTTTCCGAATTTCTTCCAACTCCTGGATATCAAGTTTACGCGTTTCGCCAATTAGATCCATTTCCATGTTGCATTTTTGGACTGCCCAAAGCGCGCGGTGCTCCAATTCGACCGGTAAATGGCACAGCTTACCAAAAACAAGACGATAAGGGGACATCCCGATGGGACCCTTATATGCTGTCCGATAGGCCCATAATGCGTCATTCAGCTTAACGCTCCAATCCTTCCGATCAAGTTTCACGATCTTTTCAAGAATGGTCTTGATTTCACGATTTGACACTTCCGCCTGACCATTTGTTTGTGGATGGTACGACGTCGCGATGCGTTGGGTGACGCCAAATTTTTTCATTAGCGCGTCGATGACTCGATTGATAAAATGTTTCCCTCTGTCGCATATCAACGCTCTTGGTGTGCCAAACCTGGAAAAAATACAATCTTTCAGAAATTTGACAGTGGTTTTAGCATCATTATTTTTTGTTGCTTTCGCCTCAACCCATCGCGAAACATAATCAACAGCTAAAATAATATAAAAATTACCGAATGATGATACAAATGGCCCCATATAATCTATCCCCCACACATCAAATATTTCGTAAACATGAATAGGATTTAGAGGCATTTCATTACGTCGACTTAAGTTACCAACTCTTTGACATTTATCACATGATTTGCAAAATAAATATGTGTCTCGAAAAATATTAGGCCAATAGAATTCGCATTCAAGAATTTTATGAGCTGTCCTTTTAGGTCCATAATGCCCACCACATGCATATGAATGACAGAAATTAAGGATAGATTTTACCTCGTCTTCGGTTACACATCGTCGTATTACCTGATCGGAACAATGTCTCCAAAGGTAGGGATCATCCCAAATATAGAACCTGGATTCCCTCTTGATTCGGGTAATTTCTGACCGTGGCAAGTCATGAGGTAATTCACCTGTAGACAAATAGTTCACGATGTCCGCAAACCAAGGTGTTGAAACTTGGGCCATCATTAAATTTTCTTCAGGGAATTCGTCATTGACAGGCGAATCCGAATTAGTTAGTGGGATTCGGCTAAGGTGATCGGCCACAAGATTTTCACTCCCCTTCTTGTCCTTTATCTCGAGATCAAACTCCTGGAGGAGTAAAATCCATCGGATCAACCTTGGTTTTGCTTCCTTCTTGCTCATCAAATATCGCAAGGCTGCATGGTCAGAAAAAACAATAATTTTAGTTCCAAGTAAATAAGAGCGGAATTTATCTAAAGCAAACACTACAGCAAACAGTTCTTTTTCTGTAGTTGAATAATTTCGTTGCGCTGGATCGAGCGTTCTCGATGCATAGGCGATGACATGAGGCTCTCGTCCTTTCCTTTGTCCGAGTACCGCTCCAACACTAAAATCCGAGGCGTCGCACATAATTTCGAACGGCAAGTTCCAATCGGGCGGTTGCACTATTGGCGCAGACACAAGTTTCTCCTTAATTGTATCAAATGATTTCCTACATTCGGGTGTAAAGTCGAACTCGACATCTTTCTGCAGTAACTGACATAGTGGTTGTGCTAACTTTGAGAAGTCTTTTATAAATCGCCTGTAGAAACCTGCATGTCCAAGAAAAGAGCGAATATCCCTCACGGTTGTGGGGTATGGGAGTGAGCGTATAATATCCGTTTTAGCTTTATCAACAGAAATTCCTTTTGAAGAAATTATATGTCCTAATAGTAAGCCTTTATTAACCATAAAGTGACATTTCTCATAATTAAGCACAAGGTTAAATTCAATGCATCGTTTTAAGACATTAGTTAAATTCAATAAACACTCACCAAACGAATTACCATATACAGTGAAGTCGTCCATAAATACCTCAATCCATTTCTCAACATAATCCGAAAATATACTTACCATACATCGCTGGAACGTAGCCGGAGCGTTACATAGTCCAAACGACATTCGTCGATAGGCGAAGGTCCCGAATGGACATGTAAACGTGGTCTTCTCTTGGTCTTCAGGGGCTACGGGAATTTGAAAGAAACCTGAAAAGCCATTGAGACAACAATAGTGAGATTTACCAGCTAATCTTTCAATCATTTGATCAATATATGGTAAGGGAAAGTGATCTTTTCGGGTTAGAGAATTCAACTTCCTGTAATCTATGCAAACTCGCCATCCATTCTGAACTCGAGTTGGAACTAACTCACCTTTGTCATTTTTGATTACCGTGACGCCGGTCTTTTTAGGAACAACATGAATAGGACTTACCCATTCGCTATCCGAGATCGGATATATGATATCAGCGTCTAAGAGTTTTTGAATTTCGTCTTGTACTACCTTCATCATGGGATCATTCAAGCGTCGCTGACCTTGTTGTGATGGCTTTGCCCCTTCCTCAACTTTGATTTTATGCATACAAGTTGAGGGGCTAAGTCCTTTTATGTCCGCTACCGTCCACCCGATTGCTTCCTTGTATTTTCGCAAGACTGTGACAAGATCGACTTCTTCCTCTCCGGTTAATTCGTTTGAAATGATAACCGGTAAGGTATCATTATCTCCCAGGAAGGCGTACTTAAGGTGGGATGGGAGTTCTTTTAATTCCAACTTTGGAGCCTGCAAAATAGATGGCAAAGGTTTAGTCTTTGATGGAGTTAAAGCTAAATCAGAATTAATAAAGGAAACAGATTCGTCCTCATTTTCTGCTTCATCGTCGCAAATCTCATAGTTCATATCAAAGTTATTAAAAACATTAGTATCTGCATACTCTTCTATATATGGATCAACAATATCAATTGAGTTAACAGATTCAACCTGATCAGGATACCTCATTGCCTTATAAACATCGAATTCTACTACCTCACCGTCAAATTCCATGGATAAAAGGCCGCTTCTTACTTCTATTTTCGTGTTTGCTGTGCTAAGGAATGGACATCCCAACAACACTTAGGAGCAAGTGTTTGTTCTATCGTGAGCCATATCGATCACGTAGAAGTCCGCAGGGAAAAATAAGACATCTACCTTTACCAAAACATTTTCCAACACTCCTTCTGGATAGATGACTGATCGATCCGCCAACTGTATCGTAATCCTGGTTTCCTTCAAAGGACCGTTAGTTATCATTTTATAAACAGAAAGCGGCATTACATTTATTGAAGCCCCAAGATCGCACATAGCACGTTTAATAGATATGTTACCAATTTGACAGTGTATAGCAAACATACCTTGGTCTTTCATTTTGGGTGGTAACTTACGTTGAAAAACTGCAGAAACGTGCTCTCCCAAATTTACCTTTTCGTTCCCGGTGAGTTTTCGCTTGGTTGTACAAAGCTCTTTAAGGAAACGAGCGTACCTTGGCACTTGGCGAATGACTTCCAAGAGGGGAATGTTCACTTGGACCTTTTTAAATACTTCAATAATTTCTCTCTCTTCAGCCTTTTTGTCACGTTTTACTAATCGTGATGGGAAAGGAGGTGCGACTTTAAGAGGTGGAGAAGGATGAGATGATGGTAGAGGGTTATTTTGTTTTTCGTTACCTTCTTCAATGGCAGGTGTGGGATTGTTGTTTTTTGATGGTTCTTTTGGAGCTATAACTGTCCCACTACGGAGTGTGATGGCGCTTATATTTTCCCTAGGGTTTGTCTCGGGTTGTTTACCTTTGGAATCAAGACAGCTTGCTAGCTGGCTTATTTGTTTGTCTATCTCTTGTAAGTGGGCCTCGGTACGAATTTGGAATTTCTCTTGGGACATCGCTAAACGCTCAACTAAAGTTTCTAGAGATGTCTTTTGTTGTGGGTAGGGTTGATTTTGTCTTTGGTTGTTTGCGTATCCAAAGTGTGACTGGTTTCTCCACCTTGGATTGTATGCATTTCCCATGGCATTGGCTTGGGAGACATCGTCTTCCTGAATCATCGAACAACAGTCTGTCGGATGTTCTGGGCTAGTACAGATCCCACAAAGTCTAGCCGTTCCCTTTTTTCCTGCAAGAAGAGTTTGCACTATTTCAGCTAATTTATCAACCTTATTTTCTAAAGAAACTGTGCTTACCTCGCGAACACTTCGAGATGGTTCGCTAGATTGATTAAACCTTTGTGAGTTTGCAGCCATGGTTGATATCAGGGTTTTAGCAGCTGTTGGGGTCATATTGACTAGAGCTCCGCCACTTGCCGCATCCACTACTTTCATATCCATAGGCGTCAATCCTTCATAAAAATACTGAAGGAGGGTTTGTTCCGACAATCCATGTTGTGGACAATTTGCACACAACTTTTTAAACCTCTCCCAGTATTCATATAAAGATTCAGCTTCTTTTTGTTGAATGCTCAGGATGTTGCGCCTAATCTCGCTTGCTTTAGCTGCAGGGAAGAACCTATCAAGAAAAAGTTTAGCCATGTCAGTCCAAGTTGTAATAGAATTAGGGGGTAAATCAAATAACCAATCTTTTGCTATATCTGCTAAAGAAAATGGAAAAGCTCTAAGTTTGATTTGGTCATCGGATACTCCCTGTGGCTTTGTGCTTAGACAAACCATGTGAAATTCCTTCAAATGTTTGTGAGGGTTTTCGTTGGGCAAACCGTGGAAGGTTGGTAGTAGATGAATCAAGCTCGTTTTTAGATGAAATGGCGTTTCACCATTCGGAAAGGTTATGCACAAGAGCTGATTGTCCTCTATTGCCCTGATCAGCTGATGGATCGTTTGTTCGTTGTTTCCCATTTGGCTTTGATTTTTGGGATGTATTTAACCTGTTCTTCCAGATTTCTCCTGGTCATAAACAATCAAAAATAAACAGTAAAAGTTGCCGAAGTCCCCGACAACGGCGCCAATTTTGACACGCGTCGTAACGTGTCAAGAATAATTTCCTTCTTCCAAATAAATAAAATAAATAAAGAAATTAAATTGAGTATAGATAGGGAAGTAGGAGTCGAACCCACATGGACTTAGAACTTTCTTTGTCGCGCTTTTGTAGTTTCTGAACCAAGAGTTGTTGTTGGAGCTATGATAATGTGATTTAGGTGGGGGGGGGGGCTGTTGTTGTAATGAAATGCAATTGTTTAAGAAAGTAAAAGAAAGCTTTGAAAATAGTTTAAAGTAAATATGAGATTATCAGCCTCGGGCTTCCGTGTTGACTTGTTCTACTCGGTTCCTTGGTAAAGATTTTTATTTCGAAAAACTTGTTGGCAAAATTACTTCAAGGTCAATCCTTGGGTTTTTGTTTGTAAACTGAATTTCCAAAATCAATTTTTGGTTTCAGTTTTGATAATTTGTCTAAACCAACTTCATGTTTGAGAAAAAAAATTACTTAAGCTCGTAACCAACTCGAAAAGTCATTTCTATAAAAACGATTCGATCTCAATTTTACTTAGTAATCTATTTACTAAGTGTGTTCCTTGGAAGTCGGATTTGTTTCAATAACCGATCCTCCCTCCCACTTGATAGATCAAATCAATTGTTTTTCTCCAAAGTCAATCTTTGGGTTTTAAAAATCATTTTGAGTTAGAAAATAAATTTAAAAGAAATTGAGAGAAGTTTTCGAAACGTTTGAAGCATAGTTTCAAACCTCGCCTTGAGAACGCGTCATTGCAAAAGCCTTCGGCTTAAAAATATCTAGCCGAGCATGGTTATTAAATTAATCATGCTCGACATTTAGGAAATAATTAAAAGAAAAGAACTTTAAGAAAAACTAAAAAGAGAAGAATTTCCAAGAGAAGAAGAAATGATGTTTTATTGCTAATTGAATGATGCTTTAATTCACCCCCAAAGTGGGGTATTTATAGTAGTTGAAAACCCTAAAAACCTAAGATGATAAATCCTAGATTTAAATTGAATTACATAAGATAAATATCCAAGTTTTGAATTTTAAAATAAAAATCCGGATGATAAGCTATCTGATAAGTGGACTGATAAGCTATCAATGTTGCTGACGTCATCTTCTAGAAGACGCTGACGTGGCGCCCAGTCAGCATTCATGCCCTGGTTCATGCCCATGAATCTGCCCATGACTCCAGCATTTTCTGCAGAATTCCAGCTTATTTCCAGCATCACGTCTCCTGCATGAAAACATCATAAAACAGCCCAATTAAGTCCCTTAAACATATATTTAATCGAAATAAGGACCAAAAACACAACCAAAATAAATACTCATCACCCGTTTCGATATAGGGGTTAAGTATTTTCAAAATCGAGCATTAAATATACTAACTGTTACTTGTTAGAAACGAACTTTTGAAATTTGGCTAAGTGTTTCGATACACCCCTATGCTGTTTCGAAACAGAAGTTCACAGTTTTAAAACGTTTCGATACAACCTATTTCTTTTTCGATACGACCCTTTTTTGCATATTACTGTTTCAATACAACCTATAATTGTTTCAATATGTGCCCTTGATACACACAACAACTCTTTCTTTTTTGGTGTTCGTTTCGATACAGGGGTCTCGTGTTCCGATATGGGTAGTTGCAAAACTGCATTTATGGATGGAAGAGAGAGCCCCAACGGCTCTATTGATGATCTCAACCACCCAAACGGCTAGAAATCAACGAGAATGTATAAAAACAAGTCTCTAAAGCTACAACAACAACTATTGAACCTTTAAGCAACATCAAAGCATTCATTCCAAACCCTTGAGCCTATTAGAGACAAATTGTATACCCAACTGGTAAAATTCCAAATTGTTCATCTTTCTTTCAAGTTTGGGGATTGTTAGTTTGTAATTGGGCAATAGATTAGTCTTGTGAGAAGTACATTTCAAATTGCCTTTTTGTTCTTTGTAATTGAGAGTCTTTTCATTCAATCTTTGGGTAGAAAGATTGAATTTGTAAAGGTTGCCTCCTTAGCCTAGAAAAGGGGAAGAGCAAATTAGTGAAGAGTTTGTTGAAAATCCTTAGTAGGAGCTAAGGTAGTGGATGTAGAGTTTGTTTAGAAGCTTGAACCACCATAAGTGCCTTGTTCTTCAATTTCAATTTTTCCTTTTGCTCCTTTAATTTTTAAAAGTGCCAATTCACCTTCCTCTTGGCCATATCGGTTAATTCGATCCACTCAACAATTGGCATCAGAGCCTACCTCTTTGAAGGCTTCACAACTATAAGAGGAGATCCTAGAACAGTGTTGATTAACCTCTAAGTCAATCCATGACATCTACCTCCGGGCCAAGCATGCACGAGTCTCAATCTACCACCAAACCACCTTTCTTCAATGGGGATAACTATCCCTATTGGAAGAATCGAATGCGTATCTTCATCAAATCTAGTGATTACCTTGTATGAGATGTGGTAGAAGATGGACCAACTATTCCCATGAAGAGAGATGATGAATGAAAGCTTGTTCCAAAGAAGAATGTGGTGGAGATGAGTGAAAGAAATTGCAAGTGAATGACAAAGCCTTGCATATGTTGATGTTGAAAAACTTCTTTCCGATTTCCAAGATTATCACACAAAGGAAGTGGATAATCTCAAATATTCTTTTACTATTAGGAAACATGCTTTTGAAAAGGGAAATTCTTCAAAAACCCAATATGTTAAGAGAAAACCATTTTACCCCAAACAAAGAGATTTTCAAAAGCATTCTAAAATTAAAAGAATTAGGATTGTATGGGTTCCTAAGAAACTCATTGTTTCTAATAATGAAAATGCAATTGCTTCTTGGATTCCTAAGGGGACCAAGCTTTTGGGAGCTAACTTTCATGGACCCAAATCATTTTGGGTACCAAAAATCAAAGCTTAATATCTTTGTTTGTAGAAGGAGCAATGCTTCAAGGTGAAAGCTTCAAGTAAGAACATGTGGTACCTTGATAGTGGTTGCTCGAGACGCGTGACCGGAGATAAGTGTAGATTCTTGAAGCTTAAACCAAAATTTGGAGGATGTGTGACATTTGGTAACAACTCCAAAGGCCACATTGAAGGCATAGGCTCCATTGATAATCTGTCATCTATATTAATTGAAAATGTTTTATATGTCAATGGTCTAAAACATAATCTTTTGAGCATTAGTCAACTTTATGATAAAGAGTTTAATGTTCATTTTGATAAAAATAGGTGTAAAATTGTGAAAATTAAAACAAATAAAATAATGATCATTGGTCATCGCATAGGAAATATTTATATGGTGCATTTAGATGACATACATTCATCCTATGCATGTTTAGTTGCACATGATGAGAATGATGCATGGTTGTGGCATAGTAAACTAGGGCATGTTAGCATAACTGTTTTAGAAAAATTAGTTTCCCAAAATCTAGTTAGAGGTTTACCCAAACTAAACTTTTCATTAGATAAAATGTGTGATGCTTGTGCTAAGGGTAAACAAAAGATAACCTCATTTAAACCCATTAATGATGTTTCGACTAGTTGGGTGTTACAATTAATCCACATGAACTTATTTGGGCCTATTAGAACTATGAGCTTGGGTGGTAAGTCATATGCATTTGTATTGGTAGATAACTTTTCTAGATACACTTGGGTTCTATTCTTAAGTACTAAGGATGAGGCTTTAGAAAATTTTATTACATTTACAAAAATTACCCAAAATGATCTTGATCTTAAAATCTCACATATTAGAAGTGATCATGGAACCGAATTTCAAAATATGGGTTTTGAATATTTTTGTAATGAAAATGGTATTAGCCATAATTTTTGGCTCCTCGCACTCCTCAACAAAATGAGGTAGTTGAGAGGAAAAATAGAACTTTAGAAGAAATGACTAGGATAATGCTTTGTGAAAACAATTTACCTAAGTACTTTTGAGCGGAAGCCACTAATACGACTTGTTATATTATTAATAGAGTAATGATTATGGCTATCTTAAAGAAAACATCTTATGATATTTTAAAATCCCAAAAGCCTAACATTAGCTATTTCCACCATTTTGGTTGTAAATGTTTTGTTTTAAACAATGGAAAGGACAACTTAGGTAAATTTGATGCTAAAAATGATAAAGCAATATTTTGGGTTATTCCCTAAACTCTAAAGCCTACTGAGTATTTAATAAAAGAACTTTGGTTGTTGAATAGTCTATACATGTTGTTTTCGATGATAACCTCCTTCCGAGGAAGGAATCTTGTGATGATGATGATGTATGGATCATTGAAGCCATTGATGGAGGACAAACATCAAAGGTGGATGAGATTCCAACTAAAGAAGAGGAAGCACAAGATCCACCTCTTGAAGCCTTGAAGGACTTGGCTCTTGAGGAAAAGGAGGTGATATACCCAAGGGAGTTTAACTATGTCAAAGGTGGTGAAATCTTGAGTGATCCATCCAAGGGAGTAACTACTAGATCCTCTCTCAAACTTATGAATCATGTTGCATTTATCTCATGCATAGAGCCTAAAAATATCAAAGAAGCATTAAAAGATGATTTTTGGATATTGGCTATGCAAGAGGAACTTAATCAATTTGATATAAGTAAAGTATGAACATTATGTGATAGGCCTAGTAATCAATCTATTATAGGAACTAAGTGGGTATTTAGAAACAAACTAGATGAGAGTGGTAACATAGTGAGGAACAAGGCTAGGCTTGTTGCTCAAGGTTACACTCAAGAAGAGGGAATCGATTTTGATGAAACATATGCACTCGTAGCTAGAATGGAAGTTATTAGGATGCTTCTTGCATTTGCATGCTATCATGATTTCAAGCTATTTCAAATGGATGTGAAAAGTGCTTTTCTAAATTGTTTTATAAATGAAGAAGTGTATGTGGAACAATCACCTGGATTTGAAGATCCAAACTTTCCAAACCATGTTTTTTATTAACAAAAGCTTTATACAGTTTGAAATAATCCCTTAGGGCTCGGTATGAAAGACTTTCAAACTTTTTAATTGAAAAAAGGTTTTGAAAAAGGCAAGGTGGATACTACACTTTTCATTAAAAGACATGACAATGACATTTTAGTAGTTCAAATATATGTTGATGGTATTATTTTTGGTTCTACTAATGAATTTTATTGCCAAGAATTTTCTAAGCTAATGCAAGGTGAATTTGAGATGAGCATGATGATAGAGCTCTCAATTTTCTTAGGGCTCTAAATCAAGCAAAGGAAAGATGACACCTTCATTAATCAAGCTAAGTACATCAATAATATGCTCAAGAAGTTTGTCTTGGAGAATGTGAAGCCTCAAGTCACTCCTATGAGCTTACCAATTGAGCTTGACAAGGATGAAGGAGGTAAGTGTGTTGATTCTAAGCTTTATCGTTCCGTGATTGGATCTTTTCTTTACCTTACCGCAAGCAGATCATGTTTAGTGTTTGCTTGTGTGCTAGGTTTCAAGCTAGTTCTAGAGAATCACACCTAGTTGACATTAAGAGAATCTTTAGATACCTTAGAGATACACTTTATTTAGGCCTTTTGTATCGTAGAGACTCTTCCTTTGACCTTCATGCTTTCTTTGGTGCAGATTATGGGGGTGTAAGATAGATAGGAAAAGTACCTCCAGAACATGTCAATTCTTAGGTAGTATGATCGTATCTTGGTTCTCTAAGAAACAAAATAGCGTAGCCTTATCTACCACCGAAGTGGAGTACATATCCTTAGAAAGTTGTTGTGCTCAAGTCCTTTGGATGAAGCAACAACTCTTAGATTATGGTGTTCAAGTAGATACCATACCTCTTAAGTGTGACAACACTAGTGCCATTTTTCTCACTAAGAATCACATCCAACACTCTAGAACCAAACATATAGAAATTAGACATAATTTTATTAGAGATCATGTCTTGAAAAATGTAGTTCTAGAATATGTTGATACCTTGAATCAATTAGCAGATATATTTATCAAACCTTTAGATAAAGAGCATTTTGGGTCCCTTAAGATAGAGTTAGGTTTAACCAGCCTTCCTTGACCCTCTTAGGTCCCAAATAGTAAAAAAAATGTGCTTGAAATTATTTGATGCTTATGCTTATGTTGATTTGCCTTTACATCTATGCTTGTTGTTAGAGGGAGTATGCATCAGGTTTAGTTTATATAACATGCTCATATATCATTTTCATTCACTTAGGCTTGATCTAAGTTGGCTCTTTGGACATGAAACTGCTCAAATGCAATTTATGGCTCTTAGGAGCAACTTCGTCCAACGTCGTCTGATGCCCACCTTACACGGATCAATAGTCAACAGGCCACGACTAGCCCTTATCCACAGCATTATGAAAGGGCGACCAATCGATATTGGCGAAGTAATTATAGAGGAGATCTATGCCCACACAGACAAGCCCAACGCCAAGGGACCTCTCATCTTCCCTGCACTCATCACATGCCTATGCGCAAAATTCTGTGCACCGCCACATCCCAAGGATACAATCATTCTTGCCAAGGAAGTGTGGACAAGAAAGGCGCACCTCCAGATGATGCAGGAGTTAGAGCTGAAAACGCCGTCAATCGCCCAACCGCCGTCCCAACCTAATGCCACCCCAGTCACAACGAGAAGTACTGATGCTGCCCTCCCCTCCGTCATAGTTCCTCTGCTGCGCAACCTTGTGGAGAGCTGCCAGAGGATCGAGCAAAAACAGGTGATCTTCACCAAATACATTGCGGAGGTGCAAGAGGCCTTTGTGGCCTACTTGCTTGAAAAATACCATGACGACGGCCCACAGTTACCCGCATTCCCAACAGAGTTAGCATCATCCAAACCAACCCATATCACACCCAGACCAGCTGCCGCTGACAGTGAGAGGCCGCACATCCGCCCTAAGCGAAAAACCTCACCCACTCCCATCCAGCCGTATGAACTCACCTTCTCATCAGAGTCGAAGAAAGAGGAGGAGACTATCGCCGCCTCCCCAGCAGCAAAGGAGGCAGCTGCCAAAGATGCCGATGACTCAGACATGGAGATTTCTGACTCCTTCGATGATGAATCGGCCGAGGAAGCAAGGAAGAGGAAGCAGCCAGCCGCAGCAACCGAATCTCAGGGTGGAAGGTCTGAACCTGAGCCAGAAAGACCATCCAAGAAACCCACCCCAGCCGCATCCAGCTGCCACGTGGCACGAAGAAGAGCACAACCACCAAACCTTCTGCCACACGCCGCCTGTAACACCCGGGTTTAGGGGTTAGGTGAAAATAATATTTTAATATTATTTGCGCTCGGGTTTGTAATTAAAATGATCCTTTTAAAATTCCGGGTTCCAAAATAAACTTTTGAAATGGGACCAAATTGATTTAATTTCAAAACTGAAGAGCTATTTTAAAAACAAGGGAATAGCCACTCATTAATGGCCTTTTTGTAATTTACCCATTTTTCTAATTTAAACCCCCTTTATACCATAAAACACCCATTTCCTATTAATTCTCTTCTTCACCAACGGGAAAGAGAGGAGTTCTCTACCAAGCTACTATTCCATCCCATTTCTCATCCATTTCAACTCCGTTTTGAAAGGTAAGGACGTTTTTGACTTCCCCTCAACTCCCTCTCTTTAAAAGTACCATTTATTTCGATTTTCATGAAGGTTTTGGAAAATGGAAGTTTTGAATGTTTTGATTAAAAATGAGATCTTTATGTGGTTAAGTGAAGTATTTTGATTTAATATGTTTAGTTATGATGTATAGAGGTCAAATGGTATAACATATGTGAATTTCAAATGATTTTGAGCAATTTTCGGATTTGTGTTGCAAGGGGGTTTTAGGAGGGTTTTAAAGTGGTTTTTGGGGTGGTTTAATGTTGGTTTTTGAGGGCTGGTGTTAGTATGATATATGAGGGTCACTTTGGGTGTATTTGATGGTTGCTTGGATGCTTGAATTGGAAGATTTCAGTGGGTTTTGTGGGTTGCTCGGAAATTCTTTTTTGGGCTTGATTTTGAGTGTTGGATGCTTGAAAATGTTAATACGGGTTAGTTCCGATGATGAGTTATTGATTGTGGATGTTTTGTTTGTGTTTGGGATTGATTAGAATCGATTTTGGGCATCGGTGAAGCATCGGAAGTAAATCCGGGGATTTCGGAGTCTTGAGCTTGGTCTTCGATCTTCTCTTGGGTAGCAACGGTGAGTAGAACTATTGGTTTTTACATTGTGCTCAATAAGGGTTCTTTTGGGGTTTGGGTGGAACCTTGAGAGGTCACCTAAACCCGTGTGTAAGCCTCTTTACTCTCATGTTGTGTGATATGTTGATTTTGTATACGTTGTGATTATTGAATGCATCTTAAGTTGTTAATGTTGTAGCCGTGTTGAGTTTGTGCCTCACGTGATAGTGGTCTAAACTACAGTGATGTGTAGTCCCACCGGTAGTGACTAGTAGGGTAGTACTTTGATGTGTAGTCCCATTGGAAATCCACTAGTCGAAACGGTAATGTGTAGTCCCACCGTACGTGTATGTTGGTTGTGCTTGTGCAAACCATGGGTTGTGGTTAAGATAGACCTTGTGCATCCATTGCTTTCTTGCATATAAATCGTGTTTTGGAAAACTGCATGTTGTGAATTGTAGAGCCCCTTTCACTAAGCTAGTTGGCTTATGCTCTTCTTGTTTCCAACGTGCAGATCGTTAGAGTTCGGGAGGCGAGCGGGCGAGGGATGAGCTTTTGGAGTTCTCAAGCAAGTTTAAGTATGGTTTGCTTTTGTAATAATGCCTAGACAATGGGGTATAGAGTTTAGGAGTTGGTGTCAAACTCCTTAGGATTTTATGTTGAGCACGTTAAGCTCATGGTTGTGTTATGCTTTTGTTTCATGGTTTGCGATTTATGCTTGTATGTTGCTTATGTGATCATGCCTAAATATGTATGTTGTTGGCCTATGTATGCCTTATATTTGACTATCCCTTGTGAGGAGTTCTATGCTTGCTAAGTATGCACATTTTTGTGAAATTGCATGAAGTCTTGAATTGTATGTTCTTCGTTAGAATAAATGCCTCGCATGTTAAATCCCGATTGTGGTTTGGCGTATGCATGTTTGTATGTGCTTAGGGGAGTCCAAAAAATGCATCTAGAGTTGTGTTTGAGGTCACCAAGTTGAAGATTGTGGAATTGCAGAGCAGGGCGTATCGATATGCCTAAGGGCCGTATCGATACGGCCTTGCCCAAATGCCACAGTTTATGCTTGGCGTACTGATACCCTAAGGGTATCGATACCCTCTAAAGTTACTAGAATTTGGAGATGTGGGATCGAGTAGTCCGTACCGATACGGGATTCCCGAGTATCGATACGGGTCTACTCTGTTGACCAAGAAGGGTTGACCGAGAAGGGCGAATCGATACGCTCAAGGGCTGTATCGATACGGTCTTCCCGGAGTTGACTCCTTGGGTTGACCTGGTCAGGGCGTATCGATACCCCTAGTTATGGTACCGATACGGTCTGCCCTGTAAGCTTAAAAATGAGCTGTTTGTGTATGGTTGTGGTTCGAATGTGACTTTCTTTAAATGCCTTCCGCTGTTGTGAATCACATAGGACTTAATATTCATCTAGACAAGACTAAACTAAAAAGAAAAAAATAGGGTTGCTAACCGAGGGGGAACCTTAACGGGTTTTCACTCGGTTTTCCCCGTGTGGCCCATTCAGACCGGTCTTCCGGCCAGACCGGGATGAGGGGGTTACATTTATTGGTATTAGAGCCTGAGGTTTCCGAGACCTCGGGCAGGTAAGTGAGGTAAGTTAAGGTATTATGAGTGTTTTGCCATGTATGTCTAAAATTTTGTCTTTAGCACGGTGTATGAATGCATGCTATGGTGACCCTGCTGTTGTTTGAGAGTTGGTTCGAGTCCCCATTGTTAGGCGTTGTTGTCAAAATAAAAAGGCAAAAAAATTGTTTGGGTTTAAAATAGCTTGAGAACCGGAGTCCTTTGCCCCTTTTCTAACCTAACGTTTCTTTGTTGTTGTGTGTTGTTGTTTTAGATTACTTTAATTGCTATGGTGAGACCGAGGGGACGACCTAGGGCGGGTGGCCAGGCACCCGAGAATGCGCCTCCTGCTCTTAATGCTCCCGATGGTAATGGAGGGAACGTCGGAGGTGATGGTAATGGGCCTCAGGCTGAGGCTAATGTGGGAGGTAATGGGGCTCAAGCGGGCCAAGGTCAGGCAGGTCCGGATGTGGCTCATTTGATTCAGACCATAGCTGGAGCTTTTCAGACAGCTTTGGCTGGTATGCAAGCTGCAGCACCACCTCAGGGTGCGGGGACAGGATTACCCCTGGAGAGGCTTCGTAATTTGGGGGCAGTTGAGTTTCGTGGGTTGTCTCCGGAAGGTTCGGAAGGGTGGCTTGAGAGCACTACACGCATCTTGGGTCAGATGGAGTGTTCGGATGCCCGTAAGTTGGGATGCATCGTCTCATTGCTTCAGGGAGACGCTTATACTTGGTGGACCACTGTTATTTCCGGTATGGCCGAGGCGGATATCACATGGGAGTTTTTCAGGAATGCCTTCAAGAGGAAGTACCTCGGGGTTCGGTACTTGGATGAAAAGAAAAGGGAGTTTATGGCTTTGGTTCAGGGCAATAGGACCGTGTCTGAGTATGAGACCCAGTTTGTGAGGTTGAGCCAGTACGCGCCAGAGTTGATTCCGGATGAGAAGAAGCGATGTGAGCGTTTCAGATATGGGTTGACTACTGATGTGAAGACCTACATGTTGGCCTCTGACTACACTGAGTTCGATGTCTTGGTTTCTAGGGCCAAGGATATAGAGCAGAACCTAAGCTCTAGGGCACGTGCTGGTGGGTCTGATTCCGGAAAGAGACATGCGAACTGGGATAGAGATCATGCCAAGAGGCATAGAGATAGGAGGTACCAACCGGATACGAGACCTAGGGGTGGTAACCATGGTCAGGGCCGTCAAGGCCAAGGGGCCGTTGGACACATTCCGGAGTGCACTAGGTGCGGAAGACGCCACCCAGGTGAGTGTATGGGTATGTTTGGGGCGTGTTGGAACTGTAGCTCCCGAGACCATTTGAGACATGATTGCCCACACCCAGTTAGGGGAGGACCAGCTCCAGCGAGGGGTTTTGAGCATCATAGAGGTCGCGGGCGCGGCCGCGGGAACTTCCAGCCGAGGAATGAGGGTTAGAGGAACTTGGCTCATGTTGTAGCAGTCCAGCCCGAGGGAGGAGGACCGGCTAGGGTGTACGCTCAGCGAGAGGCTGGGAATGACACTGATGTCATTGCAGGTAATTTCACATTACAGTCTTTGAGTTTGCTTTCTCTAATAGATTCAGGGTCAACACATTCGTATATTTTGGGTGAACATGCAAAGTCATTAGGATTACCTTGTGATTGGCTAGAGGTAGGGGTAAATGTCACTAGCTCTTTTGGTGACACCGTGGCAGTTAAGAAAGTGTATAGGAGGTGTCCCTTGATGATTCAGGGCTACGTATTTTCGGTCGACATGATGGAGCTACCCCTTTATGGCTTTGATGTGATTTTGGGCATGGATTGGCTTGTAGAGCATAGAGCTAGGGTTGACTTCGAGACTAAGAGGGTCTCTTTGAGGCTTACCGATGACTTTGAGGTTGTGGTAGTTGGGGAGAATGTCAAGTTTTTGTCAAATGTGGTTTCGGCTTTGGAAGCACAGAGGTTGTTGGGTTCAGGGTGCCAGGCTTACTTGGCTTACGTAATGAACCCGGATATGAGTGAGGTGAGACCTCAGGACATCAGGACTGTGTGTGACTTTCCGAGTGTTTTTCCGGAAGAGCTACTAGGCTTGCCTCCAGATAGAGCCGTTGAGTTTGCTATTGAGACATATTCTGATTCCGCACCGGTGTCGATTGCTTCGTATAGAATGGCACCGAAAGAGTTGAAAGAGTTGAAGACACAGCTTCAGGAGTTGACTGACAGAGGCTTCATTAGGCCTAGTGTTTCCCCGTGGGGTGCTCCGGTTCTGTTTGTGAAAAAGAAGGATGGTAGCATGAGAATGTGTATAGACTACAGACAGTTGAATAAGGTGACAGTGAAAAACAAATATCCCTTGCCAAGGATAGATGACTTGCTAGACCAGTTGAGGGGTGCTTCCGTGTTTTCGAAGATTGACTTGAGGTCTGGATATTATCAGTTAAAGGTAAAGGATGTGGACATTCCGAAGACAGCCTTTCGTACACGTTATGGGCATTATGAGTTTTTGGTGATGCCTTTTGGGTTGACCAATGCTCCAGCAGCCTTCATAGATATGATGAACCGAGTGTTCCATAAGTTCTTGAATAGGTTTGTGGTAGTGTTTATTGATGACATCCTAGTGTACTCTAGGACCGAAGAGGAGCACGATGAACATTTAAGGTTAGTGCTTCAGACCCTACTTGAGAATCAGTTGTATGCCAAGCTAAGTAAGTGTGAGTTTTGGATTCGGGAGGTGGTCTTCCTAGGTCACGTGATCTCAGCTAGTGGGATTAGTGTAGATCCCAAGAAGATTGAAGCCATTGTGAGTTGGAAGCAACCGAAATCAGTGACAGAAATTCGCAATTTCCTAGGTTTGGCGGGGTACTATAGAAGGTTTGTTGATGGGTTCTCAAGAATAGCGGCTCCGTTGACCAAGTTGCTACAGAAAAATGTTCCGTATGAATGGTCAGATGCAAGACAAGAAGCGTTTGAGAAATTGAAGAAAGCTTTGACCGAAGCTCCTATTTTGATTCAGCCTGAGCCGGGGAGAGAGTTTGTGATCTACAGTGATGCGTCCTACGTGGGGCTAGGTTGTGTGCTTATGCAAGATGGTAAGGTTGTGGCATATGCTTCGCGACAGTTGAAGGTCCACGAGAAGAATTACCCCACACATGACATAGAGTTGGCTGTAGTGGTGTTCGCGTTGAAAATTCAGAGACACCATCTTTATGGTGAGAAGTGCACCGTGTACACCGACCACAAGAGTTTGAAATACTTGATGTCCCAGAGGGAGTTGAATCTTAGGCAACGAAGGTGGCTAGAGCTCCTTAAGGACTATGACCTTACCATAGAGTATCATCCGGGCAAGGCAAACGTGGTGGCCGATGCCTTGAGTAGGAAGGTGGCCGTTGAGTTGTGAGCAATGTTTGCAAAGTTGAGTGTGTCTACGGATGGTGGGTTGGTAGCCGAGCTTCAGGTTAAGCCATCATTGGTTCAGTTGATCCGTGAGAAGCAGTTGCGAGATGAGTCTTTGGCACCTCACGTACAAGACATAGCCGAAGATAGGCCTACTAAGTATTGTTTTGGAAAGAACGGGATCTTATGTTTCAAGGATAGGATAGTGGTCCCGGAGGATGCCGAGTTGAGGCGTACGATCTTGAGTGAGGCTCACAATAGTCCTTTTTCTATGCATCCGGGTAGCACGAAGATGTATCGAGGATTGAAGGAAGAGTATTATTGGATTGGTCTGAAAAAGGATGTAGCCGAGTTCGTAAGTAGATGTATGGTTTGTCAGAGGGTCAAGGCTGAGCACCAGTTTCCCTCAAGGTTGTTGCAACCGTTGAAAATTCCAGAGTGGAAGTGGGAGCGTATCACTATGGACTTTGTGTCAGGACTTCCGTTGACTCCTTCGAAGAAAAATTCAGTGTGGGTGATTGTAGATAGATTCACCAAGTGTGCTCACTTCATACCGGTTCATACTACCTATACATTAGACAAGTTGTCCGAATTGTATATTCGTGAGATTGTGAGACTACATGGGGTACCGAAGTCGATTGTGTCAGATCGAGATCCGAGGTTTACCTCTAGATTTTGGGAGTGTTTGCATCGAGCCTTGGGCACTTGGTTGAACTTCAGCACTTCGTATCATCCGCAGTCAGATGGGCAGTCTGAGAGGGTAATTCAGATATTGGAGGACATGTTGAGGTGTTGTATCATTGACTTTCAGGGGACATGGGAGAAACACCTACCATTAGTGGAGTTCGCATATAACAACAGCTTTCAGTCGAGCATTCAGATGGCTCCCTATGAGGCCTTGTATGGTAGGAAGTGTAGGACCCCGATTTGTTGGGCCGAGGCCGGACAGAAACTTGTGCCGATGCCCGAATTGCTTAAGGGAACCACCGAGAAGGTGAAGTTGATATGTGATCGCTTGAAAGCGGCTTCAGATCGGCAAAAGTCCTATGCCGACTTAAAAAGGAAGGAAGTAGAATACTCCGTGGGGGATAAAGTGTTTTTGAAAGTCTCACCTTGGAAAAAGGTGATGAGGTTTGGGAGGAAAGGCAAGTTGAGCCCAAGGTACGTAGGTCCTTATGAGATAGTTGAAAGAATTGGTCCGGTTGCATATAGATTGAGACTCCCAGTTGAGCTAGAGAAGATTCATGATGTATTTCATGTGTCGATGCTTAGGAGGTATAGATCGGATCCGTCCCATGTTATGCCGGTGGAAGAAATAGAGTTAAATCCGGACTTGTCTTACAATGAGGAACCAGTTGAGATACTTGCTTCTGATAGCAAGGTGTTGTGTGGCAAGACTATAGAGTTAGTCAAAGTCTTGTGGAGACATAGAGGTGTGGAGGAAGCCACGTGGGAGAGGAAAGCTGACATGCTTGAGCAGTTTCCGTATTTGTTTCCGTCAGGTAATTTTGGGGACGAAATTTCTTAAGTGGGGGAGAGTTGTAACACCCGGGTTTAGGGGTTAGGTAAAAATAATATTTTAATATTATTTGGGCTCGGGTTTGTAATTAAAATGATCCTTTTAAAATTTCGGGTTCCAAAATAAACTTTTGAAATGGGACCAAATTGATTTAATTTCAAAACTGAAGAGCTATTTTAAAAACAAGGGAATAGCCACTCATTAATGGCCTTTTTGTAATTTACCCATTCTTCTAATTTAAACCCCCTTTATACCATAAAACACCAATTTTCTATTCATTCTCTTCTTCACCAACGGGAAAGAGAGGAGTTCTCTACCAAGCTACTATTCCATCCCATTTCTCATCCATTTCAACTCCGTTTTGAAAGGTAAGGACGTTTTTGACTTCCCCTCAACTCCCTCTCTTTAAAAGTACCATTTATTTCGATTTTCATGAAGGTTTTGGAAAATGGAAGTTTTGAATGTTTTGATTAAAAATGAGATCTTTATGTGGTTAAGTGAAGTATTTTGATTTAATATGTTTAGTTATGATGTATAGAGGTCAAATGGTATAACATATGTGAATTTCAAATGATTTTGAGCAATTTTCGGATTTGTGTTGCAAGGGGGTTTTAGGAGGGTTTTAAAGTGGTTTTTGGGGTGGTTTAATGTTGGTTTTTGAAGGCTGGTGTTATTATGATATATGAGGGTCACTTTGGGTGTATTTGATGGTTGCTTGGATGCTTGAATTGGGAGATTTCAGTGGGTTTTGTGGGTTGCTCGGAAATTCTTTTTTGGGCTTGATTTTGAGTGTTGGATGCTTGAAAATGTTAATCCGGGTTAGTTCCGATGATGAGTTATTGATTGTGGATGTTTTGTTTGTGTTTGGTATTGATTAGAATCGAGTTTGGGCATCGGTGAAGCATCGGAAGTAAATCCGGGGATTTCGGAGTCTTGAGCTTGGTCTTCGATCTTCTCTTGGGTAGCAACGGTGAGTAGAACTATTGGTTTTTACATTGTGCTCAATAAGGGTTCTTTTGGGGTTTGGGTGGAACCTTGAGAGGTCACCTAAACCCGTGTGTAAGCCTCTTTACTCTCATGTTGTGTGATATGTTGATTTTGTATACGTTGTGATTATTGAATGCATCTTAAGTTGTTAATGTTGTAGTCGTGTTGAGTTCGTGCCTCACGTGATGGTGGTCTAAACTACGGTGATGTGTAGTCCCACCGGTAGTGACTAGTAGGGTAGTACTTTGATGTGTAGTCCCATTGGAAATCCACTAGTCGAAACGGTGATGTGTAGTCCCACCGTACGTGTATGTTGGTTGTGCTTGTGCAAACCATGGGTTGTGGTTAAGATAGACCTTGTGCATCCATTGCTTTCTTGCATATAAATCGTGTTTTGGAAAACTGCATGTTGTGAATTGTAGAGCCCCTCTCACTAAGCTAGTTGGCTTATGCTCTTCTTGTTTCCAACGTGCAGATCGTTAGAGTTCGGGAGGCGAGCGGGCGAGGGATGAGCTTTTGGAGTTCTCAAGCAAGTTTAAGTATGGTTTGCTTTTGTAATAATGCCTAGACAATGGGGTATAGAGTTTAGGAGTTGGTGTCAAACTCCTTAGGATTTTATGTTGAGCACGTTAAGCTCATGGTTGTGTTATGCTTTTGTTTCATGGTTTGCGATTTATGCTTGTATGTTGCTTATGTGATCATGCCTAAATATGTATGTTGTTGGCCTATGTATGCCTTATATTTGACTATCCCTTGTGAGGAGTTCTATGCTTGCTAAGTATGCACATTTTTGTGAAATTGCATGAAGTCTTGAATTGTATGTTCTTCGTTAGAATAAATGCCTCGCATGTTAAATCCCGATTGTGGTTTGGCGTATGTATGTTTGTATGTGCTTAGGGGAGTCCAAAAAATGCATCTAGAGTTGTGTTTGAGGTCACCAAGTTGAAGATTGTGGAATTGCAGAGCAGGGCGTATCGTTACGCCTAAGGGCCGTATCGGTACGGCCTTGCCCAAATGCCACAGTTTATGCTTGGCGTACCGATACCCTAAGGGTATCGATACCCTCCAAAGTTACTGGAATTTGGAGATGTGGGATCGAGTAGTCCGTACCGATACGAGATTCCCGAGTATTGATACGGGTCTACTCTGTTGACCAAGAAGGGTTGACCGAGAATGGCGTATCGATACGCTCAAGGGCTGTATCGATACAGTCTTCCCGGAGTTGACTCCTTGGGTTGACCTGGTCAGGGCGTATCGATACCCCTAGTTAGGGTACCGATACGGTCTGCCCTGTAAGCTTAAAAATGAGTTGTTTGTGTATGGTTGTGGTTCGAATGTGACTTCCTTTAAATGCCTTCCGCTGTTGTGAATCACATATGACTTAATATTCATCTAGACAAGACTAAACTAAAAAGAAAAAAAATAGGGTTGCTAACCGAGGGGGAACCTTAACGGGTTTTCACTCGGTTTTCCCCGTGTGGCCCATTCGGACCGGTCATCCGGCCAGACCGGGACGAGGGGGTTACACCGCCTAGTCTTGCCCGCCTCCTCAGAATCCTCCTCCGACGCATCAGCAACAGAGGGGAGCTCCCCTAGTCTATAACACCCCTTTTCTTTTTCTTTATTTTTATGTTTTATTTTATTTTTTCTATTTTTCTTTTTCTTTTTATGTTTTATTTTTCTGTTTTCATTTTTATTTTTGTAAGGCATTGAGGACAATGCCAACCTTGAGTTTGGGGGAATAGTCTTCTTTGTTTTATGTTCATTTAGTAGCATTTATGAGCATATGTAAATGCCTCCCTACCATTCAATGAAGTAGAAACTTTTAGCTTTAAACTTGTGCCCATGATAGTTAGCCGACTACTTATATTCGCGCCATACTTCAAATTTGATTTAACAATGAGAAGAAGCATGAAAAACACTTAGAATTTTTTTTCCAACTATTCTTACACTGTCTGTTAAGTGCTGAATTTTTGTTTGAGTTCTAAGTTTAACACTGCCTGCTTTACTTAATAAAAATTTCTTAATTGAATACAGGTTTGTCGCCGTAGCAGCAAAGGGCAGCAACATAAAGATGGTGAAAACCCTAGAGGTGCTTGAAACAGGCTCTATGAAGGATGTTTAATACCCTGGAGGTGCCCAAAACAGGCTCTAAGAAGGATCATGAGCAAGGACACTCCGCTGCTATCAAAGTCCAAGTATCTAAACCAAGTGACGGACAAATTAGCAAGAGTGAATGAAAGCCTTAACGGGATGACTCTAATCAAAGGGTTCGGAGTTTCGTAGAGTGAACCTATCTTAGCTTCATACTTAGAGAATAGTTGTGATGAGCTGAAGCCCTTAAAGCCATGATCAGAGAAAAAGAAAAGAGGAAAAGAAGTGCTTAACTGTGCTACCAAGGCAGCAACTCGTATCCTTTTTAGAAATTTAATTATGTTTAGCATTCTTTGTTAACTTAGTAATCTCATCATGTTTAACATGGACACAAACCTGCACACACTGCACTAGCACTAAGAAAATTAAAATCTAAGTTATTTCATGCCATTCCCCATCACTAACATTAAATACGTTCCACGGCCTTGAGGTAAGAAATTAAGTTAAAGGCTACGTTTCTATTTATTTTTTGCAAAGGGCAGGTTTACTAGTTAGGTTGCATTGCTTGAGGACAAACAATAGTTCGAGTTTGGAGGTGTGTAGAGTGTCCACGAGTTCTATATTTTGTACACATTCATGCGCTTATTATTGGTATTCTTAAGCTCATTTAGGCATATTTAGGTGCATTACATGCATAATAACAATATTTTCTCTTTTACCATGCTTTTATTGAATATTTTATGTTTGGTTAAGAAAAGATATTGTTTTAGTCTAGTTTTTATTTTCACGTGTTGTAGCTGTGAAGAGGAAAAGAGGACATGAGAGGACATGAAAGCTTGGAACAAAAGGAGCTGTACTGAAGCAGTTCCAGATGCCGCTAAGGAAGCCACCATAGCAACATTGCCGCCAAGTGTCGCCCAGGTAAGAGTTACACCGACTTAGTCAAGATGGGTCGCGATTGAAAGAGGGCAATTCCCTGAGCCTAATAAGCCAATTCTTTCAATTATCTAAAGCCTGTAACGGCCGGTAGAGCTGACCCAAGATTGATAAGTAAGAGTACTTATCCTTACTTGCGCGAGAAGGCAACGTTCAAAGAGTCCACATTCAAGTTAAAAAGGAGTTAGCATTTAATGTAAAGTTACTTTAAGGACATATACTTCAAGGAGGACTCAAACTTAGGCCAAGAGTCCTATATATACCCAATGTATGTGAGGTTATAGGGGCATGCAGATGCATATGCTTATGTTTTAGACGCACGGATAGATGGATGTATAGTGGAGAGGTAGCTAGATAGATGGGAGGTGTTGTGTGTGTAAAAGTTCTACATTTTAACCCCTATTTAACCCATATTTTTGCTGCATTCAAGCATAATTCATTGCATTTAGGATAGATTTCATTCATACATCACAATTATATTAAATAGCACAGTTGCTACTGAAATTGGTTATTTTTGCAGGTAGCTGCTGTAGCAGACGCAGGGCAGTGGAGAAGTAGAGCTGGAACACATGACTGCAGACGAGAAGAAGGATGCTGCCATGGCCGCTGCCGTGGCAGCCAATGACGACAACAATTATGAAGGGAATAAGTGAAGTGGAGCTCGACAGAAAGAGGAAATTGAGCCGGTCTGTCGTGGAGCACTCTTATATTTTTCTGAGCCCTAGATCAGAATGAAGGCCAAGCCCAAAGTTCAAGGAAGAAACTCCAAGCAAGAAGAGAGGACGAATTAAAAACATCTACTCTGAAGATTTAGTCTTTAATAGAGTTGCACTTTAATTTAAACTTGTATTCTTTCCATTTTAGAAAACTTGAACCTAAGGCCTATATAAAGGCATGTAATTCAACCTAGGGAAGGATATCTTATTCTCTAGCCGTCTTCCCCTAAACCCTAGTCGTTTTCCCCTCCTCATCATGTTCTAAACTTCCCCTAGGGCTAAGGGTTGATTCTATTAAGTAGTTGCAAGGATTGCATTTGTTTTAGGAATTTTTCTGTTCAATAAAATAGACTTCAAGTTTGCTTATTCTGGTTTTCAACATCTTGCAAGAGTATCGGGAGAGCATTGTGAGATTACACATTTACTTAATATCGGGAGAGTTAAGTATACGAAAGGAATAAGTACGGGTTCTCCAGTTTATGGTTGAACTATCTCGGACCTAGGGATATGCCAAGGCACAACAGAGATTCTTGCCAAGCTTGAAGTGCAGAGTTGTGTGTTCGCTGCCGCGACAACAATAGACCGCTGCCGCAGTAGGTGCTGCCGCGACAGACGCTACGACAGTACAGAGAAGTCCTAGGCAGTGCAATACCTGCACTACTGAGCAAATCAATACCGGCCTACTTTTTACTCTGAATACTTTCATCTCTTATTTTCAGTATTCTTTATTACTTCGTGACAAACAATTAAACTCTTTCTTTTCCCTCTTGTGCAGCAATCCAAGGTTAAAGCTATTAGCCAGTCCATGTGGAGACGATATCCGATACTTACGTATCACTTTACTACTTGCGTCGTGTACATTTGCACTACATTGCGATAGACTCTTTTACACGCAACAAGTTTTTGGCGCCGTTGCCGGGGACTAGCAACATATCTTTACCCTACTTTTACTGCACTTTCTTTAATTTTTCTGTTTTTACTTGGATTGTTCACCCTGTGCTTTTCACAAGGTCTTTTGTTTGCTTATGCGCAGATCTCAACGAGGGAAAGAACCTGAGCACAAGTTAGATCCTGAAATCGAACGAACGTGCAACCTCAGGAAACGAGTCCGCCTCCTAGTAGAAAGAAATGAGTACCTGGAGGAACAATTAGAAGCAATGGTGAACGGAAGACATGAAGACATGAGGAACAACCAAGGGAATCCCCAAGGTCCTGAAGATCCTATCGGAGATGGAGGAAACGCACAGCCTGCGATCCTCCTGCTGCGGCCGCACGCCGGTCATGCCGAGATTACATGATCAATGATCATGTGGAACTAGAGACCACCCTGCCAGACGTGGAAGCTGAAAATTTCGAGCTGAAACCTGTCATGTTCAACATGATTAATTCCGCTGGCCAATTTAGTGGTGTTGCTATAGAGGATGCGAGGGAGCATCTGAAAACTTTCCAGAAAATCTGTGGTTCGTTTAGACTACCAGGAGTAAATCCAAAGATACTGAGGCTTCGGTTATTTCCTCATTCATTGAGAGACAAGGCTAAAACTTGGTGGAACAAATTAACGTCAGGTTCAATACGAACTTGGGCAGATTTAACTCGTGAATTTTTGTCTCATTTTAACCCTTCCCATTTATCTGAGCGATTACGTAATGAAATTGCTACTTTTCAACAGGAAGACGACGAGCCAATGCACGAGGCATGAGACAGGTTTACTACTCTTCTAAGGAATTGCCCGATGCATGGATTCCCTGTTTGGAATCAGGTAATCAAATTCTACAATGCTGCCAACCTACAGACTCGTATGAGAATCGATTCAGCAGCCAATTGGTTGTTGTTAGATAAAGATCCAGATGATGCCATGGTAGTATTGAAGAATTTGGAAAAGAATGAAGAGCAATTCTCCACATCAAGGAGAGGTAAACGAGTACTAGCTGTGAAGGATTACGAAGCCAATAATTCCTTAAAGACACAAGTTGCATATCTCACAAAGGCAGTGGAAAACTTGCTAAAGAAGGACTCTCAACCTGTCTATGCTGCAGAAGAGGTATGTGAAACTTGCAGTGGGAATCATAGTTCGGAGGACTGCCCACTACAGCTAGAATAAGGGATGTACGTTGGGAACTATAACAAGAAGAACTACAATTCCAACAATTACAATCCCAACTGGAGAAAAGATCCCAAATTCTCTTGGAGTAACCCAAACAATGCCCTGAACCCTCAAGTACAGAACACTCAAAATCAGGGGGCACCTAGACTTCTGACTCGGCAGCAACCGCAACATCAGCCGCAACAGCCACCAACAGCCACAACTAGTATATTGGAACAGACCTTGGCTACGTTTATGTCTCATACAGGAATTTACATTGAGAACATGAATCACTTCGTCAAGAAGACTGAGTCGTTCATGGATAAAACAGAGATGCGGATGACTAACCATGAAGCTACTCTGAAATCATTGGAGACACAAATGGGTCAGGTTTCCCAACATATTAAGCCAAAGAAGAATGGATGATTCCTAGCGATACTGAGGTCGCTAGACAACCCACACATGAGCAGTGCAAAGCTATCACAAGTAGGAGTGGGAAGAAACTACCAGGGCCAGAGAAGGAAGCTGAACCAGTTAAGAAACCAGCCCTAGAATCGACTGCCGAGAACGCTACCCCGGTAGACGACAAACAACTTGCTGCTGATATACCTGCCACGACAGCATAAGGCACAGAGGAGAAGGATGAAGAACCTAAGCCTCCTCAGATCTGAATGCAGTGGGAAGGACGCATTGAAGATTATCATCCTCCACCTCCTTTTCCACAGCGGCTACAGAAGCAGAAGCAAGAGTTCCAGCTTAAGAAGATCCATGATATCTTTAAGCAGGTCCACATCAATATTTCGCTGTTAGATGCCATCAAGGAGATGCATGGTTATGCCAAATTTCTCAAGGATGCTATGTCGAAGAAATCAAGACTTGGGGAATTTGAGACGGTAAAACTGACAGAAGGATGCATGACTATTCTGCACAAGCATCCACCCTAGAAAAAGAAGGATCATGGGAGCTTTATAATACCGTGCATAATCGGTGATATATTCGTGGGTAAGTCACTTTGTGATCTAGGTGCTAGTATTAATTTAATGCCAAAATCTGTATTTCAGAAATTAGGTATTGGACGAGCACAACCCACGACATTTATGTTGCAGCTGGCAGACCGCTCTTACGTGCAACCGGAAGGGAAAATTGAAGACATTCTGGTAAGAGTGGATAAATTTATTTTTCCTGCTGACTTTGTTGTTTTAGATTGTGAACCAGATGAGAATGCACCAATCATTCCGGGGCGACCCTTCTTAGCCACAGGAAGATCACTAATTGATGTGGAAAAAGGAGAACTCACTATAAGAGTGAATGATCAAGAGATCAAGCTGAATGTTCTCCAAGCAATAAAGCACGCTAATACAGAAGAAGAATGCAAGGCTATCACTGAAGTTATCCTTGACCAACCCTGCATCAGGTCAGGCTGCCATAACATCAAAATTGGCCACTGCCAAGGCAGCCATTTGGAAGACTGTCACGACAGCAACGACGACAACAGTTCCTCAGATTCTGACACATATGATACTGAAGATCATGAGGAGGTAAACTGGATAGGCAATCGTCCAGGTAAGTTATTCGAGCCCTTAAACTATACCTCGAATGAACATATCATCCAAAAGTCATCAACTGTAGAGCCACATGTTCTAGATCTTAAGCCCCTGCCAGGGCAGCTCAAATATGTTTTTCTTGGATTAAATGATACGTTGCCCGTAATCATCTCTTCCAAGTTGATGCAGGAATAGGAACAGCAGCTGATAGGGATGCTGCAGCAGCACAAAAAGGCTATTGGATGGACGATAACTGATATCCAAGGCATCAGTCCGGCATTATGCATGTATAAAATACTCTTAGAGGATGATCACAAGCCGACCATTGATGCCCAGAGACGTTTGAATGATGCTATGCGATAAGTGGTCCGAAAAGAAATTATCAAATGGCTAGATGCTGGGATAATTTATGCCATCTCGGATAGTAAGTGGGTGAGCCCGGTGCAGTGCATTCCTAAAAAGAGAGGAATAACTGTGGTGACCAACGAAGAAAACGAGTTAATCCCAACCAGGACTGTGACCGGTTAGAGGGTTTGTATGGACTACCAGAAGCTTAACAAAGCTACCCAAAAGGACCACTTTCCCCTTCCTTTTATTGATCAAATGCTTGATAGATTAGCGGGAAAGTCTTATTACTGTTTTCTTGATGGTTACTCAGGTTATAACCAAATAGCCATTGCGCTGGAGGATCAAGAGAAAACAACTTTCACTTGCCCGTACGGTACTTACGCTTTTCGGAGGATGCCATTTGGACTTTGCAACACACCAGCAACTTTTCAGAGGTGTATGATGGCTATATTCTCCGATATGGTGGAGGATTTCTTGGAGATATTCATGGACGATTTCTCAGTCTTTGGAGACAATTTTGAAGTTGCTTAGGCAACCTGCAGAAAGTGCTCGAGAGATGCGAGAAAGCGAACATGGTATTAAACTGGGAGAAAAGTCACTTCATGGTTGATGAAGGGATAGTCCTAGGCCATAAGGTAAGCTGCCGCGGCATTGAAGTTGACAGAGCCAAAATCGAGGTAATTGAAAAGCTACCACCACCCACCACAGTCAAGGGAATTCGAAGTTTTTTAGGGCATGCTGGGTTCTATCGAAGGTTTATAGCCAATTTTTCGAAGATTACCAAGCCGCTATGCCACCTACTAGATCAGAATCGTCCATTCGACTTCAACACTGAATGTACTGAGGCGTTCAGAATTCATAAAGAGAAGCTAGTAACAGCCCCAATTGTACAGCCACCAGACTAGAAGTTGCCATTTGAGATTATGTGTGATGCCAGTGATTATGTTGTAGGGGCAGCACTTGGGAAGAGGAAGGACAAGCTATTCCATGTAATTTACTACGCTAGCAAAACACTCAACGGTGCCTAAGTGAATTACACTACAACATAGAAGGAATTGTTGGCTGTGGTGTTTTCAATTGACAAGTTCCGATCCTACATACTTGGAACGAAAGTGGTGGTCCACACAGACCACTCTGCACTGAAATATCTGTTTGCTAAGAAAGACACAAAGCCCAAACTGATTCGTTGGATTCTACTGCTGCAAGAATTTGACATAGAAATCAAGGATAAAAAAGGGACAGAGAAGCAAGTTGCAGATCACTTGTCAAGATTAGAGAAGGGAAAAGTCTCCCAACAGACGAGACACACATACTGGAGACCTTCCCTAACGAGCAGCTGTTTGCTGCCACAAGCACTGTCGCGACAGCCATGGCGGCAGGTAAGTTTTTTGAACTCCCCTAGTATGCTGATTTCGTTAATTATTTAGTTAGCGGAATATTCCCTCCTGACCTTAACTATCAAGCTAGGAAGAGGTTCCAAAATGATGTTAAGCATTATTATTGGGACGAACCTCTTCTTTTCAAAATGTGTGCAGATTAGATCATCAGGAGGTGTGTACCACAGGATGAGCAGGAAGCTGTGATTCATCACTGCCATGCTTTACAATATGGAGGACACTTAGGTGGTAACAAAACTGCTGCCAAGGTTTTGCAGTCTGGTTTTTATTGGTCTTCACTGTTCAAGGATGCCCAGGCATTCTACAAAAGCTGTGACAAATGTCAACGGACTGGAAACATCTCAAGGAGACATGAGATGCCGCTGCAAAACATTCTTGAAGTCGAAATCTTCGACGTTTTAGGGATTGATTTAATGGGACCATTCCCAGCATCATGTGGGAATCTTTATATCATCCTGGCAGTGGACTATGTGTCCAAATGGGTTGAAGTGATCGCCACACAGAAAAACGATGCCAAGACCGTTAAGAGATTTTTGCATAAGAACATTTTCTCTAGATTTGGCATCCCAAAGGCGATCATCAGTGATGAAGGGAGGCATTTTGGTAATAGGGTAATAGCTGTTGCCTTAAGGAAATATGGCGTTAAGCATCGGAACACAACAGCTTACCACCCTCAGACCAATGGATAGGCTGAAATATCCAACAGAGAGGTAAAGAACATTCTTGAGAATATGGTTAAACCAACTCGAAAGGATTGGTCCCTACACCTCAATGATGCACTCTGGGCCTACAGAACAACATTTAAAACTCTATTGGGAATGTCACCCTACCGGCTGATTTACGGAAAAAATGACATCTACCTGTTGAGATAGAACACAGAGCATATTGGCCATCAAAGCAGTGAATATGGACTTGGAAAAGGCAGGACAAAAAGGCTACTTGACTTGAATGAGATCGAAGAAATTCGAGCAATGGCCTATGACAACGCAAGGATTTACAAGGACAAGACAAAGAAGTGGCATGACAAGAAACTGCTGCCACGACAGTTCTATCCAGGGCAACTTATGTTGTTATTCAACTCTAGGTTGAAACTCTTCCCAGGAAAGTTGAAATCTAGATGGTCCGGCCCGTTTCAAGTGGTGCAAGTTTTTCCTCATGGTGCCATCACGATCAAATCCTTAAAAGATGGGCACCAATTTAAAGTCAACGAACAGAGATTGAAGCATTATCATGGGACTAAAGCCCCAAGAATGCAGGAAGTGGTTACTTTAGAAGATGCCCCTCCTGGCATCCCTAATTTAACCTAATTTTATTTTTATTATTAATTATTTATTTATATATATATATATATATATATTTATTTATTAGGTAATTAGAATTATTTTATTTTTAGAAACTAAGTTTTTATTTTTATTATCTTTAGGAAATAAAGGAGACAAGGAGAGGAGAAGAAGTAAACTCAGCCCACCATCTCAACATTAGCCCAAAAAGCCCAAAATAGGAGCCTGTCGTTACAGCTTCTGAGACAGACGCGGAAAATCCAGCCTGTCAACACGCTATCGCGGCAGACACGCAAACGCGTAACAGACGCGCAGTAGACACGGAAACGCGTGACAGACGCATCAAAAACCGCGTAACAACTGGCCCCGTTATTCACGCCTATCGTTACAGCTCCAATGGGCAGCAAACTCTTCACCTATATAAACCCCGTTTTTCTATTCATTTTTCACTTCACTTTTACTCTCTCTACTTGCTCCCTCTCTAGATTTTCATTTGCTTTCATTTTTTCTACAGTCCCTTGCAACCATGAGTACCAAAAACACTAGACGCAGTGCTGCCTCAGGCTCTGTCCCAGCAGCAGCCACTCACAGCTCCTTCCAGGGTAGAGATATGTGGGAGGAGAAAGGGTTCATCTACAGCAAACGAACGGAGAAACTCGGGCTCAAACCATTCATAGCCCGTAAGATCAGAGCACTACATTGGCAGATGTTTGTTGAGCAACTTTGAAGAGATGAATGTCACCCTGGTTAGAGAATTTTATGCTGCCATTGACAGCAGAGACGCGACATCAGTGACAATTCATGGTAAGGAAGTCCCCTTTGAGCCATAGTACATTAACACCCTTTATGGACTCTACGTCGGCAGAAGGGAAGATGGGCATCAGAGATTCGTGGAGAGCCTTGAGGCAGCAGATTATGATGTTGTCATGGCAGAGCTCACCGAGGAAGGAACCCAATGGAATACAAACCCCAAACATCCAAGAACGGTGAAACGAGCCGAACTCACCCCCGAAGCCAAGCTGTGGAACGCATTCGTTAAAAAGAGGATTATGCCCTCCTCACACAACAGCACGGTAGATCAACCAAGGTTAGCTCTCGTCCATTCAATTCTAAACGAGAGGCCTATTATTGTTGGTAGATATATTCGGGAAGGGATTTTGGATTGTGCTATGCGGCCATCGGGACCCCTTATCTTCCCCTACCTCATAACAGCACTCTGCCGTGGCCATAATATCCCTGAAATTGTTGAGGATCTGAAAGTTCAGGGAAAAGGATGGATGGAGAGAAACATTCTCAGCTTGATGGAGCTGAAAGCTGCAACGCCAATCTCTAGCTTCAACTCGTCTACCGCGGTAGGTGAGCCGACAGAGCCTACCCAGATAGAGCTTGCCGCCACAAAACTGAGGCAGCCCACAGCAGCAGCTCCTCCACCCAAATCCTGGCTACCCTGCAAAAAATAGAGGAATGGCAGCTGGGCCTGATGAGCTTCATCCGGGACTTCACATCAGCAACGGTACATTTCATTAAAAGCAATTTAAATTTTCCAGATGTACTGTTTCCTGCTTTCCCCGATCACTATTTTACTGCCCCCACCTCTGCCCATACCCATACCCCTACCCCTGCTGCCACACCGAGAACACCGTCTGCCGCGTCCACTCCAACCCCGACCACGACAGCTGCAGGTGGCAGTCGCACCGCCACAACATCTGCCAGGGGAGAAAAGAGAAAAGAGCCCATGTCCGACCTCGACGAGTTCATAGCTGGTTTCTCCTCTTCCTCAATTTGGGAGGAATCTGATGGAGAGCCCTCTGTCAAGAGGAACATGTCCAAAGAATTCACCTAGATGAAACGACAGAAACCCAACACCAAAGTCGAACCATTCGGCCAAGGGAAATTTGACGGCAGCAACCGTAGCAGTAGCAGCAGCTCTTCTGAGGAGGTTCAGGTGCTGGAGAAACCACCCCAGATCTCACCGACCCGCATCTAGCCTCTGAGGGAAGCCAAGAAAAAGACTGCCTCTGCCTCTCCAAGCCATCTGCCGGCACCAACGAGGAAAGTCACTGCCCACCGGCAGATTCAGATCAACAGCAACAGCAACGACGACATCGCTTAAAATTTAAGTTTCTTTTCTTATCTTTGATGTCTGCTATTTTGTTATAATTGTGATGTTGTTTTTATTTTCTTTTTATCATTTTTTCATCATGCATTGAGGGCAATGCAACCCTTGAGTTTGGGGGTGGCATCCCTCCATTGACGGCATATGCTGTCGTGACAGTGCCTTTAGGAAATTTTAGGATCTGTTTAGAGCCTTGCTATGATTCTACCCTATAAAACACTCTTTGTGACTCTTATGCTTTTTAGACTACTTTAGTACACTGGAATAGGAATGTTTACCCACTTGAAACTGCCCTTAGAGGTGCCTATCACTGGCTCTAGGAAAACAAGAAAGAAAGAAAAAAAATATTCATACTCAATAGCTTGCAAAAAACTGCCTTGCACTTATTTTAGGAGATTTCTTTTTTAGCTAAGTTAGAAAAAACTAAAGGAGCCTAAGAATTGCCTCCAGAAAATATGCAGTTAAATAAAGAGTCAGAAAAAACTAAAGGAGCCTAAGAATTGCCTCCAGAAAAAATTGAAATGACATAACCTCAAGTTTGTAGACATAACTATTATGGTATACTAAGGTAGTCTAGATGAATAAGTGTTCACAAAACCCACACACACTTCACAAGAATTATAGCATGGTTCTGAATGAATCCAGAAATGCCCGACAAGGTACAACTCTTGATAGAATACAAGTGGTAGGTAATGTAGAGTTCACTGATTTAAGCCAAAGAAAAAAAATTAAGTTAGGTAATATTTGCTTGAGGGCAAGCAAGAACTTGAGTTTGGGGGTGTGTTGAGTGTGTAAAAGTTCTATATTTTACCCCCTATTTAACCCATATTTCTGCTGCATTCAAGCATAATTCATCACAATTATATTAAATGGCACAGTTGCTACTGAAAAATTGGTTATTTTTGCAGGTAGCTGCTGTAGCAGACGCAGAACAGTGGAGAAGCAGAGCTAGAACACAGGACTGCAGACGAGAAGAAGGATGCTTCCATGGCCGCTGCCGTGACAGCCAATGACGACAACAATTGTGAAGGGAAGAAGTGAAGTGGAGCTCGACAGAAAGAGGAAATTGAGCCGGTCTGTCGTGGAGCACTCTTATATTTTTCTGAGCCCTAGATCAGAATGAAGGCCAACCCCAAAGTTCAAGGAAGAAACTCCAAGCAAGAAGAGAGGACGAATTAAAGACATCTACTCTGAAGATGTAGTCTTTAATAGAGTTGCACTTTAATTTAAACTTGTATTCTTGCCATCTTAGAAAACTTGAACCCAAGGCCTATATAAAGGCATGTAATTCAACCTAGGTAAGGATATCTTATTCTCTAGCCGTCTTCCCCTAAACACTAGTCGTTTTTCCCTCCTCATCATGTTCTAAACTTCCCCCAGGGCTAAGGGTTGGTTCTGTAAAGTAGTTGCAAGGATTGCATTTGTTTTAGGAATTTTTTTGTTCAATAAAATAGACTTCAAGTTTGCTTATTCTGGTTTTCAACATCTTGCAAGAGTATCGGGAGAGTATTGTGAGATTACACATTTACTTAATATCGGGAGAGTTAAGTATACGAAAGGAATAAGTACGGGTTCTCCAGTTTATGGTTGAACTATCTCAGACCTAGGGATAGGACGAGGTTAAGTGGCTAAGGAAGAATTCAACAATATCGGTGTTCATCCTTCGATTCACGCTGGGAGGTATCATCAAAGACGTGTTCATCGACAGACTTGGACCTAGGGATAGGCCAAGGCACTTCAGGGATTCTTGCCAAGCTTGAACTGCATAGTTGTGTGTTCGCTACTGCGACAACAACAGACTGTTGCCGCAGCAGGTGCTGCCGCGACAAACGCTACGACAGAACAGAGAAGTCCTAGGCAGTGCAATACCTGCACTACTGAGCAAATCAATACCGGCCTACTTTTTACTCTGAATATTTGCATCTCTTATTTTCAGTATTCTTTATTACTTCGTGACAAACAATTAAACTCTTTCTTTTCCCTCTTGTGCAGCAATCCAAGGTTAAAGCTATTAGCCCAGTCCCCGTGGAGACGATATCTGATACTTACGTATCACTTTACTACTTGCGTCGTGTACACTTGCACTACATTGCGATAAACTCTTTTACACGCAAAAGGAGGTGTTGGAGTTCACGACCCAGCACTCCTAGGGTTTAGGTTTTTTTATGTAAAGTAGTTGTGAGAAATGGTTGTAATAGTTTAAGTGTGTTTTCAATTAAATATTCTCAAGTTTGCTTAATTCATGTTCTTCATTTCTTCAATTAGTTCCAAAAATCCAGTCGAAGAAATCCATTTGTCGGGCACAAAAGTGTAAGACTCACGAAAGAATTAGATACGGTCTCATCATGTCGAGGTGTTGACTAATTCGGCTTAGACATAAGTTCGAGTTTAAGCAACTAAAAGGAGCAACCAAACGTCGACTGCCTGTGTTAGGTTTATGCTGAGATTGATAGGTGATGCCTATATCACGTGGTGACAGAATCCTTGCCTAGACATAGGAAAGATCATTTAAGAATTGCTCTGCCGAACTTGGAATATCTCCTAGACTTGCCGCCAGGACTTATTTCCATTCCACCTGCCGAGACAGCGAAAGTTGCAGGAGCAAAGACCTGATGCGGCCACGTGACATGTTTATAGCTGTCGTCTGCCATTATCCGTCGAGGCAACGAATCATGGTAGCGTAAAACACACATAGGCATTACAAAGCAGTCTACACGCTACTGAGCTACAATTGCCTTACTCAATCTATCGACCTCATCTCTCTCTATCATCCCTATTATCATTATCTTTATTTTACTTGTGTTTTTATATTTCCACATTTAGAGATTTAATTATGCATTTACTAAATCCTTGTGCAGGAAACCATTCATAGAAGCTGCTCTAATCCTTGTGGGAGACGATATCTTTTATACTATAACTTGACAAGAGTGTGCACTTGCGCTCATAAATAGAGAACACTCAAACGCTCTACAACAGGCACCGATCATGCATTAAAACAATACATTTTTCATTAAATAAACTAAATGTAATGATCAAAGGTAAGAGCAGTGTAATTGATGCACGAAGGACCATAATGCAACTCAAATGGGTGTAGGTTAAGCAATAATTGCCATGTAAAAAAGGGTGAAAATATAGTACTTTTAGACACTTATTACATCCCAAACTCGAACTATTGCTTGTCCTCAAGCAATGCAAACCATCAATTACCAAAACATTAGTCTTCATGAAATTACCCTTTGGTCTTATTTTTCCTTATCCTCTCCAAACTGTGACAATGAATGTGCTCAGCTCTTAAGTCTTTGGATGCCTTAGGAATTCCATGGAATCAAACTATAAGATTTGTGAGTGTGTGCATGATTTGTGAATAAGATGATTATCCGGGTTCTAAGTACACATAGGTGACTAACTTAATTTTCCTTGGGTTTTTCAAACTTTTTAACTAGAGCCAATTTCGGGCACCTCTAGTGTTTTTAACAAACTAATCAGCTAGAGCCAATTTCGGGCAACTCTAGTGATCTAAAGTCTAAACTAGACCCGGTTTCAGGCACCTCTAGTATCTTTATGTTTCCCCTAAGCTAGAGCTGGTTTTGGGCACCTCTAACTTAAAAAATTTCACCCAAATTTTTTTCTAAGCAAGTAAGTGTTCTAAGTTTCCTAGAACTCCTTAACTCATTCAAGTCACAAAAGTGTAGTTGAAGTTCTAATATCATAGTATGATTCCAAGTTATCTTCCTTGTACATCCTAAAATTAAAGGCTCTAAACAATTTAAAGCTACGATAAGAAGAGAGATATCTATTGCCAAGGTAAGAAATTCAATTAATTAAGACTAAGGCAATTTATGAAAACCATTGCCGAGGCATAAGCTTCATTCGGCTAAGGAAATGTGTGCAGATAAAGCAAAATTTTTTGACAAGTATAGCACTGGAAAGAACTGCATTGCATTAACATATCAAATTGTCGTGGCAGAACATTGTCTCGGCAGAGACCTACACCCCCAAACTCAAACCAAGCATTACCCTCAATGCATCAATAGAAGATACAAAATAGGTAAAATAAGCACAAAAATTAAGGGCAACAAAAATAAAGGCAAAAGAGAAGAAAACTAGAGTGGTTGAGACTCGTATGAGTCATCGCTTTGGATGATCAGTCTCCTCGTTTCCATATGCTTGACTCGTTTTGTGGCTCTTGTTGGTTGGCTGCGTGTTGGGGAGTGGGCTCTTCTTCGTTGCCACGGCAGAAGGGGTTGGCATGTAACATATGCATCCTATATGCTGGTGTACATTGTTCCTTGGGCATGAGCAGTAGGCATTGCCGATGCAGCAGGTCTTGCCGAGGCATGCGCTTCAGTGGTTGCCGAGGCATCGGGTATTGCCGAGGCATGCGCCTTCTCATCCGTTTTGGCAGCGGTTTTGGACATATGTTTTCTCTTTTGGGTAAGCTTGGGCTTGCCATAGTTTTGAGGTTCTTGGTCATGGTGGTTTTGATTCTTTATGTGGAAAAACAAAGAAAACCTGAAAACTAATTATACTGACAAATAAAATATCTCCTAAAATAACCGAAAATAAAATAAAGGTCCAAAAATTAAAAACTCTTAGAAAGAGCATTTTCATTCATCTTCTAAGGTTACCGCATATCCGAGAAAGCTTGAGGAGGATCGTTTTCGATACTTCTTATAGTCCATTCGTACTCTCAATTGAGTGACAATATTGCCCAAAAAGAGTTGGGCCAATGTGCTCGCAACTACTCCCTTTTTCGTTACTATGGTGGATGCATCTTTCTTTCATGCTCCCTTGTAGTCCATGTATATGCTCCACCTTGCGGCTTTTTCTGAAGGCACGAATATATTATTAGGAAAAATTATATCAATATCCAACCATTTACTTACCTCATTCTCATCGAAATCTGTTATGGTTGGATGTAGTCTTCGTTGTTGTGGCAATTGCTTCGACAACCAATTGTCATGACAATCTTCTGCCATAATTCGGTGCAAATCAATGGAAACCCCAATTTTTTGAAAAGCTTTATGGATCCAAACCCCGTTTTCTTTAGGCCCCTCGAATATCTCCATCAGTAGAGATTTTGATGGCTTCAATTCTACCAACGTTGGTTCCTAAAAGAATATCTACAATGGAAGAGGTGAGTTTTTAAAGAATTCAAAAGGTTCAACCATTACCTTCTCATATTCCATTGGCAAAGTATTGTCATCTCGTTGATCTTTCGTGTGGTCGTGCAATTTCCGTGGCAAAGGGGGATGAGAGAAACTTGTTGCAGCATTACTCTTCTCATCCTCTCGGGAGGTTGTCATGGCATTGCTCTGTTCAGGCTCTTCATTAATTACCGAAGCATCAGGACTTGCCAAGGCATGTGTAGTTGTTGAGGCATGTGGTGCTGTCGTGGCATTCTCCATACTTTTCTCAACCTCACTAAGTGTTGTTGCGGCATTGTTTTGTTCAGGCTACTCAATCTTTGCCGAGGCATTTTGTTGCTAGGCTTATTATGTGTTGGGCAGTCTTTCTCATTGGCATCCTCTCTTCTTGGAGGTTCTAGTTGTTCCCCACACATCGGGGAGCTCTCTTTGCCTTGCTCCTTCTTCTCTTGCCTTGGGACTTTAGTATCCCTGGGAATGGATTGTTGGTGCTTATTACCTGTGGCATATGTGGATCTTTTCAATCGATCTTCTGCTTCTCTGACGAGTACATCCATCATGGCAATACACGCATCTATGGAATTTAATAGCTCTTGACAAGGGCTACATTATCATGACATATATATTGTCGTGACACTCTACTGTTGATAAGTACTACATTTCCAAGGCATGTCTACTGCCAAGGCACCTGTTGCAGCGACATAATTGTTATGGTAAAAAAATTGAGCTTTTTGATCATACCATGAAGGATTTTGCTACTGGTTCAATCTATGGTTCTCTATGTAGTCGTGTGCACCGAAAAGGTGAGGGCAATATTCAAAAACATGATATTCTCCACACATAGCATAAGAGTTTTTCACGGGATATGCTTTTCTCAGTTGATTCCTATCTTCCAACATCAACTCTCGAATAGTTTTACTTTTATTTCCCCACATATTGATGTCCATTAACTTGTAGTGCACCTGTTTTTTATAGAACAAACAAAAAGAAAAGTTAGTAAAACTAATAAAAAATGCAATAACAAAAACAACTAACACCAATTGCCAATCTCCGGCAACGGTGCTAAAAACTTGTTGCGTGTAATAAGAGCTACGCAATTGTGCAAGTATACACGTCGCAAGTAATAAAGTGATAAGTATCGAGTATCGTCTCCACAGGAATTGGTTTGGGTCACTTTGCTTAAGTTACTGCACTGTAGAAAATAAGAACACAGTTGATGATAGGAAAAGTTTTATCTAACAAATAAACTAAAGAACAATAAAAATAAAAGATAGATAGATTAAATAAGAGAGAGAAGAGTAGGCCGAGTTAAATTGCATCGTAATGTGAAATCCAATTGATCTTGTCTCAGTTTTGAATGCAACGAATACCACACTGCCTCGGCAGAAACCAAAGTTACTGTCGTGGCGGCAATGGGTTAAGTAACTACCTTAGTAATCCCTTGCTTCGACGGCAACAATCAACGTCAAGGTTTGGCAAAGCATCCTTCAGTGGTTTCTCCATATCCCTAAGATCGAAACTCTATCAATGGCCATTCCTCGGCAATACCTTATAGCGTGAACCAAGGGTGAACATCGACCAATCTTACGCTTCTCTTAGCCATTGAAATTCGTACTTATCCCTAAGCCGAATTAGTTATCACCGATTGGGATGCCAACCATGCTTATTCGTTTCATGATTCTAACTCTCCCAATATTAGACAAAAAGATGCACTCACAATCTCCCCTCTCGATTCAATTGCAAGAAAAGTAAAACACCAAGAATAAGAAAACCCTGAACTTTATTTGCATTAACAAAAATCTAAACAATTACAAATGTTTTCCCACAACTACTAAACAAAATAAACCTAGCCTAAGAATTAGAAGAATGCTCGACAAAACCCTATTCTCTCTACCTCTCGGCGATGATGAAGTTGGTGGCAAGCCTTCTTTATATAGGGGATGGCTTAGGGCAAGTCTTTCTTGGAGAGGAAGTTAAGTTTGAGTTGGACATATCTTCATTAAAGAAGTGAATCTCTTTAATTTATTGCATTTTACCCACTTTGGTTAAATTCCATCTTTAACCTTGCTTCCATGCTTTTGTCATCTTCTCGTGCTCCGATTGTCAAAGTATATGGAAAAATCCAGCATTTTATGCTCTTCAAATAGGTTACCACTTTGCATATTTTCTCCACCGGTAACTTCATTTGTGCATTGCCTCGGCGGCGGCTAACTGCTGCCTCGGCAGAGGTCTGACAACTGATTCTGCTGCGTAAGTCTTTATCTTCGTGGTTCAGCTTCCTTCAGTAGAAACTGTCATCTTTGGTTAGCTTGATCTGGACCTGTCGAGAGCTCGTTCTACACCATCCTCCCTTTCTTTCATTGCCCGCACGACATTTAACTGTCGGCTCGGCAATGAGCTACCGCGGCAATGGCTGGCTGCACGACATCACCTGCCCCGGAAGTGATGAACAATCTGTGCAGGCACCAATCATGCATTAAAACAGTACCTTTTTCATTAAATAAACTAAATGTAAGGATCAAAGGTAAGATTAGTGTAATTGATGCATGGAGGGCCATAATACAACTCAAATAGGTGTAGGTTAAGCAATAATTTCCATGTAAAAAGGGTGAAAACATAGTACTTTTAGACATTTATCAGTTAAGCATTTTCAAAATCGAGCATTAAGTGAACTAGCCGTTACTTGTCATAAACGAACTTTTAAAAATTTGGTTAAGTGTTTTTGTAACCCCCTCGTCCTGGCCTAGCCAACAAACCGAACCGAACGGGTTACATGGGGAAAACCGAAGCGAAACTCGTTAAGGCCTCACTCCGATTAGCAACCCTATTTTTTATTAATCTTGTCTAAATACTTTATTTGATCCTATGTGAGAGAAGCAAACAACAGAAAGGCAAACACGGGAACGAACCTAGCAGAGCAGGCAATTAAGGACATGTTTTGGCCATTTACTTTAGGCTGTATCGATACTCCAAAGGCCCTATCGATACGCCTTCAACGGTCAAACTTCCCTAAAGTCCACTTTGAGAGCCCGTATCGATACGCCTAAGGCTCGTACCGATACCCCAATTTCTCGTCAAAATCTCAGATTTCTAGAGAGCAAAGTGGGTATCGATACACCCCTACGTATCGGTACGCTAGACTTAAAACAGGGGACCATATCAATACCGCCCTTGAGCGTATCGATACGCCCTGCGCAGAAAGACAGTAGATTTCAATTTTTAGCATAAAAGGACTAACCTAGACATCTTAAGCAAGCATTAGATCAACATCTAATCATGCATACAACGTAAAGCAACCAAGAAATACTCCTTTAAAGCAAGTCAACATACAACAAGGCTAAAAATCATCAGGCAAAATTTCGCAAACGACCAAAATGCTTAACATCCATATAGAGGTTAAAAGCCACATTAAGGCATGCTTCAACATTTTAACATAGTAGCAACAATAACAATAGAAAATCATAGGGGTTTGGACACCAACTCCATAACAATAAGTCTAGCATTCCCATTGCCTAAGTATTATTACAACTATGAAAACCATACTTTTAGCTAGCAAAGAACTCCAAGGCTCCTCCCTTGCCCGCTTGCCTTCCGAAGCCACTAACGATATGCATTGTTGGAGAAGAGAGCGTAAGCTTAAAGGCTTAGTGAGCGGAGCTCAAAATCATAACAACAACAATGCAGTTCAAAACATATATTTAGTTTTAAAGACAAAACCATTTGAGAAGGAAGTACGATAAAACGGAAGCATAGACGTAACATGGTATGCACATGCACAACCATTTCCGGTGGGACTACACATCACCGTTTACTACAACTAGTATATTTTTTATGGGACTACACATCACCGTACTCATCTACTAGTCACCTCCGATGGGACTACACATAACCGTATTCAACAATAACTAACCATCACGTGAGGCTTGACAACAACTACGACAACACAACAACAATAAGAAGGGAGGCAAAAGTATTCCGTAATTCACACCACAACACAAATAAACACATACGCCAACAATTAACGAAACAAGACGAACATAAACAACTTACGCTTGGGTTTAGGTTAGCCTCTAAGGCTCCACCCAAACCCCAAGAAACCTTCGTTGAACAATTAAAGCTTCAAAATAATTTCCACTCACCAGCTCAAAACCCAATACAAGCTAACGATCCTCTTTCAAGCTTCCGCAACTCTCGGTGTGACGTCCGAAGGACCCGAATCGTTTTCTGCTGCTTCTACCCAAATCAAAACAAGGAATTAATACATCTTTCAACATTCAAACTCAATGGAATCAATTCCACCAAAACCCGACAACAACAAGCATCCGATTTCTATCTGAAACTAACCAAAATCATCCTCAATCCTACTCTAACTTCAAGTCAACCATATCTCCATCAATTTATCAATCAAACCATGTTCAAAAACTCCAAAAGCAACAACCTAACACCACTAAAACATTAGGAACCCTTCTCCACCATTTCTAAGCCAAAACCCTAAATACCCATAAGTAAAAATTACCCATTTTCCCAGAATCTGGGATTTCATGCTAAACCCAATATCTTGGCATCACTTTACATCCAAAATACGGTTTATAACTGACCCAAAACGTTGGTTTCATAAGCTTATCTTAAACCCCTTCAAAACTCCCATTTTTACCCCCAAATGAAGAAACTTGAGAAATCCTCAAAACCTTGAAGAGTAGATGATAAAAACAAGATTAGAAGGAAGAGAGGAATAAAATATAGTTTCTTACCTCTTGAAAACTCCAAAAATGGTGAAGCTTGGTGAAATAGTGGGTGGTGGCTATAGCTTGGGTGTTTTAACGTGAAAACTTTTGGGGAAGAAGAAGAGATGGCAAATTTGAAATAATGTATTTTATTTTAACTCAAAACCTATCTTCAAAACCCATTTGACCACATTTTACCAAAAGACCCATTTTAAATTCTCTTTTTCTCCATAAATTCTAAAATGCTATGTTTTAAATTGTCTCCCCAAAATTTAACTTAATACAAACCGACTTAACCAACCCGAGTATCTTCCGGGCCCCAAACCCAGGCATTACAGTTTTGATACACCCATATGTTGTTTCGAAACAAAAGTTTACAGTTTCAAAACGTTTCAATACAACCTATTTCCGTTTCGATACGACCCTCTTTTTTCATATTACTGTTTCGATAAGCCTATAGTTGTTTTGATACGGGCCCTTTATACACACAACAACTCTTTCTTTTTTTGGTGTCCGTTTTGATACAGGGGTGTCGTGTTCCGATACGGGTAGTTGCAGAACTGCATTTATGGAGGGAAGAGAGAGTCTCAATGGCTCTATTGATTATCTCAACCACCCAAACGGCTAGAAATCAATGAGAAGGTATAAAAACAAGTCTCCAAAGCTACAACAACAACTATTGAACCTTCAAGCAACATCAAAGCATTCATACCAAACCCTTAAGTCTATTAGAGACAATTGTATACCCAACATGTAAAATTTCAAATTGTTCATCTTTATTTCAAGTTTGGGGATTGTTGGTTTGTAATTGGGCAATAGATTAGTCTTGCGAGAGATACATTTCAAATTGTCTTTTTGTTCTTTGTAATTGAGAGTCTTGTCATTCAATCTTTAGGTAGAAAGATTGAATTTGTAAACGTTGCCTCCTTAGCCTAGAAAAGGGGAAGAGCAAACTAGTGAAGAGTTTGTTGAAAATCCTTAGTGGGAGCTAAGGTAGTGGATGTAGAGCTTGTTTAGAAGCTTAAACCATTATGAGTGCCTTTTTCTTCAATTTCAATTTTTCCTTTTGCTTCCTTAATTTTTAAAAGTGTCAATTCACCCCCTCTTGGCCATATCAGTTAATTCGATCCACTCAACAGTGTCTGAGGACAATATTATTTGCGTGAAAAGTAGAGTATGTTTTTTTCTAACATATCCTCATTAGTAATATTTTGACCACATAACTTCAATTGTGAAGTAATTTGGAACATAGCAAAGTTATACTCGCTTACTGATTTAAATTTTGCAATCTCAGATGCAATCAACCTTATTGAGCTTTAGGTAGAATAACAGTTTTCTGATGGTCATATCGTTCCTTTAGATTATTTCAAGGAATAAATGGATCTTTCATCGTTAAATATTCAGATTTCAACCCCTCATAAAGGTGACGATGAAGAAGTATAATAGCTCTGGCCTTATTTTGAGCAGATTATTCCAAAAATTTAATCTTCGTACACTGCATTGTTAAACTAGTTCACAAGGTCCTTTAGAAACCTTCTTTGAGACCAATAGTCTCGTAGAACAGGATGCCCAACTAATATATTTGGATTAAAACAACAGAACAGAGAACATAAATCACCATATTTTATAACAATCTTCTTGTATATCATAAATTACCATAATTTATTGCACTTTAAAAATCATATTTTAAAGAATGAAAATAAAAGTAGAATTTACTAATATTGATTTTCCTCTCGAGGACAAGGAGACATAGCCAATGACTAAGATGGATTCTCATAATCCCTTTATGTCATGTCTCCTTCTAAGTCATTTAAGCATATCATGTAAAACTCAAAATACGGTTAAAAACACCCACTCTCACCAATTAAACATTAAATAACAAATAAATAACCACAAACTTTCGACCATGGATTATAAGCAAACTAACACAAGAATATATAAACATGTGAGATTTAACCATTTCTATTTTAATTCTATTGTTAAATTAGAAATGGTTAAATTTAAGTTATTTCCTAATGAGAGTCTAAGAGTTATAAAGATCATTTTACCCTTAACAATTATCAAAAATCTCCAAATAACTTAAATTTAACCATTTCTAGTTTAATTCTATTGTAAATTAATATTTTTTTTTATTTTTTTATTCTCACACATTTATATTTGTATTTAAATTTAAGAAATTATTAAATTGTATTAAAAATAATTATATAAATAATAAATTAATATATAGATACTTCAAATATGATAAGTAATGTTATATTAAAAATTATTTTTTATAATATAATTAATATTAATAGATACAAAATATTGATAATTAATAAACTATTCAAATAAGTATCAAATGTAACCATGCCCTTATATGTCATTTTGTTTGTTTAGATAATCAAACAACTGTCAGCTATCAGTTAATTTTATCAAACACTTTTATACAATCAGTTAATAAAATCCGCTAGTCAAATCAGCTAATGTAATCAGCTATCAGTTATCAGTTAATCTAATCCACTATCAGCTATCCACTAATTATCAAACATGGCCATAATATTATTTATTAAGATTGTGGGACTTGGACTAAGATAACAAACATATATAATATTATCCATTTCCCCTCTAACGCAACCCTCTTCATATATCGAGCGCCGCAAGTTTTATTTTTCTATTTTATTTAGCCAGCGACGACACCGCTTTTGATGCTAGTTGCCGACCGCCATATCTATTTTTTCTTTATTTCTTTTTCAGCTTTTTAATAAAAATAACTATGCCTTTGTGGCACATTTATCTATGTATTTTCGCATGTATTTTCTTTTTTCTCGGTCGTTTGATTGTTCTTTTATTTTATGTTTTTCCCAGGGTTGGATTTGATGACGCCACGACTGATCAAGATGACGCTTATTTGTAATCATGTTGATCTTCCATGCTCTGGACCCTCGAATTGAATTTGGATACGCGGTTTGCACTCGTGAATAGTTTCTCACGACGCTCGGCTTTAATTTGCGGTTCTCGGTGGTCTTTCAATAGCTTAATCCCCTTTTGGTTCGTTTGTCGATGTAGTCAGATTTGTTTGTGTGTATTTTTTGTTCTAGTCTTTTGGATGGATTTTTAACATTTTTTATGTATGGTCCTTGTATGATCTAAAGTGGCTAGTTTAAAAAAAATCCAAATTATGTATTTAGTTTACGATAATAGTTGTAAACCCTTATTACAATTTTAAAATTTTTTCGTTTAATAAAACTAGCTTCTTTTATTAAAAAAACATTTTAAAAAAACTACATGGTAGTGGAAAGTTACGGTACTTACAACTTACTGTATATTCTACTAATAAAAAATAGTTTTAATTAAATATGATAATCCATATATTTGTAGCCTATTCATATATTTTTCAGGTATCATAAATAATCACCTCTTAAGACAGGGGCCTCGGCTTCCCGTAGCTCAAGCAGGCCGGCTTTGATCTGTATTTGATTAAAAAACTCGGATACTCGATTTTTGAATATCTGAAATTTCAGATCGGATATCCGAAACTATGAGTTAATTTAATTGTTTTTTGAATTTGGCGGTCTTAGCCATGAACATTTTAAATTTTCGAATATAAAAATCGACAAATTATTGAGTATAACAAGATTTGTATCTATAAAAAATTCAATTTTTCATATATAACAAGCTAAAGAATCGAATATAAAAAGATTCATATCTATAAAAATGAAATTTTAGGATATCGGATAATCGGATATCCGGTCCGAATGTAAAATCACTATCCGTATCCGATCCGAAAATTTTGAATATCTGATCCGAAAAATAAAAAACGGATCGGATATCTGAAATTTCGGATAGGATAAACGGATCGGATCAATCGGATCAGATTTTTTTACACACCCATACCGGTCACTACGAGTATCGCAATTTTGAAAATTTTAATAACTGTGAATAGGTGTGGGCAAAACTTGACTCGACTAGAAAAAAAACTAAGTTATTCGACTTGACTCAATGCGAGAAAAAAAAACTCAATTCTTCTTAACTCGAGTCGTAATTTCATAAACTTGACTCGGGTAAAAAAGTTTCAAATAAGATTTGAGTTATAAAATGAAAATTCGAATAGCCCGAAATTTTTAGTAACTAGTGGATCAATTTTCAAGTTCGAGTTGAGTCTCTCAATTATGTCTGATATACCTATCGCATATGAAAAAATATGAATAAATAAATATGTTTATTTTCTATGGTTATATAAAGCCATTTAAATTGGAACTAATCAATATCATAACATTATAAATATTTACAATTAAATTTAAACAAAAACTCGAACAACTCGACTCGAAAAATTTTCACAAAAAATTTGAGTTATAAAATAGGGTTGGTCCTCTCAACTCAATTTTTTTTGACCCGACTTGACTGGATCAAATGTCCACTCATAATTGTGGACATAACAGTTGCATGTATCATGGTTTCGGATGGTGCCACTACCACCATATAACGGTCGTTGTTGCAGTTACATACAATTGTTTAAATCTATGTCCCTAATAACAAGTATTGGAAAAATAAATTAAATTTTAAGAATAGGAATAACAACTATTAAAAAATAGCCCCTAATAACAATTATTGAAAAAAATAAAATTTAAAAGTATTGCGGAGAAATCGGACATCTAATAACAAATATCAAAAAAATTAAATTTTGAGAGTAAGCCCTTAATAATAAATATTAAAAAAATTAACTCCTATTAACAAGTATTAAAAAAATTAGACCCTCTAACAACATATATAATTCAAGAAAAAAACATTACAAACCTTTATTGAGCGGCGGGCCCAGGCGGACGCTCTTTCTGCCCTGGCCAGGGTCCACCTGAACTCAAGGGAAAAATTGTATTATTAATCTCTCTAATAAAATGCTGATTTATTTTTAGCACTCCAAAATAATAAACTAATTTAACTACTTTTAAGTTTTAACTCACAAAAAATTAGCTTTAACCCAAAAATTTTATGTTCTCATCTCGGTCGCTTGCCACTGATTTAAAAAGTCTTTTTGTTTTAAGATATTTTAATATTTTAATCAATATAGTTTCAACTTTCGGTGGTGGCAATAGCTTTTGGGCTTCAAATCAATGTTGGGTCTCTCCAATTTTTTCATTATTTTTTTGGAAAGGCCTAGCCCATATAATCTGTCCATTAAAAGAAACATTTATAGAGTGATGAATTGCTTAATTTGACTTGTATATATTAAAGCTATAGAGAAATGAATCCAGCAGGTGCCAAAATATATAATTTATTTTTGAATTAATGAGTCAAAAATACATATAAATAATGAAAAAGGAACAAGTTAAATGTTGAAAAAAAGTGTATGTAAATTGCACATATTCACTTAAGACATGCATATGTAGGCATATAGTAATAAAAATACCACCTCTTACTTATTTTCTTTAGTCAACTTTTCCAATTAATCAACTCATTTAATGAAGCCTTTAATAACTTATCATATATTTTAACAAGAATTCATTTAAAACCATATATTCAAATTGAAGTTTTCAGCTATTTCACAAGTTGATGGCGGATTAATTAGTTGATAGCGGATAATTGATTGTATTAGCTGGTTGTATAAAATTGTTTAATAAAATTAGCTGATAGTCGTTTGATTGTTTAAGTAAGCAAAATGATGTATAAGTAGATGATTATATTCGATATTTGTTTAATTAATTTAATTATGAAAAATATTTTTTTAATATAACATTACTAAGCATATTTGAAGGATCTATATATTAATTTATTATTTATATAATTATTTTTAATACAATTTAATTAATTATTAAACTTAAATAAAAATAAAATATAAATGTGTGAGAATAAAGAAAAACAAAAAAAATATTAATTTACAAATGTCACAATGTAAATTCACGACGGTAAAGGGTTAAAATAGAAAAAGGTTAAATTTTTTGTTTTTAAGAGATTTTTATATAATTATTTAGGGTAAAATGATATTTCTAACTCTTGTGTTAAAACTTTTAATTTCAGAAAAGTCATATTAGCCATTTTTTTAAAATTAGAAATTTCACCTCAATCTGCTATTCACCAAACATCTAAATGAGCGGATTTGATTGGTCATAAACCTCTAATATTAACTCAAATCTCTAATTTTGATTCAAACTACTATTTAAAATTTTCATTTTTTAATATGGTAACCAAAGTTATTGTATCAAGCAAGATGCTTTACTTGCTTAGTAATGTTGGTGGTGGGTGCACTTTCAACTCAAAAGTCTCCAAGAAAATAAATTAAAAAAAAAGGGGGAATTAAGGTCAAAATAGGCCAAACAAAGTTACTATTAATATAGGTACTTAGTCACCATCATGGCCAAAAAGTGTCCTAGTAATTCAAGCTAAGGAAAGATAAAATTGTTGTTTCATGATAAGCTTCCCCATCAACCCCAAATGACTCAAAGCAACATTATTTTTCATTTTTATTACGATGATATACGAGGGATTTTTATATTTTTTTAATTAAGTAGAGATATTATATTTTCGAGGTAAATGTAAAAAATCGAACTCATACAATATAAAATAACATGAGTATTATTGATCATTCAACCAAATAATGAATCTCAATTTAAATACCTTTTTGATAATGATAATGATTTCTGTATAAATAAATTCATTTAAAGAAACATCAACTCAATTTTTAATAATTTTACAAGTGATTATTTTAATTACATCATGATTAATTTGGATATAACTAAAATAACAAACCCCCAAAGTACAAAACGCAATATAAATGTAATTATTAATTAATATAAACATTGCAATGATGCAAGGTTGAGAGAGAAAAACATGTAATCACCAACTTGTTAGGTACCATTTGGGAATTAGTTAAACAATGGTGCACAAATAATGGAACTTTAATAAATAACTGCTTCATCCTCTTTGAAATTTTTGGGTACACCAAAACATATTACAAAGTACAATGCTGTAGGTAGTGATGAATGTCAAATTTGTCCGTGGTTGTAGCTTTATAAAATAGCTTTATAAGATTTATTGACCGCTTACACATTATTTGGTTTAGGTTTGAATTCTTTTAAAAAAATCGTAAAAATAGGATCTAATATGATATTTTAATAATCAAACCGCCAATTGCATCAATAATAAATAATTATTATTGCCAAGTGTTAGGTGCAACAGTAAAATACATTACAATATGAATGAAATAATTTAAACTCAAACGTAATACATTATTAAAATGAACATGGACAATATTTAAATATAAATCGTAAAACGGACTTAAAATTAAAAAAAAACAACAAGGTTATAAACATGCAAATTAATAAAAGGTAGGTAGAGATAACATATATTTTATTAAAAGAAAGCTATATTTAAACCTACAAACAAACATGGGTCCTGGTTAATTTGGGAATAATTCTGATTGCTATATTTATTTCTAACTACATTGCATAGACGAACATTTTTTTTTTTTTTGGGGGGGGGGGGGGGGGGTCCCTTTATATTTTATTAATTGAACTTTTTTAATATAAATATATAATTTTACGTTTAACATAATTATAATTTAATATATTCACTATTTAATATGATATTTATGACATATATTCACGTCATTTATCTTACCTACTAAAATCAACCGTCACCATTATTTTTACATCTCAACATAGTATCATACCGGTTCTAAATCGTTATTAAACAATTTAAATTTTATTTCTGTCAGAATTTTCAGTGTATTTTGATATTTTTAATATATTTTTTTCATTTTGATCAAATATCGTTTTGTATTGATATATATCAGATTCAGCTCGTACTATTGATACAAAATTGTAATATTTTAACCAAAATTTAATTTTGAATTAATTATTTTTATTTTTGTGATTGGATTTACAGATAAAGATATTAATTTCATTAAGTTACTAAACCTAATTAATGATTTTAAAATTTATATTCTCATATAAATATATCTTTTTTTTTTATAAACTCATATAAATATATCTATATGTATATAATTGAAGTATATTTACATATATTTTAAAAAATTGATAAACACAAATCGTTACATCAAAATACATCGATATCAATATATATTAATACTAAAGAAAAGAATATGTTAATAAGTATAATATTTACTATCTTAATACATATTGTACCAATGATTTTATTATCGTCATTGTTATTTTTAGTTTTACGGTATTTATAAATTAAAATAAATAAAAAGAGAGTAACTTGAGTAAATTGCTCAAATAATGTTGCTTATAAATAATATTTGCGGAAGTAGAGTAGCCAATTAAGTTGTTGAAATAATATGTAATCGAATACGTTTTTATGTTAGAAGTCTGTCTATAATATTGTCGACTTTTTCCGAAGTCAGCTTGAAGTGCTGCTGACTTTTTATGGTATTGTAACAATGTCTATAATCCAAAAAAAAATTGTAATACAGCGTATTTCATCAATTATTTTTTAACAAAATTATTTAGCGAAGAAAACGAGTTAAGTTTGGAGGTTTATATGTGATAGAGGTGAGTGGGTTGAAATATGGAACATTTGCTTGGCAGAGGTGAAAGGCTGAAAGCTGCAGAGCTTTGTGGTTGGCAGTTGGCACCAATGAACAGATCTCTCTAATTATTCTTTGCCAACTCTCTCACTCCTACTTTCTAAATTGAAAACTTACAACAACGCAACATTAAAAAAAAAGAATCCACAATTCTTAATTAACACGTTTAAATATCTCATAAGTTTTTTATACTCACCTTTATCCATATCTGTTCAGTTTTACTGTTAATTAATGATTTAACAGTTATAAAATAGATAAAAGGGTTTTGCCATACACAGTTACTGGTACAGTGTACAAAAACTATTAGATTCTTTTTATTTTACTTTTTAATAAAATCTATTATAATATAATTAATTATATTTTTAAAAATAAATATTATTAATTTATGGTGTTTAATATAATTAAATCCTAACATATTAAACCCTAAAAATCGTAAATTGCTAAATCACAAACTTTAAACTATAACCCTTAAGTTCTAAAACATAAACTTTAAATCCAAACCTTGAACCTTGAACCATAAACACTAACCATAAAACCCTAAACATTAAACCTTAAAACCATACCATGAACCCTAAACCTAAATCATAAAACCACAATTCATAAACTCCTAACATCCTAAAACAATAAACCATAAACCCTAGAAACATAACATACTATAACACTAAAACCCTAAAACAATAAACCATAAACCTTGCACCTTAAAAACCATAGACCCTAAAATTATAAACTCTAAACACCTAAACCTTTTACATAATTATTAAATACATTACACCCTGAATCAATGGTGTTTAATTTTTTAAGAATGTAATTAATTATATTTTAATATATTCCGTTGAAAACTAAAATAAGTATTAATGATAGAATTCTAATAGTTCTTAAACACAACCCTAACCTATCACAAGACAATTACATTCTTCCTAAAAGACATGTCTAATAGGATATGCAGCGTCACCGTTTATATATCTCAATACCTCATCTTTTTTTATGTAGGATTAATGACCCCGTCCCTTCTCAGACGTGACATTCTCTCCCACTCAACCTCGTGACGCCCTTGTCACGAGTTTATGCTCTCGTGATTGGCCAATTGTCACAGTTATTTACCCTGCTTACCTTATTCATGGGCGTTCGATGTAAAATCGAGCAGTCAAAGAGTCGCTAAGTGTTGTGTATAGCAAAAACCCATAGATAAAATAACTTTTTTAGTCTTACGTTTACTACTCTTAATAATTTGACCTTTAGAAACTGCAAACATATATAACTGAAAAACTTTATTGTTCATTTAATAATAATTTTTATTTATTTTTAACATTATTTTGCCTTCAGTAATGGTCAAGTAAACAATTATCGGAGAATAAAACACATCCTAAATTTCATATATTAACTAGAATTAAATTTTAAAATACATAATAAAATAAATTTTGAATAATACAATAAACCACGACACATTTAAATCTCTCCTAACAAATTCATAAAACTAAAAGGAGTACATATTGTCACGGACCGCGGACCAGTAACCGAGTCAAGTCAGCACTAGGGTGCATCCAGCACGCACCGGGTCACATAGGAGGCTTGTTACAGCACCACGGGCCTGCCCAACCGAGCCTAGGAGGGTCCAATCCGAATTTGACTTAGTCTTGGTGAATTTTCAGCCATGTATTTTTAATTTACTTTATTTTATTTTATATTTTCATGGCTCCCCTTGAATTTAGGGATGTTTAGAGATTTAGAGCGATCTTAGCCGTTGATGTAATTCAATCTAAGCCGTTGGATGAATGAGGCCTCAACTATAAATAGAGGCTTGCCCCACCTCATTTACTCACTCATTCATTGAGGAATACACTCAGCATTCGCTCATCTCGTGCTTCTTTGTGCTTGTCATTTCTCCTTTCTGTTGTTCTATCTGTTTCCGCAAGGATCTAAGCCTTTGTGCTTGATCGTTTCAGGCTTACTTAGTCGCAGAAGTTTCCGAAAACGAGTTAGGGTCGAACGTTCGAGTTAGAGACGTTCTACGGGCGTGTCAAATGGTATCAGAGCCTGGTTTATCAGAGGAAATGGCACTACAAAGCAACAAAGAAGTTCTTGCAACTGACCGAGAGACTCGTGCTACAACTGCGGGAAAGAAGCGAGAGAGTTCCAGGGACATCATTGCGCCCATTAAGAAGAGAGTTATCAAGCTGGAGGAGGCCATGGGCGACGTCCAGGAGACCCTAGAGGAGTCAAAACCCCGCCTCGAAAAGCTTGATTCTATGAAGGATGGGATCAAGGAGAAGCTTTATGTCATCATCGATGATTCGTAGGAGACTTTGAGCAAGCGAGCCGATTCCCTTCAAGAAGCAATGGATGCTATGAGGGCGGAATTGGTGGGGGAGATCAAGAAGCTCACGACTGAGCTACTCCTCTACAAGAATGCCGTGGTGAATGGCATGGTGGGCGAAGCAATGGTGGCTAAGCCCAGGATCAATGTTCTGAAGCTAAAGGAGTTCAAAGGGGCAAGGGCAACCCAAGAAGTGGATAACTTCATTTGGGGGTTGGAGCAGTATTTCCGACTCATGGGCATCGATGATGAGATTACCAAGGTAAACACAACTTCTGTTTATTTGACTGATGACGATCTCTTATGGTGGCGACACAGATGTTCCCAAGTGGAAGATGGGTCTCTCCCCGTCAAGACATGGAAAGACTTCCAATTTGAGTTCAAAGAGCATTTCTATCCAAAGAAGGCTCAAGAGAAGCTTTACAAGTTGAAGCATGAAAGATCCCTCTAGAAGTATGTCAAGCGCTTCACCGAACTCAAGCTCCAGATCCAGGGCATGGGTGAGATAGACGCCCTCTTTGCCTTCAAGAATAGGATGCAACATTGGGCAAAGTTGGAGCTGAACTGGAGAGACATTCCTGATCTCACCAAGGCGATGGCTGCTGCCGAACCTCTTGCGAAGTTTGAGCGCAAGAAGTCGGATGCTACCAAAGATAAACCGAGGTACAAAGGTAGTGGAAAGAGGGACAAGGACAAGGCAACCAAGAACGGGTCCGAGAAATCTGAAAAGCCATCCAACGGAGGTTTTAAATTTTGGAAACCTTCTTAAAAGGGCCACAATGATTTCAGGTGCCACAATTGTGGGGGAAAGAAGTTGGTGAAGTATTGTCCTCAACTTGAGAAAGCGGCAGCCATTCAAGAGAAGAGTGGCGAAGAGAAGGAAGCCCTCACGATTAATTCCATCATCAGCTCAATGGAGATTAAGAAGGGATCCAAGAAGAAGGGGTTAATGTTCGTGAACATCACCTTGGTAGGTCAAAAGTTGAGTGCACTTGTAGACACCGGTGCCTCAGAGTTGTTCATATCCGAGCGGGTTGCCAAGAAATTGGGTCTTCATGTTAAGAAAACAAGTGGGTTCATCAAGACCGTGAATTCAGAAGAGGCTCCAATTGCCGGGGTTGCCAAGGGAGTCAAGCTTGACATTGGTAATTGGTCCGATAAGGAAAGTATCAAAGTAATTCCATTAGGTGATTTTGATTTTGTGATTGAGATTTCTTTCCTTGACCGAATTAATGCGTTCCTTGTTCCGTTTTGTGATTGTTTGTGCATACTTAACCCGAGGAAGCAATGTGTTGTTCCGGTAAGCCGAGGGGCCGAAGTTGGGGCCAAGATGCTTTTAGCTATCTAGTTTAGCAAGGGGGTGCGCAAGGAGGAACCCACCTACTTGGCCATATTAGGGCAATATGAGCCAATCATGCCCAAACCAGTTCCACTCGAAGTGAGCCAAGTCTTGGCTGATTTTAGAGATGTGATGCATGCCGAGTTGCCCAAGCATTTCCCACCTAAGAAGGAGGTGGACCACAAGATTGAACTTGTGCCCAACACAGAGCCGCAAGCCCGTTCCCCCTACCGAATGGATTCGCCCGAGTTAGGGGAGCTACGTAGATAATTGAAGGAGCTCATTGATGCGGGGTATATTTGACCGTCCAAGGCACCCTATGGTGCACCTGTGTTGTTCCAGAAGAAGCATGATGGCTCACTTCAGATGTGCAGCGATTATCGAGCTTTGAATAAGCTCACAGTGAAGAACAAGTACTCGATCCCACTCATAGACAACTTGTTCGATAAACTTGGTGGTGCAAGGTGGTTCACCAAGTTGGATTTGCGATCCGGATACTACCAAGTAAGAATTGCCGAGGGTGATGAACCAAAGGCAGCTTGTATGACATGCTATGGTTCGTTTGAATTTTTGGTGATGCCTTTCAGCCTCATGAATGCTTTCGCTACCTTCTGCACCCTCATGAACAAGGTACTACAACCCTTCCTAGATCAGTTCGTTGTAGTTTATCTTGATGACATTGTCATCTATAGCAAGACCCTCGGGGAGCATGCGAAACACTTAAGACATGTGTTCGAGGTTCTTAGGCAAAATGAGCTCCATGTCAAAGAGAAGAAGTGCTCATTTGCTCAAAAAGAGGTTCCATTCCTAGGCCACATTGTTGGAGGTGGCAAGATTCGGATGGATGGGGCAAAGGTTCAAGCCATTGTTGATTGGGAGCCGCCAACCAAGGTTCTAGAAGAAATTGTCTCCCAAGCAGGCCCGTTGATAAGAGTTTCTTGTAGAGTTTGATTTTTCCATGGAGTACAAGCCAGGGAAAGTCAATTCAATTGCTGACACCTTAAGCCGAAGGTACAATATAGAAGTGGTGAGCTTGCCGAAGGGACAATTGTTGGGGCGCATTAAAGATGGGCTATCACATGACCTTACAACCAGAATGTTGATTGATTATGTCAAGGAAGGAAAGACCCGAAGGTTCTGGTTCGAGGGAGACTTGTTCTAGGCTCGAGGACATCGCCTCTTTGTGCCTCAATTCAGGAAGTTGCGCAAGGAGATCATGAAGGAATGTCATGACTCCAAGTGGGCTGGACATTCGGGCATGGATCAGACTTTAGCACTCATTGCAGAGCACTACTATTGGCAATGCATGGTGGAAGATATTGAGGCTAATGTAAGGACTTGCCTTGTGTGCTAGCAGGACAAGATCGAGATGAAGAGACTCATGGGATTATTGCAGCCATTACCCATTTCGGAGCGACCATAGGAAAGCCTTTCCATGGATTTTATAGTCGGTTTTCCCAACACTGACGACTTGTCTAGTATCATGGTTGTGGTTGACAGGTTTTCTAAGTATGCAACATTTATTCCAGCATCCAAGGTGTGCCCAGCCGAGGAAGTGGCTCATCTTTTCCTCAAGCACGCAGTGAAGTATTGGGGAGTGCCAAAGACGATTATTAGTGACCGTGACACGCGGTTCACGGGCAGGTTTTGGACTAAGTTGTTCAAGCTTATGGGATCAAGCCTGAACTTCTCTACCAGTGTTCATCCACAGACAGACGGGCAAACCGAACGAGTGAATGCTTTATTGGAGATCTATTTGAGGCACTATGTGAGTACCACACAACGAAACTGCCGAAGCTGTTAGATGTGGCCCAATTTTCCTACAACTTACAACGGAGCAAGGTGACCAACCAAAGTTCGTTTGAGATCGTGACCGGGAAGGAACCACTTACACCTAACGCGGTTGCCACCAAGTATGAGGGGCCTAATCTAGCACCACACAAGTTTGCCAATGAGTGTCAAGAGCATCATGACTTAGCCCGAGCTTGTTTACACAAGGCGAGGAAGCTGTAACCCCCTCGTCCCGGTCTGGACGACTGACTGGACCGAGTAGGCTACACGCGGAAAATCGAAGTGAAACCCGCTAAGGCTCCCCTTCGGTTAGCAACCCTAGAAATTTTTTTTACTTATTATCTTGTATAAATGGATAAATTAAATCATATGTGAAAGGACAACAACAGAAGCAACAAACGAGACGATCAACCCAAACATCATTCCAAAAACAGTCAATTTTAGCTTAAACTATAGGCTGTTTCGAAATACCCAAGGAGTGTATCGAAACGCCTTGACTTGGCCAACATGCCCAAGTCAACACGAGGAGACCGTATCGAAACGGTGGCCAACCGTTCTGAAACGTCCTCAGGGGTCAATTTCTCGTGGTCAACGATATGAAGACCGTTCCGAAACGCCTAAGCCTGTTTCGATACTTCAATTTATCGTCAAAATCTCATATTTCCAGTGGCGAAAACGTATCGACACAACCCCCTTGCGTACCAAAACGCCTGGCCTGAAACAAGAGGTCGTATCCAAACGGGACCAATCGTTTCGATACACATGCTGCGAACAGACAGGTTTCGGCTGGGTTTTGGCACAAGGCTGCCTCAAACACAACCGAAACCTTCCACAACCAACATACATCAACTCTAGATGCAAGGCACCCTATACAAACATGCTTAGCACTCAACAAACACATATAAAAGCCACTCAAGACAAGCATCACATCAACAAGAATTCATACATAACATTTAAGATAATAATATGCCTTAGACAAACAACCATAGCATTCATGGAAAAAGGTATAGGTCTTCAAACACAAGGCACATATGCATCAAGTAAATATGGTCTACAATCCACAACATAAAGGCATACACATGGCCAACATGAAATCAACAATTTAACATGCTCATCCAAACACAAAATCAACTAAGGAGTTTGACACCAACTCCAAACAAGTCTACACCCCCATCGTCTAGGCATTATTACAATACGTAAATCATACTTGAGCTAACTGAGAACTCCAAAAGCTCCTCCCTTGCCCACTTGCCTCCCGAACTCTAACGATCTGCATGTTGGAAATAAAGGAGAGCGTAAGCTAATTAGCTAAGTGAGAGAAGCTCTAAAATTCAACAAGCATGCAGTTTTCAAAGCACTTTTCATTATTGAAATTAAATCAATGGATGCACGAATGATTATCACAACAAGACTACACATGGTTTGCACATGCACAACCAACATAAACACGGTGGGACCACATATCACCGTTCGACTAGTAGTTTTCCGATGGGACCACTCATCACCTTACTCTACTACTAGTCACTACCGGTGGGACCACTCATCACCGTAGTTAAGACAACCATCAAGTGAGGCTCGACTTCAATTCGACTACACAACAACAACGGTATGAAACAACTCAAGATGCACATGATACCACAACATGTAGCCACTCATTAACACATAACAAAAAGGTAGGAGGAATAACTTACACTTGGGTTTAGGTGAACCCTCAAGGTCCAACCCAAACCCCAAGAGTTCTATTTCAAAAACAAATCAAGGTTTGACATTTCTACTCACCGTTGCTACCCAAATGAAAGCTGAGAACCAAGCTCAAGTCTTCAAATTCTCCGGATTCGTCCCCGAAGCTTCACCAACTAAATTCCTTGCTTCTAATCATCCCAACACAATTCAAAATAACCACAAATCAGTCCACAATCAAAGTAGCAGGCCCAGAACATAATTCAAGCACAAAACACATGATTCAAGCTAAGAGCAACTCCCAAAATCCTCATCCCCGAGCAGCCATGAAGCACAGCCCAAAACCCTTGATTTCAACACTTTTAACACTCCCAAAGGTTTCCAAAACAACCCTTATATGTAGCCTAACCATCAGCCCACGCTTTCCCACGTCAAACACCCCCAAAATCCAACATTTAAGCTCTCTAAAACCTTCCTAAAACCCAATTTCGGAAAACACCATAAAACCATGTAAAAATCAAGTATGTTGGACCTTTTAGATAGTAAACATCTCATATAACATTAATAAATCAATAGCTTAAGTCAAAGACAATAAAGATGACATTTTTAATCTAAAAACTCAAAACCTCAAACTACAAGAACCATGTGCTTTATGGAAAATAATGGTACCAACATGTAGGGGAAAGGGAGGACAAGTCAAAAACGGTTTTACCTTTGAAAAATCTCTCGACAATGAGCAAGAGAGATGATGGAATAGTGATTTGGGGTAAGGTGAGCCTTTTGTCGTTGTAATGGGGTAGTGAAGAGGGAAGAAGATGATGAATAACTCTTTTAAAATTAAAAATGGGTTTTTAATTCCACAAGTCTATTTAATTACAAGTATGCCATTAATGAGATGACTATCTCATAAATTCTAATCCATGGAATTGGGCTTTAAAATCAAAATAAGTCCAACATAATTTATTTGTTTTGAAAACCCGAGGCCCAAAATATTATTTTAATATTTTAATATTACTTTCACCCGACCACCAAACCCGGGTGTTACAACTCTCCCCCACTTAGGAAATTTCGTCACCGAAATTACCTAACGAAAACAAGTACGTAAACTGCTCAAGCATATCAGCTTTCCTTTCCTATGTGGGCTCTTCCACACCTCTATGTCTCCATAACACCTTGACCAACTCTATGGTCTTGCCACGCAACACCTTGCTATCAGAAGCAAGTATTTCAACTGGTTCTTTGTTGTAAGACAAATCCGGATTCAAATCAATCTCTTATACGGGCATTACATGGGACGGATCCGATCTATACCTCCTAAGCATCGACACATGAAAGACATCATGGATCTTCTCTAACTCGGAAGGCAACCTCAAACAGTAAGCTACTGGCCCAATCCGCTCAACTACCTCATAAGGTCCAATAAATCTTGGGCTTAACTTGCCCTTCCTTCCAAATCTCATCACCTTCTTCCAAGGTGAGACCTTCAAAAACACTTTATTTCCCACAGAATACTCTACCTCTTTCCTCTTTAAGTCGGCATAGGACTTCTGTCGATCTGAAGCTGCCTTCAAATAGTCACATATCAACTTTACCTTCTCGGTGGTGCCCTTAAGCAAATCAGGCATTGGTACAAACTTTTGTCCGGCTTCGGCCCAACAAATCGGAGTTCTACACTTCCTACCATACAAGGCCTCATACGGAGCCATCTGAATACTCGACTGGAAACTGTTGTTATACACAAACTCTACTAACGGTAGATGTTTCTCCCATGACCCTTGAAAATCAATGATACAACATCTCAACACATCTTCCAACACCTGAATCACTCCCTCAGACTGACCATCTGACTGCGGATGATACGAAGTGTTGAAGTTCAACCAAGTACCCAAGGCTCGATGCAAACACTCCCAAAATCTAACTGTAAATCTTGAATCTCGGTCTGACACAATCGATTTTGGTACCTCATGTAGTCTCACTATCTCACAGATATATAGATCGGCCAACTTGTCTAAAGTATAGGTGGTATGAACTGGTATGAAATGGGCACACTCAGTAAACCTATCCACAATCACCCACATTGAATTCTTCCTCGAAGGAGTCAACGGTATCCCTAACACAAAGTCCACGGTAATACGTTCCCACTTCCATTCCGAAATCTTCAACGATTGTAACAATCCTGAGGGAAACTGATGCTCGGCCTTGACCCGCTGACAAACCATACATCTACTTACAAATTCGGCCACGTCCTTCTTCAAACCAACCCAATAGTACTCATCTTTTAACCCTTGATACATCTTCGTGCTACCCGGATGCATAGCAAAAGGACCGTTGTGAGCTTCATTCAAGATTGTACGCCTCAATTCGGCATCCTCCGGAACCACTATCATATCCTTGTAACATAAGATCTCATTCTCACCAAAACAATACTCGGTAGGCCTATCTTCGGCTATGTCTTGCACGTGAGGTGCCAAAGACTCATCTCGCAACTGCTTCTCTCGAATTAACTGAACTAACGAAGGCTTAACCTGAAGCTCGGCTATCAACCCACCATCATTAGACACGCTTAATCTCGCAAACATAACTCGCAACTCAACGACCACCTTTCTACTCAAGGCATCGACCACTACGTTTGCCTTACCCGGATGGTACTCTATCGTGAGGTCATAATCCTTAAGAAGCTCTAACCACCTACGTTGCCTGAGGTTCAACTCCCTCTGAGATATCAAATACTTCAAACTCTTGTGGTCGGTATACACGGTGCACTTCTCACTATAAAGATGATGTCTCCAAATCTTCAATGCGAATACCACTACAGCTAGCTCTATGTCATGGGTGGGATAATTCTTCTCATGAACTTTCAACTGTCGCAAAGCATATGCTACCACCTTACCCTCTTGCATGAGCACACAACCTAGCCCTACATAGGAGGCATCACTAAAAATCACAAATTCTTTCCTAGGTTCAAGCTGAATCAGGATAGGAGCTTCGGTCAAAGCTTTCTTCAATTTCTCAAACGCTTCTTGTCTTGCATCTGACCACTCATACGAAACATTCTTCTGTAGCAACTTAGTCAACGGAGCCGCTATTCTAGAAAACCCCTCAACAAACCTTCTATAGTATCCCGCCAAACCTAGGAAACTATGAATTTCTGTCACTGACTTCGGTTGTTTCCAATTCACTATAGCTTCTATCTTCTTGGGATCAACACTAATCCCACTAGCCGAGATCACGTGACCTAGGAAGATTACCTCCCTAATCCAAAACCTACATTTGTTTAGCTTGACATACAACTGATTCTCTAGTAGGGTCTGAAGTACTATCTGCAAATGCTCATCATGCTCCTCTTCGGTCCTAGAGTATACTAAGATGTCGTCTATGAACACTACCACAAACATGTCCAAGAACTCATGAAATACACGGTTCATCATATCCATGAAGACTGCTGGAGCTTTAGTCAACCCAAAAGGCATCACCAAAAACTCATAATGCGCATAACGTGTACGAAAGGCCGTCTTCGGTATGTCCACATCCTTTACCTTCAACTAGTAGTACTCGAACCTCAAGTCAATCTTCGAAAACACAGAAGCACCTCTCAACTGGTCTAGAGAGTCATCTATCCTAGGCAAAGGGTATTTGTTCTTCACTGTCACCTTATTCAACTGCCTATAATCTATACACATCCTCATGCTACCATCTTTCTTTTTCACAAACAAGACTGGAGCACCCTACAGAGAAATACTAGGCCTAATGAAGCCTCTATCAGTCAACTCCTGAAGCTGTGTCTTCAACTCTTTCAAATCTTTCGGTGCCATTCTATACGGAGCAATCGACACTGGTGCAGAATCAGAATACGTCTCAATAGCAAACCCAACTACTCTGTCTAGAGGCAAACCCGATAACTCTTCCGAATAAACACTAGGAAAATCACATATTGTTATGATGTCCTCAGGTCTCACCTCACCCATATTCGGATTCATTACATAAGCCAAGTAAGCCTGACACCCCGAACTCAACAACTTCTGAGCTTCCAAAGTCGAAACCATATTAGACAAGAACCTGACGTTCTCAACAACTACCACAACCTCAAAGTCATCGGTAAGCCTCAAGGAGACTCTCTTGGTCTCGAAGTCAACCCTAGCCCTATGCTCTACGAGCCAATCCATGCCCAAAATCACGTCAAAACCGTAGAAGGGTAACTTTATCATATCGACAGGAAATACGTGGCCCTGAACCATCAAGGGATACCTCTTATACACCTTCCTAACTACCACTGTATCACCAAAAGAGCTAGTAACATTTACACCTACCTCTAGCCAATCACATGGTAACCCTAATGACCATGCGTGCTCACCCAAAATATACGAATGTGTCGACCCCGAATCTATTAAAGAAAGCAAACTCAAAGACTGTAATGAGAAATTACCTGCAATGACATCAGTGTCATTCTCAGCCTCTCGCTAAGCATACACCCTAGCCGGTCCTCCTCCCTCGGGCTGGACTGCTACTACATGAGCCAAGTTCCTCTGACCTTCATTCCTTGGTTGAAAGTTTCCACGACCGTGCCCACGACCTCTCTGATGCTCAAAACCCCTAGTTGGAGCCGGTCCGCCTCTAGCCGGGTGTGGACAGTTACGCCTCATGTGGTCTCGGGATCTACAGTTGCAACACGGCCCAAAGGTACCCGCACACTCACCCTAGTGGCGTTTCCCACACCTATTGCACTATGGTGTGTGCATCACATCTCCTTTGCCCTGATGGCCCTAACCATAGTTACCACCCCTATGTCTCGAATCGGGCTGGTACCTCCTATCCATATGCCTCTTGGCATGATCTCTATCCTAGTTCGCGTGTCTTTTTTCGGAATCGGACCCACTAGCTCGTGCACTAGAGCCCAAGTTCTGTTCAATATCCTTGGCCCTAGAGACCAAAACATCGAACTCAGTGTAGTCAGAGGCAAGCATGTAGGTCTTCACATCTCTAGTCAACCAATATCGAAAGCGCTCACACCGCTCCGTCTCATTAGGGACCAACTCTGGAGCATACTGGCTCAATCTCACAAACTGGACCTCGTACTCAGTCACGGTCCTGTTACCCTGAACCAAGGCCATAAACTCCATCTTCTTTTCGTCCAAGTACCGAACTCCAAGATTCTTCCTCTTGAAGGCATTTCTGAAGAACTCCCACGTGATATCCGCTTCGGCCATCCCCGAAGTAACAGTGAGCCACCAAGTATAAGCGTCCCTCTGAAGTAAGGAGACAATGCAACCCAACTTACGGGCGTCTGAACACTCCATCTGTCCCAAGATGCGAGTAGTACTCTCAAGCCACCCCTCCGAACCCTCGGGAGTCAACCCATGAAACTCAACTGCTCCCAAGTTATGAAGCCTCTCTAGGGGTAATCATGTCCCCGCACCGTGAGGTGGTGCTGCAGCTTGTGCACCGCCAAAGCTGTCCAAAAGACCCTAGTTATAGTCTGAATTAGATGGGTCATGTCTGCGCCCGCTGGACCCTGACCCGCCTGAGCCCTAACACCTCCAACATTAGCACTGGCTTGAGGCCCATTACCATCACCTCCGACTTGCGCACCTGCCTAAGGCACGTCACCTTCACCACCCACTCCATTACCACCGGGAACATGAGGAGCAGGAGGCTCACCTCCAGGTGCCTGGTCACCCGCTCTAGGTCGCCCCCTCGGTCTCACCATAGCAAAATAAGATCTAAAATAGAAAACACACAACAAACAAGGAAAACGTTAGGTTAGCAAAAGGGCAAAGACTCTGGTTCTCAAGCTCGTTAAACCAAAACAATTTTCCTTTTTGACAACAACACCTAACAATGGGGACATTTGACTAGCCCTTAACCCAACCAAAAAAAGACCACTGAAGCATGCTTTCAAACACTGTACTAGCAAGCAACATCCATACAATACATGGTAAAAACACTCACCGAGGCATAACAACACATAACAACTCAAACTTACCTCACTTACCTACTTGAGGTCTCGGAAACCTCAGGCTCTGATACCACCAAATGTAACCCCCTCGTCCCGGTCTGGACGACTGACCAGACCGAGTAGGCTACACGTGGAAAACCGAAGTGAAACCCGCTAAGGCTCCCCTTCGGTTAGCAACCATAGAAAATTTCTTTACTTATTATCTTGTCTAAATGGATAAATTAAATCCTATGCGGAAGGACAACAATGGAAGCAACAAACGAGACGATCAACCCAAACATCATTCCAAAAACAGTCCATTTTAGCTTAAACTACAGGCCGTTTCGAAACACCCAAGGAGTGTATCGAAACGCCTTGACTTGGCCAACATGCCCAAGTCAACACGAGGAGACCGTATCGAAACGGTGGTCAACTGTTCTGAAAGGCCCTTAGCGGTCAACTTCCTGTGGTCAACGATATGAAGACTATTCTGAAACGCCCAAGCCCGTTTCGATACTTCAATTTATCGTCAAAATCTCAGATTTCCAGTGGCAAAAACGTATCGAAACGACCCCTTGCGTGCCGAAACGCCTGGCCTGAAACAAGAGGCCGTATCGAAATGGGACCAACCGTTTCGATACACCTGCTGCGAACATACATGTTTCAGCTGGTTTTTGGCACAAGGCTGCCTCAAACACAACCGACACCTTCCACAACCAACATACATCAACTCTAGATGCAAGGCACCCTATACAAACATGCTTAGCACTCAACAAACACATGTAAAAGCCACTCAAGACAAGCATCACATCAACAAGAATTCATACATAGCATTTAAGATAATAATATGCCTTAGAGAAACACACATAGCATTCATGGAAAAGGGTATAGGTCTTCAAACACAAGGCACATATGCATCAAGTAAATATGGTCTACAATCCACAACATAAAGGCATACACATGGCCAACATGAAATCAACAATTTAATATGCTCATCCAAACACAAAATCAACTAAGGAGTTTGACACCAACTCCAAACAAGTCTACACCCCATCGTCTAGGCATTATTACAATACGTAAATCATACTTGAGCTAACTGAGAACTCCAAAAGCTCCTCCCTTGCCCACTTGCCTCCCGAACTCTAACGATCTGCATGTTGGAAATAAAGGAGAGCGTAAGCTAATTAGCTTAGTGAGAGAAGCTCTAAAATTCAACAAGCATGCAGTTTTCAAAACACTTTTCATAATTGAAATTAAATCAATGGATGCACGAATGATTATCACAACAAGACTACACATGGTTTGCACAACCAACATAAACACGGTGGGACCACACATCACCGTTCGACTAGTAGTTTTCCGATGGGACCACTCATCACCTTACTCTACTACTAGTCACTACCGGTGGGACCACTCATCACCGTAGTTAAGACAACCATCAAGTGAGGCTCGACTTCAATTCGACTACACAACAACAACGGTATGAAACAACTCAAGATGCACATGATACCACAACATGTAGCCACTCATTAACACATAACAAAAAGGTAGGAGGAATAACTTACACTTGGGTTTAGATGAACCCTCAAGGTCCCACCCAAACCCCAAGAGTTCCATTTTAAAAAGAAATCAAGGTTTGACATTTCTACTCACCGTTGCTACCCAAATGAAAGTCGAAAACCAAGCTCAAGTCTCCAAATTCTCCGGATTCGTCCCCGAAGCTTCACCAACTTAATTCCTTGCTTATAATCATCCCAACACAATTCAAAATAACCACAAATCAGTGCACAATCAAAGTAGCAGACCCAGAACATAATTCAAGGACAAAACACATGATTCAAGCTAAGAGCAACTCCTAAAATCCTCATCCCCGAGCAGCCATGAAGCACAGCCCAAAACCCTTGATTTCAACACTTTTAACACTCCCAAAGGCTTCCAAAACAACCCTTATATGTAGCCTAACCATCAGCCGACACTTTCCCACGTCAAACACCCCCAAAATCCAACATTTAAGCTCTCTAAAACCTTCCTAAAACCCAATTTCGGAAAACACCATAAAACCATGTAAAAATCAAGTATGTTGGACCTTTTAGATAGTAAACATCTCATATAACATTAACAAATCAATAGCTTAAGTCAAAGACAATAAAGATGACATTTTTAATCTAAAAACTCAAAACCTCAAACTACAAGAACCATGTGCTTTATGGAAAATAATGGTACCAACATGTAGAGGGAAGGGAGGACAAGTCAAAAACAGTTTTACCTTTGAAAAATCTCCAACAATGAGCAAGAGAGATGATGGAATAGTGATTTGGGGTAAGGATAGCCTTTTGTCGTTGAAATGGGGAAGTGAAGAGGGAAGAAGATGATGAATAGCTCTTTTAAAATTAAAAATGGGTTTTTAATTCCACAAGTCCATTTAATTACAAGTATGCCATTAATGAGATGGCTATCTCATAAATTCTAATCTATGGAATTGGGCTTTAAAATCAAAACAAGTCCAACATAATTTATTTGTTTTGAAAACTCGAGGCCCAAAATATTATTTTAATATTTTAATATTACTTTCATCCGACCCCCAAACCCAGGTGTTACAGAAGCGAACCAAGAAGTGGGCAGACAATAAGCGAAGGGACGTGAATTTCCAAGTTGGTGACTTAGTCCTTGCCAAGCTAACCGGGATTTTACGCAACCTAACTGTGCACAAGGGGCTTGTGCGAAGATATGAGGGTCCATTCAAGGTTGTGAAGCGGATAGGCACCATGGCCTATCGTTTGGAGTTGTCATCGACCATCCGAGCTCATCCAGTGTTGCATGTTAGTCTACTTAAGCCGTACCATTAAGATGAGTCATATTCGAATCGAGGCAAGTCACATCTAGCGCCAGTCGGAGTGAAGGTCTCCTATGAGAAGGAAATTCGAGAGGTACAAGCAGAAAGAGTCATTCGACGATCGAGTCATCGGCCAAGGTATGAGTACTTTGTGCAGTGGAAGGGACTTCTCGATAGTGAGGGGAGTTGGGAACCGGCCGAGGCCCTTTGGCAGTTCAAAACCCAAGTGGAACGGTATCATTCCGATCGAGCGACGAGGGCGCCGCTAGCTCAAGTGGGAGAGAATGTCATGGACCATGGACCAACAACCGAGTCAAGTCAGCACCAGGGTGCATCCAGCACGCACATGAGGTGCATCCAGCACGCACCAGGGTGCATCCAGCACGCACATGAGGTGCATCCAGCACGCACCAGGGTGTAGCCAGCACGCACTGGGCCACTTAGGAGGCTTGTTACAGCACCACGGGCCTGCCCAACCGAGCCTAGGAGGGTCCAATCCGAATTTGACTTAGTCTTGGTGAATTTTCAACCATGTACTTTTAATTTACTTTATTTATTTTATATTTTCATGGCTCCCCTTGGATTTAGGGATGTTTAGAGATTTAGAGCGAGCTTAGCCATTGATGTAATTCAATCTAAGTCGTTGCATGAACGGGGCCTCAACTATATATAGAGGCTTGCCCCACCTCATTTACTCACTCATTCATTGAGGAATACACTCAGCATTCGCTCATCTCGTGCTTCTTTGTGCTTGTCATTTCTCCTTTCTGTTGTTTTATATGTTTCCGCAAGGATCTAAGCCTTTGTGCTTGATCGTTTCAGGCTTACTTAGTCGCAGAAATTTCTGAAAGCGAGCTAAAGCCGCACATTCGAATTAGCGAAGTTCTACGAGCGTGACAATATGCATTGGGTTTAAATTTAATGACAAATTTCGTCATATTTTATCAAAAAATGAAAAAAAAATCAATTGCTTGTAATTATATGAATTTTAAGCATTGATTTTAGTTAATTCAATGTATATATAAATTATTAAATAATTTATTTTCATGTTAATATTTTTTGATTAAATAAAAAGTTTCTATATTTTAAAGGAAAATGTCAATACTCAAACTTATATAAAGTGGGATAATATAAATATTTTAGCTATTTGATCAATTAATGAATCTCTTCATGTTTATTATTTAATGAAAGGGTTTAGAAATGCTGTTCAAATTTGATAATTAAATTCTAAATAATTTAATGAAAGAATTTAGAAATGTTGTTCAAATATAATAATCAAATTATAACATATTAAGAGATTCACGAGTAGTTAAATGTGCTCGTGTTATCTAATCATATATAAATTTAAGACTCAACATTTATTTTAAAAATGTAAATACCTTTATACTTAATAAAAAATCCTAACATTAAAATGAAAATTTAAAACTAAGAAACGACCTCTCAACTAACGAACATTTTACAAAACACAAGCTTGAATAATTAAATAATTTCCTGCAGAGAAATTGATGGATACAACTGTCGGTAACTGGGACCGAACAATTCATAAAAATAAATAAAAATCTTGTCTCCCACTTCTCCTTGTTGATCCTCAGAACTTCCCCATGTGCTGAAGCTTCAGTTTCATCAATTCTTCAGTAGCAACTAGCATTTCTTTTTTACTTCCATTATGTGTTTCATTCTTCCAAGCTAACCAAAAGTACAAAACCCCCTGCAGAAAGAAACAGCACAAGATCCAATGAAATACTCCCCTACATTATCTGACTTCATAAAACTTTTTCCCATGTTCTAGTCTGTCAGTAAAACACAACATGTTCCTGTAAGAACACCAACAATGGTTGAATTCAACCTGTGAAGATACAGCGTTTGCTTCTTTGTCTGTCTCAGGAATTGCTGGTGGTATCTTTCTAAAGGCTTAAAAAAATGGACTTCAGGACACGTTTGGATTATGCTTTGTTTCAAATTTCACCAACTAGAACCAGGTAAAGCTGAAGTTTGGTTCTTTGATTTTGCATGAGTTGTAAAAATGTAATCTTATATTGGTTTTGGTTGTGGGTTTTGGTTTTGAAGGTGTGATCTGGTGATTTTTGCTGGGAAAGGTAATGAGAAATTGGCAGCAGGGTTGCTGGAGCCCTTCATTTCACACCTCAAAGCTGCTAAAGATCAAATTTCAAAAGGAGGCTACTCTATTACTCTTCGTCCAGTGGCCTCAACGGCTTCCTGGTTCACAAAGGGCACTCTCCAAAGGTAAAAATTCAACCTTTGTTTTGAAATTTGTGGAAACATTTTGCTGTATTCTGGTTTGTTTTTGGATTTACAATGATGTGTTTAGGGACATTTTTCCTATAGGAGGAAACAAGATCTTGTTTTATTAAGTCTTGTGTCATTGACCTTTTTTAATGATTTCTAATGTGTTCTTTAACAGGTTTGTGAGGTTTGTTAGTACACCAGAAGTTCTAGAAAGATTTGTGACAGTGGAGAGGGAAATCGAGCAGATCGAGAATTCGATTCAATCCTACGAAGCGAATGCTGCCGGGACGACAGATGCAGATGGTATGTTTATGTTCGGTAATGTTTGATCTCTGTTGTCTTAAATTTGTATGATTTGATCTGATTTGGAATTAACATGAACCGAGCCTATTGTTTCAGGAAATTTCCAAAAGTCATATGCTTCATCTAAGGTATGTTTTTAGGCATTCTCTATTTTGTTTTGTTTCCTTTGATAGCTCACATTTTAATCCCAGAATTGTATTATGTTGCTGGATACAGATACAGTCCAAAGGTGAATCCGAGGGAAACGGTGATGCTGTTCCGGAAGAAACTTCAAAGTAAATTACTTGTTCCTGCAGTTAGCGACATTAGCTTGGTGTCTTTTAAAAATGCATTCATTGTTCACCCTGGTGTCGATATACAGGGTTCGTCTTCAACGAGTTCTGGAGACTAGGAAGAAAGTACTTTGTAAAGAGCAGGCAATGGCTTATGCTCGTGCTTTGGTTGCCGGATACGAAGCTGATAATATAGATGATCTTATCTCTTTTGCTGACACATTCGGTGCTTCTCGTTTAAGGTATAGATCGCCATTGCCATGACCAAAATGATGTTCATTGGTATATGGTTGCCGATTACTCACATCTTTTTTCTGTCAGGGAAGCTTGCATAAATTTCATGGACTTATGTAAGAGAAAGAATGAAGATAGGCTTTGGATGGCTGAATTAGCAGCAATGCAAGCATCTAGACCAGACTTGTCTTACCTTGGAACATCTGGGATCGTACTTGCTGGGGAAGAAAACGACCCTAGTCAGAATCTTACTATAAATTTCTCAACCGCGAAGCAAGCTAGTTCGGCTGATGCCTCAGAGGCTGGGAGTGGAGATATCAACCCTGGTAAGGATTGATACCAACTTTTGCTTCTTCTTCTGCTTCAGATGATATATATCAATGATCTATGATTTCGTATAATGGTTTGTTTCGACTTGTTTATTCCAAAACTATTACTTGATGTTTCGAAATCTTTTAACATGTTCTACAGATGGTAGCTTGGCATCCATGGATGGGAAATCTCAAGTACAAATGCCATGGCCACCCCACTTTCCTCAGTACATGCAAGGTTTTCCGGGTTCTGGATTTCAACAAATGCCTCCATATCAAGGGTACATTTTCCCTGGTATGCCTGGTCCCTCCCCATATTATCCGGGGAATATGCATTGGCCTCCGAATGTAGAGGAGTCGAGTGTTGCTCGTGGCTGGGAACCGGATGATCGTAGAAGTCATAAATCATCTTCCAGGAGCAAGAAAAAATCTTTCAAAGGTAAGGGAGATGAATCTAGTGAGTCTAGTGATTCCAGCTCTGAGAGTGAACCGGAAAAGGAAGTGCATAAGAAAAAGCATGGAAAGAAGTCTTCGTCGAGAAAAGTCGTCATCCGTAACATTAATTACATTTCTTCGAAGAGGAATGGGGATAAGGGAAGTGATTCCGAAGAGAATTCCGATGACGAAGAGTTCATTGATGGAGATTCTCTCAAACACCAAGTGGAGGAGGCTGTTGGATCATTGGGGAAACAACATAAGTCTACCTCGCGTCATAATAAGAAACACGATGGAAGCAAGCATCGGAACACTGTGTCATATGATGAAGATGATCTGGGAACTAAAAATTTGGAGGGAGAAAAACAAAGCAATCCCTGGGATGCTTTCCAGAACCTTCTTTTGCATGACAAGGATTTGGATTCCAAAGTAGATAAACAGTCTGCAAGATTGCAAGATGAATATTTTGCAAGCAACGGGACCGAGGGAGTGACGAAGCAGAAAACAACCTTGAATGATCCCTTTCTGGCCTCACAGATTGGTAGGGATCACGAAGGTGAAACTCGAGACGGTAATTTTGGACCTAATGAACTCGGTGGCTCGGCTGTTAAGAAAAGAGAGAGCACAAACGAGGAGTTGCTTTTGTTGCAAGGCAATGATTCTGGTATCAATTCCCGAGCTAATATCTCCGATTATGCTGCGGAACCTACATTGGCCAAAAGTCGCGGAGAAGGAGAATGGTTTATCAACAAACAAATGGATAAATCAACAAATCAGGATGAAATGATGGGCCTCAAAATGTTTGATGGAGAAAATGGCTCTTCAATAGCTGGTGAAAGCAAAAAAGATGTTTTTGTGGATGACTCTTTCATGATTCAAGGTCCATCGGTGGGAGAATATCAATCTGATGATCGGTTAAGGATCGGTATAGGCATGGTTCCCGAAATCAAAGCTACTCAACAGGAAAATGGCAATTCGGATACTGTACTGAAGGCTGCTTCAGTTTCGTATGAACCAGATGACCTTTACATGATGACCGGGCGTGGTTCAGCTGAAGAGAATGCCATGACATCTTGGACTCCAGAGATTGACTATGAAATGAATGCATTATCTGCTAAAGTTACCGGAAGGCAAGCTGACACTGAAATAACTGGTGCCGGTGACAATGGTCCTAATGCTAAAATCCCGGGGAAACTTGCGAACAAAGAAGTTCGTGCTAGAGTTTCAAATGGACCTCTAGTCAAGAGCAAATCTGACTTAGCATCAAAGAGCAGGAAACCACCAGCAGGAAGCAAAACCGCTATACGGAAAACTAAGTCCGATCAGGTATTTACAACCCTTTGCCCTTTAGGTTCGAGTCCGTTCCTTGATCAATGAGATAGAAGTAGAATGCAATGCTGATCTGTTTCTGATTTCTTCTTCTTGCCTTTCTAATTTGATATAGGAAGAGGAGAATCGGAAGAAAATGGAAGAGTTGCGGCTCCAGCGTCAGAAGAGGATAGCCGAGAGGAGTGCTGGTGGTGGTCTTAATCCGGTTACTTCCCGGAGGAGCTCAACAGCTTCGACAAAGAAGATCCAACCCTTGACTCAAGATACTAAGAAATTACCAAAGCCAGTCCTTAGAAGTTCCACCATAGAACGCCTTGCAACTGCACGGAATACTTCAAAGGTCTCATCAGCTGAATCGAAATCTAGCCAGCCGAAAAAGTCAACATCTAAGGAAAACAATTCTTCAGCCGCTCGGAAGACAGCTCAAGCTAAGGATAAGAAATCAAGCACAAACAAAGTCAAAGCTTCAGATATAAAAATTGGCACAAATAAAGTAGTTCCAAATGGCTCTAATGCACAAGGAAAAAAGGACTCCAAAGAGGTCACAGAAGCATTGCCAATGGAACCAGCAGCACCTGAAGCAACTCAACCTACTGACATTATCGACGATTTCAAGGACATTCAAGAGTTGCAGACTACTCCAATAGAAAAAACCAATGGCAACACAATTTCAAAACAAAACCCATCGGAGGACCAAAGCTCCAATGGAAATATAGCTACCGAAGATAAGCCGATGCAAGTAGATCATATAAAAGGCGATGAAGAATTCACCAAGGAGGCATCTAAATTTGTTTCTGAAGATAACATAGCACCGAAAGGATTCGGTAAAGACATTCCCGAGACAACAATTCATCATGTGCCGCCAGTGCCAGTCAAGTCAGTTCGGTTTTCGACCGTAAATATCGAAGGGATCGGTGCCATGAATGAGAAATTTCAGCCTCGGAGGGTTTCCGAAATAGAGATCTCAACTCCACCTCCCAATGATGGAATGGACAGGGAACCGATGCTTAGCAGGAAGAAATGGAACAATGATGAAAGCCCTCCAAAAGTAGCCAAAGGGTTTAGAAAGCTCCTTTTCTTTGGAAGAAAGAGCAAAAACTATTATACTGCTTAGTGTATGTGCTTTCCATTCCACAATGCTTCTGGTTCGGGTTTTCGGTTTTTTCGAGTGCTTCGAGAGTTCGGGTGGAACGTACGAATAAGGCTTTTGATGTTGCTGCCATTCAAGGATTCATGAAACTGAAGAAAAAAAAATAAGGGGGAAAAGGAGAGATTCATACTGTAATTTATCTTTGTTTGATATTATCTTGTAAGCATTAAAACACATTCTTTTTGTTTGATTGTATGCCTTTGTAATTTGCATCTCTATACACATTTGAGTCTTTTTTGAACCATTTGTAACTTTTATTGCTGAGCTAAAAGAAATTGTATTTTTATTCAATTATTTGGTTTTATTTTTCATATATTTAATTTTTGGTTGAATTCAGTCGTTAGCCTCAGTTGCATAAATTGTGGATTTAGTCTCCATATTCTAATTTGATTAATCTTAGATAGTTCATATATTTTTAAAATTTTAAAATTCAATTCTAGGATCCAAATGCTACAAGAACAACATGACTAACTTACAAGTATTTAAAATGATTAAATAAGAGAACAAAATATAAATCTACAATTTTTGCACAATACGAGAACAAATTGTAGAATTTGACATAACATATTTAACGGCTACCATTTAAGTAAGTATCAAAATTTTAAATCTTGAAAAATATCGGTATTAAAATGACCAAGTTATATAAGGACTAAATGCACAATTAAACATATTACATAGATTAATAGAAAAAGTTGACCTTAATTTTTTTGGGTAATTATAGTACGCAAGAGGTGGAAACGAAAAGTTTTCACAAATACTTTAGTTTTAGGGTTTAAGAACTATGTTTAAGGTTTAATGTTTAGGGGCTTAAGTGTAAGAATTTTGAATATAAGGGTGTTGTTAAAATTTAGAATTTAGGGTAAAATTTAATATTTATAAGTTAAAACCTAAATCCATAACTATTTTACTCTAAAACATAAACCATAAATTATAACCATGCACACACTTTGCGGAAAAAACGATTTAAACCCAAGTCTTTGATAAGTAGTTTATTTGGGTACTATTTTATCTTTAATTATGTCTTTAATAGTTAGTTTATGTTATTGATTTGGATGCTTTTGTGCGTTTTCTATGCAGGACTACAATTTTGAAAATTACTGTAACGAGCCTTTTGTTATGACTATTGAAATGGTTTATATTTTTGTTTAAGTTTATTACCGTTTTTAGTGTTAATGATACGGTGCGTTTTGCCTTTGTGGTTATAGAGCAAACGATGTCGTTTTGTTTGTAGGGTTTTAAACACCTAGACTTGTGTGAAGGGGTTTTTATCGTTTTGAATGAATGAAAATTGCGGCTCTCTAGTGTCAGAGAGATTTTCGGTGGTTTGTTTCTTTAAAAATTCATGTTTCTTGATTTCATCTGTTACAAAGGCATCAGAGCACAGGTTGATCCTCAGATATGGTAGACAGAGTCATGACGCGACATCAATCGATAGTGGCATCTCAAGCGGCGGCGGCAACGCAGAATATCTCAGAAGGGCAAAACGTGAATACATCGGTGCAATCTGAGCTAACCCAAATGGAAGGTCGATTGGAAGCTCGAATTGACACAAATTTTCAAGAAATGACGATATCGATGATGACAGATTTGCATCTCTTGTTGGAAAGTGCGATGGGGAAGAAGATCAGTACAACAGATATGCCCAGCCCGCAGGATGGTGTCGGCGGTACAACACAGGCCGGCCAGAGTTTCGAGAAGGTGAAAACAAATGTTGAAAATCTGACAGTGGTGGTTGAGCTCGATGAAGATAAATGTCAAGAGAATCATGTTCAGACAGCCAATTTCGCCTACAAATTATTATGCACTAGATTTCGTGGGTAGGATTTCAGGGGATGTATTTCCAAATTAGAACAGTATTTTGAGGCATAAAACGTTCCTGAGAAAGCCAAAATTCGAGTAGTGATGTTACATTTGGAAGGCAAGACTTTACATTGGCATCAATTCTTGGCCAAGACTTATGGCGATTTGAATTAGCTTGGGTGGGATAACTACTTGAAGATGGTTCGTGAAAGATTTGCTCCAAAGGGCTTTCAAGATCCATTTACGGAGTTACTGCCATTGAGGCAGACAGAGTCGGTTGAGAAATTCTATGAAGAATTTGTGGATCTCCTCAACCAGGTACAACTTCCTAATAATTACGTATTGGGCATGTTTAAAAAGCATTTGAGAGTGGAGATTAGTCAATACTTAGAATTGTTGCAACCTAAGTCTTTGCTAGAGGCTTTCAATATGGCTAGGAGAGTGAAATGTATGTTTTATCCTAGTCAGAAGAAATTGTCTGGTAGTAGCTCTTTCAAAACTTCAGCTCCGTTTGTCTTAACCATTCCTTCGAGACTGAACAGTAGTGTATATCATAGTTCTTTCAGTCCTGGTAGTAGTACAAATTTCTCTACTGTTTCTAGAAATAGTTCCCCTGTTGTGCTGAGCCCCACTAATCAAAAGAACGCGAACGTCAATGAGAATAGAGGAAGGGGCAGAAACATTTCTCATGCAGAAATTGAAGAAAAAAGGAAGAAGGGTATCTATTTTTGGTGTGCGACCAAGTACTCTCCTAGGCACAAGTGTGCTAAATTCCAAATATTTCAGATTGTGGTTGAAGGCTTAGAAGAAGAATGGGAACATAAGGAGTTTTTGGATTGTGAAGAAAATGGTGAAGTTTTTAGTCAAGAGGGGGAAAACTTGAAGGACCAATAGTCTCTTTGCAGGCTATGTGGGGAGCTACTAGTTGTAACACCATGAAACTGGAAATTCGAAATGGAAGGGAGGACTTTGATAGCACCGTTGGATTTAGGGAGCACACACAACTTTATCAATATCAATGCAGTCAAGAGGTTGGGGTTGAGTATGGAAAGAAGAAATAGGCTCAAAGTTACTGTAGCATATAGGAAGACCCTGGAAACTATAGGAATATTTAAACAAGTATCATGAAGGGTTTAGAATCAACAATTTGTTACAGATCTGCTAGTGATACCTTTAAAGGGAAATGATGTTGTTTTAGGTACCCAATGGTTAGCCTCTTTGAGAGATATTCAATGAAAATTTGCTACAATGGAAATGAAATTTCAGCAAGATGGGAAGGTTATCAGGTTGCAAGGGATTCAGTCCAAACCCTTGAGATGGATTGGTTCAAAGAAATGTTCCAAGGTGTTGAAGGGAACCAATAGTTTATATACGACCTTTTTGTGGGTTTTGAATGCTTAAAAAGAGTTTAAGGGAAGAATGGAGTCATTGCCTGTGAAGATGCAGTTATTGTTGCAAGACTTTAGGGAAGTATTTGATGAGCCTAGTGGATTTCCTCCAGAAAAAGGACAAGGTCATAGAATTACTTTAGTGGATGAAGGGGCTATAGTTGAAACTATATAGGTACCCTTCATGGAAGAAGGATATTATTGAGAAGATGATCAAAGAAATGTTGGAATCTAGGGTGATCATGGATATCAATGGTGCTTTCTCTTCTCTTGTGGTAATGGTGAAGAAAAAAGACAATTTTTAGAGAATGTGTGTGGACTACAAGAGATTAAACAAAGCCACTGTCAAGGACAAATTTCCAATGCCAATAATTGAAGAGCTGTTAGATGAATTGGGAAAGGCAAAGGAGTTTTCAAAGCTAGATTTAAGGTCTGGTTATCACCAAATCAGAATGTGGAAGGATGATATTCACAAGACTGCATTTAGGACTCATGAGGGACACTATGAGTTCCTAGTAATGCCCTTTGGGCTTACTAATGCCCCTGCCACTATCCAAGGGCTGATGAACAAGGTGTTCAAGGAGCAATTGAGGAAGATAGTGTTGGTGTTCTTTGATGACATCCTAATTTATTCAATGGACTGAGAGTCTCATCTGCAACACTTAAGAGAAGGTTTGAGCATTTTAAGAAGCCATAGCTTATTTGTCAAGATGAACAAATGTTGTTTTAGGGCAGAAGAGATCGATTATTTAGGATATATTATATCCAATGGGGTAATAGCTATGGACAAGACTAAAGTGGAGAATATTCTACAGTGGCCTGTTCCTACTTTCCTCAAGGAACTAAGGGGATTTTTAGGACTCTCTAGATATTATAGGAGGTTCATTAAGGGTTATGGAGTGATTGCTAGACCTTTGACTAATCAATTGAAGAAAAGAGCTTGAAATTGGGGAGAGGAAGAAACTATGGCATTTCAGACATTAAAGGAAGCTGTGACATTAAAGGAGGTTCAACTCCAGTGTTAGTCTTACCAAACTTTGAAGAAGAATTTTCAGTTGAAACAAATGCTTCTAACTTAGGAGTAGGGGCAGTTTTGGTTCAAATGGAAAATCCTTTGGCATTTTTTAGCAAAAGTTTAGGGCCTAAGCACTAGAAATGGTCAGTGTATGAAAAGGAAATGTTGGTTGTGCTTATGGCTGTGAAGAGGTGATTTCTTACCTGACTGATAGGCACTTCAAGATCAAAACAGATCACCAAAGCCTGAAATTCCTTGCTGAAAATCAAGCCATTACTCCAGCTCGACAAAAGTGGGTTGCTAAGATGATGGGATTTGACTATGAAGTCAGTTATAAAAGAGGAATCCATAATATTGTAGCTGATTTCTTATCAAGAAGACCTAGTTGGGTGAGTTTCTTGAACATGAATGTTAGTAGTGTCATTACTAACACTTTAGACAGGGTGGCAACTACGTGGGAAAAAGATGAGAGATTGAAGAAGATCATTAATGAGTTACATTGAGGCACTAGAAGAAATGATAAGTACTCTTGAAATGACAGACAGTTGAAAAAGAAGGGTAAATTGGTGGTAGGGAACAATGCGGAGTTGAGGAAGGAAATTTTGAATTATTTTCACAGTAGCACAATTGGGGGGTCATTCTAAAGCTCATGTTCAAAGAGTAGCCAGTGTATTCTATTGGAAGGGGCTTAAAAGGAAAGTGAGAAATTTGGTAAGAGAATGTGACATCGAAATAAAGATGATCTTCAGCATCCTAGAGGATTGCTATAGGCCTTTCCTATTCCTGAACTGGCTTGGTCTTGCTTGAGTATGAATTTTATTAAAGGATTACCTAGTTTCAAAAAGAAAGATTGCATCTTTGTGGTGATTGACAAGCTAACCAAATATGGCCATTTTATTCCCATGACCCACCCCTTTACAACTAAAGATGTGGCTCAAGTATTCTTAGAGAATGTATTCAAACTACATGGGATGCCTGGGCATATAGTATATGACAGAGACAAGATCTTCTTGAGTATATTCTGAAAAGAATTGCTCAGGAAACTAGGAGTAACCATAACCCCCCTCCACTGCCTATCACCCTGAAATAGATGTGCAAACTAAAAGGCTTAATAAGTGTCTGGAAGATTATTTGAGATGCATGACTGGAGAAAAGCCAAAGAAATGGGCTGAATGGCTTCATTTAGCATAATTGTGGTACAACACTTCTTTTCATTATGCTATTCAAACTTCACCATACCAGGCTTTATATGGACAACCCCTTTTGTTCATCTTTCTTATATTGCTGGAGATTATGTAGTTGATTCATTTGATAGAATTTTGCAGAAGAGAGAAGCAGCTATTAAGATGATAAAGTTTTATTTTAGAAGGGCCCACGATAGGATGAAACATCAGGCATATGAAATGAGAGTTGAGTGTGAATTTCAGCCTGGAGATTGGGTATTTCTAGAGCTTCAACCATATAGACAACAATCCGTGAAGAGCATATTGTGTCAAAAATTGGCTGCCAAATGGTTTGGACCTTTTGAAACTGTGGAAAAGATTGGCAATGTTTCTTACAAACTGAAACTGCTAGACAATTTAAAAGTGCATCTTGTTTTTCACATGTCTCAATTGAAGAAACACATTGAAAGTGACTTTGCACAATCTGATCTGCCAATTATTGGACCTGATGAAAGCATAAACAAGGAACCATTTAAAATTTTGGAGAGGAGAATTGGGAAGAAAGGCAATAAAGCGATCATTGAGGTGCTGGTCGAGTGGACTAATTGTTTTTAAGAGGATGCTACTTGAGAGATTCTTCACCAGCTTCAAACACAATTTTCAGACTTTAATCCTTGAGGCCAAGAATTTGTTGAAGAGAGGGGCATTGTAACGAGCCTGAGCCTTCTTTTATGACAGTTGAAATGATTTATATTTTTTTAAGTTTATTAACATTTTTAGTGTTAATGATACGGTGCGTTTTGCCTTTGTGGTTATAGAGCAATTGATGTCGTTTTGTTTGCAGGGTTTTAAACACCCAGACTTGTGTGAAGGGTTTTTTTATCATTTTGAATGAATGAAAATTGCGGCTCTCTAGTGTTAGAGAGATTTTTCGGTGGTTTGTTCCTTCAAAAATTCCTATTTCTTGATTTTATCTGTTACAATTACACTTGCGAAATTCTGCAGTTTTATTTTCTGGAATCAATACTGGTCTAGTGAGCATGACTTTGGGCATGAAGTCTAACATGACATCCAGTCAGCGGCTTCCAGAATGTCTACTCAGCACAAACGAATAAGCAGATCAGGTGCGTTTTAAATTTTAAACTTAGAATTATCTTTTGTTTTTAGGAATTAATTTAAATGTTTTTAGAATTTATCTTTCTAGCTTATTTTTAGGGTTTCGGAATACTATAAATACCCCTTTGGGTAAGCTGGAAACACCATCCTCCATTCTTAATTTTGTTTTAATTTTTGAATTTTTAATCAAAGTTTCTTCTTCTTTACTTTCATGTTCTTAAGTTTTATTTAAATGCTAAGTATGATTTTTACCATAATCATGCTTAGCTAATTTTCTAATTAGCCTAAGGCTTAAAGTGACGTCTCGATTTATTTTGTGAGAATAGAAAAAGTATTTAATATTTTCGGGTAACATTCTTCAATTTTTTGAAAATTTAGATCGGCAATCGACCTTTCTTTTAAAATCTTTACACATTCATTTCAAAAAGCGCGCGTTGACTTGAATGTTGTTCTGATTAAAAGTTGGGAGGAAGGATCGACTTGTAGCATATTTGACTTCCTAAGAACACACTTAGCGACGAATTCGCTAAGAAAAATTAAGATCGAATTCAATTCTCATTGAGACAACATAATCTGAGTCGGGCTTTTCTAAATACTTAACTACATTGGTGCTGGCGATGATAGTTGTGGCTAGTCCAAGTAAGAACTGAAATCCAAAGATTGTCATTGAATTGTTGGTTACCAAAGTGGAAAGTAAGTTACAAGGGTTGGGCTTTGTAGACTGTAATCGGCGTGTATACGGGAAAAATATATCTTTTTCAATGATCAATTTGAATTAAGGCTAAGCTAAAGCTTGAAGTTACCTCATTAAATCAGATTTTCTCTTCAAAATTTACTTTCGTTATTTTTTCCAAATTCATTTTCTTTTCCAAATCACTTATTTATATTTTTCAACTTAATTCGCTCGACCAAACTCACCATTTTATTTCACTTCATTTTTCGCAACCGCCAGAATCAAACTTTCATTTTTTACAATAGTCAGAATCAAAAACTTTCAAATATCAAAAGCTCCATAGTCTCTACAGATCAGCCCTTTTCTCTTTTCTACGTTATTTATTTATTTATTTGAAATAAAGATTTATTTTATTTGACAATTACGATGCTTGTGAGTCTCTTTGGAGAACTCTAATCTCTCTCACTAGCTCTGTTGCAGCTCTTCTTGATTTCTATAAGCTTCGTGAGTTTCAATGGTGGTATTATGCTTTTAGTTTGGCTTTTATTTTCGTTTTGTTTAGTTTTTATTTCTTTTACTGGGTTGTCTTTTTTGAGACTCTTTTTTTGTATTTGTTTCCTATTTTCTAATAAAATACCACATGATATTTTATTCAAAAAAATTAGGGTAAAATACTTAAATCATCACTCAACTTTGCTCTATGACCTATTTTGCCCACTAAACTTTCAAAATGATCAATTTACTCATCGAACTTTACTTTATGACCTATTTTAATTACTTTAATTATTTTATTAATATTTTGGTATGACATGTCATATTTTATTATTATTAAATATAACAATAATTTAAATAAAAATAAAATTATATTTTATTATTATTAAATACAAAAATAATTTAAAATTAAAAAATATAAATTATGTAATTTACCCCCTCAAAACCCTAAGAGTGCGTTTGGTTCACGGAATATAGGATTACCCTTGGGAATAGGATTCCCATAATGTAACATTACCTGGGATATTATTGGAATATTAGATTACCTTGTTTGGTTTATTTAGTAGGAATGTAAGATTACATTTTTTGGTTGAGAGAATATAAGATTACTTGGATAGGGTAAAGTACACAGACGGTCGCTGAACTTTGGTAAAAAAAACAACATGGTAACCAAACTTTCAAAAATCACAAAATGGCAATTAAACTTTATGTTTTATAACAAAATGGTAACTAGACGTTAAATGACGTTAGGTGACTGTTATAAAATTTGGTATAATAATACATTTAGTCTTTCACATTTATACATTCAATCAATTTAGTCCTAATTCGAAACAATTCACTAAACTTAGCCCTCGTTATTTACGCATTCTTTCAATTTGGTCCTTAAAGCAAAATTCCAAAGTATGATAACATGATAAATAATTACAATTAAATTTTTATAGGAACTCGAAAACTTGACTCGACTCAAATCGAAAAAGTTTCAAATAAAGTTTGAGTTGTAAAATATGACGCGTCAACTCAAATAGCTCGAAATTTTTTGGCTCGACTCGATCGAACGCTCATCTCTATCTTAAGATATGACGCGTCAACTCGAATAACTTGAAATATTCGAATATTTTAAATCATTTTTTCCTTTTAAATCAAATATTTTTTTTAAAATATAATATTTAATATTTTCATATTTAAATCACATCGAATATTAAATAACTACTTTATTTGAAAGTTTTCGATTCGAGTCGAGTCGAGTTTTCGAGTTCCTATAAAAATTAAATTAAATATTCAAATATTTTAAATCAATTTTTTTTTCTTTTAAATCAAATATTTTTAAATTAAATCAAATATTTAAAATAGTTATTAAATATTCGATGTGATTTAAATATGAAAATATTAAATTTTCTATTTTAAAAAATATTTGATTTAAAAGAAAAAATGATTTAAAATATTTAAATATTCGATCTAAGTAGTTTGGTTAGTGGTGCAGCAATTACCGAAAATCCTTTCACAAACCTTCGGTAATACCCAGCTAACCCAAGCAAACTTCGGACCTCGCTTACATTGCTCGGAGGTCACCATTCAATAATTGTTTGAATTTTCTTAGAATCAACGTTGATTTATTCGAATGAAATAACGTGTCCGAGGAATGACACTTCTGACAGCCAAAATTCACATTTAGTGAACTTAGCGAATAACTGATGTTCTCGGAGTGTTTGGAGTACAATCCGAAGATGTTGAGCATGTTCTTCCATGTTTCGAGAGTATACCAGAATATCGTCGATGAAAACAACAACAAACTTGTCAATATGAGGCTTGAACACTCAATTCATCAGACCCATGAATGCAGCAGGGGCATTCGTTAACCCGAATGGCATCACTAGAAATTCGTAATGACCATAGCGAGCCCTGAAAGCAGTTTTAGGTATATCTTCATCTTTCACCCTCATTTGATAATAACTGAAACGGAGGTCAATTTTAGAAAACACACCAGCACCCTTTAGCTGATCAAACAGATCTTCAATTCGGGGCAGTGGATACTTGTTCTTGATAGTTACTCTGTTCAGTTTCCGGTAATCAATGCAAAGTCACATTGTCCCATCTTACTTTTTTCACAAATAAAACCAGAGCACCCCAGGGAGAAGTGCTGGGTCGAAGGAAACCCTTATCTTCTAATTCCTGAATCTGCTTCTTTAATTCTTAAAATTCAATAAGTGTCATACGATAGGGCGTAATGGACACCGAATTTATTCCAGGCTAAACTTCAATTTTGAACTCAACTTCTAGAATCGGCGGGAGTTCCTCAGGAAATACATCAACAAATTCAGATACGACAGGCATTTCAGTTGAACCAAAATCTAATTCATCTTGTAAAGCCATAGCAGCAAAAAGTCAGTTTCTTGTCAATTAACAGAATTGATTCTTTCCCTAAGCCCCTTAAGTACAGTCTTTTATTTTGACAATCAATCCAGGCTTCGTGTCTACCCAACCAGTCTAAACCTAACACTAGGTCAAACTCACATTTAGGTAGAACGTACAGGTCACAGGGAAAAGGTACATTTTGAATAAATACAAGGTTATTCTTACATATTAGATTGATAGGTAAGTCACCTCCTATAGGGTTTGAGACAATTAACCCAGTTTTAACAATTTCAGGCTTTAGTTGTAACTTGTCAATCAGGTAAGAACACACAAAAGAATGAGTTGATCCCGAACCGATTAAAGCATGGACAGGAGTAAGGTTCAGTTCAACCATACCCGCGATATCATCCAGAGATTCTTCCTCATCCTTGCCACGTATGTGATAAACTCGAGTTGGAGCTCGTGATTCCATATGAGTGATGGGTGCGGGGACTGGTTTACCCCTTGAGAGAATTCGTAGTTTGGGTGGAGTTGAGTTTCGTGGTTTGACTCCCGAGGGTTCAGAGGCTTGGCTTGAGAGCACTATACGAATCTTAGGCCAGATGGAGTGTTTAGACACTCGTAAGTTGGGTTGTGTTGTCTCCTTGCTTCAGGAAGATGCGTATACTTGGTGGACTACCGTTACTTCGGGTATGGCAGAGGCGAATGTCACTTGGGAATTCTTCAGAACTACCTTTAAGAAGAAGTATTTTAGATTTCGATATCACGATGAAAAGAATAGAGAATTTATGGCCTTGGTTCAGGGAAGTAAGACTGTGTCAGAGTATGAGGTTCAGTTTGTGAGGTTGAGCCAGTATGCACTTGAGTTGGTTCCCAATGAGAGGCAACAGTGCGAGCGTTTTCGTTATGGTTTGACTAGGGATGTGAAGACTTATATGCTCGCTTCTGACTACACCGAGTTTGATGTTTTGGTCTCTAGGGCCAATGATATTGAACAGAACTTAGGCTCGAGTACTCGTGCTAGTGGGTCTGATTCTGGGAAGAGACATGCGGATTGGGACAAAGATCATGCCAAGAGGCATTGAGATATGATATATTAGCTCGATTCGAGACATAGGGGCGGTAACCATAGACGAGGCCATCAGGGCCAATGAGTTGTTGTTCACACTCATGAGTGCACTAGATGCGGGAGACACCATACGGGCAAGTGTATGGGTACTTTTGGGGTATGTTGGAACTATGGTTCCCGAGATCATTTAAGGCGTAACTGTCCACACCCGGCTAGGGGCGGACCGGCTCCAGCTAGGGGTTTTGAGCATCATAGAGGCCGTGGGCGCGGTCGAGGTAATTTTCAGCCAAGGAATTATGGTCAGAGGAACTTAGCTCATGTGGTGGCAGTTCAGCCCGAGGGTGGAAGACCAGCTAGGGTTTATGCACAGCGAGAGGCTGGGAATGACACGAATGTCATCACGAGTAATTTCTCGTTACAATCTTTGACTTTGCTTTCTTTGATAGATTCAGGTTCGACACACTCGTACATTTTTTGTGAACATGCAAGGTCTCTAGGTTTACCGTATGAGTGGTTAAAAGTAGGTGTGAATGTTACTAGTTCTTTCGATGAGATCGTGGTAGCTAAGAAGATGTATAGGAGGTGTCCTTTGATGATTCAGGGCTATGTGTTTTCGGTCGACGTGATGGAATTGTTGTTCTATGGTATTTATGTGATTTTGGGCATAGATTGGCTCGTAGAGCATATAGCTAGGGTAGACTTTGAGACCAAGAGAGTCTTCTTGAAGCTTACGGATGACTTTGAAGTTGTAGTGGTGGGCGAGAACATTAAGTTCTTGTCCAATGTTGTTTCTGCTTTAGACGCTCAAAGATTGATAGATTCGGGTTGTCAGGCGTATTTGGCTTATGTGATGAATCTGAATATAAGTGAGGTTAGACCACAAGACATCAAAATAGTTTGTGATTTTCCGAGTGTTTTTCCAGAAGAGTTTTCGGGTTTTCCTCCAGATAGGAAAGTTGAGTTTGCTATTGAGACGTATTCTGATTCTACACCCGTGTCTATTGCTCCGTATAGAATGACACCAAAAGAGTTGAAAGAATTGAAGACACAACTTCAGGAACTATCAGATAGAGGCTTCATTAGGCCTAGTATTTCTCCGTGAGGAGCTCCAATCTTGTTTGTGAAGAAAAAGGACAGTAGTATGAGGATGTGTATAGACTATATGCAGTTGAACAACGTAACAGTGAAGAACAAGTACCCTTTTCCAAGGATAGATGACTTGCTTGATCAGTTGAGAGGTGCTTCAGTGTTTTCGAAGATTGATTTGAGATCAAGTTACTATCAGTTGAAGGTAAAGGATGTGGGCATACCGAAGACAGCCTTTCGTACACGTTATGGGCACTATGAGTTCTTGGTAATGCCTTTCGGTTTGACTAATGCTCCAGCTGCATTTATGGATATGATGAATCGAGTGTTCCACGAGTTTTTGGATAGGTTTGTGGTAGTGTTCATAGATAACATCTTAGTGTACTCCCGAACCGAGAAAGAACATAATTAGCATTTGCGATTAGTGCTTCAGACCTTGCTTGAGAATCAGTTGTATGCCAAGTTGAGTAAATGTGAGTTTTGTATTAGGGAGGTAGTCTTCTTAGGTCATGTGATCTCAGCCAATGGATTTAGTGTGGATCCCAAGAAGATAGAAGCCATAGTGAGTTAGAAACAGCTGAAGTCGGTGACCGAAATCCGTAGTTTCCTAGGCTTGGTGAAGTATTATCGAAGATTTGTCGAGGGATTTTCGAAGATGAACCATTGACTAAATTATTCCAGAAGAATGTTCCGTATGAGTGGTCAGATGCAAGACAACAAACATTTGAGAAGTTGAAGAAAGTTTTGACCGAAGCTCCTACTTTGATTCAGCCTGAACCGGGGAACGAGTTTGTGATTTACAGTGATGCATCGTATGTAGGTTTAGGTTGTGTGCTTATGCAAGAGGGTAAAGTTGTAGCTTATGCTTCGAGACAGTTGAAGGTTCAAGAGAAGAACTACCCCACTCATGATATTGAGTTAGCCGCAGTAGTGTTTGCCTTGAAGATTTGGATACACCACCTTTATGGTGAGAAGTGCACAGTTTTTACCGACCACAAGAGTTTGAAGTACTTGATGACTCAGAGAGAGCTGAACCTTAGACAACGTAGGTGGATAGAGCTTCTTAAGGACTGTGACTTTACGATAGAGTACCATCCGGGTAAGGCAAACGTGGTGGCCGATGTTTTGAGTAGAAAAGTGGTAGTTGAGTTGTGAGCTATGTTTGCGAGATTGAGTGTGTCACGGGATAGCAGTTTGATAGCCGAGCTACAGGTTAAACCTTTGTTGGTTCAGTTGATTCGAGAGAAACATTTGCAAGACGAGTCTTTGGCACCTCACATGCAAGATATAGCCAAGGGTATACCCACAGATTTCTGCTTTGGTGAGAATGGGATCCTATGTTTCAAGGATAGGATAGTAGTCCTAGAAGATGCCGAGTTAAGGCGAAATATCTTGAATGAAGCACATAACAGCCCTTTTGCTATGCATCTGGGTAGTACGAAGATGTACCGTGGGTTAAAAGAAGAGTAGTACTGGATTGGGTTGAAGAGAGATGTGGCCGAGTTTGTGAGTAAGTGTATGGTTTTTCAGCGAGTTAAGGTCGAGCATCAGTTTCCTTCAAGTTTGTTACAGCCGTTGAAGATTCCGGGATAAAAGTGAGAACGTATCATCATGGACTTTGTGTTGGGTTTACCGTTGACTCCTTCGAAGAAGAATTCAGTGTGGGTAATAGTCGACAGATTCACTAAGTGTGCCCATTTCATACCTGTATATACAACCTACACCTTAGATAAGTTGGCCGATTTGTACATCAGTGAGATAGTGAGGTTGCATGGGGTACCGAAATCGATTGTATCAGACTGAGATCTAAGGTTTACAGCTAGATTTTGGGAGTGCTTGCATTGTGCTTTGGGTACTTGATTGAATTTCAGCACTTCGTATCATCCACAGTCAGATGGTCATTCCGAGAGAGTGATCCAGGTATTAGAGGACATGTTGAGGTGTTACATCATCGACTTTCAGGGTTCTTGGGAGAAACACCTATCGTTAGTAAAGTTTGCATACAACGACAGTTATCAGGTTAGTAGTCAGATGGCACCGTATGAGGCTCTGTATGGTAGAAGGTGTAGAACACCTATTTTTTGGGCCGAGGCTTGACAAAAGCTTGTACTGATGCCAGGCTTGCTTAAGGGCACTACCAAGAAGGTAAAATTGATCTGTGATCGCTTGAAGGCAGCTTCATACTGACAAAAATTGTATGCCGATTTGAAAAGAAAGGAGGTGGAGTGTGCCGTGGGAGACAGTGTTTTTTAAAGTCTCACCTTGGAAGAAGTTGATGAGGTTTCGTAGGAAAGGTAAGTTAAGCCCGAGATATATTGGTCCTTATGAGATAAATGAGCGAGTTGGTCCTGTTGCCTATAGATTGAGATTGCAGACAGAGTTAGAGAAGATTCATGATGTGTTCCACGTTTCGATGCTTCGGAAGTATAGATCGGATTCGTCTCATGTAATGCCAGTGGAAGAGATCGAGTTGAACCCAAACTTGTCGTATAATGAAGAGCTGGTTGAAATTCTTGCTGCGGATAAGAAAGTGTTGCGTGGGAGATCTATCGAGTTAGTCAAGGTTTTGTGGAGACACCGAGGTGTAGAAGGGGCTAGTTGGGAGAGGAAGGAAGATATGGAGAAACAGTTTCCGTATCTCTTTTCGTCAGGTAATTTCGAGGACGAAATTCCTTAAGTGAAGAAGAGTTGTAACGACCCGGTTTAGGGCCCGAAAGTTATCAGTTTTGATCTAGGACTAGTTTTGGGTTAAATTTAGATTAAAATGTTGATTTTATAAAAAAATGCCATTATTTACAATAATGCCATTAATGAAATTTGAAAATGGGATTTTGAGATTGAAGAGACATCTTCATTGCAAAAAAGAAACCTAAAAGCTTAAACTTTCTCCAAAAATCTCTCCACCACCTCTTCCTTGGCTCAAAGGTTTTTCTATATAAGATTTTCAAAGGTAATCATCACTTTTACTGTAACACCCATGTTTTGGGCCTAGGAGTTAACCGGGTTTTAATTCGGGTCAATAAAATTTAAATTAAATCAATTCAACTTAAAATAATGACTTAATTGAGCTTTAGAAAGAGGGGAGGGACTAATGTTGTAACTTTACCCAAAAGTCTTAAAAAGCAAGACCACTTTAACAAAAAAATTGTCTTCCCTCTTTCCTATCTTCTTTTCACGTCAAAAACACCATCTTCTCTTTTCAAACTCTCCCAAAAGTTTGGTTACTATTCCATTTGATTGCTACTTCGATTCAAGGTGTTTTGCAAAGGTAATTATGTTTTCTAACTCTCCTCTTCAACCTCTATCTAACCATGGTCTTGGATTTCAAAAACATTGGGTTTTGAAAATTAGGGTTCTTATGAAATTTGGGGGTTTTTGATGGGGCTTTTTAATTTGTTTTGTTAAATCATGTTGGGGTTTTAGTTAGTCATGATTAAAGGTGTAACATATGTCAATTTGGTCGAATTTGGGTAAAAATTCGTAGCATGCTCTTGAGGTAGATTTTAGAGTAAGAAAACTTAGGTTTTTGGGAGGTTTAATGTTGTAAATGAGGGGCTGATGGTCTACCTAGGTAAGGAGGGTGTTTTGGGATGCTTTGGAAGCCATTTGGGTGTTTGGAAGTGGGTTTTTCAGCAAGAGTTTTGGGAAGTACGAAAATTGAGTTTTGGGAGATTTTGTGATTTGGGGAATTTGTGAAATTTGGTTTATGGTTGTGAAGTGATTTGATAGTTGAGCTTTAGCATTGAATTGTGGTGTAATAAGTGTGTTTTGCTTGGCTAGAAGCAAGGGGAAACCTTGAAGGAGCTTTGGGACCGAATCCGGGTGCGTATGAGGATTATTCGATTTGCTAAGGAAGGGCGGTGAGTGGTTTCAACTTGTTTTTAAGTTTGGCTCGAGCATGTGTAGGGTGTGTGTGTGTAGTGTGCTTGGTAGGCCACTTCCATTTAATTCAAGTTGATAGTTTAGCTTTGATATCCTCAAATGCTTTGTGCTTACTAGTTATGCTCTTGATTTGTGGTTGATTGATACATGTATATATATCATGATGAGTAGATATGTGATGAGCATGTATTGTGGTTGATGATGGTTAAATATGATGTGGGTATGATAATCGGCACTAAAAATTACCGGTTGTAAATGATCGATCATTAGGATAGTGTGCACACAAATTGAGTCAAAACGTACGTGGCCTTGATGGCGTTAAGTCATCAAGGAGGAGTACGGTGATGTAACATTTCACCGGAAGCTATTTCATATATTTCTACGGGATGATGAGTGGAATCCCATCCGTAGGGCATGTGGCGATGAGTGGAATCCCGCACATGCAAGGTCCGGTGATGAGTGAAATCCCACCGAGGTAAAGTGTTGTCAAGGTTTTAATCCGCACAATCGGGGTAATTAAAGTGACCAATTAAACTTGTTTATGTAATGTGATATATGATGGTGATATGTGGTTTTGATATATGGTATTGTATATGATAATTGATATTGATGTGAAACCTTGCTAGGATTGAGAGACCATATATGCCACTTGAAAGACTAGCTAAGTCTACTTGTTTTTATGCAATGCTTGATATGTGTGAGATTAGGATTACATGCTTGAACCCTGCATTGTTGATGTTTTTCGTTTTAGAGTACCCTCACTAAGCTTATAGCTTACGCTCTCAATGTTCAACAATGCAGATCATTAGCGTGGTGTTAGCTCGAGGCAAGGCAAGAAGGGCGTCCAAGTTTGTAGCTCAAGTATGGTTATCGATTTTGTAATAGTTAGCAATGTGGCAAGGGTCTTTGTATGAGCGTGTGTGACTCATTTGATTGATGTTGTTTTGGTTGATCATGGTTTGTAAGCATGTTATACTATGACGAATGTTTGATGTTTGATGGCATGTTCTAGAATGTTTAGGTTGCATAGTGTATGAGTGCAAACCTTTCAAGATGTCTTGTTCCTTTTAAGGTCCTTTGTGTTTTGAGTATGCCAATATTGCATGAATTGCTCTTTAACCAGAATGCTATGTATGAATGCTTTAATCCATGCTTGATTGACTCCCTTGGCTTAAATATGTATGCTTTTATGGTTGGTTTGCCTTAGGGATTGATGTTAGTGTGTTGGTTGGAGTGTTAGAGGGATTTAGGGGCCTCCTTGTGCTCTAAATCAGCTTAATCTTGCAGATTCGTAGGTGGGGTATCGATACCGTTGGTCTGGTATCGATACTGCCCCTTTGGTTTCAGGCCTCGTGTATCGATACTCGAGGAGAGTATCGATACCTTTTTGGCCACTGGAGCCACTGTCGATTTCGGTATCGATACTGGCCTCTAGGGTATCGATACCGTTGTCTTAGCTTTGACCGTGGGAAGTCAACTTTAGGGGAGGGTATCGATACTCTCATTGGGGGTATCGATACTGTCTCCTCAGATTGACCAAACCCTGTTGACTTAGTCAAGGGGTATCGATACCCCCTTAAGGGTATCGATACCGCCTGCAGTTTAACTTTAAACATGGGCTTTTAAGTGTTAGTTTGGGTTCGATTGATTGCTTCGTAAATATTGTTCCGCTGTATGATCACTTAGGATGTAATTCTCATCTAGGCAAGATTAAAACGAAAAAAAATATATAGGGTTGCTAACCGAGGGAGAGTTCCTTAGGGAGTTTTCACTCAGTTTTCCCCGTGTGGCCCACTTGGACCGGTCATTCGGCCAGACCGGGACGAGGGGGTTACATTTACCTTGGCTTTTACTTATTGAATCTTATATTTTTGAAAACCTAGCAAAGTATTGATTTTTCACTTTGGGTTCCAAAGTTTTGATGGAAAAGATATGGGTTTGTGAAATTTTCATATGGGTTTTTATTGGGTGCTTGGTGGGATGTTTTTGAACTATTTTTTGTTGCTAAATAATGTTAATAAGTACCTTAAACCCATAAAACCCGAAACTAGGTGCAGTGGGTAAGTTTTGAAGGTGGAAAATGGTATTTTTGGCTTAGTTTTGGGGTAAAACGAGGGCTGGAGGTATACAAACCTAGGATGGGTGTTTTTAGATGTTAATTGGTGGATTTTGAAGGTTAAAAATATTGGTTAAAGTCAGATTGTGTTTGGATGGTGTTTTGGCAACGTTCGGTTAATTTCGGCTTTGAATCGTTGAGAGAATATTGTAGATTTGTGAAGTGATGTTTGACAGTGAATTTATGGAAGAGTATGGGAGTAATACTTTGTTTTTGGTTGATTAGAAATATGGGAAACGAGTTTGGGTCCTTTGGACGCGAGGTCGGGTGTTACGGAGGCTTGAGATCGGTGTTTTGGCTTTCGTTTGGGCTCTATCGCTAAGTGGTAATGTTTTAAAGTTTAAAATGATTCAAAGAGGTTTCTCGGGGGTTTAGGTGGAGCCTTAAGGGCTAACCTAAACCCAAGTGTAAGTTTGTCTAATTTGCCTTGTTTCGATAAGTGTTGGTGTGTGCGATTATTTGTGTTGTTGTGTGAAATGTGGATTGCTTTTACTCTATGTTCTAATGTTGTTGTGTAGTCGTAATTGATGTCAAGCCTCACGTGATGGTTAGTTGTTGTATATGGTGATGTGTAGTCCCACCGGTAGTGACTAGTAGATGAGTACGGTGATGTGTAGTCCTATCGGAAAAATACTAGTTGTTGTGTACGGTGATGTGTAGTCCCACCGGGATGGTTGTACATGTGCAAACAATGTTTTGTTTATGCTTGTGTTATTACATCTCTTTCTTAAATGGTTTTTTTCTTTTTAAACTAAGGTAAACTATAAATGACCACCGAACTATGGGGTTGGTGTCAATTTGACCACTATATTTTCAATTGTATTAAATATACCACATAACTATTTAATTGGTTCCAATGTAGCCACATGTCGTTAAAAAACAAACGACACAGCTGATGTGGAAATTTTTTCTTATTTTTTTCCACGTTGGATATATAAATTAAATATTTATATGCCACCTAAACAATTTTAATAAAAAAAGACGTTGGGTTTGTCTATTTAAAGAAACCTTAATCCCTAATTTCTTAATTTTCATTCATTCTTACGATTTCACCAAGAAAAAATTTTCTTCAAGGTTGCAGACGGTTATGGAGGCAGAAATGAATCGGATATGCTTTTGTGGAGCTCGTTCTACGCTAACAACAAGTTGGACTGATCAAAAAATAGGTTGGAGGTTTTGGGGTTGTGAAATTATAGAAAAGGGGTTAGGGGCTATAAGTTTTTTTTGCTGGTATGATCCACCAGTGAATGCTAGGTCGAAAGTTGTCATTGTTGGTCTTCGTAGAAGGGTTGTTGTTATGGAGAAACAAAATAAGAAAGAAAGAATTTGAAAATTTTGGGTCTTGGTGTTGTATTTTTTTTGCTGGTATGATCCACCAGTGAATGCTAGGTCGAAAGTTGCCATTGTTGGTCTTCGTAGAAGGGTTGTTGTTATGGAGAAACAAAGGAAGAAAGAAAGAATTTGAGAATTTTGGGTCTTGGTGTTGTATTTTTTGTTGGATTTTTTTGGAACACTATTCTCTTAATTGGTGAAAAATTGTTGGTACTGTGTTTTGTGGGTTTATTTTGGGAATCTTGGTATTGTGTACCATGCAATCCAGATTATAGTAATTGGATTTAAATTTTTTTTAAATCATCTTGGTACTATGTATGGATTTAAGGAATTGTAGTTTGTGTGTAGGTTATTTCTAACGTGTTACCAGCTTTTGTAATGTAACATGATTTCATTTGTGCAATGAAAAAATTAGTTTGATGAATACATTATTAATTGTGTACAAGAAATTACATAAAACAAATGTATTTCATTAGAAATTACATAAAGCAAATTGTAAACAATTTGTATAATAACTAATAATTTCATAATGCCGTTAAGTTTAGAATTTAATAATTGATAATTACATAAAGCAAGTGAAGCAAATATATTCACCATTCATATATGTATATCTAAAGTTTGAAATGAAGTATATCAAATAAAAATAATGTAAATAATTACTACAATTTAAAGAAGAATACATAATTGCATAAATCATTATGTTTGGAATGTAATCCATACATCACATAATTTTTTACTAATACATGTATTTGAGCATGTAATCTATACATCACTCCAAAAATTGACCTAATAAAACAAGTCAAACAAAAAACTTGTGATACTTGTTTTCACAACAATATAACTTAGTTTGGTCAAATGTTTGCAATACACAAAAAATAACAAAAAGAATCTGTTGTGAACATATTCAAATATCAACCCTTGGAGATGGTTGACTTGCACTACTTTTTTAACTCATATGTGTAGTGGGGGTGGGCATCCATCTAACAATATGAACTTGTGGAGTTAATCTTGGAGTTGAAGTACCAGCTTGGCTTGTTGTTGGGGTGATTCTATCATGGCTTGTTGTTCGGGTTGTTCCAGCTCTTCTAATCTACAAAAAAATGACAAACTCTTCAACCAAGTAACCTCAAAATAAAATTATGCATGTGATTAAAAAAATAAATCTTACTGGCAGTTTCAAAAATCAAGGAGCTCTTGTAGAAGATGAGGATGCTTGTCTTTTGATATTGCCACCAACCTTCCCCTTACAAGTTCTAATATTATGTCCACTTTTTTTACATTTTTTACAGTAATTTTTGACACCCCTCTTTGACAGCTTACCAGACTAAGATGTTGGTTCATCAGCCTCTCTTCTTTTCTTGTGGTCTTCCTGGAGATCTTATAAATATAGGTGGTAGGATAGGCTCTAATATTTCTTCATTACTCTATTGTTTCTCACCCCTCACTAGACTTATCAAATGAGAATAAATAGCCATTTGAGTTGACACGAAATAGTAAGGATAAACATATTTTCCTAGCCTATCTGGAAGTAACAAAATGACAAAAATAGCATGCACACATGAAATGCATGCATGAAACAAATATTAAATTAGCAAATTATTAAAACAATTACAAAAAAAACAGTTACAAAAAATAGTTACAAAAAAACAGGAACTAATATTAAATTAGCAAACTCATGCTTAACTTAGGGCATTCTACTTATACAATCCAAATAAAACAGTTATAAAAAACAGTCCAAATAAAACACATGCTTAACTTAGGGCATTCTACTTATATCTATTAAAACACATGCTATTGTATAAATATTTATAAAACAGTCTAAATAAAACACATGCTTAACTTAGTCCAAATAAAACAGTTATAAAAATAGTACATTTTACTCTCACATTTAACCAAAGCATGAAAATATTCATACTATTGTATAAACATTGTAATGAACTCCACAAATACCACATTTTCTACTTATACCTGCTAGTTCTCATTTTCTGCAAGAGCATGTACAAGCTTGAATGTTAACAGAATGTTGAGTTCAAGGGCCACATGAAACTTGGTACATGTGTCCACCAGCATAAATGGGCCAACAACTGCATAAAAATGAACAGTTAGTACAACTTAAACAAAAAATAAATATTGTTTTAAGTAAATAATTATACCTATGTGCTAGTGATGTTGCATGGTCAAGCTTCTTTTGAATTTTAGGGCACAGAATTTCAGTCCATTTTTTAGCCAGGTCTTTTCTTTTAGCTAACCTTTGCATCATTTTTGCTCTGATTACCTCCACCAATATAATAATTGATTTGTCTCTAGCTTCAACAATTAACTGATCATACAAAATAGTACAAAGTTAGTACAAAATTATTTGTATATTTGTAAATAATTAGTTTACTGTAAGAAAAAATACCTTATTGAAACATTCACAATTATTATTCAGAAGCATGTCTGACTTGCATGTGATAGAAAAGTGTGACTTGGACCACATCTTTGGGTCTTTAAGTGCCAACCATTTCCAAGCTTTTTCTGATAAACCTTACAAAAAATAAAAGTTAGTGGTCATATATAATTCAGTAAAATATATAAGTGATTTTAAAATTCAAATAATATACCTTCAATTCAGCCATGGCAGATTCAAATTTTCTAGGATATGTTGCCTTTGCAGCTTTCCATAGCTGACCCTTAAGTGTTTTTCCAACAAAATCATTGCTTTTAGAGTTATAGTACAAATGCCTAACACATGTTTTGTGTTCAGAATAAGAAAACAAATCTGACACAGCTTCCATTAGGCCCTATACATTCTAAAATAGAAAGCTAATTAACAAAATTAAACTACAAAATTTACTTAACAAAAAATGAAATAAAATTAGCCATACTTTCTGTCTATCAGTCATGAAGGTGTTAATATTTTGGGTTTATGGTTTGAATTTAGCATTAATACTAAAATTATGGTTAATAATTGGGGTTAATGTTTTGAATTAGGGTTAATAGTTGAAATATGGGTTTAGGGTTAATATTTTAGTTTAGGGGTTTATAAACGATTTTAGGGTAAATATTTTTGTGTTAATATATAGGTTAATATATGGGTTAAAACATGTTTAATTTGTATCTTTGATTGTTTAGGGTTAATATAAACGATTGTTTTGCACTAAATGAAAAGAAAAAAAAAACTGATTTGAAAATTATTTATGATCCTGTTATTTTTAGATGATGTGCACGTGCTTTCACTATTAGTAAACCAAATTGTATAATAATGGTGGGGTCTTTTTTTGTTGTTGTAGGAGATCTCTCAGACATAATTGTCTGTTGTTTGTCTTTGTTTTGCTTCTCTATTTGTCTTCTAGTAGACATAATACAGACATAACGTGAGACTAATTATGGTTAATATTTTCTTGCTGTTAAATTCAAAAAAAATTATAGATAAAAAGTGTTGGTAAACTCTAATTTTTCTTCAATGGTGGTTTATTTTTAAAACCTTGTTATTGCTTGATATAATATTGTAGGGTTTAGGGTTAATATTTTCTTACTATTAAATTCAAAATAAAATACATGGTACTTGATGCTCGACATAATCTTGTTTTTGAAATATATAGTGCTTGACATATTCTTGTAGAGTTTAGAGTTAATGTTTCTTGCTATTGGTAAACTGTCTAAAGAAATACATGTTTTTGAAACCTTTGTATCAAATATATGTGGTTGACATAATCTTATTTTTGAAATACATGGTGCTTGACATAATCTTGTAGAGTTTAGGGTTAATATAATGCATGCTTTTTTGAATAAATAATATTGTATGCATGTATTTTGGTGTATATATAGTAGGATTATTTGAACAAAAATTGAACATATTTTAAACTGTTTTAATTAATAGGGGTCAATTCAGACATGTTCAGCATAATAGTACATCATAGTGGTTTTATTGTTAGGAGACCTAGGGTAAAATATAGTGAATTATTTTGATTACTTCAATATTGATAAAATGTCAATGTTGAGAGTTACTGCTATGATTGAAACATTAAATATTACTTGTGTAGTTAAGGTCTTTTGGCAATTGACAGATAATCCACTAGAAGTAAAATAACTGAAAACTGATACCGATGTGATGAAAATGGTTATTAATTTACCTACAGATCATTATGTTCACATTTACTTAGAAGAAGTTGTAGAGCATGTTGAGCCTGAACCTAAAATGAATTTTGTTGATAATGATATTTTTGAATCTGAGGCTAGGATAGAAACCAAGTCTAACGCGGAAGATGAAAAATTTGTTGCTCAATCTGAGTCGATCACTGATGTGTAGATTTTCTGACAGTGAAAGTGAATTTATCAGTTTAGAGGATGAAGCGTATAATGTGAATGTAGGGTTGGACACTAATGAAGTAGAGGTTGAAAGTGACAGTGAACAATCTAACTCACTACACAGTGTAGATGAGTCAGATTCAGATGGTCTACAAAAAACTCCAGGTTTCCTGAGTTTAATACTATGTCAAACATGTCTAATACTACACTAAAGGTTGGTTTGATATTTGCAAGTAAGGCTGTACTGAAAGAAGCAATTAAAATGTATAGTATTAAAAATAGGTACAATGTGAAGTTAAAAAAATGATAATAAAATGATCCAAGTAATATGTAAGGGAGGGTGTCCATGAGTTTTATGGGCAACTCTAATTAATGGTGAAGATCCTTCTACAGGTACTTAGCAGATTAAGTTATTACATGGTGAACATAATGTCTTAGAGAGTTTTCGAATCCTAATGTAACTTTTAAGTGGATAGTCGAGTAGTACTTCAACAATTTTTATGTTGATCTCACCTTTTCAATTAATTCTTTGAAACATGTTGTTCACCAAGATTGAAGGATTACAGTACACAAGAGTAAGTGTGTTAGGGTAAAAAGTTTGGCTCTTGAAAAACTGTATGGAAACTTTCATGACCAGTATGTAAAACTGTATAATTACATTGGTGAATTGAAGTACTCAAATTCAAGGACAACAATAGTTTCTAAGTTAGATGAGAGGCATTTTGAGAGGCTTTATTTTTGTATGCAAGCAATGAAGGATGGATTCAAGGCTGATTGTAGGCATATTATTGGTTTGGATGGATGCCACTTAAAAGGGTATTATCAGGGTCATCTGCTGGCAGCTATTGGGACAAATGCAGATAATTCAATTTATCCAATTGCATTTGCTGTTGTGGAGAGTGAGTGTCAATCATCTTGGTGGTTTCCTTGAATCGTCAATTTTTTGAGTTTGAAAGTAAAAGTCAGATTAATCTTTGTCGAGAGTTTTAATGAGTTTGTGTCGTTTGGGGTTTTTTTCCAACGTGGAAATTATATATTTTTAAAATACTCCTAATAGTCTTCGTTACTCAGTTAACAGCCACATCAGCTGTGTCGTTTGTTTTTTTAACAACATGTGACTTCATTGGAACCAATTAAATAGTTATGTGGTATATTTAACACAATTGAAAATATAGTGGTCAAATCGACACCAACCCCATAGTTCGGTGGTCATTAGTATAGTTTACCCTTAAAACTAAGACATATGTTTTAAATTGCATTGTTGTTGTGTTTTAGAGCTCCGCTCACTAAGCTTTTAAGCTTACGCTCTCTTTTTCCAACAATGCATATCGTTAGAGGCTCCGGGAGGCAAGTGGGAAAGGGAGGAGCTCTTAGAGTTCTTGCTAGCTCAAAGTATGATTTTACTAGATGTAATAACAATTAGACAATGGGATTGCTAGGCTTGTTGTTAGGGAGTTGGTGTTAAAACTCCTATATTTGGCTTTTGTTAATGTTGCTAGCGTGTTTTAAATGATATTACCATGTTACGTTGAAGTTTGTTGTGGCCTTGGATGAATTGCTATGCGTTTTGCCTTGTTAATGTTTTTAAGCTAACATGTTCTTATGTGCATTGGGTTTGAGATCCATTTTGTTGCTTGTATGCATGTTTGAAGTTGTGTTATGATGTTTTGCCTCTAGATCGTTTGTATAAAAAGTTGGCATGTGGTTTGTGATGTTTCAGGGCAAGTTTGGGGACGTTTGGAGATGTCAAAATATGTTTTCGGGCTAAATTGTGTTCAGGCTTTTCGGAACGGTCGAGCTCCAAGGGCACTCGTATCGAAATGAGGGTGATGTCGTTTCGGTACGATTTGCCACTGGATGCTCATGTATCGGAACCATGTAGGGTTGTTCCGGTACGTTTGGCCACTGGAGGCTCCCGTTACGGAATCAGGTGGGACCATTCCGAAACGGCTTGATGTTACTTTTTTGAATGAAGCTCGCGTTTCGGAACGGGCAGGCCTGCTTTGAAATGCAGGTAGTTAAAACTGTTAAAAGGCATCTTCGAGAGTTTCCAAATGTTTCGTTTTAGTCCCTAATGCTCGTATGCTTCTAGTTGAGTTTAGATGTGTCCTTTGTGATGGTTTTGCCTCGTGTGCATGAAACTTGACTAATAAATTACTTGGTAAGTTTAAATTATCGTATGCCCTCTAATTGGTTCGTATTTCGCTTTCGCTTTTCCGTTGTTGCCTTCACACATAGGATTAAAAGTGATATTTAGACAAGATAAATAAAATAAAAAAATAGGGTTGCTAATCGGGGTGAGGCTTTAACGAGTTTCGCTTCGGTTTTTCCCGTGTAACCCGTTCAGTTCGGTCTGTTGGCTAAGCCGGGACGAGGGGGGTTACACCCTTAACTGGTACCCGACCCGATAAAATTTAATATATATATATATATATATATATATATATATATATATATTTAAAATTATATTTTTATTTTATGTTTCTTAATATTTTTACTCTAAAATTAAGTTTAAATCCCTAAATTTTTTTATGTTTGTATTATATTCTTTTAAGTTTTAAGTTTATTTTTTAAAAAATATTTTTGTGTTTAACATATGATTTTTTAATTTTAAAATAAAAAAAATCGGGTACCCGGTACCTGATTACCCAAGTACCCAAATTTTATAAGTACTTGAATCCCGAGTATCCGAATATAATGGACCGGAACACGGGCCGCTTAATGAGGTACCCGAAAAACTGGGTACCCGACATTCGACAATACCCACCTCTAGTTGGTGGGAATGAGGACAAACTAAACATGAGAATAAAATTTTGAGAAAAATTATTACTTAATGTAATAATCTTTTTCGTCAACCAAACCCACCTTAAATCATATTCAATCCCCAATAGAAAACTTTTTCCATGACCGGTCAAGAACCCTATATACCTTCACCGGAGTCATCTACTTTAATGGCGCCATCCACCTTTACCGGGGTCATTCACCTTTACCGGCGTTACTCGTACTCAATCGCCGGCGTCACCCAACAAGAAATTTATATCATCATCTGTGAATTGGTCTTGCAAGAGTCATCATCTTTTATTGTTCTTCAATGCCTAGAATCACCAAAATAACATAATTTTTTATGTAAAGTATGCACATGTCTGTGATGGAGGTTTTCTAGGTTGTTTAAGTGAGGGTATTTTGTTGCTTTACAGTAATCATACTCTAAAATAAGTTTGGATTCGTGGGTTTGATTTAGGGTTTTTGGTGGGTATATAGGTGCAGAAGAAGATGAGACTTTTAAGGAAGTCACTGTAAATGGGTGGGTGTCGCCGGCGAATGATGACGCCGGTAAGGGTGACTCCGATGAAGGTGAAAGTGATTCGGGTTTTTAAGGGTTCAAGGGTTTTTATTTTAAATTATTTTTTTATTTAATATTTTTTATTTAGGCTTAAATGTCACATAGGTGCCCAAACTATACCCTATTTTCCGGTTAGGTGCCTAACGTTTGTTTCGGGCTACTTAGGTGCCTAACGTTTCATTCCGTAACCCATTTAAGGTTTTAACACGTTAAAATTTTCTGTTATCCAATCATAAAGCGACACGTGGTACATTTTTTTATTTTTCTGATATTAATCAAAATAAAAAAAAAATTAATTAATTAATTAAAAATAAAAGTAACCCTGGGTTAACTGTTAAGTCCCTTCAACTCATCTTCTTTCCTTTCCCTTCCCCGTCAAACCGTCCCCCTTTTAGTTTAATCTCAGATTTATGGGTTTATGGAAGAAATAAAAGTAATGGAACAGCTGTTGAGGTATGGTTTCATAACTTGCATAAAAAATGAAGGGGGGAGGGGACGGTTGCATCAGCCTCCACACGTAAACCTTAACTGGATTACAAGACAATGGCCAAAGAATAATACACCCGTCATCCATGGAAATCTAGCTGTGTTTTTTCTTTTAATATTTTATGAATGATGTGAAATATAAAAACCCTTTTCCGCGGTAATAGTTGGTCTTAGGCTTTGGTTGGTGTTGTGGTCAATTTTGTACCAGAAGAAAATTTTTTAAAGAAAAAAATTTACATGTTGCCCAACTTCCTCAGATCTCATATTTATGATGTCTGTTATCCGTATTATACACTGGATTCGGAGCTTCTTCTAAGCATATCAACATCAAAAAAAGGAAAAACATATGCAAAGAAAAGTAAAAAATAGCAACCCTGCAATATAAGTGAAAGCTGAAAACGAAAAGAGCAAATGGTCTATTCAACCATACCTCAACAGCTGTTCCATTACTTTTATTTCTTCCATAAACCCATAAACCTGAGATTAAACGGAAGGGGGGACGGTTTGACGGGAAGAGAAAAAAAGAAGATGGGTTTAAGGGACTTAACCAAGGGTTACTTTTATTTTTAATTAATTAATTTTATTTTTTTTTATTTTGGTTAATATTAGAAAAATAAAAAATGTGCTATGTGTCGCTTTATGATTGGATAACGGAAAATTTTGACGTCCGTCACGGCTAAAACCTTAAATGGGTTACGGAATGAAACGTTAGGCACTTAAGTGGCCCGAAACAAACGTTAGGCACCTAACTGGAAAATAGGGTATAGTTTGGGTACCTATCTGACGTTTAAGCCTTTTATTTAATAATAATAAAATGTAATTTATTTTGATTCTAAATTATTTTTATATTTAATAATAAAAAATATACCACATCATACAAAAATATTAATAAAATAATTCAAAATAGATCAGAAAGTAAAATTTAATGAGTAAATTGAGCGTTTTGAAAGTTCAGTGATCGAAATAAATCAGAGAACAAAACTGAGTGATGATTTAAGTATTTTACCAAAAAAATTATTATAGATTTTCTTCCAACAAAGTGGAATTCTTCATTGCAATCACTTTTATTCATTGCAATCACTTTTATAAAGTGGGTATCAACTCGTTTTCACAAAATATACAAATTTCACCATTATTTTTTCTTGCTAAATTGAGCAATACAAGCCAGAAATGTTTGTAACTTGTGCTAGAAATAGTTTTACTTAGTGATGAGCACATGTCGGATTTTAGCCGCTTCGATCTCGATTTGACAATCAAAAGTTTTTATCCAATCCGATCCAACCTGAACTTATACTATTATCTTAGATTGAGTCGAAATTTTTTTAATCTAAACTTGAATTTTACCGGAATTAAAAGAAAAAACATATTCATAGAATCGGGTGGAATCAAACCCATTAAATTTGAATAATTTAACCATCCCTACTTGTACCCTCACCAAGTTACGGTTCCAAAAAGGCAGTTAATTATGGCGGGTGTTTATTCCCTTTCATTGAAAGTACTCTTTCAACTAACTTAAACTTTCCAGGCAAGTTATGATAAAAAAAAAAAAAAAACTTTCCAAGCAAGCATCTCCCCCTCTTAAATGACCTTGTACCTTGTGTTGTTGTTGTTGTTTTTTTTTGCCCTCTCGATTCTATATCTTTGTCCTGATTAATCTAGACCAATTCGTGTCACACTACTGGTTTTGATGGGTGAATCTCCCAACGAAATGTCCTTTGTGCTTTAAACCGATAAACCAACCAGTTTCGGATCCTGTCCGGTTGCTAGAGTTTATGGTTATACCAAATGCTTCAACAGATTCTATGATTTGAAAACAGTTGTTGTTTTAAAAATATATATATTTAAAAATGGATTAATATCCTATACACTGGCGGTGGAAAGTTTTTATTTCCACAAGCGCCTCAATTATAGGGTTTAGGGTTAGTGTTTAAGGTTTAGAGTTTAGGGGTTTTAGTGTAAAGATTTAGAATTTAGGGTTCATGTTTAGAATTTATGAATTAGGGTTAGAATTTAGCATTTAGGGTTAGGGTTTGGTTTTAGGATAATATGGGTGGGGATTTAGGTTTTAACCTATAAACCCTACATTTTAACCCTAAACCCAAAATTCTATCAACAATCCCTAAATTCAAAACTGCTACACTTATACCCCTAAATTTTAAACCCTAAACGAAGTCTCTAACCCCTAAAACTAAGGCGCTTGTGTAAAAAAGTTTCCATAAGCGCTTGTGTATAGAACAATTACCCTTTAAAAATAATTAAAAGAAAGGTGAAAAACCCATTTTCAAGTTAAGGTGAGGTGCCATTTTATTCTGAAAATGAAATTCAAATAAAAGAAAGAAGCAAAGTTTTTCAAAAGAATCTATTCATTTAAATCATTTGGTTTGCTTCTTCATTACTGATAGTGGTTTGTTTTTGTATATTTAGAGAGGGGGAGTTTGAGAGAGAAATAGCAAACCAAAGAGAAAACAGAGCTATTATCAATGGCTTCTAAGCTTCTTCTGATTGCTGTATTTGTTCTTGATCTCATTGCTTTTGGTTTAGCTGTTGCAGCTGAGCAAAGAAGAAGCACTGTAAGTATAAATACAATTTCTGGGTTTCAAGGAAAATGAAAGAAAGTCAAATCTTTTGTCTGAAAAACACCAGTAAATGTTGATTTAGCTGTCTGAGTTTTTAGTTTTAAAAATGAAAGTTGCTGCTTTTGAAGGAAAGGAAGTGTCTTTGATGTTGGTCTGATTCTTAGGCAATAAGGGTAGTTTAAAAACATGTTCTTTTATTAGTTACTATTCTCAATTGTCTATAAACTTACCAGATCTAAGCTGAATTGCCGTGAAAACGGGGTAGATCTATGTATTATTTGGTTATGGGGATTGGGAAATTGTGGATCTAGTGTTAACCAGACAAGACATGAAAATTGACAATTGTGTGTTTGAATCTTTGTCCAGGCCAGGATTTCCCAGGACACTGAAGTTAATTATAACTATTGTGTCTATGACTCAGACATAGCAACAGGCTATGGTGTTGGTGCATTTTTGTTCCTCATGGTTAGTCAAGCCCTTGTAATGGCCGCGAGCCGATGCTTCTGCTGCGGGAAGGGCTTAAATCCCAGTGGTTCGAGGGCTTGGGCAGTTATCCTTTTCATAGTTTGCTGGTATGTCACAATGTCATCAAAGTTTTAGCTAACATTAGATTTGGTTGTTTCATGGATTCTTCTTGGAATTGTGTGTCACAGGTTGTTTTTCCTGATTGCCGAGATATGCTTGCTGGCCGCATCGGTGAGGAACGCGTACCACACCAAATACCGGACCATCTTCAGCGAGCAGCCTCCTTCTTGTGAAACTGTGAGGAAAGGAGTTTTTGCTGCAGGGGCAGCTTTCATTTTCTTAAATGCCATAGTCAACAAGTTCTACTACATTTGCTATTCGAGTGCCAGGGACAAAAGCTTCCAGGCTTACGGCGGAGAGGCCGCTGTCGGCATGGGAACATACAAATAAACAAGACTACAAAATTGGTGTTTGCATCTCATTGCACTAGATGTGGCTACATGGACTCCAATGTCTGGTACTTTGAGTTGCATTTCATGTGCTAAGGGTTTGACATAGGCTATTGATTGTATTTTTGTATCAGATTCATAACTTTCTTCTCCCCCATTCCGAAACCGAAGTTTCTGGTATACATATCAATAACAAAAAGATTGGTGTTGGTGTTCCGATTCGATATTCGATGTCAATTATGTATTTCTTGAACCACTTGCATTATCTTCAATGAAGTTGCTGTCCGAAAACTTGATTCATTGCATAGTAGGAAGCCTATCAAGAAGAAACCTCCAAGCATTAATCGTATCCCGAATTCGAGCTGCACTATACTTGCAGCAGAAGTTAACCTAACAATGTCGACTTTTACGTTGAATCTGACTTAAACTTGTGATGGCACCAAGTGAGTAACAACTCATTTGCCTATACTGCTGAAACATGTTCTATCTGTTTAAGCCATTACCAAACCTACCAGTAAAGCTTCAACCAGACCGCGCAGCCTGTCCGGAGAAGGCCATCGAATAACTGCTCCCCAACTATAAGCTCAGGTCACTTGAGCGCATGTGGTAGAGACCTCATTGGTTTCAATTCAAAGGGAAAAACCAGCAATGGCATGCAATAATTCTGACCATCTTTGCTCTTCTAAAACCAACCAGGCAGGCATACCATAGTTGTCCAAACTTGGTACTACATATACACACAATTGGTTGTTTTAGATTTGTCGAAATTTGGACAATCCCTCAAATTTATATAACAGCAAAATGCAAACTAGAAAAGCCCATGGGGTCACAATACCAAAACAAAAACAAAAGATGTTACTTTAGGAAAGAAAATGGAAAAAAAATATTCAATTTTGAAACACTGCTTAAAACTCTCCATTGGCAATGTATTGATTGAAGACCTAAGTGACTATTCATTTCCACAATATCTTTTTCAATTATAACAAGCCTGGCTAGCTAGTAATGTGACATATAGAAAGTAGGTTCTATTTTATTTTGTTGTTGTTGATAGATAAAAAAAAATAATGTATTACAACTAGTCTGAAAGATCTCGTCGAGTCAACTACTTTAACTCATAGAAAGTGAGAAGAGCTCACTCACTAGAAGCGTCACACCCTAAAAAAAATCTCGTTCCGTATGATAATGAACAATTATCTTTTGCATGTTCTATACGCGAACCCCTATTAAGCCACATCAGAAATTATCCTTATTAGTGTTTATGACTCTTAGCTCCGATGGTCACTGTTCGAATTCCGACTCACCAACTATTCTCTGTCTTGTAAGCAATCTACTGGTGTGGTTAGATGGCAGTATTTATTTATATTTTTTTCTTAACCCTTTGATAAGACTCACACACTTTACATAACACAGGTGCTCGAACTCAAGTCTCTTATGACGAATATCATATTCTTTTCCACTAGAGACATTCGTTGGTTCATTCTTCAACTTAAACAATGAAAATTAAAAAGACAATATATGATTTGGAACATCATTGGTATGATTCATGTGGTTACATTGTAAGGCAACCTTTGTTATACTTTTTGGCAGGCAAAAGGACATAAAAGGCTTTTGATTAGCAATAAAGTTGATACCTTCTAAAAGTGTGAAACCCTCTAAATTTCTTTACCATGTTTTGGTCCATCCTTTCCCCCCTTTCTTTTTTTTATTGCAATCAAGTGTACATTTATACAGTTGCACATGCTGCCTTTAAATCAAGTTTGGAAATTTTCCATGTCTGAAATTTGTCCCACAATCTCATAGCCAGCTTTCAACTGTCCTAATGAACTCTCTTTATTGCTGAAAGCTACATACAATTGAAGGACATGAACTTTGGGTGCATTGTATCACAAGTAAATACACATACTCGTATTCAAATTCGAAATCAAAATAATGTTGAAACGTAAGGTGAGATACATTGGACTCGTATTCAAATTTAGACTTTGATAACGATATTCTTATATAAATTTAGTGATAAGAAAGAAAAATAATGGAAGCAATAAGTGAAGAGTAAATAGTAGTAGGCTGTAGGCCCAGCAAAGACAATGAATTAATGGACCACCAAAATCAAGTCTAACCTATCCACAAAATTAGGAACCCAGGTTGGGGATTTAATATTGAAATAAATATATACATTTATTATTGAATAAAAGGGAGATGCATTTTCGGTATTTGAATTTGCTTTAAGGAATAATTTGGTACTTAATTTATTTTGTCTAGTTAGGTACCTCAAAGTTTAATTTGGTACTTAAATCTTTTTGTCCAATTAGATATTTAAACTTGATTTTATAATTCAAATAAGTCATTTACTATAAGTATAATCTCAATTAATCTGTCACGTACATGTATCTAATTGGATAAAAAAAAACTTTTATGTGTCAAAATATATATTTATCCTTAAATAAAAAAATAATTAGGGAAAACTACCTAAATCATCACTCAACTTTGGTCATTAGACCTATTTTAGTCACTCAACTTTAAAAACGCTCATTTTCATCACTCAACTTTCAACATTGTGATGTTTTCATCATTCCACCGTTAACTCAGTTAACACCGTTATGACATGGCTTATTTTGAATCATTCTAACGTTGCTTCATAGGTTCTTGCTGTTGTTTTGGTCCAGAAACATTGTCATACTTGGCAGAATACCTACCAACTATTGATTTTCGAGAGGTAACATCTTCATAACCATTGAGTAAGTTGAGCACCTTTTTATTTGGCCCAGGTTCCTTTATTTTATCTCCGTGATGAATTACAGATGCAGCTTCTGGTACACTGGACTGCTCATCAGCTTCAAATGTAATTCTATCCTCTTTCATTTTGACAGAAGATTCTACACAAACATGGCAATAATAAAGCTGAAAAGCAACGAAAATGACTGCATGATCGATAATATCGAGTCTTACAATAGGAACCCAGGTATGTGTTGCCTGTCCGAACAACAAAGTATATTGCGCTCAACATGAGCTTGTGTTGGTGTAGTAAAGGCTTCAACATCCGTTGTTCGATCACACTAGCCAGTACTTGGTACCTAATCATCAAAATAAAATCCTCCGCACAATATTATTCTGAAGTTCGAAAACTCTCGGTTCAAAGTATTCGCGCATGTGGTTAGGACTAATATTCACTAAAAATATGAAATTCTACGCACCTGAGGTTGCTAGAAACGGCCATATATACACCGTAGGCTACACTGGTGGATAATATGGGAACATTTTCGACTTCGTCGACAGAAGACTTATCGACAGCCTTTCTCGCATTTATCACGGCGTTTGTGGCAGCTGTGCCAACCTACAAGACACAAAATTCCATTAAATGCCGGATTTCGGATTGATAAATCAATTTGCAAAAAGATACTAGTAGCAGCTGCAAACTTTTACCAGGGAGGAAGTGGTGCCTACTACGAAAAGCTTTGCCCCGTTACGCTGCAGAGCATATACAATTGAAACACGAACAATGGTTCGTTCATTCGTGATTGATCAAGATATTGTATCGTTTAAAATTTAAAGACGGGAAAGATTTCCTTACCATTATTGCACCTAATCTCTGCAAAAGTGAATATGAAGTCCCATGGAGAGCAAACTGCAGACAGAATTTCATAATCACAAATCATTTTTATTTTTCATCTTAGAAAGATTGCACGAGATCTCCATGCAACTTCATCAGCAATTATAAAGCTTTAAAGTTTAACCTGAAAAGCGTTATCGGGACAGCCATGGAAGAACTTGGAAATGACTCCGGCATTGACTGCAAGAGGAGGCCGAAGAGAGACGGTAGGAGCAGGAAGATAAACAAGCATGAAATCTGCAATTATGGCCATTACCTAGGACAAAAAAAACAAATTGGTAATTTAAGATGGATCGCTCAAAGTCGGGGGAAACCGGAAAATATACATCACACAGCCATAATTTCTGAAGCTAAGAGGATACACATTTTTCCGAAGGAAAACCGAAAACCTCATTGTCATGGATTATAAATACAGCTTACAAGAAAGTATTGATTGCTAAAGAACGAACCGTCACCGGTTATATTAGTTCATACAGTTTCACAGTCCAATGAAGTACTAGAATCTGCAGCTTTTCTAAATTTTCGAAGAACTAGAAAACACGAGACACATTCTCTACGGAGAGATTACTAGATCCTCTTACTATAAAGGAAAGAAGCCATCTTACCACATCCGCAAATACGATTTCGAGCTCCTTGAAAAAGTTTTCTCTGCGACCTTATATTAGTTCATACAGTTTCACAGTCCAATGAAGTACTAGAATCTGCAGCTTTTCTAAATTTTCGAATAACCAGAAAACACGAGACACATTCTCTACGGAGAGATTACTAGATCCTCTTACTATAAACGAAAGAAGCTATCTTACCACATTCGCAAACACGATTTCGAGCTCCTTGTAAAAGTTTTCTCTGCGACGTTCGTATTCCGCAGCAGTCTAAAAACAGGAAATCAACAACATTAAGCACAACAGTTGACAAGATTGAATCAACAACATTACTTACACAAGCAAGGCCGGCGAATATCGGTTTCGGTGTGCATAAAAAAAACTCCCAATTTATCAATTCAAGCAATTCTACACTTAAGTTCTTATATAGACAGTTTTCTTCCTAAGATTCCTCCTAAAATTTCGACTTGATTTCTAAAGCTAACAAATTCAAAACCAATATAAAGGAAAAATGAACAATTCAGAAAAAAAAAAACAACCTTGGTGAAGATCCCAACGCCACATTCTATGCCAATTTTAGCTAAGAAAAGATCATCGGCCAAAAGCCTTTCTTTAAACCCGCCAAACTGCATCAGCCAACGCATGAGCCCGGACTTTTCAAGCCCCAGGAACCTCTGTATAACCGACTCGGGAACCTTTCCCGGATTTGATCGCCGCCGCCAAGTCCTTCGGCAGGCTCTCCATTGACCTCCTTGCCTCCGCCAGTATAATCATGGCCTGCTTCTCCATTATCATCAGACAGATTGCTCTTCATCTCTTCAACTTTGATTTTCTTCCTGTGAAAGTTTTTCCCCTTTCGATGAACTCCAACAGTACCAACACCGTCCACAACCATCAAAGGACATGTATCTCTTACATAAGTTCCACTTACAGGTCCACAACCAAGTATGACAATGTTTCTGGACCAAACATGGCATAAAAAATTATTAAAATAAGCCATGTCATAACGGTGTTAACTGAGTTAACGGTGGAATGATGAAAACATCACAATGTTGAAAGTTGAGTGATGAAAATGAGCGTTTTTAAAGTTGAGTGACTAAAATAGGTCTAATGACCAAAGTTGAGTGATGATTTAGGTAGTTTTCCCAAATAATTATTTGATACACTGATGGTAGAAACTAAAAGTTTCTACAAGCGCCTTAGTTTTAGAGTGTAAAATTTAGGGGTTTATGTTTAATAGTTTGGAATTTGAGAATTGTGAATAGAATTTACTGTTTAGAGCTTATAGGTTTAAAACTTAAATCCTCAACATATTACCCTAAAACCTAAACCTAACATCTAAACCCTAAATCCTAATCCTAATTCTTAAATCTTAACAATTATCCCTAAATTCTAAACACATATACCCATAAATTTTACACCCTAAACTAAGTCCCTAAATCCTAAGACAAAGACGCTTGTAGAAATTAAAAGTTTTCACCATATGTATTGGATATAAATTCTAAATAAAATACTATTATCTATAATAGATAAAGATAAATTAAATTTATTTATGAGTCGGTTAAAATATTTTTTTATCCTTTTACATCTAGATTATTATTCCATATACTGACACAAGCACTTTAATTTTATGATTTAGAGATTAAATTTAGGGTTTATGGTTAATGGGTTTAGGCTTAGGGTTATGATATATGGGTAGTGGTTAGAATTTAGAGTTTATAGATTAAAACCTAAATCATTCATCATATTACCTTAAAACATTAGACCCTTACTTCTAAACTTTAAATTCTAACCACTGTCCTTAAATTCTAAACACCTAAGCATAAACTCATAAACTTTGAACCCTTAATTAAATCCCTAAAACTAAGACACTTTAGGAAATTTTTAATTTTCACCATCAACGTATTAAATATAAATCATTTACTTTTTTATTGAGTTTTGGACAAGTCTAAAATTTTCTTTTCGTTGCATGAGAACATTCTTGATCTATAACCATACATTTTCGATATAATACTAAGTATTTTCGCCACTATTTTGTATGAGTTCAGATCTCGATAGAAGAATGTAACATCTCACTATCTAATAAAAGAAATCACATTTCTAACAATTATATTTTAAAAAAGGATAAATATTCTATACACATGTGGTGAAAATTAAAAGTTTCCACAAGCGCCTTAGTTTTAGGGTATAAGGACTTAGTTTAGGGTATAGAGTTTAGGGGTTTAGAATTTAGGGATAATTGTTTACATTTAAGATTTAGGGTTTATAGATTAAAACTTAAATCCTCACCATATTACCCTAAAAACTGAACCCTAACCTATAAATCCTAAATTATAATCATAAAGCCTAAATTTAAACAATTATCCCTAAATTCTAAACCACTATACCTAAACCCCTAAACTAAGTCCATATACCCTAAAACTAAGGCGCTTGTAAAAACTTTCAGTTTTCACCGCCAATATATAGGATATTTATCCTTTAAAAATCACTTTTTATTAGAATCATAATATAAAACAGAACCAAACGCCCCTAATTGAAATCTAAAAGACACCCTAAATTGAGCAGAGAATTACGGGAATTTTAATAATTTTAATTTGATGCAAAAGCATGTTATATTTACTGTTAAAATTCTGAAATTTCTTAATTTTCTCTGTCTATTTTAGGAGGGGGGAAACCCTTTTCATGCTCAAACAGACTGCAGTTGAGAATCAAAGCATGTGCTATGTCTGCATAATTTTGATTTAATATTTAATTAAGCATGTTAATTAATCTATGTAAAAGAAAGAGTAATTCTAAAAATAGTTTTGAAATATTAAAATGATTTAAGTTAAAAGTTTACATTTTTTAATTAAAAAAATATTAATATTTTCACCAAACTTTCCAATTCCTAAATGATATTGTGTGTTTAAATAAATATAAATTATTTTAAAAATTATAACAATAACAACACCAACTAAATTAAAAAGTCAATTTGCAAATTATCCGTACTTTTTTATAAGTAATAAAATAAAAAAATATTTTTTTTAAAAAAATGGTTTATTTTCAACCAATAGATGGGTGGGGAATGGCCCATGAAGGGGCAGGAATGGAAGATGAAATGGACCATCTCATAGATTTGCTTTCAAAATAAAATTGATCTCATCTTGTTCTTGTCAAATCCTATGACAAGCCATTCTAGTGACCTTTATTACGAGAAATTATTAGATAGACATGACTCATTACGTTATTTATAAGGGTGTTCAAAAATACTCAGCCTGAATTATCCGACCCGCCAATTCGTCTACCCGATTAAAATTTACCGGGTATTTATATTAAAATACCCGAATTTTTCGGGCCGAGTACCCGACCCGCAATTTTTTTCCGGGTAGCTAGGCCGGGTCAGGGCCGTAATTTTTTTTATAACCGGGTACCCGACCCGACCCGTTAATTTTAATATTTATATATATTTTATATTTAAATTCTAATTTTATTTTATATTTCTTATTATTTTTTCTTAAAATTATTTTTAAATCTCTAACTTCTTTTTATACTTGTATTACATACTTTTTAAGTTTACAAATTTTCAAAAATATTTATATTAGTTTATCAATATGAGAGTCGAAAGAAAAATTATGATCGAAATTAATATTTTTAATACATTCTTTTGTCGATAAACTTTAATATATATGCATGCATATATATATCAAAATATTTCTCTTTTAAAACTAACCTCAAATCAATAATTTTTGTGTTTGAAATATAAATCATGAAATTTTATGTGTTTCCTATGTATTTTTTTAAACAAAAAAATTTTAAAAAATATAAAAAAAGTAAATTGGGTACTCGGTACCCGATTTTACGGGTACCTGGATTTTGCGGTTGCGGGTACCCGGTTCTTATCGGCCGGGTCACAGGCCGACTTTTAGGTACCCGAAATTTAGGGCACCCGGATATGAACACCCCTAGTCATTTTGTAACATCCCAAAAATTAGCCTAGAAGAATTAGAGGTCTAATTAAATGATTAAGTGAAAAATTAGATTAAATTATTAAACTTTCGAATTGGAGTTGGTTCATTATGGACCAAATTAAAATGTAAACTAATGTATAAGTAAAAATTCGGTCAAATTGATTAGTGACCAATTCGAACAAGGTGGAAATTATAAGGTTTGCATGCTAAGGTAAAAGAAGATGGGTTTAGATCATGAAATTGCATGCAATTATAAGATATATATGATTTATTATGACTAAAGTGGTGTTATTAGTATGAATAATTAGGGAATTAGTTGAGATATGACATGAAAGTCATATCCCAATTAATTTGCTCCCCACTTCCCCTTTCTTAGCCGGCTACACCAAATCCCACCAACTAAGTTTCCTCACTCTTTCACACACACTCAAAACAATACAGTAAGCTAGAGAGAATAGAGAACTCGGTAGAGAAGAAGAAGAAGCTTGCATGGTGGTGAAAAACACTTAAAAAAATCAAGGAAAAATCTAATGTAAGTAGATCATCTTCTTCTCAATCCGGTTATAGTATTGATCTAGTAAATCATGTGTTGTAATGAGGTTAGAAAATCATAAACATGATGTTCTTGAGTGTGGTTTCTGGAAATTTTAAAGATTCATAAAAATCATAAGAGATTAAGAGTCACAAAGGATTAAGAGCATGCATGTAAGGTATGTGGAAGAATTGGTAGATTACACGACATGCATCTTTGAAAAATCATAGAAAATGATATGATAGGAGTTTAGATCTGAAATTTTGATATGATTCACTTTAATATGTCTAGAATTAAAGAAAAATGATAAATCAAGATCTTAAAGGCTGTGTTAAAATCTGGAAAGGGTAAATGTGATAACATGCAAAACTGTCCAGCACAAATTCGAGCTGGACAGTGAACTTTGAAAATCTATAGAAATTAATTTACTAGGTGGTTTGATCTGAATTTTTGATATGTTGAAATTGGATGTGTAATCTGAAATTAGAAACAAACGGCACCTGATTTGGAATTGTATACAAGGAGAACAAAGGGTGTCAATCTAGGTGGTCGGAAATGAACAAAATTGGAAAAATGGGAAAATTGGAATTGGAATCGGTAAAATTGGCCAAATTGAAGCTTATAAAGCATTATTAAGTCGAGTCTTATATTGAAGGATATGAAATTTAGTAAAATTGGTGGTCAATTTGAAGGTTTAAAGAGTTAATTGAAAGAATTAGGAATTTTAGAAACTAATCGAATGGATTAAAATAATTCAGGGACTGTTTTGAATAAATTGAGAAATTCAGTCTTAAATTTGCACGAATTGCATTCTGAAAATGTGTTATTTGATTGTATTGAGTGCCCTATATATTAGAAGTGAAAGGGTAGAAGAAGAGGCTACTCCGGGATCGACTACGGATCGGACGAAAGGCATACGGATTCCGAACTAGCTCGGCGAATTGTGAGTGAAACGAATCCTTAGAGTTGGAATTAGAGTTCCAACTATTTTATTCTAATTTTCTTTGTTATAATGAGCATGAAATTGACTAATTAATTACTCGATATAGTAAGGGAAGAAGGAAAATGGAAATTTGATTGAGTGCTTGTGTTATATGACATTGATATGTATGAGACTATGTTTAATTGGGTGTTTGATATGCTTGATTCTGTAATTGACCAATTGACTCTTGTGTTGGTTGTTTATGAACTTGACAATGCTGATTTTGGTTGTTGTGATAAGATATGTGATTATGATGACATTGAATTATGAGATATGATTATGATGACTATTTCTTATATGCTCAAACTTAATTTGTTCAATTAAATGTTGAACTATGAATTATGATTTTGACTTATGTGATATGAACATGGATTATATGAGAATTGATTTGAAGTATGCGAATTGAGCATGTATTATTGTTATATGATCGTGTATGTTAGTATGTTCATGGAATTGAATTTATAAGCAATTAATCGAAAGGATTAATTAAGAATTCCTGAAATTCGATTGATTTCTGTATCCGATTAAATTAAAGACTTAAATGCAAAGTCCTTGGTGTGTACAGTCTGTTTAGGTAGTACGGCTAGCCTAGAGTCTGAGCTCAATAAGAAAATCGGTACGTTAGTGTACTCGATATTGTGGTACGTAAGTGTACCTACTTGTTTAATGTCTGCGGACATTATAATATGTTATATGTGATACGAATTGGTACGTGGTACCTTAACATGGTGAATTTGATTCACAACCTCTGTTAAATGTGATTTGCTTACCTATCAAACTATACTATCCAAGGCATTGCAATTTGATTAATCGAACGATTTAAGAAACGAAATCCGAAATTGAAAGTAAATTTGTGAAATTAATTATAGAAGCATTCGTATGACATGCTAAATTTTGTGATTATGCCATGCTTGATATGCTATGAAATTTGATTTGTGATAATATGATACTTAGAAGTTAATTTAGGTTTCATGGCTTGTATGTGTAATTAACTTATGAAAAATGTAAATTTTGTGACATGTGTTCGAATGGAAATTACTTGAATTCCTTGCGTACATGATCAAATGATTGATATGTGATATGGATAATGTTGTGGCCTATTTTAATTAGTTCATTCGATTGGAATTTACTTGATTTCCTTAAGTACATGTTCGAATGATTGATGCTTGATTATTGATAATGTTGTTACTTATCTTGCTTGGTTCATTCGAATGGATTAATGTGCAAAGTGAAATTAAAGTTGTTTGATCACAATGTTAATTGGAAACCGGATAGAATAGGGTTTCCTCACTAAGTACGAAATGTACTTACCACTCGTACCTTCCTGCCTTCCCCTAAATTTCAGGTTCTAACATCGTTGACCTCGACCCGAGACTTTTCCGTACTCAGATTAAGTATGATTTTCCCTATCTTTGTCATACTCATGGTGGGTGGCTTAGCGTTTGACATGTTAGTGCAGTTCGATTTGTTAGTCATGTTTATGAACTACTATTTTTGTTCTATATAAACTTTAAACATGTTTCCCTATATTTTGTTATGTAAGTAAGGGGGTAAATGTTGGGGTATAGATCGCCCGTATATATATTAGGGCTCGATTCTTTTTGTTGATAGTCACGTTTTGTATAGGCAACCATTAGGTTTAGCCATTTGTTACCCCGGTTTATTTTGTAAAGGGAAACGAAATACTATGGATTGTATGAACCGATTATGATGCTTTAATTATATATAAGTATGACGAATGTTTCGGCTATGTATGATTTGGATTGTATGTATGCTATTTGAATGGTTAATTGGGGAGAATTAGAGATTATAAATCGTATAAGTCGAATGGAATTGACTATGTGTTATTCGAATGAAAAGAGAACTTAAAATCGATTATAATTGAATAGAATAGCAATTGTAACATAGTTGGTTAATTTAATCGAATTGGACTTATATAAATGATATTCAATTCGATAGGTTATGTATGGTTTTAATTTAAGTTAGTTGTAATTATCGAACTTAGAAGTTAAAGGTATGATTCATACGAACTGATTATTGTATACAAGTGGTATTTTTTTTATAATGAGTTATAGATTTATATGGTTGACCGAACAGTATTAGCTAATATTGGAGTTGGTATAATATATGCTTATGAATGAAATTGTTTTGTTTGTTACACATATGTATTGCTTGTGTATATGGTAGTTAAGATTTCCTATTGTATAAAAAAATATTACAAGAATTTGGTAACCCTTCCGCTGTGTTAATACGATTCTGTTATAAGTTAATATAACGCTCCTTGCCCCTAATCCGGGTGAGGGGTGTTATATAAATTGGTATCAGAGCTTTTTAGGTTAAATCCTAAAAACTTTAATTGAGTCTGCATACATCTGCATCATTTAGGTTTGCCACCCATGTATTGTATGACAAGATATCTGTTACTGAGCTTTCTAATCTTTTGTTATTTGACTGAATGATAGAATATGACGGACCCAAAAGACCCAAAGAATGGGAGCTCGCACGAATCTTCAAGCGAAGGTGAAAGTGTGAGATTGGGTGACAATTCTCCTACTCGAACTGAAACTCCTAGAAAGGAGAGAAACAAAGAGCCTGCTCAGACTTCTGAGCAAATTGCCAAAAAGCCTGCTCAAGTCACTGAACCCGTTCAGAATATTGAGCAATCTGACAAGGAACCTGTTCAGAACACCGAACAACCTCCACCTGAAAATCCTATGGTTCAGTCTGCCCAAAGGGAATGTCTCCTCAGCATGAAGGAGATGTTCAATCAACTCCTGACAAATATGAAACAAGAGCAACCTGCTGTTTCTGTCCCTACTGCACCTAGCAGAGCACCGATAGATAAGCTTTCTCAGCATCGAGCTTATACTTTTACTGGTGCTAATGAAGAAAGACCAGAAGATGCAGAGTACTGGCTTGAAAACACCACCAAGGTGGTAACCAAACAATTACAGTGCTCCGATGACCACAAATTGGAGTGTGTTGTAGCTCTGTTAGCTGATGAGGCTATGAATTGGTGGGAAACCACTACTCTTACTGTTCCGACTGAACTGGTGACGTGGGAATTCTTCCTCGAAGAGTTCAAAAAGAAGTACATTAGTGAACAGTACTTGGCTGAAAGAAGAAAGAAGTTCTTGCACCTTAAACAAGCTAATCGTCCCATTGAGCAGTACGTTGCAGACTTTTGCAAGTATTGCAAATATGGTGCAGAATACATCAAAACTGAAGCTGATAAATGCCGAATGTTCATTGAAGGCATGAATGATGAATTAAGTCCAATGTTTACTACTTTGGGAATCAATGATTTCCAAAATCTTGTTAATCGGTCTATTGCAACCGAAGCTAGAATGAAAGCTGCGGAAAAGCGAAAAGGGGGCAATAAGCCTGATAAAAAGCAGAAACGAGATGACAAGTCCCAATGGCAGTTCAAGAAGCCCAAATTTTAGAAAGAAGGGTCTTCTAATTTCACTTCTGCTCCGAGGAGCAATTTCACTTCTAAACCAGCTACAGTGATCAGATCTTCAGTACCGACTATGTCTGTTAATAGTACGGGAAATTCTGAAAAGATGTCTCCTTGCAAGTTCTGTCAGAAACCACATCGAGGTCAGTGCAGACTTCAAGCAAATCTCTGCTATGCTTGTGGTGGTGATGATCACTACATCAAAGACTGTCCTCAAAAGCTTGGACCTATGCCAGCTCGTAATACTATGGTTCCTAGTCCGACATCCTCTAATCGGAATAGGAATGCCAAGTCAGCCCAGCCGAGTTATCAGAAGAAAGGCAAGGGTACTCATTCCAATACTACCACTCATCAGGAATCACGAGCACCTGTCAGAGTTTACCACATTCGTGGTAGAGATGATGAAGAGTCTCCTGAAGTGATTGCAGGTACTGTTGAGCTAAACTCACATCTTGTTTATGCCTTAATAGATTCAGGATCCACTCATTCATTCACATGTCTATCTGTTGTAAAAAGGTTGAATTTAGAACCTGAAAATGTGAAAACAAGTCTGATAGTCTCAAACCCTTTAGGAGGAACTTCGAACATAAACCTAATATGTAGAAATTGTTCATTGCATATTAGCAATTTGCCATTCCTTATTGATCTTTACATATTACCCTCATGTGAATTTGATCTAATTCTGGGATTAGATTGGTTAAGTAAGCATGAGGCTTGGGTAGATTGTCAGAATAAAAGATTGTATCTTCAGGGTTTAGGAAAAGAATCCATACTCCTAATTGATAAAAAGCCCACTTCCATTTTCGCATCCATGGTCTTACGAGATCAAATTGAATTTGGAATGTCTGAAATGCCTGTTGTTTCTGAATTCATTGATGTGTTTCCCGAGGAACTACCTGGTCTTCCTCCGACTAGAGAAGTGGAATTCGGGATTGAAGTACAGCTTGGCTCAAATCCGGTGTCTATCACTCCGTACCGGGTGGCACCTCTTGAATTGAAAGAATTGCAAAAGCAACTTCAAGAGCTTCAAGACAAGGGTTTCATTCGACCCAGCACTTCTCCTTGGGGTGCACCTGTTCTATTTGTAAAGAAGAAAGATGGAGCAATGCGTCTTTGCATTAACTACCGTCAATTGAACAAGATTACAATCAAGAACCAATATCCGCTCCCAAGAATAGAAGATCTGTTCGATCAACTTAGGGATGCTTCGGTATTCTCAAAGATCGATTTGCGATCTGGATATTATCAAATGAGAGTCAAAGAGGAGGATGTGTCCAAAACAGCCTTCTGAACTCGTTATGGCCACTATGAATTTCTGGTAATGCCTTTCGGATTGACGAATGCCCCAGCAGCATTCATGGATCTCATGAACAGAGTATTCAAGCCCTATCTTGATAAATTTGTCGTCGTCTTCATTGATGACATTTTGATCTATTCTCGTAACAAAGAAGAACATGCTGATCATCTTCGCATTGTCATGCAAACTCTCCGGGAACGCCAGTTATTCGCAAAATTTTCCAAGTGCGAGTTCTGGTTATCAGAAGTATCTTTTCTTGGTCATGTAATTTTTGCAGAAGGAATTAAAGTTGATCCGAAGAAAATTCAGTCAATCATGGATTGGCGACCTCCCAGAAATGTCAGTGAAATAAGGAGTTTCCTTGGTCTTGCTGGTTATTACAGAAGGTTTGTCAAAGGGTTTTCCTCTATAGCCTTACCTTTGACTAAACTTCTTCGTAAAGACCAACCATTTGAATGGTCTGAAAAGCAACAGAGAAGTTTTGATCAACTCAAAGCAGCCTTGACTCATGCCCCAGTTTTGATCCAACCAGAACTGGGCAAAGATTACACTGTGTACAGTGATGCTTCACATGCGGGTCTTGGATGTGTTTTAATGCAAGGTGACAATGTGATTGCTTATGCTTCACGCCAATTGAAATCTCATGAATCGAACTATCCAACGCATGATCTTGAACTTGCTGCAATTGTGTTTGCTCTCAAAATCTGGAGACACTACTTGTACAGTGAAAAATGTTACATGTTCACTGATCACAAGAGCCTAAAGTATCTCCTAACTCAAAAAGATCTGAATTTGAGACAGCACAGATGGATGGAGTGGTTGAAAGACTATGATTTAGTCATTGACTATCATCCAGGAAAAGCCAATGTGGTTGCTGACGCCTTGAGTCGTAAACCGACATTGGGTAAAGTCTCTAATCTTTGAATCTTAAAAGAAAAATTTATAAATTGTTATAATAAAAGTTCTGATTAGAAAGTGGTATTTTATTCTTGTAGCTCCAACTGCTATCAATGCTCATCTTCGAGTATATCAGAAGCAAGGATTTCTGTCCGAACTTCAAATTCAGTCAAGTCTAATCTCAAAGATTGGAAATCTTCAGAAAACTGATCCAGAACTTCAGGATATTATTTCCAAACTGGATACAAAGTCTGGTGAAGGATTCCGTATTCACACAAACGGTCTTCTTTATTTCAAAGATAGGATTTGCATTCCAAATGATGAAAGTCTGAAAAGAGATCTTCTAGAAGAAGCACACCAGAGTTCTTTTTCGGTCCATCCTGGATCGGTTAAGATGTATAAAGATCTTAAATCTTTGTATTGGTGGTCTGGTATGAAAGCGGCTATCAACGATTTCGTATCTAGATGTCTAAATTGTCAGAAAGTCAAAGCTGAACATAGAGTTCCCACCGGACTACTCCAACCACTTGTACTGCCACAGTGGAAATGGGAACGAATTACTATGGACTTCGTGACTGGTCTTCCTTGTTCTCCCAGAAAATATGATGCTATCTGGGTGATTGTTGACCGATTCACCAAATCGGCACATTTCATTCCTATTCGTATTAATTACAGTTTGGAGACTTTGGCCAATCTGTACATTCAGGAAATAATCCGGCTACATGGAATTCCTATCTCCATTGTCTCTGATCGTGATCCAAGATTTACTTCTAGATTTTGGAGAACCTTACAGAGAGCTATAGGAACAAAATTGAATCTAAGCACAGCTTTTCATCCGCAAACTGATGGTCAGTCTGAACGAGTGATTCAGATTCTTGAGGATATGCTTAGAGCTTGCATAATTGACTTTGGGAAGAATTGGGAGAAATCCCTACCCTTAGATGAATTTGCCTACAACAATAGCTATCAGTCGTCTATTCAGATGGCTCCTTTTGAAGCATTGTATGGCAGAAAATGCAGAACACCTATGTGTTGGTCCGAACTTGGTGAAAGCAAAGTTTTGGGACCCCAATTGCTCAGAGAAACAGAAGAGAAAGTCCAAATCATTCATTCTCGTCTAAAGCAAGCCTTCGATAGACAAAAAGCCTATGCTGATCTGAAACGAAGAGATATTCAGCATAATGTGGGAGACAAAGTCTTTCTTAAAGTCTCTCCATGGAAGAAAGTATTTCAATTCGGAAAGAGGGGAAAACTCAGTCCTCGCTTTATTGGACCTTTCGAAATCACTGAAAGAGTTGGCCCAGTGGCCTATCGACTTGCACTCCCTAGTGAGTTCGATAAAATCCACAATGTTTTCCATGTGTCAATGCTCAGAAAATATAGATCCGATCCTTCTCACATCTTAGAGCCGGAAGAAGTAGAGTTAAATCCTAATTTGTCCTACGAAGAGGAACCAGTTCAGATTCTGGATAGAGAAATTAAAAGGCCTCGGAACAAAAATGTTGCACTTGTTAAAGTCTTGTGGAGAAATCACAAGATGGAAGAGGCAACATGGGAACCGGAGGAAACGATGCGAAACCAATACCCTCAATTGTTCGATTCAGGTAAGAATTCGGGGACGAATTCTTTTGCTTAAGGGGGGAGAAATGTAACATCCCAAAAATTAGCCTAGAAGAATTAGAGGTCTAATTAAATGATTAAGTGAAAAATTAGATTAAATTATTAAACTTTCGAATTGGAGTTGGTTCATTATGGACCAAATTAAAATGTAAACTAATGTATAAGTAAAAATTCGGTCAAATTGATTAGTGACCAATTCGAACAAGGTGGAAATTATAAGGTTTGCATGCTAAGGTAAAAGAAGATGGATTTAGATCATGAAATTACATGCAATTATAAGATATATATGATTTATTATGACTAAAGTGGTGTTATTAGTATGAATAATTAGGGAATTAGTTGAGATATGACATGAAAGTCATATCCCAATTAATTTGCTCCCCACTTCCCCTTTCTTAGCCGGCTACACCAAATCCCACCAACTAAGTTTCCTCACTCTTTCACACACACTCAAAACAATATAGTAAGCTAGAGAGAATAGAGAACTCGGTAGAGAAGAAGAAGAAGCTTGCATGGTGGTGGAAAACACTTAAAAAAATCAAGGAAAAATCTAATGTAAGTAGATCATCTTCTTCTCAATCCGGTTATAATATTGATCTAGTAAATCATGTGTTGTAATGAGGTTAGAAAATCATAAACATGATGTTCTTGAGTGTGGTTTCTGGAAATTTTAAAGATTCATAAGAATCATAAGAGATTAAGAGTCACAAAGGATTAAGAGCATGCATGTAAGGTATGTGGCAGAATTGGTAGATTACACGACATGCATCTTTGAAAAATCATAGAAAATGATATGATAGGAGTTTAGATCTGAAATTTTGATATGATTCACTTTAATATGTCTAGAATTAAAGAAAAATGATAAATCAAGATCTTAAAGGCTGTGTTAAAATCTGGAAAGGGTAAATGTGATAACATGCAAAACTGTCCAGCACAAATTCGAGCTGGACAGTGAACTTTGAAAATCTATAGAAATTAATTTACTAGGTGGTTTGATCTGAATTTTTGATATGTTGAAATTGGATGTGTAATATGAAATTAGAAACAAACGGCACCTGATTTGGAGTTGTATACAAGGAGAACAAAGGGTGTCAATCTAGGTGGTCAGAAATGAACAAAATTGGAAAAATGGGAAAATTGGAATTGGAATCAGTAAAATTGGCCAAATTGAAGCTTATAAAGCATTATTAAGTGGAGTCTTATATTGAAGGATATGAAATTTAGTAAAATTGGTGGTCAATTTGAAGGTTTAAAGAGTTAATTGAAAGAATTAGGAATTTTAGAAACTAATCGAATGGATTAAAATAATTCAGGGACTGTTTTGAATAAATTGAGAAATTCAGTCTTAAATTTGCACGAATTGCATTCTAAAAATGTGTTATTTGTTTGTATTGAGTGCCCTAGATCTTAGAAGTGAAAGGGTAGAAGAAGAGGCTACTCCGAGATCGACTACGGATCGGGCGAAAGGCATACGGATTCCGAACTAGCTCGGCGAATTGTGAGTGAAACGAATCTTTAGAGTTGGAATTAGAGTTCCAACTATTTTATTCTGATTTTCTTTGTTATAATGAGCATGAAATTGACTAATGAATTACTCGATATAGTAAGGGAAGAAGGAAAATGGAAATTTGATTGAGTGCTTGTGTTATGTGACATTGATATGTATGAGACTATGTTTAATTGGGTGTTTGATATGCTTGATTCTGTAATTGACCAATTGACTCTTGTGTTGGTTGTTTATGAACTTGACAATGCTGATTTTGGTTGTTGTGATAAGATATGTGATTATGATGACATTGAATTATGAGATATGATTATGATGACTATTTCTTATATGCTCAAACTTAATTTGTTCAATTAAATGTTGAACTATGAATTATGATTTTGACTTATGTGATATGAACATGGATTATATGAGAATTGATTTGAAGTATGCGAATTGAGCATGTATTATTGTTATATGATCGTGTATGTTAGTATGTTCATGGAATTGAATTTATAAGCAATTAATCGAAAGGATTAATTAAGAATTCCTGAAATTCGATTGATTTCTGTATCCGATTAAATTAAAGACTTAAATGCAAAGTCCTTGGTGTGTACAGTCTGTTTAGGTAGTACGGCTAGCCTAGAGTCTGAGCTCAATAAGAAAATCGGTACGTTAGTGTACTCGATATTGTGGTACGTAAGTGTACCTACTTGTTTAATGTCTGCGGACATTATAATATGTTATATGTGATACGAATTGGTACGTGGTACCTTAACATGGTGAATTTGATTCACAACCTCTGTTAAATGTGATTTGCTTACCTATCAAACTATACTATCCAAGGCATTGCAATTTGATTAATCGAACGATTTAAGAAACGAAATCCGAAATTGAAAGTAAATTTGTGAAATTAATTATAGAAGCATTCGTATGACATGCTAAATTTTGTGATTATGCCATGCTTGATATGCTATGAAATTTGATTTGTGATAATATGATACTTAGAAGTTAATTTAGGTTTCATGGCTTGTATGTGTAATTAACTTATGAAAAATGTAAATTTTGTGACATGTGTTCGAATGGAAATTACTTGAATTCCTTGCGTACATGATCAAATGATTGATATGTGATATGGATAATGTTGTGGCCTATTTTAATTAGTTCATTCGATTGGAATTTACTTGATTTCCTTAAGTACATGTTCGAATGATTGATGCTTGATTATTGATAATGTTGTTACTTATCTTGCTTGGTTCATTCGAATGGATTAATGTGCAAAGTGAAATTAAAGTTGTTTGATCACAATGTTAATTGGAAACCGGATAGAATAGGGTTTCCTCACTAAGTACGAAATGTACTTACCACTCGTACCTTCCTGCCTTCCCCTAAATTTCAGGTTCTAACATCGTTGACCTCGACCCGAGACTTTTCCGTACTCAGATTAAGTATGATTTTCCCTATCTTTGTCATACTCATGGTGGGTGGCTTAGCGTTTGGCATGTTAGTGCAGTTCGGTTTGTTAGTCATGTTTATGAACTACTATTTCGGTTCTATATAAACTTTAAACATGTTTCCCTACATTTTGTTATGTAAGTAAGGGGGTAAATGTTGGGGTATAGATCGCCCGTATATATATTAGGGCTCGATTCTTTTTGTTGATAGTCACGTTTTGTATAGGCAACCATTAGGTTTAGCCATTTGTTACCCCGGTTTATTTTGTAAAGGGAAATGAAATACTATGGATTGTATGAACCGATTATGATGCTTTAATTATATATAAGTATGATGAATGTTTCGGCTATGTATGATTTGGATTGTATGTATGCTATTTGAATGGTTAATTGGGGAGAATTAGACATTATAAATCGTATAAGTCGAATGGAATTGACTATGTGTTATACGAATGAAAAGAGAACTTAATATCGATTATAATTGAATAGAATAGCAATTGTAACATAGTTGGTTAATTTAATCGAATTGGACTTATATAAATGATATTCAATTCGATAGGTTATGTATGGTTTTAATTTAAGTTAGTTGTAATTATCGAACTTAGAAGTTAAAGGTATGATTCATACGAACTGATTATTGTATACAAGTGGTATTTTTTTTATAATGAATTATAGATTTATATGGTTGACCGAACAGTATTAGCTAATATTGGAGTTGGTATAATATATGCTTATGAATGAAATTGTTTTGTTTGTTACACATATGTATTGCTTGTGTATATGGTAGTTAAGATTTCCTATTGTATAAAAAAAATATTACAAGAATTTGGTAACCCTTCCGCTGTGTTAATACGATTCTGTTATAAGTTAATATAACGCTCCTTGCCCCTAATCCGGGTGAGGGGTGTTATACATTTATAGTCCTTGTCAATAAGGTCTATCCACTTTAAAATAATTATTCAATAATTACTCGCTCTTTATTGACATGTACGAAAGAGTTGATGATTCACCTTAAAATAATAAGATAGATAGGCCTTCTTCGCTGGAACTACGAATGACGTGGTGAGCAAGGTTAACATGATAATTTTTCCATTATTACACTTGATATTCATTGTGTGGGCTACAATTTTTTTTTAAAAAAATTCTAATTATTAGCAATTTTAAGAATATAAATATATATATATATATATATATATTGGTATCTGAATTTAATTTTTAATATTTAATATAGTTTTAAATTTTTGACCAGGTTAGAAATTTAAATTTGTTTTTTATTTTATTTAGTACATATATTTAGTTTTTTGTTCAAATTAGTATTTAAACTTGATTATTTATTCAATTTGGTAACTGTACTTGGTTTGAATTGATTAAAAATTATATGTACCAATTTGAAACAAAAATAAAGTTAAAGTACCAATTTCAACCAAGAATCCAAGAAGCCTAGTTTATGTATCTATTTGGCCCAAAATGTATCGAAATAAACTTTAAAACCAAGTTCGAGTACCTAAGTAAAAAAAAACTTATGTACCAAATTAAATTTTGAAGCCAAGTTCATATACCAAAAATGTATATTAACTCATTTCAAAATCTATAAAAAAAATTCCATTTAAAGAGTCTAAATAATAATATTATTTTTACCCTACCTATTGTATGGGATGAGATACTATGTCCCTAAAATAAGATTCAAGATTTAAATATTAATGTTGTGAATGAAGCAAATTAAAATACTAAATTAGGAGAGAGTTGCTCCCATAATAAAATTTTAAAATAATATATATAAATCAACCGATCAATAAATTAAATATTTATTTTAATCACTTCAGTCGATCAATGATAACACTTTTTTCTAACTAGGCTACAAATTATTACCCATGGTAATAAATATTTATTTTAGGCCCGATAGGAGCGGGTTTTTTAGTTAAAAAATCAGGTTCAAGGCGGGGCATGTTATGAAAAAAATAAAGTCAGAGCGGGTTCAGGTTTAGGGTGAAAATTCTTTGACCCAACCCGATATACATGTATTATATTTTTATATATTATATTTAATATTTTTATTAATTTTTTCAGGACCGAGTTTAGTCAGGTTTTTTTATTAAAAATATCGAGGGTCGCATTATGTTTTTTATTATGTCAGGGTGGTGCGGGAATACACTATATTAAAGTCGGGCTGGGGCGGAGGATGATTTAAATTTCGGGCTGAGTTCAAGGCGGCCAAAAACCCACCAGATCCGTTACCATCCTTCATATTATATTATATTATATTATATTATATTATATTATATTATATTATATATGTGTAAGGCGGGCTAAAAGGAGAGTTAAAAGCTTTGCATTGCATTGCTTGCAGTTGCACACCCTAAACACTGGAAGGTGCTGATTCTGAGATGACAAATCTTTGAACAATATTTTTTAAATTCAGAATTGAAAACTCAATGCAATCTTTAATTTCCTCAAAATTTTAAATTTGTTTTTGAATAATGTGTTAAATGGTGTCAATAAGGTTTTGGAGGAAAAAAAACTTTATACACCAGCTTTGTCATCTACCCACTTAATATGACAGTTTAAGTGGAAAAAAAATCATTAAATTGTGTGCTTAATAAATTGTTGATATTACTCTCAATAAATTCTTAGTATTAGTCTTAATAAATTTTGGTAAAAATGAGTATTAAATTCTTATTTCTTTGTAATAAGACGATCATAACTGAACATCATCACTGACTCAATTGCGATAAGTCACGATACTGGAAATAGACTCCACTCACGGCCAATTTTACACACTCTCAACCACACGATTAGAACGGAAATGCAGAACCGTCACACTACACCTAAAACTCGATTTAAACACAATAAACAGAAAAATATAAACGGTGAAATAAACTGACGGTAATAGTTGGTCGAAAAATGTAACAATCAAAAAGACAAACGATTGAGAAAACGAACGGTTATGAAGAGGGCAAGAATCAAGAGAGTTGGGGAGAGAAAAATGATAGCTGCTAGAGGCAGACCTCAATGGGAGCTAAAAGGTGCCTGGCTCCCCAAAATTCAGTATAATTATTATTTAGCTCCTCAAAGTTTTTAAATATTTTAATTTAGCTCCTTTAAAAAATTTAAAATTATTATTAAGCATCATTTTTTGAATATTTTAAATTAAGACCCTTTTAGTTTTTTAAAAAATTCTCATTAAATCTCAAATTTTTACGAAAATTTAGTTCATTTTTTTAATATTTTTAAAAAATTTAATTAGGCTTCCTCAAGTTGTTCTACCAAGATTCGCCCTTAATAGCCGCATATTTGTTTTCCCAACGACTCAGGGTTCTATGATGTAGCATATATATCTTGAGAAAGGGGTAAATCACCCTATAAGTCCCTCAACATTCATCTCGTATTCAGATTAGTCCCAAAACTCAAATTTCGCAATAAAACCCTCAACTTCAATGTGTACTCAGTTTAGTCCCGAATTAATATATAAACAAATAACCCCTAAATTGGGGTCTTATAACTCGAATCGACCTGAGTCCAAGTTTCGAGTTTTTGTACAAATTTAATTGTAATTATTTATAATGTTATAATACAGATTAATTCCAATTTAAACGTCTTTCTATATACATATATATTTATTCATATTTTCACATGTGATATACATAACATATCAGAAAAAATTGATGAACTCGACTCTGCAAACTTGAAAATTAATAAACTAATTATTAAAAATTTCGAGTCGAGTCAAGTCAAAACGAGTCAAATTATTTCGCATCCAGACGAGTTGAATAATTCCATTTTTTCGAGTTGAGTTTTGACCACCCTTAGTAGGGCAATCTTACCGCTTTTACAATGACGAAGTTGGCATGGGACACTCTTTCGAATACGACAGATTTTTATAGGCTCGTGCTAGGAGTTTAAAGGAATTGTATCATAGTAGTACGACAAGCCAAAGTGTTTCTTAGGTAAGTTACACAGATCATCACCTAACTATCTTCTCACTCCTAGTTTGCTCACTCAACTTTAGAAAATTTTAATTTAATAATTGAACTTTCGAATTACTCATGTTTTAGTCACTCTAAATTATTTTATTATTATTTTACTATGACGAGACATTTTATTATTATTAAATATAAAAAAAATTAAAATAAAAAAGAAAATAATATTTTATTGTCATTAATTACAAAAAAATTTAAAATAAAAAACTAATTCTATTTTATACCCAAGCCTTAAACCCCAAATTTGAACACCAAGCCTCCCTCACCTTCACTTCACTAGCCGACAACCTCAGGCCACCATTACCCTCACCTACCCATTCTCATCAGCCTGAAAGAGGGAAACAATCTCGGTCACTTTCAAATTTGTGTAGAAAGTGTACACCAAGGCATTCCAAGATAGGTTTGATTTTTTTATTTTATTTTAAATATTAATAATAAATCATTTCTAAATATTTTCATCAACGAAACATAGCATAATCTTCACGGACTTTTCACTAAATTTCCACTCTTTTTTTCTAAATCAAAACCCATGTCGAGCACATGGTCTTGACCGAATGCAACTAAAAATTTAAGGAGAAATTATTTATTTATATCCAAATAAATTGAAATCAATGAAACCTCAAACCATGAAAATCAATTCATTTCATCAAAAATGGCAACAACCACCAAACCTGTCGAGATGAAAAGATGAGAATGGTATATTGAAAAGATGAAAAAATTTCAAGTTTGGGGGAAAATGAATACCACATCATCAATCTTGACGGTGAAAGTCCACGTTTAGAAACTAAGGTGGATCTAGAAATAAGGTTCAGGGACTAAGTTGAGAAAATTACCAAGTTCGGGTACTAGAAGTTGCTTTATCCCTAAAAAAAAGTATATACTTTGACAAGACCAACTCTAGTTCGGTTTGTTGAATTAGGAGTGAAGGTGTTATGGTTGTCTGAGACACTGACAATTTCGTTATAGAAAATATATATTTAAATACACCACTATAATGAAAGTCAATGATATGACTTTGGGTATAACTTGGGTTGCCTAAGCCTTAGCTGCAATCTATGTCACCCTCCACTTGGTTTTTGTATTTTGGACCAATCCCAATATTATTATTTTAATTTAATCACCGTATCTAATTTATTAACCAATTAATTTAATTCGATTTGTACACAAGTAGAATATGAAGACGATCTATACAATTCAGTTTTTTTTTTTAATTACAATTTCAAGATTTAAACTCTTAACATTGTATAAAGGATCTAACGTCTAATCCTACTATATACCAACTAATTGCCGGTCCAATATTTTCTCTTTTATAATTCTTAGGTCTACTTTCGCAGTTGGCTTCCACTTTCTTCTTCTTACACTTTTCCCACTATCCCATGTTTGTTTCTCCATTTTCTTGCAATTTTTTATTTATTGTCTCCATGTTTTTATTTTAGAGAAAAAATAAACTGTAAAACCCAAGGAATTGGATATAATTGTTCATATTAAACTCTAAAATCATAAACTCTCACCTGCCATACTTGACTGCTTTTATCTTGTTTTGCATGTGCAATTACATCATTCTTGATTATTAAAAAAAACAAAAAAAAAACAGTACCAAAAACAACGAGCTCCCCATGTATGGTTTCCCTGTGATTAATTTTCAGACATTATTTTAAGCTTAGATTAATATGTAGTTAATTTTGGTCTGAAAATATGAGGTGGATTTAGGCTAAATCCACCGACTCTTTCCTTTGCTTTTTAGGGTTTAGCTCCTTGGGGTTCTTCCCTTTTTGTTAAATTATATCATAAAAATTCTTACACGAGCTCCTCATGCTCCATGTTCAAGAATGAGTTGTAATTATACCCTTTTTGCTGGAGATTTGAAGGGAAAAAAAGACATTTTTAAGGTTAAAAATGAGATTTTGATAGCTATGCAGGCTAAAAATTATATTATTAATTCCTAAGCATGTTTGTATATGTTTGTGGCTCATTTTTCAAGGTCTTATGAATATGATATATATAGCCCTACATTATTATTTTTTCAATCAATCATATCTTATTTTTGTTTTGCAAGTTGTTAATTAGGTTTCAAAAGTCACCCAAATTTCCATGGGATAGGGCATAAAAAACTTATTTGAAAAATAGAATTATTATTATTATTATTATTATTATTATTATTATTATTATTATTATTATTATTATTATTATTATTATTATTATTATTATTATTATTATTATTATTATTATTATTATTATTATTATTATTATTATTATTATTATTATTATTATTATTATTATTATTATTATTATTATATGCGTGGATTCAACTTGAAAGGTAGGACATGATTATGCATTTAATACATGTATATTTGATTTTTTTTTATCTTTCATTTATGTTTTACGCTACATGTTTAAATTTCATAATTGATATTTCAATAATATCAATTTGCAAGGTTTGAAATTTGATTATACTCTTAGAAATGTATTTCTTACAATTGCACTATGGATGTAAATATGCTGATAAAGATATTATTTTTCTAAGTGACATGAGTTATAATTTCTCAATATGCGCGAGTTTATCTAAACTTATAAACGAACTAAGATACTACTTTGTAATTAAATTAAAATGAAAAAAAAACTATATTAATGATGGAATTGGTCATCCTTCCCCCGCGCAATTACTCTTTGCATTTGGATTAGTTTTTAAAATTAATGAAATTATGTCGTGAGCAATTATTTATTTATTTAATTTTTAGGTCCTTATCAATTTTGAGATTTGACAAATTAAACTCTAGTTCTTATATTTTTTGTTTAAATATTTATCAAGTTTCTACTAATTTAAAGTTAAGCAATTATTTTTAGTTGCTCTCTCGGTTTCTAGGACTTTACCCTTATTAAAGTTAATCGATTTAAACTTTCATAATTTCATCCCTATACTACACTTGACACTTATTAATTTGCATATTTGATTTTTAAAAATTATATATAAAGATCATAACTCCATATTTACATCAATTATTTTAAAAATCCAACATAATACTAAATTAAATTTTGTAAATTATAATGGAAAAGGGTTATAAAATGCTGAGATTTAATTTCATCTTCTTAAAATGATTATATATGAATTAACAGTATCAATCTAGTTCATAAATTTATGCCTTTTGCCATTGGTATTTTTCAAGAACACTACAGGAAAAAGGTAAGACAAGTCATTAAAATTTTAAAATTCGAATTTCAAACTCATAATAGAACTTTTTGAACTAAATAAATGATTTAATTAAACTAAACCCAAACTTAATCATATATACATTGAATAAGTCTACCAATCTAGGCATGGTTGGTCTTGGAGTGGAAACCAAAGACATTTACAAGCAGCACGTGATTAAAGGCATTATATGGTGATTAAAAATCAAGAAAAGGAAAGCTTTCTCTATCTTTGACTTGCCCTGGTCTTATGCTCCTTTGTTCTTCAATGTTGTTTGACAAACATTGTCCCCAACCTAAGGCTTAGGTCTCTAAGACTAGTCCACCTCTTTAGAGAACCTAAAATTTATGTACCTATGAACAATCATGTAGTCAAATTATAGCAAACCCCTCTCTCTTTGGCATAGTTGGTCATTGGTATTTGCGAATTTCAAACATAAATCGTGAAACGTACATGAGAGAGGAAGAACAAATCTGTTGAAACTTTCTTGAGAAGTTACATGAGTTCCAACTGTATCTTGAGTCGAGTTGAGATATATTTGTAAACATGAGACAAAAATTTCTTGAGAAGAATTATTTTTCATCCACAAAATTCATACCTAGTACATTACTTAAGGGTCATTAAACTTCTACACTTCATTCCAACAAACATTTATACCCAAGGGCGGAGTCAGAAAATTTAGATTGTGAATTTGTGGTGTCAAAATTTTGGAAATTAGCTCATATTTTATTAAAAATATGTGAAATCAAATGATGAATGTTAATTTCTTTTACAAAATCTTAATTAACTTTTAAACGATGTTTTTTTTGAAATGATGTTAGTTTTTTATATAAAATATATTTTTCCCGGAAATTTTCAGGTGTCAAGTGACACCTCATTCTATTGTCTGGCTAGTGATTATACCTCAACAAATCTTATTTACCATCAACTTATTTTTTTGGTTGCCCTACCGCTTTTCAAGATTTCACCTTGACTAATTTGAACCAACTCATGTCGCACACTTTGCTTGGTGGGTGAGTCTCTCAACAATTTTTTTTACATACACAACACCTTGAACTCGAGACCCACTTTTTTATTTTTCATGAATACGATATTTAAAAAAAATCAAGGCAGATGGAATTAAGATTTTTTGTTATATATATATATATGACTTTTGGGATTATCAAAGCATAGATAATGACCCTTTATATTTATTAATATTTCTACACATGAAATCTATCAGAAGAAAAAAAAATCAATCTACAAATGAAAAGCATCGTCATCTTCTCAAACCATAAAAGTAAAAAAGGGAACTTTTGAAACCCTAAACAAGAAATGAGGAAGAAAGAAAGAAAGAGAGGGAAAATAATAGAAAATGGTCCCCAAAAGTGGTTGAAATATTAAGCTATGGGATATGTCATCTTCACTTAATAGTAATGGGCTGCGGGTTGAAGACAAACAGTTGGTAGTTGCTTAGGTTTAGTTGTTCTCTTTCCAACAATTTTCACCAAATGGCAAACTTTTGGGCTCTCAATGCTTTGATCTTTAGGCCCATTTCCCCTTTTTCAACCATACAATCCATGTGGCTGCTATAACTTTATGTTTAAATTTTAAAAATTTGTTTAATTAATTAACGATATTAGTCTCAGTGGTAAGCAACTTGAAATCGTTTAAACAAGTCTCAAATTTAAGGTATTGTGTATGAAAAAATCTGTGTTGAAAGACTCACCCATCAAAATCACCTTGCGACGCGGATCAGTCCGAATTAGTCTTGACAAACCCTTAAAAAACTGATAAGACAACAACAAATTTGTTTAATTGGTCGAGTACTTAAACATTCTGATAAGTATTAGAGTTCGAGGGTCATCGTTACTAATAATATTGAGTATAATGATAAAGTAAATTGTACTATTAAAAAATATCAAAGTAACCTATAAATCATGAATATAAACAGTAAATCAAACATGGGTATTTTTGTTTGATTTGATTGCAATTAATAAGAGATTTACTAAATGTATATACATCCAAACTTTATTTAACATTTTGATAAATGTATAAACTTTATTATTCTCCATGTTTGAAAGTGATGCCTTTCTTAAAACTTTATTTCCTTTTTCTTTCCCTACTTTTGAATTGACCAGACATGTTATAAAAAAACCTTTTGTCTATCATACAAATTAAGGTTACTGTTTTTTAATTTTATCAATAATTTTGTTTCCTTTTATTTGGTTCTCGAAATTTCACTTTAATATTGAATATTAACAGAAAAAAATAAATATTTTGATATACTAAAATTAAGATAATTTGAAAAAACAATAAAAACAAACAATTATTTATATATTAATAATATTTTTTTAAAATTTTATATCTTGAATATGAAATAAAAAGTTCTTCGGTCAAATACATTAAATAATATTTTTTTGAAACTATTCAAAATATTTGCCAATAAAATTAATTATAAGTTGGTATAATAAGATTATAGATTAAAATTTTAAACTATTTATATTTAAATTAATTAACTAATAAAATAAATATGAATTGTTTAAAGAATGTATTATAAACACATTTATGAACATAGGATGCGGAAAATAAATACCCAAAATAATGAAATTGGATTTTCATTAAATAATAATAATAATAATAATAATAATAATAATAATAATAATAGGGAGAAATATTGAAATTATATATGAACTTAGGAAAATTTGATTTAATTCAATTTTCATAAATCACTCAAACTGTTATCAACGTAATATCAATTTATGTGTACACATTTCATAAACGAATAATAATATTTATTCGATATAAAATTAAATGTATGTATTTTTTAAAAAACATGTATCATTGAATTAAAATCAAAATTTTGTAGATATAATTATAGTAAATTAAAATGTTTATATTATGTTGCATATTGATGAAATTGATGGGTAGGTTTGAGAATTATCCCTAAAAGTAAATACTTTTCTTTAACCTCTCATATTGTTTGTTTAGTTAGAATATTTTATTATGAAGAGAGAAAAAATCATCCACCTTTCACAGTTCATATTTCATTAACCCAACAAAATCATACTATCAATTCCCCCACACAAACACATCAAACCAAACCCCACAAACTCTCTTTCGTCCTTCCTCAAACCTACCCTTTCTTTTCTTTTCGATCTGGTTTTCTCTGCCTCCAAACACCCTTTCCCCCTTTCCTTCCTTTGATTCAATCCGAACCCAGATTTTGTTTGGTTTGGTTTTTGATGGTTCATGTGTCGGAATTGAAATGGGAATGATGCTCATAGAGAAAGCATGAGCAGAAACCCCATTGATAGCAATAACAACCAGAAAGATCAGGAATTGACCCAAGAGGAAGAGTCTAAACAAGTAAACCAAGGTCAAGGGGAAGAAGTAGTTGAAGTAAACGAAGAAGAGGAAGAAGAAGAGTATTTCTACGAATCCCTTGATCGCATTGCTTCTTCTAATTCTTGTTCATGTTCTAACTCAACTTCACCTTCTTCCGACTCGGATTCCGACCCAATTACCCGTTCCAGCAATGCCCGCCATCCATTCCCCGTCCCCAAATTCCCCATGGCCGTTTCCAAGTTCGATGTTTGGATCTCCGAACCGGCCTCCGTTTCCGAAAGAAGAAGCCGGCTGCTCCGTGAAATGGGGCTCATCCGCGACCCGGGCCTTTCCAGGACAAGACCCGGCTCGGAAACGGAAGTGGGTCCGGGACGAGAAATAGGTGCTGTCGATGCCGGAGGGAGAGGACCTGAGTTTGAGAGAAGATCGGTTTCGTCGGATCGGCTGGTAAAAAAGGAGTTAGAAGGGCAAGATCGTAGTTCTTCTGGAATTGTACGATCGAAATCAAATGGTGATTGTAATGAGCTTTCTGTTTCTTCTTCAATTCTTTCCGATGGTTTATCATTTGTAAATAATAATAATAATAATAATAATAATAATACTGAATGCGATCGTATTAATGTTGCGGCTCCTAACTTAAGAACCTGTGAAAGCAATGGATCTATGTGTAATAAGCCGCCCACTGGGCGCAGTAGTAAGTGTATGAATGGGGAACTTGGGTCTAAATCATTCGACGCGACGGTGGAGAATTGGAATCCAAGTGAACAAGTGTGTACCATTAAGAACCTTGATAATGGGAAAGAGTTTGTGGTGAAGGAGATTAGAGAAGATGGGATGTGGAATAAGTTGAAGGAAGTTGGGACTGGGAGGCAGTTGACCATGGAGGAGTTCGAGATGTGCGTCGGGCATTCGCCGATAGTTCATGAACTGATGAGGCGGCAGAATGTGGAAGAGGGTAATAATATGGATAGTGCAGGTTTGGATTCCAAAGGTGGTGGTGATGTTTCCAAGTTTAAGAAGAAAGGGGGTTGGTTTAAGAGCATTAAGAGTGTTGCGAGTAGTGTGAATGTGATTGGTCATAAGGAAAGGAGGAGCAGCGACGAGAGGGATACTTCATCGGAGAAGGGTGGGAGGAGATCGAGTTCCGCCACGGATGATAGCCAGGATGTTCCGTTTCATGGGCCGGAGCGAGTGAGGGTGAAGCAGTATGGGAAATCATGTAAAGAACTCACTGCTCTTTACAAGAGTCAAGAGATTCAAGCCCACACTGGGTCTATTTGGAGCATTAAGTTTAGTATGGATGGAAAATACCTTGCTAGCGCCGGTGAGGATCGTGACATTCATGTGTGGAAGGTAGTTGAGTCGGAGAGGAAAGGGGAGTTGTCGATGGAAAAGGCCGATGATGTGAATTTGAACTTTCTGCTTGTGGCTAATGGATCTCCGGCAACAACTCTTTTGTCCCCAATTTCAGATCACCATCCTGAGAAGAAGAGAAGAGGAAGGTCGTCTGTAAGCCGAAAGTCATTGAGCCTGGACCACATTGTTGTGCCAGAGACTGTTTTTGGGCTTTCAGATAAACCTTTTTGTTCTTTTCGAGGACATTCCGATGATGTGCTTGACCTCTCATGGTCCAAATCTCAGGTTAGTCATCATTCTTTAATGATATAGCGTATGTTGAGGAGTATGTACCAATATAGAGTGATTAGTTTGATCATTATCGTGCTAACCCAAAGTAGACAGAGGAATGCATTTTTGTTTTCTCTTCTTTACTGTGCTGTGTGAGATGGATTCTTGATCAAATTTTGGTGGCAAATTGAAATTCAGAGCTAGGGCGTCTGTCGGTCTGTGTGCAATGCAGTTAATTAAATGTTATATTTGAAAAAGGCATAGCTTATTTCTGTAAATGTGAATTTCCTCAAAATGTAAGAACCACTGCGATTGCTTGTGTGCTTTTCACTCAGTGAGGGAATAAATGGTCAATATGTTACTTGTCTCCATGCTTTTCTTGACAAAATTGTAATTTGTCATCTTGAGCCGCAAAGGATCTATGAAATACAACAATGTAGTAGAATTTCTTCTAAATTGGTTAGCAAACAAGAAGTAGAAATTTGTGGATCTTCGTGGTGAAATTTTAAATATGTCTAGGTTTTGAGTTCCGGAAACCACAAGTTATATTTCTTGCTGGTTATTTTCGTAGGCTGCATTTTGGCTCATGAAGGAAATGATCTAACAAGTTTGCTATGCATTTATTTTGACATATGCAACATGAGCATTAATGAAAAGTGTAATTTCACATTGTTGAGTTACACCGCTTTCTATTTGTTTAAAGAGTGAATTTTCTGGCGAGAGGCTTGATCTTTCTATTCGACGCTTCTTTATCCCTTTTCTATGGTCTTGGTTATGGTCTTTGATGTCTTCTTCCTTTGCCAAGGATTTTGGTCAAGGTTCCCGAATCATGCCCTTAAGTACCTTGTATAAAGCGCTCATGAATGTTACTGTCTCTGATTATACACTTTCAGATCAGGACTACTTTCGAGTTCTGCACATCTTTATTATTGAGTTAAAAGATTAGAAATGTTTTAATTTTCTACCACCACATTTTTTGGTAAAGCACTCACAAATGGTAATGGCGTGTAACCATAATTGAATGCCTTAAAAGTCCTTCGAGTTTTAAAGGATGCTTCTTGAGAGGTTATTGTTAAAATTTTGTTATGAATGTTTGTTTCCAGCTTCACTGCTTAACCTCTTTTAGAATCATGAATCCATAAATTGCTGGAGGATAATTCTGGTAAGATTTATATTTGTTCTTTTCAGCAATTGCTCTCATCTTCAATGGACAAAACAGTGAGGCTTTGGGACTTGATTAGCAAGACTTGTTTGAGAATATTTTCACACAGTGATTATGGTAAGTAAATTGTAAATTTCATGTCTTCAGTTTTACCCCTCCCCCCTTTATAAACAGTTACTCTTCCCTGAGGAAGTGGTGGTAAATGTTATGAAATTTACTTCCGTTTTCATAGTTGCAATAAGCTATGTATTAGTTAGGAAAAAGCGTAAAAGACTCTTTTAAGTATTAGTGTAGATTCAATGGAATCAGTAGTTCAAAGATCCACCATAAAAGTAGTAAGTTATTATATATTTATCCTTTTCGGTCTCGTGAAATAGGTTTATATATTGCTAATCATGCATCACTTTTTGGTGGATCTTCCTTGACACAGTAACTTGCATCCAGTTTAATCCCGTTGATGATAGATATTTCATTAGTGGATCACTAGACGCTAAAGTTCGCATATGGAGCATTCCTGATCGTCAAGTCGTCGATTGGAATGATCTGCATGAAATGGTCACTGCTGCTTGTTATACACCTGATGGCCAGGTTGGGAAATGATCAATTTCGAGTTCATTCTATATAACATACAGTTTAGCTCATGGGAACTTCTAATTGTTTTGAAGGGTGCACTGGTTGGCTCATACAAAGGAAGCTGCCGCTTATACGATACTTCAGGTACAAGCTCATGAGTTCTATCAACTCTCTTGTGTCTGCATATAGTTCATTTGCCATGGAAGTTTTCTTAAACGTTTGCGTGTAAACATTTTTTCCAGAGAACAAGTTACAACCAAGAAGTGAAATCAATTTGCAGAATAAGAAGAAGAAATCTCATCAAAAGAAAATTACAGGTTTCCAGGTAATCTGTGTATGTGGAGGGAAAGCATAAATCCTTTTGTAGTTGAATTAGATATTCCTTACTTGAAAGTTGAATCTATTGCATATTTCTTTCTGCCATGTATTCACTCTATTCTTCACCAATTGCTTGCTTTCTTGAAACAGTTTGCACCCGGGAGTTCATCAGAAGTACTCATCACATCAGCAGATTCTCGAATTCGTGTTGTTGATGGGTCTGATTTAATTCACAAGTTTAAAGTAAATCTTCGTATTTGTACAATAAAAATATTAAGTACAAGGTTGGTTGGATTTGGAAAAGATTGACCATAGATATGATTTTCGCTGAGAGCTAGGAAGTAGGGGAGACTGAAGATGACTCTTCATATTCGTACGTACCTCAACTAATAGAGATGGTATGTACTGGTGTATCAAGGTCCGCATATCAACTCTTTAAAGTTGGTGTTTCGGTTTTAGATTTGGATGCTAACTTTGCTTGTTTCGGTTTTAGATTTGGATGCTAACTTTGCTTGTTGCCCTTGAACAAGTTTCAATGTTGTCGTCTAGTATGTATTGATATGAAATTTTTGAAGTGGTGCTGATTCAGCTGAAGTTGCTGTTGGTTACGTGACAGGATTTCGGAACACAAACAGCCAAATCTCAGCTTCTGTTACGGCAAATGGAAAATATGTTGTCTCTGCTAGCGAGGACTCTTATGTTTATGTTTGGAAACAAGAAGCGGAATCAAGGCCTAGCAGAAACAAAGTAGTCACGGTAACATGCTCTTATGAACATTTTCACTGTAAAGATGTATCGGTGGCCATCCCGTGGCCAGGCATGGGTGACACATGGGGACTAGGAGATTCTCAATTGAATGATCAAAATTCTTTTGACGACCCCATCGATGAAGTTTCAACAGCCAATCATCCTCCTACACCGGTCGAGGAGTACAGTGGAAACGAGGGTTCGTTATCAGCATCCGGGTGCACCAATAGCCCTCTCCACGGAACCATTTCTAGCGCAACCAATAGCTACTTCTTTGACAGAATCTCGGCTACATGGCCAGAGGAGAAACTTCTTTTGGCAACTCGGGCCAGAAGCCCCAAGATCAGTGTGGACTTCTCCCCTGGTGTTAACCCAAACATCTCAGCCTGGGGTATGGTGATTGTGGCAGCCGGCCTACGAGGTGAGATCAGAACTTTCCAAAATTTTGGATTGCCGGTTCGAGTGTAACGAGCTTGGGAATATCAAGGGCCCTTTGGTTAAATTGTGTACAGAGAGTGAGTTATTGGTTGAGAATTGTAATATTAGCTGAGTTTCATTCCTTTCTTAGTGTCTCTGCTCATTGGAAAAACCACTCCATTTGAGCATTGATGAAAGTATAGATTTGTTGAGAGAGGAAAAAAAAGGAACTACACCAAGAATTTAGATACGGATGTATTTTCTGATATCAGAAATTGTAGAGTTAAGATGATAGGGCGAAATGCCTATTGAATTGAAAATGAAATTCTTTTACTATTCGTTGTCTTCACTCACAGAAAAAATGTGTAATTTCATATGGGAATCTCGCATGAGATGGTTTGACCATGTCCAGAAATAGACATCCCATCTTAATCATATACATTATATTTTTCAATATGGTCCGCCATTGGATAGAGCCTACAATACAACAAAGGCGTACATTCAATGCCATTGGACTGCTGCTCCCCAACTAAAAACTGACTTTGATTATTCTTGTGTTTTACCAAAGAAATGGATTAGAATATTCAAACAAGCTTCCCTATAAATGCAAACATTTAGATGTTCTTCAATATTAAATAATAAGAGTCATAGCCTTTCGTTGTACGTTCATGGAGCTTGCTCTGTTTCTAACAAGCATAGCAACTTCAGTGGCAGCTCAACCAAGACCCACTGCGGCAACATCACCATCCCTTACCCTTTCGGAACAGGCAGTCCCGAATGTTATACCAATAAGAGCTTTCTCATTCGTTGTAACACCACTTTCGACCCTCCGAAAGCGTTTTTAGCCACCACCGATATCGAAGTTCTCCACCTCCGAAAGCGTTTAGGGAGTTGGGGATTAAGCGTGCACTCTAATTATTAGTGAGTAGTGGTTGTAAGATCTAGGGGTTCATGTTTAGGGTTTAAAGATAAATGTGTCTAGTGGAGTGTTTGGGGTAATGTGATTAGTTAAGGGTTTAGTAGTGAAAAGTTTGTTTTGATTTGATTTGGTCTTTATTTAATTTAAAATCATGTTTGGGGTTTAGTGTTTGGGGTTTATGAGAATATTTTAGGGATTGAAGGTTTAATTGCTAAGGTTTGAGGTTTATGGGTATAATTTAGTGGTTAAGGTTTGAGGTTTATGGGTGACTGGGTATAATTTTAGGGCTAATTAAAAAAGTTTTTAGCTTTAGACTTTGTTATAAGATCCGAGAGCTAATATTATTACCCAACAAACTTCTTGTATTTTATAAGTTCCAGTTTGTAGAATTGTAAGTTTAAAAAATACTAACTTGTATTATGTTGACATTCTGTATTTCATATGTAATGAACTCATTTTTTAAAGTTAACTATCAAGTATTCAAATATTAGTAAAAAACAGACCTTATATTGTATAGTCAGAAAAATATGTTTCAAGCTGATAACAATAAATATTCGTTTATGTAGTTAAAATTACTAAAGGTTAGATAAGAATAATCAATAACTCTACAATTTTGTTCGGTTAGTAAGAAAACAATTATTCTGAATCTGTTATAACTTAACATATATTTGTTATAATTTGTAAATGTAAATTTTTATTTAAGTTACTGAAAAAAAAATCAATCTAATTTATTTTGTAAGTAACGTAAATATTTTTTTTGAATGTAAAAAATACATATGTTTAATGTATTAGGTTGGAAGTACAATATAATGTCTAATTTAATATTTCTTAATTTCATAAATTATTTGTATTACTTGGCTCAATATTTTTATTTTTTAGTATTCACTCTTCATTAAGTTTTTGTAATTGATAAATTATCAATTACTTATTTTTTTTTCAACTTTAGTACTTAATATATATATATATATATATATATATATATATATATATATATGCGTGCATATACATCATGTACATCAATATATGTAGGTGTATATGTATATACATTATATATATATATATATATATGATATATCAAGTTATAAAAGTTTTTAATTCATCATGTCATAGATTTCGGGTTAATTTCAGTTCATGTCAACAACAGGTCGGGTCACTTAACAGGTCATGTTTAAAGCAGGTCGGGTTCAAAACAGGTCGGATTCATTTCAGGTCGGGTCCATTTCAGGTCGGTTCATTTCAGGTCGGGTCCGTTTCAGGCCGGGTCCATTTCAGGTCGGGTAAAATCTGATATCGGGTCAATTCAGTCAGGTAAATTCAGTCATTTTCCAGGTTGGCTTCGTGTTCGGGTTCGTTTCAGTCGGACGCAGGTCGGGTTTCAGGTCCACAGTAACATGTCCAATTCGGGTTCAGGTCGTTTTAAGTCGGACGCAGATCGAGTTTGGTTATTACAGTAACAGGTCAAATTCGGGTTCGGATCAACAACAGTCGGTTACAGATCGGGTTCAGGTCATCAAATCCTCGGGTCAAGTCAAGTTCTGACTCGAGCAGGTTTCAGTCGAGTTTCCAGGTTCTGACTTGTTTTTACATCCCTAACTATGATATGCAGAAGACAGATTATCATAAGATAAAACACTGTTAAGAGAGTGAGGAGATGACCTTAAGCATGGAAGAGTAACACTGAAATCCTTGAACTTTTGAGGAAGTCTAACACTCCTAGTTGGCCTTGCTGCCACATGATGTGATGGATCAGGGACATTATGAGCTGGCATGCATATTTCTTTACTTGTGGAATCAACATGAACAGATTCATTATTATTGGCAGATTCCAAACTATTATCCAAATTAGTGCCTTTATTATTATCATTAGTAGAAGAAAGAATAATATCCAACCCTTTATCACTTTGAGGATTAATATCAAGAGTAAAAGGATCATTTTGAACATGATCATCTACAGACAGATTATGTTCATAAGTTGGATAAACAATTTAAGGAGAATGCAAATTATTTGTGTTATTATTCTTAAAATAAAACTAATTTTCTAAGAATGAAACATCCCTAGAAACAAAAATAGTTTTATGTTCAATATCAAATAACCTATAGCCTTTAACATTTTTGGGAATTCCTAAAAACACACATTTTATAGTTCTAGGATGAAACTTAGTTTTTGGTTTTGGTAAAACAGAAGCATATGCAGTGCAACCAAAAACTCTAAAAGAGTCTAGTTTAGGTGTTTTACAGAAAAGCATTTCAAAAGGTGACTTATTACTTAAAACTGGACTAGGTGTTATGTTGATCAGAAAAGCAGAGCGTAAAATATAATCAATCCAAAAAATTAAGGGAAGACCAGCCTAAAAACTTAATGCTCTAGCCACAGATAATAAATGCTGATGCTTCCTCTCAACAATACTATTTTGTTGAGGGGTATGCACACAAGAATTCTGATGCACTATATCATGTGTTTTGAAAAAAAAATCATTCATTTCAAATTCCTTAGCATTATCAGTTCTCATGCACTTAATTTTCTTTGAAAATTGAGTTTTAACATATTTATAAAACCGTATGATTAATTCCCTAACTTCAGATTTCAATTTCATTGGAAAGATTCATACAAACATGCTTTTATCATCTACAATTGTTAGAAAATAATTATGACCATAAACACTCTTCATAGGAAATGGACCCCAAACATCAAGGTGTATTAGATCAAAAATTGAATATGAAATAGAAGAACTTATTGGAAAAGAGAGTCGTTTTTGTTTAGCAATATGACATATATCACAGTTAGAATGATCAGAATGAGAATCAACATGTATTTTATTATTATGCTGTTCAGAAAAAAACTTCATCCTCTGTTGAGAGGGATGACCTAACCTACAATGCCAGATTTTTGCAAAAACAGAAACACAAACACAAACAGTAGAATTATGATTAGAGTTCAAACCAATTGCAGAAACTTTTAAATGATACAACCCATCAATTTTCTTAGCTGAACCAATCATCTTCCAACTGTGCATGTCATGTAAACAACAAAAATCAGATGAGAAAAATAAGGAAATAGAATTGGTTGTTGTTAACTGTGAAACAGAAACAAGATTAAAAGAAAAATTTGGTATGTGAAAAATATTTTCAAGGATTAAAGAAGAATTAATTCGAACAATCCCTACATGAGTCACTGTAACCAATTCATTATTAGGCAAACGAACATATTTATTAGAAACAACATAATAACTAACAAAAAATGCAAAGAATTGACTATATAATCTGTGGCACCAGAGTCTAATATTCATGGTGCATCTAAAGACTCACAGTTAAAAACCATACCTGTGCCTTCAGTTTGAATGTCAAAAGCAGAGAACAAAGCATTGACCTTAGCAATTTGACCAACATTCGAGGCTGAGACATTAGCCAAATTTCTTTCTTGCAACAGACCAAGTAAGTTCTCATATTGTAATTCCTTAGTAAACATCATGAGATGAGAGTTATCACTAGAATCTTCACCAGCATGAAACTCAACTTGATTGGCCCTACTAAACTGACTTTTGTTTTTATGCCCTGGCGGATAGCCATGTTTCTTGTAACATTTTTCGACAGTATGACCATAGAGACCGCAAAACACACATTAGGGTCTTTTATTATTGAAATTAGGTTTTTGAGAAGACTGACCAGAGAAACGATCAAGTCTAGGTTCATAATTTTTTTGACTGAAAAAATCTATCGGCTAAAAGAACATTTGACTCAATAGCAACAACAGAAACTAAGGATCTTTCATGTTGTATAACAGTAGAAAAAACTTCATTAAAAGATGGAAAAGGCTTTATCATCAGTAACTGAGACTTAGGAACATAGAATCCCTCATTGAGACCTCGAAGAAAAAGAATCAAGAAGTCTTGTTTGTTGTATTTAACAACATCACATTCACAAGAGTTTAGAGGGCGAAAATTACAAATTTCATCTCAAATTCTTTTCAGATGCGTATGATAAACGGTAACAGTGGAGTTACCTTGTTCCAAGGAGTAAAACTCCTGAACAAGATCGGAGATTCGCATCAAATCCCCTCGACTGAATCGATCATACAAGTCTTGCCACAGTTCGAAGGCAGTGTCGATCCACAAAACGCGTTGTGCGATGTCCGGAGTCAACGCCCGTTGAAGCCACGAAAGAACCAAGTTATTGCACTTAACCCAGGCCGGATACTTCGGATTGGTCGAGCTCGGCTCCTTAATCGTCCCATCGACGAATCCATACTTATTCTTGGCGATCAAAGACATGCGCATCGAACGCGCCCAAGAATGATAGTTGCCACTATCGAGCAACGCTGAAGTAAGAATCAATGACGGGTTTTCATTAGGATGGATATAAAACTCGCCGGCAGGATCGTCGTTCTTGAAAGCCCGACCGTCGGCAGAGGAGGCAGAAGAACCATCTGATACCATGTTGAAATCAGAGAGTAAGGATTTCTAGGGTTTTAGTCGATTGAGGGAAAAGAGAAAAAGGAAATTTTATTAATTGTGTAAAAGTATATACAACGTGTCTTTTTAACCTTACAAAATAACACCTATATACGAATAAAGAAAATAAAACAAGAAAGGTACAGCTGGAGAAATAAACTAACTCTAAACTAACTAATTATAAACTTATATTTTAACAGAAGCACTTTCCTATTTGCATTCCGCCGATTATTCACCGCGACGTCAAGTTGACCAACATACTTTTAGACGAGAACTACAATGCTAAAGTATCTGATTTCGGCACTTCGAATAAAGAACAGATAACTACACTTGTGCAGGGAACTCTGGGGTACTTAGATCCTGAATACTTCCATACAAGTCAATTGACAGAAAAGAGCGATGTTTTTAGCTTCGGGGTTGTTCTCGTGGGTTTGAAAGCGATTTGTTTTGAGAGGAATTTGTCTCTGTTATGAAAGAGGGACGCTTGCTGGATATTATTGACGGACGATAGAAACATGGAGCAGCTCATGGAAGTGGAAACTTTAGCCAGGAGATGCGTGAGAGTGAAGGGAGAAGACAGATCAAGTATGAAGGAAGTTGCGTCGGAATTAGAAGAATTGCGGGCAATGGGGAAAATTCGACCGGAAAAGGGTAATTTATACGAGGTAGAGTTTGAAGAAGTGCTTTATGACCCTCATATAACAATGGCACTGAATGTGATTGCTCAACTAGCATCTCGATAGGGCTTGACTGAGAGCATGAAATCACATGTCAGTTTTCAAATCTACGGTGCACGATAACTTTTTTTGCTTACACGTAATCATTTAATTTAATTTAATTTATTTTGGACTCTTAAAAGTCTTGTTTTTTTAAGATCTTATGAGCAATTTTTTAATCTTTTTTAATATCCCTTCCTATACCTGTGAAATAGGAAAGATAGGATGATTTTCTCATTGATTCAAAGGTGTTTATATACAACAGTAGTAACAACCCTAATGACAGCTATAACAAACTTTCCCACCAATAATACTGAGCCAATTCTCTTTTAGTTGATTTTAACCATTTCTGTTATAGATATACAACTGTTATCCATATTATCTTCAACATTCCCATCGTTTCTTTTTTCTTCAGAATGAGAGAATGTAGGCTGAAGAACATGTAGTTTACGTCGAAGGTCCTCAAAGTGTTGAACATCAGATGGTTTTGTAAGAATATCCGCTAGCTGACAATGAGCAGGGACATAGTTGACCTGAAGTAAGCCAGCTGCCACCTTTTCTCGCACAAAATGGAGATCGAGATCAACGTGTTTAGTCTTGGCATGAAGAGTAGGGTTGGCTGCCATGGATACTGTACTGGTGTTATCGCACCAAATCTTCGGTACATCAGGAAGTGTAATACCCAACTCAGTGAGGATAGAGTGAACCCAAAGTACTTCAGCAAATGTGTCAGCAAGACTTCTGTATTCCGATTCAGCAGTAGAACGTGAAACAACTCTTTGTTTACGAGCACTCCAGGAAATTGTGTGATGGCCAAGAAGAACACAATGTCCTGATGTAGATCGACGATCGTCAATGTCGCTGCCCCAATCAGCATCAGAGAAGGTAGTGAGAAGAAGAGAATCTGGATGTTGACTTTCAAACCAAAGACCATGATGAAGTGTAGTCTTGATGTAACGAAGTATGCGTTGAACTGCATTCCAATGAAAATCAGTGAGAGCCTGCATATACTGTGCTACTTTATTAACTGCATATGTGAGATCAGTACGTGTATGGCATAGGTATTGTAGAGCGCCGACTACACTTCGAAAGCCTTGAACATCACTCAATGGTTCGCCAATGTGTTTGCTGAGTTTCGGGTAGATGACCATTAGTGTAGATGCTGCCTTGGAGTCAAGAAGACCAGTTTTTTGAAGTAGTGCAGTGGCATACTGATGTTGATGTAAAAATAACCCTTGTGTGGTTCGATGAACTTCAAGACCCAAGAAAAAATGAAGTTGTCCAAGATCTTTGATAGTAAACTGCTCATGCAGGAAGTCAATGACAGATTGAAGATCAATAGTGGAGCTGCCAGTAAGCAAGATATCATCAACGTAGACCACAATATAGATAGTAGCTGATGAAGTTCTTCGAAGAAATAAGGAACAGTCAGCTAGTGAGGCTTGAAAACCAAGTGATTGCAGACTAAGCTTGAGCTTCTCAAACCAATTTCTGGGAGCCTGGCGTATTCCATAAATGGCCTTTTGTAATTTGCACACAAGTGGAACACCTTCAGAGTCGTGTTGAACGAAACCAGGGGGCTGATGCATGTATACAACCTCAGATAAGTCACCTTTTAAGAAAGCATTATTGACATCTATATGATGAATTGGCCATGAATTGGTGACTGCCAAGGAGTTAAGATGTTTGCAGTGGGAAATCGAACAACATGGCTGAAGGTTTCAAGAAAATCACAGCCAGACACCTGTGTATAGCCTTTGGCAACAAGACGCGCTTTGAATCGATTTACAGTGCCATCAAGATTATGTTTGATCCTGAAGATCCATTTGCAACCAATAACATGTTTGCCAACAGGTAAGGGAACTAATTCCCAAGTTCTATTTGTTGTGAGAGCATTGAATTCATTGAACACAGCAGTGGACCAATCCGGATCTTGAAGAGCCTCTTGAACAGTAGTAGGCGTAGTGTGTACTTGCACATGATATATCTTTGGCTTAAAAATGCCAAGCTTACTTCTCGTAAGCATAGTATGAGTGTTCCCAGTTGATTATGGAGGAGGAATAGGATTGGTGGAAGCAATGGGAACAATGGAGGTATCTGTGGGAGAAGGATTGGTGATGTCGAAAGGAGGTGGCAATGGGAGCAGTGATGTTGTCTATAGAAGAAGTATTTGTGGAATCGAGTGGAGGAGAGGTGGTGGATATAGTAGGAGGTTCGGTTGGTTGGTTTATAGGAGATGTTGGTGAAGGAGATATAGGAGGAGTAGAAGTGGAAGAAATGTCAGGTGAAGGTTGGTTGATAGAGGATGTAGGCATAGGAATATGAGGAAAAGGTGGTGTAAAGGAGTGGCCTTGGGAAGAAGAGGTAGGAAAAGATAAAAAGGGAAAATATGTTCATTGAAGACCATGTTTCGAGTAATGTAAACCTTTCCAGTGTCATCAACATATTGGTAACCATGGTGTTTGGGTGAGTAGCCGAGAAAGAGACATAGGTTAGATCGAAAAGCAAGCTTGTGATGCTGGAATGGTCTCAAATGCGAGAAACACTCACAGCCAAAAACCTTGAGAAAGGAATAATCAGGGACCATGTTTGTAAGCTTCTGATAGGGAGAGATGTTGCCAAGAACTTTGCTAGGCAATCGATTGATGATATATACTGCAGTTAGAACTGCATAGGACCAAAATTTTAATGTCATGGCTGCTTGAGCAAGGAGAGTGAGTGCCATTTCAGTAATATGATGATGCTTGCGTTCCACGACACCATTTTGTTGATAGGTGTATGGACAAGTGACACGTCTTTGTATGCCAAGAGGAGGAAGCATGGTGTCAAGGAAAAAGAATTCACTGCCACCATCTGTTTGTATGGCTTTGATGTTACTGTTGTAGTGATTGCAAACTAGAGCATGAAATAACTGAAATGCAGCAGATGCCTCTAACTTTCTTTTAAGAAGATAGACCCAGCAGTGTCTTGTATGAAGATCAACAAAAGAGATATAATATAGAAAGCCATTAGAATTTTCAGCAGCTGGACCCCAAAGGTCGATTTCAACTAATTCAAAAGAAGAGGAATACACTGTAGTAGAATCATGGAAAGGGAGTACATGACTTTTGCCGGCCTGGAAAGCTTTACAAATAGTATGCTTATATAAAACTAACTGTTTCTATAATGTATGATGAAGCACTTCTTTGGACGGGTGACCAAGCCGTTGATGCCACAGCCAGTATGGCGAGGGAGGAGCAACTGTGCAGGAGAGAGCTGAGCCAGAATCAGAGACACCAGTAAAGGTATATAAACCACCTTCTTGCTTGCCATGCAGAATCGTCGAACCAGTAACCTCATCCTTCACACAACAAGAGCTTGCATGAAATTCCAAGTACACATTATTATCAGCTGTAAATTTGGAAACAGATAATAGATTGCGTGTAATCTGAGGCACATTAAGTAAATGAGAGAGTTTAAGACGATGAGTGGGAGTGAGATTCTGCCTGCCCTATGCTAGTTATGACAAGTGCAGAGCCATCTCCAACATGAACCATACCCTTACCAGAATAAGGTTGGGAAGAATGCAAAGTCCCAGGGGCATTAGTGACATGGTGGGTAGCACCAGAATCGGGGAACCAAGTCACAAAAGAAGAAGGAGAGATCGTGGCCATGAGATTATTGACTTGAGGAGTGTCCGATGCTGAGGCTGGAGCAGTAAGATCTGGAGCAACCGTTGTAACAAACGGATCATAGGCAGCATCAGCATGCTCAGGGGCATAGCAAGCATTGACCTGAGTTGACACATGATTTCTGGGCTGAGAAGAGGTGTTGGGCTTATAGTCCCTGTCAAAATGATGCCAACACCTATCAGCAAGGTGGCCGAGTTTGCCACAAACCTGACATTGAACCCTGGGTCGACCTTTAAAACGACAACCGGAGTACATGGGTGGATCACGACGACGAGAATCATCAGAAGAAAACTGAGTGTTATGAATTCCGATAGGCATGCGCAATGGATCTGCAACTCGTGTTTCAGCATCAATAAGAATAGAAACTGCACTATCAACAGTATAGGGTTCACGACTGGCAGAAATGACTGCAACAAAAGGATCGTATTCTGGAGGTAAGCCGTTGAGAATGGTAGCAATTTGCTCAATAGAAGAAACTGGGCTACCGCAGGATGCAAGGAGATCGCAGATCTCTTTGATCTGCATAGTATATGCTCGCATCGAGAGATCACTCTTTTTGATGGACCTTAGGCGACAGTGTAAGTGCATCAAACGGGTGGTGGACAGCTGCGAATACATTCCAGTGATGATTTTCCAGATCTTGGAGGACGTGTCAGCACCAACAAGGCGAGGAAGAACTTCAGGACTGATGGTGGAAAGAAGCTAGGAGGCTAAGGAGCTGTCCTGTTGAACAAAACGAGTGTAGGCTGGGTTAGGTGTAGTAGTAGCAGCAATGCCAGTGAAGGGAAGAAACTGCGGTGGTGGAGTGGTGGCAGAATCTAAGAAACTCTCAAGACCATGGCCGCGTATCATCAGCAACACCTGTTGCTTCCACAGGAGAAAATTGGTTTCATCCAATCGAACACTGATTCGTTTGTTAGAGAACGATTGGTCAGACGAGTCTTCACGCGAGGAAGCGTCAGACGAGGCATAGATAGGGGTAACCATGGTGAGAAGAAGAAAAGAAAACAATGATTTTCTCTAAACCCTAATATCATGGTGCTTGAAGAAACATTTTGTTTCCACCATCGATGCATGGAATATTTTCCCATATATGTATAGGAAAAACTTTGATACACAAGCTGTGTAAATTTTAGTTTACACAAATTTGTTAGAATTAAGGTTTATGGTGTTAATTTAGGGTTTAGAATTTAGAGCTTAGATGGTATGGTTTAGAATTTATAATTTAGAGTTTAGAGCTAAGATTTAAGGTTAAGATTTTAAGGTTGAAGTTTTAGAGTTTAAGTTTAAGATTTGATGTTTTGAATTGTATAATACTTTTACACAGTTTATAATTTTACGTATCAACATATAACTCTTATATATTACTTTACTTTTATTTTTTTACTATACATAACGATAACCCCTGAAAAGATAACTTATTTTTATTAAATTAAAAGTTAACTATTAATGTAATGAGTTGGGGTGTGCATATTAAATCACAATTGTTAACTGATATAATTGTTATATTTTATAGGTTAATAAATCAAATTGTTAAGGCTAAATAATTTTGATTAATCGAACCACAAAAAATTATTAATATAGGTTAATTGTTATTAAATTATTTATACAAATATTTTGTTCACAAGATTGATTATGTTATCACTACAGCAGAACGGGTTTTTCGCGACGTTTTTTTAGGCCTATAGCGGCGTTTTTTTGAGCCGCAAAAAACACTCGCGGCGCTAGGAAAAGCGCCGCCATAAGAGCCGCTAGAAGCAGCGCCGCAATAGATAGCGGCGTTTTCTTTTTACAAACGCCGCAATAGATTTTGATCTTTAGCGGCGTTTGAATTTTCAAACGCCGGGAATGACTACTCTCTAGCGGCGTTTTATTTGCCAAACGCCAAAATAGATCTTTGATCTTTAGCGGCATTTTCATTCTCAAGCGCCGGGAATGACTGTTCTCTGGTGGCGTTTTGTATCCCACACGCCGCAAAAGGTTATGATTTTGTTGTGGCGTTTTTTTTAAAGAAACACCTCTATATGTAACTTTTAGCGGCGTTTTTAGGGACAAATGCCGCTAAGCCTTATGTTTCTCCATTCTACTTTTCATAAACTACAAACCATTCTACATTTCATAAACTACCCAAATCTGTATCAACAGATCGTAAAAATCATTTACAAGCATTAAGTAAAATCAACATAAACAAATTCAAGTCTAACATTAAAGTGAAATATATAGTTCAACGATAAATTAAAATGTAATTTAACATTGTTCACTTTAATTCACACATAAACCTAAGACGATGGATTTTTTGGTTGGTTCTGTTTTAATATCGTCAACGTTTCTTGAAATTCTCTTTGGAGATTATGATATGCTGCTTCTCTCTCAGCTTCTCTCGCTGCTATCTCAGCCTCTCTCGCTGCTTCTCTTTCAGCTTCTCTTCTTTCTCTCTCAACTTCTCTTGCAACTTCTCTCCTTTCTCTCCCAACTTCTCTCGCTTCTACCTCAACTTGAAATTGAGTTAACTATTGTTTCAAACGATTAATTTCTACCTGAGAAGACTGGCTCTGTGATGACATGTACTGAGACGAGTTAGGTCCAAAATATTTTGTCGGGGTAACAAATGATCCTTGACAGCGAACCCGACCATATCTTTCAGGACCCAAAACATCAGCAATAACTTGATTTTCAATCTCGTCCATATTAACAGAACCATTCGTTGAAGCCGTAGCTTCATACTCCGTTCTTTTTTCCCTCAACTTCGTCTGATAATCAATCAAAATTATATAATGAATTCAAACGTTATACTATTGATATAAATATAATATAATCTAATTTTTTTGTCCAATAAATATACCATGATTTCTGCAGCTTCAGAAGTCATTGGAGAGCCATCCTTTTTTGTGTGTGTGATGTCGAAGAGCTTTATCCGTCCAACGCTAGTGCCAGTTGCAAGTTGCTACAACGCATAATAGAAATAATACTTACGAAAAAGTCATACATTATAAACTAATTAGTAATTAAAAAATAGTACCTCGTCATTAGCTATACGAGCAAAAATCTTCGACCCAGCAGTGTGAGTAAACTTTTGTTGCTGTCTGCTAGTAACTCCAATGCGCTCTCGATCCTACAATTTAAAATTTACATTACGTATAATGCCAATATTATAATAACATAGTATTATTTTTTTAAATGCATTGATCGCACCTCTCCTTTTGTTGAACTCCAATACCTGACTGCATCTTCCCATTGATATCGGAAAATTCCTGGTGGGACATTTTGCAGCTTCTCTTGAAGGCTGAGATTATTCTTGAAATATGTCTTTTTCAAAAAGCTCTTATTGTCTCTCCATTTTTCCCCAATGCATGTTTCACATAATCATCTGAGACCTCCAAAGAAAATTTATCCTACAACACAATCAAAGTAAGTACCAATATTACTATTGTGTAAAGGATTTTTTATTAAAATGTTATTATTACCTTAACAAGATCCAGAGCCTGGTTTTTGTTACTATTCGGCATCTGACGCCATGACTCATAATTAATCGGCAAAATTGAAGCATTGCATGCAACAATGCCTAAATAACTACCCAGAACATCTGCTTCTGCCCCAATGGGTTGGCCGGCATCACTTCTTGAAACTTTCACGCGATCCCCAGCAGGAAGATTGTATAATTCATTCAATGTTGTGTTCCCTCTAGTCTTGCGCCTTCGACCATTTCCAGCTACATAAAAATAATTCAGTAATATTTTTAAAATAAAGTCAATAATAACAAACAATTGGCTTTCAAATAAACCTTCAATTTCTACATTCTCAACTGTTTTCGGAACTGTTTTCGGAACTTGTGAAGATCCAACATCAGACAAATCTTCATTATTTGTTACTTCCTCTGCTCGTGAAACTTGAACAACTCGCAGATCACTTAATTTCCTCCTAGGCATAGTATCTGACAACAAGTTAGAACAAAATAGAACTGTGAATATCAAAAACTGAGAATCATATTCTAATCAAAACATATGAACACAAAGGAAAAGAACAAAATAGAAGTCACCCTAACTCTGCCTCTGGGCTTTAAGCAAAATATGAGAAGACCCTTGTCTCTGATATGACAAGGAGACATCAGTTTGTTTATAATTATGATTTAAATAATGTACCCTATGTATAACTCAACCTCTTAGATTTCTTCATTTTTGGGGGTCACTAGAAAATATAATTATCAAAACATTAACATGATTTTGGATAACAAGAATTCAGCAGACAATTGAGTGGACCATTAGGAAGAAAGAAGCATATATAAATTCTACGACAATTATGAATGGTCTTAGCTTAAATGGCTAAAGTCTGAAGAACATATATTCATCAGCATAAGAACCTGATCAGTTCTCTGTAGGTACAAAGAACGTACATATGTTAAAATTATGAATCATTGCCAGATTCTAAATTGTAGCTATAGGAGTTTTAAGCACTTCCCTTGGAAGGTTACAACCCAAGAGCATAACTTTAAAATAAGAAAAACATGATGTGGATAATGTACAATCTTAAATTTCCCTTTTCCTGTATTTCCCCAAATTCGATATAATTTTTTTTAGCAATTTAAGCAAAAACAAAGAATAATCTTAACAAAGTAAAGGTTCTATTTTCCCCATACTCCACTTTTCTTCCCCTTCTCTTACTTCTTACCCGACCCTAAACATTGCGCATAAATAAATTAGACTATTTACTAAAGAAGCAAGCAAAGGAAAAATTGGATTCTGTTTAATTTCAGAGTTAAAATAGAGTCAGAGGAACAAAGTCTGAAGAAAATTGAGTGAAAAACTCAGTTTATCAGAGGTTAATGGGGGTAAGGCGAGAGGGAATTGGGAACCGAGTATGGACGTTGTTCGTAGCGAATCTACCGAATTAGCTACACTGGCAGGGTGTTTGGCAGGTATGTGATCGCCATGGGGTGGTGGTCGACGTGTTTGTTCCCCGGAAAAGAGCGAGAGACGGTTCCCGATTTGGCTTTGTGAGAATGGCCTCCGCAATTGACGCGGATAGAGTGATTGAACGGCTCGATGGTTTTCGGCTTTATGGATCCAAGATTAGGATTTCTATGGCATATGATGGGGGGAAGGATTTTCAATACCGGAAGAAGGCTGCATCCCAACCCCAATTCGATAGAAAGCAGCAGCCGATGGAGCCAAAACCAAAACCTAAGGACAGCGTCGAGCGCCATGGTTTGGCAGGAGATAGAGGGGGAAAGGGTAATTCAATTTCGCACGATACTCCACTAGAGGAGGAAAAACAACAGGGCATGACTCCTCGGAAAAAAGCGGTAGGGGTAATTGACGCGGAAAAATCAAAAATCCTCCAAACGTGTGCTATTAGATTCTGCCGTAGACCATATCAAATTGCGGAATTAGCGAAAGAATTGCATAGCGCAGGTTTAAAGGTCTATCCGTAATGCGAGTAGCGGGGGCAGTAGTGTTGTTGATGTTCGACACAGTGGAAAACAGGGAAGCAACAATACAATCAAATCAGCTTGATCAGTGGCTTGAGAGTGTTTCACCATGGTCGCCAATGACAGTAATCCCAAGCCGAAGAATTTGGCTCTCAATTGGGAACATGCCGATACATGCCTGGTCGGAGGAAACTTTCAAAAACATTGCGGCTCTTTGGGGAGTATTGACGCGGATCGACATTGAAACATTAACACCTTCATCGTTTGAAAGAGCGCGAATTCAAGTCGAAACGGACTGGACCTTCCACATCGATGAGATAATTGAATTAGAAGTGGGGAAGGAGACATATCATGTCCGTGTGATGGAATTTGAGGAAGCAATAGGCCCCAAATGCGATTGCAGTTGCGAGGTTGATCCAAGCGAGAGTAATGCAGAGCAGGGGGACAATGAAGTAAATTGGAAAACTAATTCAGCTTTCAATGATAATGAGTCAATAGGGGACACAATGGTACCAAACTCTTTCTTGATACATGATATGAAGGCATTGGAAGACATCATAGTTGACCGGAGTTACCTCGATCGCATTTGGAAGGATAATCAACGAGAGGAATGGGGGGTAGTTGAGACATCAAGCTGGATGAATGATGAAATGGTGGGTATGGTCAGCAGAGATGAGGGCAAACGGAGTAGTGGTGAGGTTTTAGGCACTGTACAGGAAATTGATAGAATATGTGTTAATCAATCGCAAGAGTACCGGAAAGAATTGAGCCCAGCGTCGAATGGCCCACGTATAGAAATTCCAAGAGCTAATAAAGCAACAGTAGTTGAAATAAATGGGGAACAGAAACGTATCAGACAATTAGAGGAAATAGAAGCTTGCTTGGCGAAAGGTGGGAATCATCCGACAACCGATCAACAAACGAAAAGGGGGCGTGGAAGACCGCGGAAAAAGAAGGATTTGCCTGCTGAAAATGAGGTAATTGCGAACGGTTCTCTATCCGATTCTGATTTTGTTATTCGTAAACAAGGATTGTTGCGTGAGGCTAGGGAGATAGTTGATCTGGGAAATTTAATTGGGGCTGTAACGGAGGGACGTGAAGACGAAATTATCAGTGATATAGCGTGCCTAATCGAAGCGCGCAAACAAAAACTCTAGCAAACAATGAAAACGTTGTCGTGGAATGTTCGGGGGATAGGAGCGTTGTCGAAACGGAGATCGATACAACGCGTTCTACAGCAACATAGGTGTATTTTGGCTCTTCTACAAGAGACCAAAATGGAGAATGTAACCGTGGAGGTTGTTCGACAAATGTGGTATGAAGATGTTGTGGAATTTTGTTATGTACCTTCGGATGGGAGAGCAGGGGGTAATCGCAATTTGGGATCCAAAGGGCTTTCATTTAAAGTCGAAGGATAGGCGAGAGAACATGATTATCCTAATTGGACGTTGGATTCATGATGATTGGGAGGCAGGTTTGATTGGGGTGTATACGCCGTGTACAAGCTTGGAACAAAGTTGCTATTGGGAGGAGATTAAAAACGTGGTGAAAGAGCATCGCATCGAATGGTGCATCTGTGGCGATTTCAATATGGTAACTAAAGAGGAGGAACGCACAGGCTTGGCACACAATGCTAGAGGTACGAGTATTTTTTGTGATTTCATAGAATATATTGGGGTAATTGACGTGCCAATGCAGGGGAAGAAATATACTTGGTTCGGTCCGGGGGGTAGAGGAAGTCGATTGGATCGATTACTTGTGACATAAGGATGGGTGAACAGGTTCGAGGGGTTGACAGTCGTAAATTTGCCGAAGGAATTGTTCGACCACTCGCCAATTTTACTGGTGGGGGATGTATTAGATAGCGGACCAAAACCATTTCGTTTCTACAATATATGGCTAAAAGATATATCAACAATTGAGGAGGAATGGAAACGATTAACTATGGTTGATGAGGGTGCGGGTATATCACAGAAACTAAAAGGCTTAAAAAGGATGTTGAAAGGTTGGAATAGGGGAGTTGCGGATATAGAAAATCAGTATAAAAAGGTGGTTGCGGATTTGGATGAGTTGGATGCAAAGGTAGGGAACATGGGGCAGTCGAGGGATGATGTATCGCGGGCAAGGGAGTTATATCAGCGGCTATGGAAGATATCGAAATTGCGTGATTCCATTTGGCGGCAAAAATCACGCATGATTTGGTTAGCGGAGGGTGATCTTAATACGAGTTTTTATCACAAGATGGTGAAGATTAGACAGCTACATAATCACATTGCTGGCATACAAGTCGGGGACCGATGGGAAACTACTCCTGAAAGCATGAAAATCATGTTCCGAAAGGAATTCCAGCAGCACTTTGATAAGCCCAAATCAGCGGGTTTCATGGTGCCAAATGTGACGTTTGGAAGGTTGTCGAGTGACCAGCAGCGGGGCCTTGAAGTGGCATTCTCGGAAACGGAAGTATGGGCAGCGATTGGGAGTTGTGAGGGGGAAAAGGCACCAGGCCCGGATGGCTTCCCCTTCGAATTTTTTAAGCGAGGTTGGCCGTTTCTAAAGGAAGATGTGATGGGCTTTATGAATGAGTTTCATGCTTCCAGTCGATTACCTCCAGGTATAAACTCAACATTCGTTGTGCTGATTGCGAAGAAAGATTGTCCGCGCACGATTGGGGACTATCGCCCAATATGCTTATTGAATTCAGTTTATAAAATTTTGGCGAAATGCTTGGCGAAACGACTACAGGAGGTGCTGCCTTCTCTGATTACTGATGTGCAATCAGCATTTATCCGTGGGAGACAAATATTGGATGGTATATTACTAGCTAATGAGATAATACATTCCATGAAGAAAGCTAATTGGGCGAATGGAGGCTTACTTCTAAAATTAGACTTCGCGAAAGCCTACGATTGTATAGATTGGGGATGCCTAAGTAGAATTATGTGTTGTATGGGATTTGGGGAGAGATGGCGGGATTGGATTATGGAGTGTGTGAGTTCAGTCCGTTTATCGATTTTGATCAATGGGAGTCCATCGAAGGAATTTCCGATGAGGAGGGGAATTAGGCAGGGTGATCCATTGTCACCTCTTTTGTTTGTGATAGTCGCTGAGTTATTCCATTAATACATGGTCAATGCGGAGCGAGTGGGATTGGTCAAAGGAGTTCGAGTGGTGGGGGAGGTTATGTTGTCGCATTTGCAATTTGCCGATGACACCATAGTGTTTTTATCAGGAGATATAGAGGGGGCGAGGAATCTAAAACGAGTTTTGACTTGCTTCGAGTATGTATCAGGCTTACAGATTAATTTTGATAAGTCTTGTTTGTATGGAATTGGAGTAGACAATGAGGTAACAGTGGAATTTGCTTCGATCCTCGGTTGCTCCATTGGCGAGCTGCCGATATCATATTTGGGTGTAAAGCTGGGAGTGCATCCGCGTGGGGAGGTAATATGGGAACCATTGATCCGTAATGTGCGTAGAAAACTTGCTGGATGAAAGCGAAAGTCCCTTTCCTTTGCGGCCAGATTACTACTGATCAACACTGTTCTATCGACACTTCCCGTTTATTATATGTGAATTTTTATGGTACCCAAAAAGGTGATAAGGCGTATTGATTGCATTCGACGTAATTTCCTGTGGGGTGGCTCGGAAGAGAGATCGAAGATGAGTCAGATTAGATGGGATGTAGTGTGTAAACCGAAAAGGATGGGTGGTCTTGGGGTGGTGAATTTACATACAAGAAATTTGACTCTATTGGCTAAATGGGTTTGGCGATATGCACACTCGGATAGGTCTCTGTGGAAAGAGGTGATAACGGCGAAATATGGCACGGCGGTTCAGCAATGGAAAATCTAGAATAAAGGTAAACGACATATGTCGGCAATGTGGAAACAAATTGTCGAGGTGCAGGAAGATGAATACGTGGCTGATTTTACAAATGGCGATCAATTTATTTGGCTTGTGGGGGAGGGGAATAAGGTACTGTTCTGGTGGGATTGTTGGGCTATCGATACTCCGTTGAAGAACTTATATCCGAGGTTATTTGACTTGGCAATTAATAAAATGTGTTTTGTTAGTGAGATGTTGAACTGCCCAAGCGGAGAATGGGTGACATGTTTTCGAAGGGAATTGCGGGTGTTCGAAACAAAACAGCTTGATGAGTTGAAAGCAAGCGTGGCAGCCATAAAATTGCATGTGGGTGTATTGGATAGATTGATCTGGAAACATGCTGTTTTGGGAGTTTTCTCGGTGGGTAAATTACATGATTTGATGTGTGCCGTTGGTATACCCGATACAAAGAATGTGGGGATGGTATGGAACATGCCAATTGTGCCAAAAATTCAATGTTTTTTGTGGTTCATTATGGTTGATCGTCTACCGACTATCAGAATGCTAAGTGATCGTGGAATTCCAGTTCCATTAGAGTCTCTCAGTTGCCGTTGGTGTGCGGATGGTGAAGACAGCTGCGACCACATTTTATGGTCATGTCGGTTTGCTGCCAAGGTATGGTCTTTTTTCTTCTCTTGGTGGGACGTTGCTGTGGTGAGGACGCGAATGGTGAGTGAGTTTATTGAGCAGTGTTGGATGAGTTGGTTTAATGGGGAGGCCCGAGCGTGGTGGGTGATAGGCTGCGCTAGCGTGTTATGGTCTTTATGGTTGGCACGGAATGAACTTATATTCCAAGATCGCCGGGCGTCGAGTCGAGTAGTTTTCTTTTTGGCCCAACTCCGGGCATTGTAGTAGACTCGTGCGTTCATGCAAGAGTCTTGTGTGAATGAGGCAAGTTGGTGGAATTGCCCGCGGATTAGCTGGTCGATGCAGCAGGTAGTAAATTCGGAGCGTTTGCTTAGTGTATGGATGCCGCCAGTGGAGGGTGTGTGGAAATTCAATGTCGATGGAGCTGCAAGGGGGAAACCGGGAAGGGCAGGATGTGGAGGAGTTTTACGGGACTGCCATAGCCGTATTATGGCAATTTTTTTCAGGTTTGATAGGCATTGCGGATTCAAATGTGGTTGAGATTCAAGCGATAGCTTATGCATTGCGTTTGTTATGCGAGATGCATTTGGGAACGATGTCATCGATTGTGGTGGAATCTGATTCAATGGTGGCGATATCATGGATGCATCGTACAGAGAATCGTCCGTGGCAGCTTTGGCGATGGTTTCAGCAGATTGATGAGGACATTTCCGTATTGCCTTGCGTGTGCTTCAACCATATCTATCGAGAAGCAAATGGGTTGGCGGATTCTTTGGCCAAGAGTGGAATTGTTAGGGGTAAATGGGTATGGTTGTATAGCAATTAACGTGTTTGAATGTCCATTGGCACATGCACAGCGGTACTCTTTTCCTCTACTTAGGACTAGAGAGGTTTTTAATGAGGCCGTTGTGTAATGTGATTATGTATGATTATTTGGCTAATAAAATCATACATGCTGTTCAAAAAAAAAAAAGCAAGCAAAGCACAGACACAATACACCATGTACTTCTATTTGTATTCTCAAGGGAATGCTGACCATATTAAGGCAAAACTCATGCATTGCATTTGCTATTGAAAAAAAGTCACCCAGGATTATCTAAGGGAAACAACTACATTAAGGTTGGTGGAGTTGAATTATTCGCATATTTTGAAGTTTGAAATCATACAGGATCAAATATTAGTCATAAAAATCAGCTAAATTGAGACCTACAATCGAGGAATGGGGCAGACAACAAATTGGATGGACCATAACACCAGAAAAATTCAAAGTAGCTTCTAAAAAAGGGCCATGTGATACTGTGCATGAACTACTGGTTCGATTGGAAACAAAAGAAATTGATGCACCGCTGAAATCTGAATACAGACCCGAGCCAACATTCTGTTACCTGTAAACGCCAAAATGCCGGCAGTATTGGACCAGAACAAAAGAGAAATCTTATAAACATAGGCTTCCAAAGTGTTTATTAACAACAGCTAACTCGAAAAAATGAGATTAAAAACTCTGATGAGGCACAAGAATTTACAAAATCAGAGCGATGATAAGCCACCCTGATCACTCGCTGGGTGGACATTAACATTTTCACGAAACACAGTACAAAGAATGAATCGATTTGAGCACAAAATCAAAAATGGGAAGAAATGGTAAAATTCAAATGGGAAGACTAACATTCTAACGTTAGGATATGAAAGTTTTGTACCGGAAGCTTTTCGCCAGCACAATGACGGAAGCTTTTCGCCAGCACGGCCTTGGACGGTCGACGACGAGCAGAACGGCGACGCAAACGGGCAGGAACGACGGTGATAGGGCAGCACGGCGGAGAGGCAGGGAGAAATATTAGGGATTGCACGATATAAGATTTGGGAAAAATGAAAAAGTCTGACTTAGATCAAAACGACGAGTTTGCCTATTGCTGCGTTTTTAATAAAAAGCGCCACGAATAAGATATCAATTGCGGCGTTTGTTCTCCAAAACGCCACACAAATGAGACTTCTTGCTGCGTTTTTACAATAAACGCCACTAAATATTTTTTTCTACAGCGGCGTTTTTAAAAACGCCACAAACACGATACTTTTGTGGCGTTTATGAAACCAAACGCCGCAAAAAGAAGAGTTATTGCGGCGTTTTTTTATATAAACGCCATTAATTGTTTTTCTATTGCGGCGTTTATTGACAAAACGCCGCTAAATTTGTCATTTTGTGGCGTGTGTCAGTTAAACGCTGGGATAAGTGAAATTATAGCGGCGTTTGTCTTGTAAACGCCGCAAAAAACGCCGCAATAGAACAAATCTGGTGTAGTGTATTCTTGAGATCCTTTTATAATGTAATATTAATATATTCATGGGGTACTATTTTCTTCCAATTTAAGTTTAGGGATTTTTTTTAATGAAGGCCCTAATCATGTTTATAGTTTGTATGGCTCTCCCTTAATAAAATTATACAACTTGTGGATCAAAAAGAAAATATTAAAAGTTGAAGAAAAACAAGAAACAAATTTGAAAAACATAAAAATGAGAGTTCTCTCCTCAGGTACACGTTAGCGGGTTTAACCGCCTGCGAGAACCTCCGATTTTCTTCACGATTCGGCTTGTTTCCGGCTCAATTAGTTACTGATCCTGCGAGAAAATTAGTTAATTTTGCCCGATTTTGTCTGATTCTACCTGATTTGGTATGGCTGCGGTGGACTGGAGGAAATTCCTTTTCGGTGGAGGAGATGAGCAAACCTTGGAATATTTCCCTCCGGTGCAAACTGATGATTCGATTGCCATCGATCCGCCTCCTGAGCTTTATGAGGAAGGGATTGCTTATTGGAAACACTCTCTTGTTGGTCAATTCATTGGTCCTACCCCAAATTTCAACGCGATGAAGACGATGGTGGAATCACTTTGGGGGAAATCTGCCCTAACAAAGGTAAGTCTTGCTGGGTCCAATCTTTATGTGTTTTCATTTGCTAATGTCACAGCGCGAGACTAGGTTCTTGAAAACGGACCATGGCATGTGCATCACAAACCTCTAGTGCTTAGGAAATGGGAACCTAACCTAAAGCGTCTAGATTTTGACCTTTCGTGAATGCCAATTTGGGTACAACTTTACAACGTCTCTCTGGAATTGTTCTCCCGTAGAGGGTTAAGCTACATTGCGAGTGCGTTAGGTGTGCCACTGTATATGGGTACTGTAACTGTTGCACGAGAGAGATTGAAGTTTGCTAAAGTATGTGTTGAAGTTACTGCTAGATCAAAGCTCCCACGAACAATACCTGTTAAGCTCCCGGACAAGACATTAGTCTATGTTAGGGTGAAATTTCCATAGACGCTTGCTTGTTGTTCTACTTGTCATTTGTTTGGTCACTTAGACTCTGCCTGTACAATTAAGGAAGATGGTAAGGACATTGGTGTGTGAACTAAAGGTGCTGAATGAATAGTAAAGCAGGGTGCTACTGTAGCAAGCTCTTCTGTTGCTGCTACAACAAGTTCCTCTGATCCAGTTCAACCTTTGAGCCCTGTTGAATTAGCTGCTACTACTAAGGAATTAACAGATGCAACAGAAGCCAATGGAGGATCAAGTGCTGAGCTATCTCCTCTAGCTGAGGCCATTAGCTCTGAGAAAATCAATGTTGAGCTAGCCTCAACTAAGGCCACTGATGCTCTCAATGTTAATGTTGAGCTAGCTATTGGAGATGAGGCTCCTTGTGACACTATGACCAAAGTAATGGTTAGGGGTGTTACGATAACAATTGATGAATTTCCACCCATGGTAAGCCCTGTGCATGTAAAGAATAAGAGTAAAAGTGCACTTGGTGGCTCTAGGAACAAATTTGAGGTCTTAACTGACATATCGAATGATGAAGAGCCTAGGAAGCCAAGAATTGCCACGCTAGGAGTTGCTAATCTTCTACAGGAGATGAAAGCAAAAAAGGTTGATAAACTCAAGTCTAGAGGGTCGCAAGGGGGAACCACAATTTGATTCAATTATTGTGGTCTTTTGGAACATTAGAGGCTTCAATAATGCCCAAAAATAGAGAAATGTGTTTCAATGTTTGGAAAAGTTAAATGCCACTATGATTTGCTTAATTGAAATGAGAGTCCATGAAAAGAACTTTAGTGTGATGTTTTCCAAATACTCTAATGACTGGAATTGTTTTAACAATTACCAATATGCTGATTTAGGGAGAATATGGATTTTATGCAAAAAGGGGTCAAACTTCACTCTCTTACAAACTGGAGATCAAATGGTGATTGTGAAGGGGTACCTTGAAGGGAGACTAGTTATTCTCTCAGCTGTGTATGGAAGTAATGGATGGGTGCAGAGACGAAATCTTTGGGAGCAAATTAAACATGTTGCAGCTCTTGTAGGGGACCAGCCTTGGATTATGGGAGGAGACTTCAACATCACCTTAAGGGCTGAGGAGAGTTCTGATTTTGACATCTTGAGACCTTATTGTACATCAGATATGGCATATTTTCAAAATTGTGTTAGTGATGTAGGCTTAACTGATCAACCTTATGCTGGTGATGTCTTTACCTGGACAAACAAGCATGAGGAGGGCTTCTTGGCAAGAAAACTTGACGGAGTTATGATTAACTCATGCTGGTGTATTGAAGTATCTTTCTCTGGAGTTGAATTCCAAGCTCATGGGATTCCTGACCATTGTCCAGCAGTAGTAAGTATGAATGTAGGGGACACAGTGCAGAGACCTAAACCTTTCAAGTTTTTTAACTTCTGGACTGAGCACCCAGACTTTGGAAGAATTGTTGCTGACTCTTGGAAAGACTTAGTGGAGGGTAATCCTTTACAAGTCTTGTTTGCTAAACCCAAGAGGCTTAAGACTTGTTTGAAGGCATTTAACTAGGCACATTATTTTGACATTTCAAGCAAGGTTAATGAGAAGAGGAAGCAGTTGGAAGGTCTGCAACTTATGAATTTGAGATTACCTGTGCAACAAGGAAATGTTGTAGCTGAGAAGCTAGTTCAAGAGGAGTTAATGGAACTTGAAAAAGCTGAATCTCAGTTCTATCAACAGAAGGCAAAAGTCAGATGGCTCAATGATGGTGACCAAGGGACAAATTTTTTTCATAGTTTGGTTGCTGTGAAAAGGAAAAAAGAATACTATTAACTTTTTACATGATGAAATGAGGAACAGACTCAAAACTTTTCATATAATTGCTGAAGAATTTGTTCAATTTTTTACAGGGAAAATTGGTAGAATTGATCCGAAAGTTATTGGCTATAGTGTAGAGGATTTAAAAGAAATGCCACAGGTATCTGTGCCTGATGAGAAGCAAGGAAGTTTGATCAGGGACATCACTGCTGAAGAAATCAAGACTGCTATCTTTACCCAGGGGAAGGATAAGGCCCCTGGCCCTGATGGGTTCACACCCTGGTTCTTTAAGGTGGCATGGAATTTTGTTAGGGATGACTGTATTGCAGATGTGAGGTACTTCTTTGCAACTTCAAAACTTTTGCTAGCTTTTAATGCTACTACAGTCACATTAGTTCCTAAGACTCCAAATGCAAGCAAAGAAAAAGAATTTAGGCCTATTTTGTAACACCCACATTTCCGTCCTAGAATTTAAAGCCATTAAATTTAATTAATTAATTTATTCTTAGAAGCAATTTAGCTTGCAATTAAGTGGATTGTTCAATTTTGGTCCTTGAATTCTTAATTGTGCAACTAGTGCACCAATTCAAATTAAAAAGTAATTAAGCATTTGAATTAAAAAAAAGTTAGCCAAATGATAAATTAGTAGATTCAAATTAGTAATAACAAGATCCAAAGTGTGAAATTAGAAGAATTAAAAGAAATTAAGAAGTGGTACATATCCTTGTGGAAATTAGACCAAATTGGGAAATTAAAGAAAGCATGGCAAAGGAAATTTGATGACCAATTTAAAATAATTATAATGATTGAAAATTGCATGTTAAAAATGAAAAGTCCTTAGGGTTGCCCTTCGTAAAATGATGATAAAAGAGAAAGGTTAAAGAACACTTGAGTAATTTTAGAAGCTATCAAATCCCCCAAATTAGGGAGGGTGTCTTCTCTCCATCATTTCTCCTCCTTGTTGCCGTAAGGTTTGAGAGAAAATGAAGAGAAGAGAAGCTCAAAGGTCTGAAAGTTTTGAAGCTCAAATGGTGAAGGTTTAGCTTGCATGTTTGAAGGATTAAGCTAGGAATTGAGAAGGGTAGCTAGTGTTAACAAGAAAATCAAGAAGTAAGTTATATTCTCCTTGTAGCTATTCGGTTATGTAACACACCATGCATGCAAACTTAAAATTTGTATAAACATGAAAATATGAGAGTCTTGATGAATATAATAAGTTGAGCTAATGAAATCCTTGAAAAACTACTTGAGAAATTATGAATAGATTCATAAAGGGACTGTTTTGAGAGAAGTGTAAAGTCATGGATGATTGGAAAATTGGTATGATTAGGGATTAAATTAGAAAATTCTTAATAGGAGAAAGTTGTAAAGAAATAAGAATTCTATGAGAAATTACTTTTGGTTTGTTGGAAGAACGAATAAAAAAGGGGAAAATTCGATTACAACTAAAAGTGGACATGTATTCGGAAATAATGGAATTTAGGGTCTGAACTGGAAAATCGGTAAAATTGAGGACTTGACCGTTAAAATTAAAAGTTAATGTGGACTGTCAAATGTCATGAAAGAATAGTATAAGTTATTCCATAAGTGAATTTAGACTTTGAATGATGTAATTAGATGAATTTTAAGCTAAAGGTGACAAATAAGTAAGTTGTCCAGTGAAACACAAGTCATAAGATGTAACTTTGGAAGTTCACCAAAAATTGGATTTATAGTATTTCGAATTGAAATTTTTACTGTATAAACTTTGGTATGTCTAGGATCATTGAGAGAAAATGGAACTCAATTTCACTATGTAAATTAGGAGATATGAATTTTTAAAGTTGGACAGTACAAGCTGTCCAGATTTTTTTTTGATCGGCAAAATGATGTATATTATTAAAGGAAAAATATACAACGCGAGTCACACATGCGCCTCATCAAAAACCTCCCTAAGCCTAACGGAGGAAAAGAGTACGACATGTGGACTAAAAATAGAAAATGCACCAATGGAACAAAACCCCTTACAAAACATCAAACCGAGGCCTGAAACAAAGATACTCGAGAAACCCCTTCCTTCGCTAGCGCATCAGCTAGCCCATTCGCCTCCCGGTAAATATGCGAAAAGCAAACGGATCCCAACATAAGGCATGCATGATCGATCAAACTAAAAATTTCCCACAAACACCAAGGTCGACGTTCCACCTGCAACACCCAACCAATAGCAACTTTGGAATCCGACTCGACAATAAGGGGATGGGCAGCCCATTTAGACGCAACATATAAATCCAATGCAAAAGCAATCGCCCGTATCTCCGCAACATTAGAGTCAAGAGAACCAAGAGGGCCCGAGAAAAGCGCAAGGATGCGACCCTGTGCATCTCGCAACACCCCCCCAAAACCCGCAGGCCCCTGCTTCTCACGAGCGGAACCATCAACCAAAAACTTTAACGTGTCCCCGAGAGGAGGCTCCCAACATACTCCCACACGGCAGACCTGTGAGCATACCCCTTCTCTGAACAAGCTCGGACAATCCCACCATAGAGACTCGCTCACGGACAGCCCCTCTTTTAATGTCTTCACCCAATAAAATGAGCGCAACTTCACCAAGAAACCAATCTCCGAGGCCGGTAAAATTTTTTCCATTAAAAACTAACTCGTTACGTGCAAGCCATAAGGACTATAACAGAGCCGCAATGCTCGACACCCACAACATCTTTAACGTGCCCTTGAACGAACAATGCAGACCCTGGATGAAGAAGTCTGAAAAAGCCTTCAGCAACGGCAACGATACCTCCCACCATCGTCGGAACCAATCCCACAAACCTTGGGCAAACGGGCAAAGGTAAAATAAGTGATCAATGTCCTCCTCCCTCTCTCGACACCACCTACATAAACCATGCTGCTCACCCAACACAATTCCACGCATCCGCAAAAACTCTAAAGTAGGCAATTGGCGAAGCCAAGTAAACCACAAAAACGCATGAACCTTGGGAGGGACCAGGACCTTCCACGCAAAACAATCACCAAAATCGCTCTCACCCACTTTATCAAGCATAAGCAAACGAGACAAGGCCTTGACTGAATAAATCCCATGCTTATCAGGTGTCCATACTAGCATATCCAATACCCCTTGCCGCAAACTCACCTGACACACCAACGAACAAAGTTCCTGAAGTTGCCTAACCTCAAACGAACGCAAGCCACGACGGAAAAAACCTACCCATCGATCATGCTGGAAGCTACCCCCAACGACAAGGTCAACAACCAAGGCTAGGCGATTGACCGCAATCGAAAACAATCTAGGATATATATCCTTCAACGGCTGCTCAACACACCATGCGTCAAACCAAAACAACACCCGCGTACCAGAACCGACCTTCCAAACAAACTGAGACCCTTCCATATACTTTTGGACGCTATCCGAGCTAACTATTTGAACTATCTGCTTCCAAATCACTGACATCGAACCCCTGAAAGTGGAATTAAAACGCCACCACTGAGCTGCCTCACCGTATTTCGCCACAATGATAGCTCGCCACAAAGAGGATTCATCCTTAGCATACCTCCACGACCATTTCGCCAACAAAGCCTTGTTCCGAATCTCCAAATCTGCCACCCCCAAACCTCCAAGATGTCGAGGACGACACACCATACTCCAACTCACCCGACACATTTTTCGCTGTAAACTAACCCCACCCCAAAGGAACGCTCGCCTCAACTTATCGATTGCTGCGACAACACCTTTCGGCACTCGAAACAAGCCCATACAATAAACAGGGAGGGAAGACAATACAAAATTTACCAGAGTGACGCGAGCCGCAAAAGAAAGCGATGTCCGTTTCCAACCAGCAAGCTTCCGTCGAACCGAAGCAATAACAGGCTCCCACACTGCAATATTACGAGGATTCACCCCTAACAGTAACCCCAGGTACACAAACGTCAACTCTCTCTTTCGACAACACAAAACATCCGCCATGGATGCGAGTAACTTCTCACCCACACCAATCGAATAAAGGGATGACTTAGTGAAGTTAATTTTCAGTCTGTAACACACTTGGAAGCAGCACAACAGCCTGCGGATATTCATGGCACTTTCCACTGAAGCTTCAAAGAAAAGAATAGTGTCGTCGGCAAACTGAAGGTGTGATATAGATACCCCCGGAGCCACTACTACCCCACGGATAAGCCCCAACCCCTCTGCTTGTATGAACATCCGATGCAGCGCTTCCGCCACAATAACAAACAACAAAGGCGACAACGGGCAACCCTACCGCAACCCACGCCCCATGCCAAATTCTTTGGTGGCACTACCATTTAGCAAAACTGGTAGCCGAACTGTACTGATACACTCCATAATCCAACTGCACCATGTCTCACTGAACCCCATCGAGCACATAATATGGTCCAAAAATTCCCATCAGACGCAGTCATAGGCCTTCGCAAAATCTAGCTTCAAGATACATCCACCCAGCCGACTCTGCCGCATAGAATGAATAGTTTCATTTGCTAATAGAATCCCATCTACAATATGGCGCCCACGTACAAATGCCGACTGATGATCACTGATTAATCCTCCCAGCACCGATTGTAACCTTCTAGCCATAATCTTAGCTAGAATCTTATAAATTGAATTAAGCAAGCTAATCGGTCGAAACTCATTCAATGTAACCGGTGAGTCCACCTTAGGTAATAACACAAGAAAGGTATTGTTCGCTCCCACAGGCAACTTACCCGAGGTGAAAAAATCAGCCAAAAAACGTCCCACATCGTCACTCACAACCTCCCAACACTTCTTAAAAAATTCCATGCTATAGCCATCTGGGCCCGGTGACTTCGAGCCCTCACATTCACGCACAATTGCCCATGCCTCGTCAATAGAGAAAGGCGCAACCAAGGCCAAATTATCAGCTTCATTCACCCTATTAAAAGATCCCTCAAAACGCCATATACAAGCCCTCTCATCCGCGGCGAAATGTTGAGAGAAAAACTGAACTATGTGTTTGCACAACCTATTCGGATCTGTCACCCAAGTACCACCAATAGTCAAACCAGCAATGGCGTTACGCATTGCACGCAACTTCACTGCTCTATGAAAGAAAGCAGTATTTATGTCCCCCAATCTAAGCCAAGTCGCTCTCGACTTTTGTCGCCATAACGATTCCTTCCGGCGAATAGCACGCCACAAAGCTTGTAACCACACCCTCTTCCGATCAGACAACTCAAAACTCTCCCCCTCGGCCTTCTCCTCAGCTCCACTGTCCAAATAATCAATACGGTTTTAAAGTTGAGTAATCTCATTTTTAATGTCCCAAAACTCCGTTTTATTCCACTGTCGAAGAAAAATCTTCAAATGCCAAAGCTTAACCGAGATATTAGAGTTGCCAATACCCAAACCTGTCAAACGGCACCACTCCTCTGCCATGCAACGGACATTACGCCTCTCTTCCAACCAACAATTAATAAAACGAAAAGGCTGAGGGCTCCAATCTTTATCATCACACAACAAAAGTACTGGAGCATGATCTGAAATTCCTCTAGGTAACGACAACTGCTCAATATGTGTAAAACAATCCATCCAAAGCGATGATACAAGAAACCTATCGATGCGACTCCTACGACTGTCCCTACCAAACCAGGTGAACTGCTTTCCTCGTAACGGTAAATCAATTAAACTCACTGAATGCACAAAAGAAACAAATGAATTCATACCTCTTGACGCCGAGATACACCCTTCTCTTTCTGACGGACAAAGCACCGAGTTAAAATCTCCTGCTACGCACCATGGTCCTGAAAAACCCCCGATCACAGTCATCATTTGATGCCACAGACATTCTTGCTCCGTCACGTCGCAAGGAGCATAAACGGCCATGATGCAACATACAAAATCTTCAGGTTTCCAACACCCTTGAATAACAACAAAATGTTGATCCACTTCCACTGATTCCAGCACAAAACGTGCACCTTCCCAAATCACTAGCAACCCACTCGATGCTCCCACGGATGGCGAAAACGAATACTCGAAACCATCGCTCAACCACAAATTAGCAACAACCGATGGCACCAGCTCCTCCAACTTTGATTCCTGCAGCAACACCATATCAACTCGCTGCTTCCGTATAACATCACCCACCCTTCTCCTCTTCAACATAGAACCCAACCCCCTGACGTTCCAGCTCAAAATGTGCATGACTACAACGTTCGGATGCTGTCCTGCAGCACCCGTGACAAGTCTTTAAGGATCTCCTCCTCGCAGCCTATCGATGTCACCCCCACAAGATTCCCCAAAGCCGCCGTAGCTGCAGCCTCACGATAAATAATTTGCTGCATATGATTTAGGTCCGAGTCTGTTAACGAAGCGTCGGCCACTATAGTAGTAGTGTCACGCCCCACACTCTTCTTCGGTCTCCCTCTCCCTTGTTTCAGATTCCTTACAACTCCCGACAATGCATTTACCGACTTCGTCTTTCTAAAAACCCCATTTATCCATACCGGGACAACTTTGTCGCCCTCGGAAGCATTTCGCACAACCTGGTCACCGTCAAGCTCTTCAACAGGGATGTTTACCAAATCTGCCTGCTCTCCTACGGTTACATCAACAGGTATGTTCACCAGCCCGTCCAAATTATTTTTTCCAGCCCCCACCTCACCCTGCTGACGTTGAAGACCAATCTTATCACTCTCAATATCCCCTTGGATTTGGCTATGGATATTGCCTTCATTCAATTGAAGTTGTTGTAACAACTTATCATCAGAATTTAAATTTTGAATCCTTTGGTGATCCACCCCACTAGGACTCTTCACACCGGCAGCAGCTGCTTGTGACGGTGAGCCACCAGCCAGCACCACGACAGTATCGACCACCGCCTCCCTTAGATGAGCCGGTGTCGACCTTATGCACTCAGGCGCCACATTCGCCGTGCCATGGTCCTCTCAATATTCATCTTCCCAAAGACGATTACAATGCCAATCCTGCTCTACCATTGTTCCCATGTCCACAAATTCCTCGATCTGTCGCTCATCTCCCAATCTCGATTCCTGCACACATTCAGACGAGCTCAACTCCGGCGACTCACTACTTTCAGCATCGGTGGCCGTTGTGCATTCACAGTCAATTAACGGCCCGAATATGGTCACCTCCTTCACATATACATGGTGCAACGTCCCCTCAACCTCCAGCAAAACACTTGTATCTATAAATTCCATCATCTCTGTTTCAATCAATAACCAGCCACACTCAAAGGATGTCGACGATGCTGTGTTATCCGCCACCCGAACTAATGATCCCCATGTTTTCGCAATGTTTTCGAAAGATTCATGCGACCAAGCATGGATTGGGATACCTCTCACGGAAATCCATGCCCGTCGTGCAGGTAATATCATCCCCGGCGCCCACCTTTCAATTTTGGAAAAACATTCACTGAAGGTCGTCTTCCCCAGGACCTCCTCCCGGGTACTCGCATCTTTAAACATCAATAAAATCGCCGACCCTGCGATTCGCAATATAGACAAGCCTTTAATGCTAGGAAGACTCATCCGTGTTGCTAATTCCTTGAGGCTCCATTGCTGTTTGCACCATCCCACCATACAGTTTTGTAACACTGCCAATTTCTCCTCGTCTACATGTCCTTGAACCACCTTGGCCGTTACATGCTTCCTCTTTGAATTCACACTTTGGATTTCTGATTGCCCTTTTTCTCTACCGTCAAGCTTTCGATGAGGATCTCCTACCCCCTACTTCTATGATTCCAGGACAATCCATGATCTACAAACCTCGCCATGGTCACCACAAGGCGAGAACCGTATATCCACTTATTATGCAGTTGTTCAATGACCCGATCGGCGTCAACTCGGCTTTCCATTATGACAAAACCAAATCTCACTCCATCCTTTGCCCTTTTCCGAGGAATGAAAGCGTCGATCACCACACCATGCCTATCAAAAACCTGCATAGCCCCTTCCAATGTAGCGATTCCGATATCCTCCCCACATACACGGTCCAAAACTGCCGGCGGCCAGACCCCTTTGCGCTGTTCATGTTTTTGAAATAAAAAGATTATGTAAACCTAATAGAAACGCATAAGCTGTCCAGATTTATCGAAAATGGTATATTTAAGTAATAAACTGTATTTACTCGAATAAGATAAAAATACGAGGTTTACATGAGTAGAAAATTGAGTTTAATACCTTTCTAACGGTATATGATAAGTGAATTTTGGATTAGTAATTAAAAAGATATGATTAAAACACTAACTAGTCATCCAACTAGTTTAATAGAAAATCAGATTTGAAAATGTGTGTTCATGTTTGAAATTGATGAGTAATTATGATTGAATTGCTCTCTAATATAGTGTGTGCTCGTTTTATATTGAGAATTAAGATCAAAATTGTGAAGAGGCTTTGGAGGAAGCTAGGATCGATCAATCGAGGGGAAGAAACAAGGGCATCTTAAGTCAAGATCAAGCTTAAGGAGTTGCGAGTGTAATTTTTTATTAGGGTTGGGACTAGTGTCCGAACCACCTTATTATTGTGTAATTTATGATTTCTATGCATGAAATTGGACCTAATTGATATTTGGTAATGTGTTTAGTAATGGAAGGAGATCAAAGGAAAAATGGATACATGATATGAGAATTTGGCTAATGTTTGAATGTGCGAAAATGCGGACTGTTTTATGTGATTTAAATGCCATGATTTATATGCTTGATTTGGATTTTAATAATGTCTGACTATGTGCAATTGTGGATTGCCTATGTGATCTTCTTGTAGGCTGGACAAGCATGAATTTGGATCCTTAATAATGCTTGATTATATGAGTATGTGGACTGCTCTATGGTACTTTTGCTATGCTTAATATGCATGTATGAAATTGTTGCCCATGTGTTAATGTGAACGAATGAGTATGCAAATCGAATGATGAAAAATGTATATGTTAAATAAAGTAATGAATAATAAATTAACAAGAATAAAATGCCCTCGGTCGATTAGAAGTCTTAGATAGTATGTCATGCCTAGAGTCTGAGCTCTCTTGTTTGTTGCTTCGTGCAACCTTTGCTTGTTGCCTTGTGCAACCATTGATAGTACCTTGGGTACTCTTCGACTATGATAAGGTGTTCTTGATTGTTGTTCAAGATACATGATGCTATTGGGCATCCATTGTTTGTTGCTTTGTGCAACCATTGCTTGTTGCTTCGTGCAACCATTGTTCGATACTTGGTACCCTCTTGATGGCTTGAATATCTGATACGTCTACTCTACCTAGGGTAATGAAATAAAATGCAATGTAACCTAATTAAATTAAATGGAATTGCTAAATTATGTATAGTTTATGAAGTGGATAAATGGTTTGTATGACTTGGTATGTTATGATGTGAAATGAAATGATGAATTATGTGGACATTGGTCCTTCCGATTATGATATGATGAATATGAAATGCTTATAAGTCCAAACATATGTAAAATGGGCAATAACCCTGTTCGAATACATGGAAATCAAGATGAGATAAGTTTGATAATTTCTGATTTTTGGCTAATGGCTTGAGACCTATTCGAATGAGATGCATATGGAAATTTGTGATTTCGTTTTGATAAATTAATGATGATATGTATTTATTGGCATGAATTTCGGTTAATTCAATTGTTAAGCATGAGATTGAGTATGCTGAAAATTGAATTGAATTATGGTAATGATCGAATCAAATGGAAGCATGTGATAAATTAATGTTGTTTGTTATGTATTCGAGCATCTGCCATGAATGTTGATTATGTTATGCATGATGCTATTTGTATTTGATTTTCATAAGCTTAGTTGGGTGAAATTTGGATGTTAATAAACCTAGCTAAGTAAACTCAATGCTTGATCACATTAAAAGCTCAAGAATGAATTAGTTTTAGCATTACTTCGCTAAGTACTATTTGTACTTATCGCTCCGTTGTTTTCTTCTTCCCAACCTTAGCAGGATCGCTTGGACCTTAAAGCTAGCATTCGATTGGATCAAGTTACAAGTTCAGAAATATGTATGATCTTAGTCTTATCTTTAGACTCCTAGATGGTGGCTTTGAAGTTTTTCTAAGGGCTCGTTTTGTTGTGTTTGGTCGTAGCCTAAGTCTACGTTGGTGTTTAAGATTATATGCTCCATGATGCTTGATTAGGAGGCTAGAATCATGTTTTGTATTTAAGTAGGAAGCCTCGTTATTTTTTTTTGTATATAAATGTAAGTCGAGCTAGTGGTCTTGCCGATTCTTTTTGTTGTTCATAGTTTATAGCTTGACATGGTTTAGGGGCATATAAAACTTGATATTTTGTAATTATCTAATTAAAGGAAATCGAATGCCATGGTGTATGAAATCTTTATGCATTGTATGCAAAATTGATGTAATTAATTATTGGTAATTGGTTTAATACGAAAAACACCTAGACTAAGTTAATCAAAGTTTCGAATGGCATGATAGTGGATAGCTTAAGCATCAGCATGTTGATACAATTGTATTCGAGATAGTAATTTGGTAATCTACTAGTTAATGATTAGAAATAATTGGCTAAATAGAAAGCATAGTGAGCGAATGGTTATGTTATAGTTTTGAAATTAGAATTTGATAATGATAATATGAAAAATTCAAATTGAATTGTAATTTGATAAGTAAGATTAAAAGAGATTGTGTGTAGTTTATGAATGTTCTGAAGAAAATTTTTGTTAGCCCACTTTCCGCGTGCGCATTAATATGAATAACTTATTTAAGAATGGTTTCTTATTTCCGATTTTCTGTTTTCCGGTTTCGGTAACGCTCCTAACTCTCGACCCGGGTTAGGGGTGTTACATTTTTTGGCATCAGAGCTTTTTAGGTTATAGGTCCTAAAGACCTCGAATGTGTTCTGTGTGCATTATTAGTTGAGTCAAGCCACCTAGGGATCATACATGGAATTTCTTGGAATTATGTTCCTAACTATGATTTTGTTTGATCTGAATTAGAATGAAAGAGACACGTTTAGCTCGAGACAATGAAAGTCCTCGATGATCCTCAAGTGAAGGGGATAATGTCCACATGAAAGAAAATCCTCATGTACAAGATAGTGTTCGTATGAAAGAAAACCCTTCGGTACTAGAGGTTATCCGTACGAAAGAAAACCCTCTGATGTTAGACAATATTTGTATGAAAGAGAACCCTCCTCTACCAGATAGTACTCGACCGCAACCTCCTGTGCAAGATAGCACTCGACAACAATCTCCTGTTCAGCCTCGGACGAACACTGATAATCCGACTGTTCAGAATGCTCAAATAGATTGCCTTCTGAGTATGAAAGAAATGTTCGATCAGCTTTTGACGAACATGAGACATGCACAACCTGCTCCGGTAGCTGCCCCCTAGCAAAGCTCCTATTGAAAAGCTTTCTCAACATCGAGCCTATACATTTGCAGGCTCTATTGAAGAGAGACCTGAAGAATCTGAAAGAACTACCCAGATACTGACTAAGCAACTTCAGTGCTCAGAAGAACATAAGCTCGAATGTGTTGTTTCCTTACTTGCTGATGAAGCTTTGAACTGGTGGGAGACTACAACCCTAACCGCTCCAGCTGAATCCGTGAACTGGAAATTCTTTGTAGAAGAATTTAAGAAGAAATACATCAGTGAATAATACTTGGCCGATCGAAGAAAGTGTTTCTTGCATCTGAAGCAAGCGGGTCTACCAATAGAGCAGTACGTGGCTGATTTCTGTAAGTACTGCAAGTATGGTTTTGAGTATATTAAGACAGAGAAAGAAAAGTGTCGTATGTTCATTGACGGTCTGAATGATGAGCTGAGTCCTATGTTTACCGCCATGGACATCACGGGCTTCCAAACTCTCGTAAATCGAGCAATTGCTACAGAATCCAAGTTTCGGGCCGCAGAAAAGAGGAAGAGCGGTTACCGTCATGATAAGAAGCGCAAGAGTGATGACAAGTCTCACTGGAAATCAAAGATGTCTAAAAGCCAGAAAGAAGGTTCTTCTTCGTATAATCCAGCTCCTCGTAGTAATTTCACACCGAAGCCTCAGTCAGTGAATAGACTTGCTGTCCCGATTATATCTGTTAATAGCCCGGGAAATTCAGAAAGGGCTACAGTCTGTCAGCATTGTCAGAAACTGCATTTCGGTCAGTGCCGAAGGCAGGCCAACTTATGTTTTGCTTGCGACGGAAGTGATCACTATATCAGAGACTGTCCAGCAATGAGAGATCAAGCTTTTGCTCAAAACTCTGCAAATCCGAGTAATGTGCAATCCAATCGGAACAAGAATACTAGACAAGCGCAGTCTAGGAATCAGGGCAGAGGCAGAAGCAATCAGTCGAAAGCCACCACACATTAGGAATCACGAGCTCCAGCTCGAGTCTATCATATCCATGGCAAGGATGAGGAAGAATCTTCGAATGTTATTGCGGGTACGGTTGAACTAAACCTTGCTCATGTTTATGCTTTAATAGATTCGGGGTCAACTCATTCTTTTGTGTGTTCTCACCTGATTGACAAGTTACAACTAAAGCCTAAATTTGTTAAAACTGGGTTAATTGTTTCAAACCCTATAGGGGTGACTTACCTATCAACCTGATCTGTAAGAATAGTCTTGTATCTATTCGAAATGTACCTTTTCCCTGTGACCTGTACGTTCTACCTAAATGTGAGTTTGTATAACCCCCTCACCCCGGATTAGGGACAATGAGCGTTATATTAACTTGTGATTCGAATTCGTATTAGGCAGCGGAAGGGTATCTTTTTCATGTAATTTTTTTCCATTCGAATACATCCTTATAATTTAGCTATCTTAAATTCATTCACTAACCATGTATATTCAACCATCTCAAATACCTTCACTACACATTTATCATACATAAGTTTCATATCATAATTCTATTGGTGTCTAGGTGGGCTCATCTAATTAATTTATCTATCTTATACTTTTAAACAAGATCTAATTGAGTTACAAGTTTCATTCGAATATTGTATACATTTAAATCTATACATTTAAATTTCGACCTCATTAACTTTACTCCATTCGAATGCTTCCAATTCAACTTCTATCCAATTCGATTATCACATACATAGTCTAATTTCAATAATTTAATTCATTCGATTGTACCTTAGTCCTTTTCAATTCAATTTCCATGTTAGTCTATAAGTACAATTCAAATTGTAGTGCTAACCGATTCATACTTCATACATATAATCATATCCGAATAACAACATCCATAGTATTTTAGTTTCCCTTATACAAAATAACTACCCGGGGTAACTATAAACGGCCAAACCTATAGGTTGCCCATACAAAAAGAAATCCAACAAAAAGAATCAAGCCCTAAAACATATACTTGGGCGATCTATACCCCAAAATATGTACCCCTTAATTACATATCAAAATGAAGGGAAACTTCTTATAAAGTTTATACATTACTAAAGAAGTAGTTCATAAACATCACCATTAATGCAAACTGCACTAGCATGCAGACCGCTAAACCACCCAACATGAGCACGAAAAAAATAACAAAGGGCATACTTAATCTTCGAGTAGGGAGATAACAGGTGGTAGATCAACAAGCTAGAACCTGAAATTTTTGAGAAGGAAGGAAAGGTTCGAATGGTAAGTACTTCTAGTACTTAGTGAGGAAACCTTAATCTAATTTCTTTCCATTTAATTTACAAAATGATCACAGAATAGATTTCACTTTAAATTAATCATATACATTTCTATTCCATTCGAATAGCACATTTCAATCATCACAATTTCGCAATCAATTATTTAACAATGCTAACATTCAAATTGATTACCACAATATACCAATCATTCAACATTTGAATACAACAAATCAAGATACCATTAGTATCATAATCGAATTATCCAAGGACTATCAATGATTGCATTTTATTTCAATCACATACAAATTAACATGGAATTTAAAATCAGTTCATTCATTTCGAAATCATGATGCTCAATTCGAAATAAATAATTCAATTTCATATGTTCGATCAATAGCAATTTCATATAACAAGCAGCAACAAACTGTAGCAGAGAATCAATTAATTTCATAATTTATAATTGACATGCTACCATCCAATTCAAAGAATATCACCAAATCAAGAATTTCAATTTCGGATCTCAATACTTTAATTTCTTATTAATTCAACTCGCAATGCCTTGGATAGTATAGTAAGCTAGGTATTCGAGTCACATATAACTGAAGTGTGAATCAAATTCACCATATAATAGGTACCACGTACCAAATTCATATCATCGTGTAACATATCATAATGTCCGCAGACATTAAGCAAGAAGGTACACTTACGTACCACAATATAGAGTACACTAACGTACCGATTTTCTTATCGAGCTCAAGACTCTAGGTTAGCCGTACTACCTGGACAGACTGTACACACCAAAGGCTTTGCTTATTGACATTTAATTTCAATCATATACTTGTTCAATCAGATTTTCAGAATTTCATAATTAATCATTTCAATTTCTTTCTCATGATTTCAAATCCAATGACATGTTATCACATATGAACATATAATAATTTACAATCTCAATTCACATATCTTCAAATCAGCATATGCACCATTCCATTTCATATCATATAATTCAATCTCACATTTCATAGCTCAATATTCAATTGAACTTATCAAACACACTCATATCATGTAAGATCATTAATTGATCACATATCAATCGCAATATCATCAATTCATCAAACAAACAATATCAATATAAAAAATTTCAATATTCAGCATTTCAATTTCATCCAAAATCAGTCCAATATACTTGAAATCAGATTCAAATCCAACATGGCAAATTATCAAATTTCAATTCAAGCGCATAGATCACAAAATCACATAGCACATGCAATAAATCCAAATTCCTTTATTCCTTCTTCCCTTATCATTTACCAACATTTAAATTAGTCAAATTTCATACTCAACATATATGCTAAAAACAAATTAAGGGTAGTTGAGACTCTAATCTCAACTCTAGGTTTGTTTCACTCACAGTTCGCCAAGCTAGTTCTGGATTCGAAGGCCTTTTGCTCGATCCGCAGCCGTTCCAGGTACGGTTTCTTCCTCAACTCTTTCTCTTCTAGGATCTAATACAATTTAGCCAATAATAGGGAAATTTTCAGAATTTTATTCATTTAATTCAAAACAGAATTTTCTTTTGATTCCAATTTTAGTCCTTATACTTATTATAGTTCGAACATGACCAAATCTAATCTCACCAATTTCCTTTTAATTAGTGCTTAAACTTTCAATTTGCTTACTAATTCATATGAATTATATTTTTCACAGATTACTAATCAAATTACCACCTTTCTTTTCATTCAATTTTACAAATTCAATTTCTCACTTATTCTTCAATTTCTCCTATTTATTTTACATAATGTTTTGACCACTAAACTTAATCTATTTCCCATTTCCAGCATATAACTCCAAATTAATCATCGTTTGTTTCTAAATTCAATTAACATGTTCAATTTCAGCATATTAAAATTTCAGATCAAAATTCCAGATGGTTTATTTTCTACAATTTTTCAAAGTTCACTGTCCAGCTAAGAACATTGCTGGACAGTTTTACATGTTGTTCGAATTAAGTTTCCATATTTCACCATAGTTATCAAATCTCTGATTTACAATTTTTCTATCAAACTATACATATCAAAGTATGACATATCAAAATTTCATCATGAAATTCCTACTAATTAATTTTCTACAATTTTCTAAAGTTGCATGTTCTTATAATTATCAAATCTGTCCATGTTTGCTCTTGCATGTTCATAAGCTTTTATCATCCAAATTTCTTAAGGTTTCTTATGATCTTAGATTTTCCAGCAGCATCTCCCTTAATTTAATCACTTTCATGATTTTATAAAGACATTAAGACCACTAATTTATCAAGAATTTTAACATATTCGAAAGCTATAGGGAGAGAGCTACTTACTTCCGATTTTTCCTTGAATTTTCTAGATCAATTTCTATGCCATGCAAGCCATTGTCTTCTTCACCGAAATCTCTCTAGTTTTCCTCTCAATTTTGTGTTTGTAAGTGTGTGTGTGAAATGAGCAAAATGTTACTTAGTGGTATGGTTTGGTGTAGCCGGCTAAGGAAGAGAAAAGTGGAACATATTAATGAGACTTGACTTCATGTCAAAGTCTCAACTAATACCACTTTGTTAACCCTTAATAATTCTATCATTTCATGTTAATTTAAGATTAACCTGTGAATTTTTGACTTTAGCATGCAAACTTCATGTTTTCTTTCTTGTTCGGTTTGGTCACTAATTAATTAACCGAGTTCTTCTTGAATTTTCTTTTAAAATTCAATTTGGTCCTTATTGAATCCATTTTCCAATTCAATAGTTTAGGAAATTTAATCTAATAAGTCATCTAATCATTTAATTAAATCTCTAATCTTCTAGGCTAATTTTTAGGATGTTACATTTCTCCCCCCCTTAAAGAAAGAATTCGTCCTCGAGTTCTTACCTGAATCGAACAAATATGGATATTGGTTTCGCATTGTTTCCTCTGGTTCCCATGTTGCCTCTTCCATCTTGTGATTTCTCCACAAGACCTTGACCAGAGCAACACTTTTGTTTCTAAGTCTTTTGATTTCCCTATCCAAAATCTGGACTGGTTCCTCTTCATAGGAAAAGTTAGGATTCAGCTCTACTTCTTCTGGTTCTAGGATATGAGAGGGATCAGATCTATACTTTCTGAGCATTGACACATGGAAGACATTGTGGATTTTATCGAACTCACTGGGAAGTGCAAGTCGATAAGCCACTGGGCCTATTCTTTCAGTAATTTTAAAAGGTCCAATAAAGCGAGGACTGAGTTTTCCCCTCTTTCCGAACCGAAATACTTTCTTCCATGGAGAGACTTTAAGAAAGACTTTGTCCCCCACATTATGCTGGATATCTCTTCGTTTCAGATCAACATAGGCTTTATGTCTATCGAAGGCTTGTTTTAAACGAGAGTGAATGATTTGAACTTTCTCTTCTGTTTCTCGGAGCAATTGTGGTCCCAACACTTTGTTTTCACCAAGTTCGGACCAACAAAGAGGAGTTTTGCATTTTCTGCCATGCAAAGCTTCAAAAGGAGCCATCTGAATAGACGACTGATAGCTATTGTTGTAGGCAAATTCCACTAAGGGTAGGGATTTCTCCCAATTCTTCCCAAAGTCAATAATGCAAGCTCTAAGCATATCCTCGAGAATCTGAATTACTCGTTCAGACTGACCATCACTTTGCGGATGGAAAGCAGTGCTTAGATTCAATTTGGTTCCCATAGCTCTTTGTAGAGTTCTCCAGAATCTAGAAGTAAATCTTGGATCACGATCAGAGACAATGGAGATAGGAATTCCATGTAGCCGAATTATTTCCTGAATGTACAAATTGGCTAAAGTCTCCAAACTGTAGTTGATACGAATAGGAATGAAATGTACCGATTTGGTGAATCGGTCAACAATCACCCAAATAACATCATATTTCCTGGGAGAACAAGGAAGACCAGTCACGAAGTCCATAGTAATTCGTTCCCATTTCCACTGTGGCAATACAAGTGGTTGAAGTAATTCGGTGGGAACTCTATGTTCAGTTTTGACTCTTTGACAATTGAGACATTTGGACACAAAATCATTGATAGCCGCTTTCATACCAAACCACCAATACAAAGATTTGAGATCTTTATACATCTTAACCGATCCAGGGTGGACCGAGAAAGAACTCTGGTGTGCTTCTTCCAGAAGATCTCTTTTCAAATTCTCATCATTTGGAACACATATTCTATCTTCGAAATAGAGGAGACCGTTTGTATGAATACGAAATCCTTCACCAGAATTTGTAACCAGTTTGGAAATAATATCATGAAGTTCTGGATCAGCTTTCTGAAGATTTTCAATCCTTGAGATTAAACTGGACTAAATTTGAAGTCCGGACAGAAATCCTTGCTTCTGATACACTCGAAGATGAGCATTGATAGCAGTTGGAGCTACAAGAATAATTTTAACAACTTAGACAGAATTATTATTGCAGACATTTTAAAATATTATTTTTATTAAGGATCGAGGATTAGGAACTTTACTCAATGTCGGTTTACGACTCAAGGCGTCTGCAACCACATTGGCTTTTCCTGGATGGTAGTAAATAACTAAATCATAGTCTTTCAACAATTCCATCCATCTGCGCTGTCTCAGATTTAGATCTTTCTGAGTCAGGAGATACTTTAAGCTTTTGTGATCGGTGAACAAATAACATTTTTCACCATACAAGTAGTGTCTCCATATTTTGAGAGCAAACACAATTGCAGCAAGTTCGAGATCATGCGTTGGATAGTTCAATTCATGAGATTTCAATTGGCGTGAAGCATAAGCTATCACATTGTCACCTTGCATTAAAACACATCCAAGACCCGCATGTGAAGCATCACTGTACACTGTATAATCTTTGCCCGGTTCTGGTTGGATCAAAACTAGGGCATGAGTCAAGGCTGTTTTGAGTTGATCAAAGCTTATTTGTTGCTTTTTAGACCATTCAAATGGTTGGTCTTTATGAAGAAGTTTAGTCAAAGGTAAGGCTATAGAGGAAAACCCTTTGACAAACCTTCTGTAATAACCAGCTAGACCAAGGAAACTCCGTATTTCACTGACATTTCTGGGAGGTAGCCAATCCATGATTGACTAGATTTTCTTTGGATCAACTTTAATTCCTTCTGCAGAAATTACATGACCAAGGAAAGAGACTTCCGATAACCAGAACTCGCACTTGGAGAATTTTGCGAATAACTGGCGTTCTCGGAGAGTTTGCAATACAATACAGAGATGATCAGCATGTTCTTCTCGGTTGCGAGAATAGATTAGAATGTCATCAATGAAGACAACCACAAATTTACCAAGATAGGGCTTGAATACTCTGTTCATGAGATCCATGAATGCCGTTGGAGCATTTGTTAATTCGAAAGGCATTACTAGAAATTCATAGTGGCCATAACGAGTTCGGAAAGCTGTTTTTGACACATCCTCCTCTTTGACTCTCATCTGATAGTATCCAGATTGCAGGTCGATCTTTGAGAATACCGAAGCATCCCTAAGTTGATCAAACATATCTTCTATTCTTGGGAGTGGATATCGGTTCTTAATTGTGATCTTGTTCAACTGACGGTAGTCAATGCAAAGACGCATCGCTCCATCCTTCTTCTTCACAAACAGAACATGTGCACCCGAAGGAGAAGTTCTAGGTCGAATGAAACTCTTGTCCCGAAGCTCTTGAAGTTGCTTTTGCAATTCTTTTAACTCAAGAGTTGCCATTTGGTACGGAGTGATAGACACCAGATTTGAGCCAGGTTGTATCTCAATCCCAAATTCAACTTCTCTAGTCGGAGGGAGACCAGGTAGTTCCTCGGGAAATACATCAATGAATTCAGAAACAATAGGCATTTCAGATATTCCAAACTCAATTTGATCTCGCAAGACCATAGATGCAAAAATGGAAGTGGGCTTTTTATCAATTAGGAGTATGGATTCTTTTCCTAAACCCTGAAGGTACAATATTTTATTTTGACAATCTACCCAAGCCTCATGTTTACTTAACCAATCTAAACCCAAAATTAGATCGAACTCACAGGAGGGTAATATGTAAAGGTCAATAAAGAATGGCAGATTGCTAATATGCAATGAACGATTTCTACATATTAGGTTAATGTTCGAAGTTCCTCCTAAAGGGTTTGAGACTATCAGACTTGTTTTCACAATTTCAGGTTCTAAATTCAACGTTTTCACTACAGATAGACACGTGAATGAATGAGTAGATCCCGAATCTATTAAGGCATAAACAAGATGCGGGTTTAGCTCAACAATACCTACAATCACTTCAGGAGACTCTTCATCATCTCTACCACGAATGTGGTAAACTCTAGCAGGAGCTCGAGATTCCTGATGAGTAGTAGCATTAGAATGAGTACCCTTGTCTTTCTTCTGATAACTCGGCTGGGATAACTTGGCATTCCTATTCCGATTAGAGGATGTCGGACTAGGAACTGTAGTGCTACGAACTGGCATAGATTCATGCTTCTGAGGACAGTCTTTAATGTAGTGATCATCACCACCACAAGCATAGCAGAGATTTTCCTGAAGTCTACACTGACCTCGATGTGGTTTCTGACAGAACTTACAAGAAGGAATCTTTTCAGAATTTCCCGTACTATTAACTGACAGAGTCGGTACTGAGGATCTGATCACTATAGCTGGTTTGGAAGTGTAATTGCTCTTCGGAGCAGAAGTGAAATTAGAAGACCCTTCTTTCTGAAATTTAGCCTTCTTAAACTACCATTGAGACTTGTCGTCTCGTTTCTGCTTTTTGTCAGGTCTATTGCCCCCATTTTGCTTTTTAGCAGCTTTCATTCTAGCTTCGGTTGCAATAGCTCGATTTACAAGATTATGGAAATCATTGATTCCCAAAGCAGTGAAGATTGGACTCAGTTTATCGTTCATACCTTCAATGAACATTCTGCATTTATCAACTTCAGTCTTAATGTATTCTGCACCATATTTGCAATACTTGCAAAAGTCTGCAACATACTGCTCAATAGGACGGTTGGCTTGTTTGAGGTGCAAGAATCTCTTTCTTCTTTCAGCTAAGTATTGTTCACTGATGTACTTCTTTTTGAACTCTTCAAGGAAAAACTCCCATGTCACCAGTTCAGTTGGGACAGTTAGAGTAGTGATTTCCCACCAATTCATAGCTTCATCAGCTAACAGAGCCACAAAACACTCCAATTTATGGTCATCGGAGCACTGTAATTGTCTGGTTACCACCTTGGTGGTGTTTTTAAGCCAGTACTCTGCATCTTCTGGTCTTTCTTCATTAGTACCAGCAAATGTGTATGCTCGATGCTGAGAAAGTTTATCTATTGGTGCTCTGCTAGGTGCAACAGGGACAGAAACAACAGGTTGCTATTGTTTCAAATTTGTCAGAAGTTGATTGAACATTTCCTTCATACTAAGGAGACATTCCCTTTGAGCAAACTGAACCATAGGATTTTCAGGTGGAGGTTGTTTGTGCCCAACAGTCTGAACAGGCTCTCTATTGAATTGTTCTGTAGTCTGAACAGGTTCTTTATCGGATTGCTCAACGATCTGATCAGGCTCTTTAGTGATCTGTTCAGTGACTTGAGCAGGCTTTTTGGTGATTTGCTCGGTAATCTGAGCATGCTCTTTGTTTTTCTCCTTTCTCGGAGTTTCAGTTCGAGTTGGTGGCTTATCACCCAATCTCACACTTTCACCTTCGCTCGAAGATTCATGTGAACTCCCATTCTTTGGGTCATTTGGGTCTGTCATTTTCTATCATTCATTTAAACAACAAGAAGATTAGAAAGCTCAATACAATTATCTTAGTGTGCAATACATGGGTGGCATACCTAAACAGTGCAAATGCATGCGGACTCGATTAGACTTTTAGGACTTAACCTAAAAAACTCTGATACCACTTTATATAACACCCCTCACCCCGGATTAGGGACAAGGAGCGTTATATTAACTTGTGATTCGAATTCGTATTAGGCAGCGGAAGGGTATCTTTTTCATGTATTTTTTTTTCATTCGAATACATCCTTATAATTTAGCTATCTTAAATTCATTCACTAACCATGTATATTCAACCATCTCAAATACCTTCACTACACATTTATCATACATAAGTTTCATATCATAATTCTATTGGTATCTAGGTGGGCTCATCTAATTCATTTATCTATCTTATACTTTTAAACAAGATCTAATTGAGTTACAAGTTTCATTCGAGTATTGTATACATTTAAATCTATACATTTAAATTTCGATCTCTTTAACTTTACTCCATTTGAATGCTTCCTATTCAACTTCTATCCAATTCGATTATCACATACATAGTCTAATTTCAATAATTTAATTCATTCGATTGTACCTTAGTCCTTTTCAATTCAATTTCCATGTTAGTCTATAAGTACAATTCAAATTGTAGTGCTAACCGATTCATACTTCATACATATAATCATATCCGAATAACAACATCCATAGTATTTTAGTTTCCCTTATACAAAATAACTACCCGGGGTAACTATAAACGGCCAAACCTATAGGTTGCCCATACAAAAAGAAATCCAACAAAAAGAATCAAGCCCTAAAACATATACTTGGGCGATCTATACCCCAAAATATGTACCCCTTAATTACATATCAAAATGAAGGGAAACTTCTTATAAAGTTTATACATTACTAAAGAAGTAGTTCATAAACATCACCATTAATGCAAACTGCACTAGCATGAAGACCGCTAAACCACCCAACATGAGCACGAAAAAGGGCATACTTAATCTTCGAGTAGGGAGATAACATGTGGTAGATCAACAAGCTAGAACCTGAAATTTTTGGGAAGGAAGGAAAGGTTCGAGTGGTAAGTACTTCTAGTACTTAGTGAGGAAACCTTAATCTAATTTCTTTCCATTTAATTTACCAAATGATCACACAATAGATTTCACTTTAAATTAATCATATACATTTCTATTCCATTCGAATAGCACATTTCAATCATCACAATTTTGCAACCAATTATTTAACAATGCTAACATTCAAATTGATTACCACAATATACCAAGCATTCAACATTCGAATACAACAAATCAAGATACCATTAGTATCATAATCGAATTATCCAAGGACTATCAATGATTGCATTCTATTTCAATCACATACAAATTAACATGGAATTTAAAATCAATTCATTCATTTCGAAATCATGATGCTCAATTCGAAATAAATAATTCAATTTCATATGTTCGATCACTAGCAATTTCATATAACAAGCAGCAACAAACTGTAGCAGAGAATCAATTAATTTCATAATTTATAATTGACATGCTACCATCCAATTCAAAGAATTTCACCAAATCAAGAATTTCAATTTCGGATCTCAATACTTTAATTTCTTATTAATTCAACTCGCAATGCCTTGGATAGTATAGTAAGCTAGGTATTCGAGTCACATATAACTGAAGTGTGAATCAAATTCACCATATAATAGGTACCATGTACCAAATTCATATCATCGTGTAACATATCATAATGCCCACAGACATTAAGCAAGAAGGTACACTTAAGTACCACAATATAGAGTACACTAACGTACCGATTTTCTTATCGAGCTCAAGACTCTAGGCTAGCCGTACTACCTGGACAGACTGTACACAGCAAAGGCTTTGCTTATTGACATTTAATTTCAATCATATACTTGTTCAATCAGATTTTCAGAATTTCATAATTAATCATTTCAATTTCTTTCTCATGATTTCAAATCCAATGACATGTTATCACTTATGAACATATAATAATTTACAATCTCAATTCGCATATCTTCAAATCAGCATATGCACCATTTCATTTCATATCATATAATTCAATCTCACATTTCATAGCTCAATATTCAATTGAACTTATCAAACGCACTCATATCATGTAAGATCATTAATTGATCACATAGCAATCACAATATCATCAATTCATCAAACAGACAATATCAATATCAAAAATTTCAATATTCAGCATTTCAATTTCATCCAAAATCAGTCCAATATACTTGAAATCAGATTCGAATCCAACATGGCAAATTATCAAATTTCAATTCAAGCACATAGATCACAAAATCACATAGCACATGCAATAAATCCAAATTCCTTTATTCCTTCTTCCCTTATCATTTACCAACATTTAAATTAGTCCAATTTCATGCTCAACATATATGCTAACAACAAATTAAGAGTAGTTGAGACTCTAATCTCAACTCTAGGTTTGTTTCACTCACAGTTCGCCAAGCTACTTCTGGATTCGAAGGCCTTTTGCTCGATCCGCAGCCGTTCCAGGTACGGTTTCTTCCTCAACTCTTTCTCTTCTAGGATCTAATACAATTTAGCCAATAATAGGGAAATTTTCAGAATTTTATTCATTTAATTCAAAACTGAATTTTCTTTTGATTCCAATTTTAGTCCTTATACTTATTAGAAAAATAAGATTAAAAATAAATAAATATTAGAAAAAAACTCTCTCATGGGAAAGACAAATCTGTGGGAACGTCTCGCTAGGGAACAAGCCGCCAAATCCAACGGCAATCAAGGCAAGAGCGATCCGACTGTACAGCGGGTGTGGACGCTGTTTGTAGGGGGTTTGTCGAAGACAATTCATTGGAAGGGCTTGTGGCAAGTGTTCGATAGACACGAAGTCGTCAGAGATGCGTTCATCCCTAATCGATTGGCACGAGATGGACACAGATTTGGTTTTGTGCGTATGACATCGAAAGAAGATGCTGATCGGGTGATAGAGAGATTGGATGGGAAATGGATCTACGGTGCTCGAATGAGGGTCTCGTTGGCATTCAAGGGCAGAACAACTATGTCTCAAGGAAAAGGAGAGGGTGGGGCGAGTGGAGGATCAAGGGCAGAACCGATGACGAGTAGGAATAATGAGCGTCTATCGACGGTGACAATCGGGGAAGAGGGAAAAACCAAATACAGAGAAGTAAAGGGCATTGTTGATGATGACAAATGGGCTGTGCTCCAGTGGTGTGCGGTGGGGTGGTGCTTGACGCCATGTAGTATAAAAACCCTTGCTGAGCGGCTGGAGATAGCAAAACAGGAAGGGTTTTCCATCATGCGTTTATCCGGCCAAATGGTGCTGTTGATGTGCACGTCGGCAAATGTTCGCGATAGAATTTTGCAGATGGATCGGGTTAAGGAATGTTTTGATCGGATAGAGGTTTGGTCGCCGTCAATTAAAGTCGAATCAAGGCGAGTATGGTTGTCGATTGTAGGGCTACCGATACACCTTTGGCATAAACAAACATTTACAAACATCGCCAATTTATGGGGCTCACTGATTTGTTTAGATGATGATACGGAAACGCCTACATCGTTTGATAGCGGCAGAATTATGGTAGAGACTACAACTTTTAACCGGATAGAGGAAAGAATTCGTGTAACGGTGGACAAGGTTGAATATTGGGTATGGGTGTTAGAGATGGACGGAAAGGGTCCGGAGGTGGAGTGTGATTGTTGTGAATGGAGATCCACGGAGGAAAATTCGGAACAAGGCTCGGACATGGGCGGAGAAGAGCAAATGGTGAATGAGAATGTAGACACCAATGGTCTGGATGATTTACAACAAATGACAAAAAACTCACAAGGGCATGATCGCGTAGTTTGGGTGACGAATGAGGCTTGGCTAGAGCCGCAAGGGCTGGTAATTCCAAACACGATGAGGGTACAATCTGAAGATGCTAATGGAGGGTTGCAAGCTGCTGCCCGGTCACCGTTGCAACTTGCTTATCCGGCGGGGACAGTTTCATCGGATAGAGGAGTGGTAGATTCATTGAATGTAGATAATCCAACAATAGAGAAACAGTGTAGTGGTAGGACTCTAGCAGTGGTTGAGGAATTCCAGCAATTTGAAAGTCTATCCATAGCTGGGATAGCCAATTCGAAAAAAGAGGAGGAGGTGGGGTCGGGTAATTGGGGAAATTCTAATTCACAGGAGGTGCTTTCCCCTCCGATTGTTCACTCGTGCAATTCCAAGGCTGGTCTAGGTGCGACGGAAATAATCAAGATTGGTCAGGCTTTTTGCAAAATTAGAAAAATAAATGCCATTGAGAATCACCAAGTGGCTGGCCGTGAAATAAAAGCGAAGAAACGACAAAGTTCGGGTGAAAGGCGACCACGTTGTATTTCCAAATCAGGGGGGACTGACGGGCAAGAGTGTGGTTCACAGCGAGCTCAGGATATCGAAAGCGAGGCAGCGGTAACGGTAAAATTGGGGTCATTAATTGGGGTGAAATCGAGTGGGAGAGAAGCCGATATTATCAAGGATATTTCTCGGGTGATAGCCGGGGAAAATCGCGGTTTGTGACTAATGCGCATATTATCGTGGAATGTACGGGGTTTGGGAGGTGGCGCGAAGCGTCGAAGTGTTGGTGAAGTCATACGGAAAAATCAGATTGACATGGTGGTTTTGCAAGAGACTAAATTAGAGGAGGTGCCGTCGATGTGGGTGTCTTCGTTATGGTACTCGGACAGTTTTGAGATGGCTGTATCGCCTTCGACGGGAGCATCCGGGGGAATTTTATTTATTTGGTAAGGTACCAAATTTAATTTGATTAATGTTGTTGTTTATCCGAATTTTATTATGCTCAAAGGTCGTTGGCAGCAAGAAGATATGGAGTGCTGCATTGTAGGGATTTATGCTCCTACGGACGTAGCGGGGCAAAAATTAGTTTGGGATTCTGTATTGACTCGATTAAATGAGTTTGAGGGGCCATGTTGCGTAATGGGCGATTTCAATGCTATATTATATGAGAATGATCGTATAGGGGTTTCGGATAGGTATGCGGAGATGGAAGTTTTTGGGGAGTTCATACATGCCGCGGGATTGATCGATTTACCGTTAGTAGGTAAACGATTTACTTGGTTTGGTTATGGTAACCGGTGCAGTAGAATTGATCGTTATCTAATCTCTCCTAGTTGGCTTGATGCTTTTAAATCCGTATAACAAGTGGCGTTGAAGAGGGGTGTTTCGGACCACACTCCATTGTTGTTGAAGTGCGATGACAATGATTGGGGACCACGTCCGTTCCGATTTTTCAATTGTTGGATGGATGGGCGATCGAACGTTAGACAAATTTTGGAGGAATGGTGCCGTTTAACCAAGGTGGGCGTGGGAAATGAAAATATTGTTGTCAAATTGAGACATTTGAAGCAGTTTTTGAAAGGCTGGAATAAGGACAATTTCGGTGATGTGAATAAATTAATTGCGGATGTGCAACAACAGTTGGATAATGCGGATGAGGCCATGGTTGAGGGGGGTGCGAGTGAAGAAATAGAGGCTGCAAGTCGTAGGTGGATGTGCACATTGTGGCGTGCAATGAGAAATAAAGAATCAATGTGGCGGCAAAAATCAAGAGCAACATGGTTACGTTTGGGCGATCGTAATACGACGTATTTCCATAGGACGACAAAGTTAAGAACAGCTCGAAACTACATACCGGGGCTGGTAATTGAGGGTGTGTGGACTATTGAGCCTACGACGATCCGGAATTTTGTGGTGAAGACATTTACCAAACATTTTGCTAGTGATAAGTGGGCGGGCGAGTGGCATTTTGAGGGGGTCTTTCGTAGAATTAATGACATGGATAAAAAGATTTTGGTCCAGCCTTTCACGTTGGAGGAGATTAAAAATATATTATGGGAGTGTGATGGTTCAAAGGCGCCGGGTCCGGATGGTTTCACGCTTGAATTTTATAAAAAAGGATGGAAGGTGGTGCAATTTGATGTGCTGAATTTTTTTGGGCAGTTTCACGCAACAGGGGCATTTCCGAAGGGTGCCAATTGCGCTTTCATTGTGTTGTTGCCGAAAGTGGACTCGCCTCAATGTTTAGGTGAGTATCGTCCTATATGCCTAGTGAATTCAATGTATAAAATTTTGGCTAAATGCTTAGCAAATAGGCTACAACGTGTGCTGGGAGGTTTAATCAGTGACTCGCAATCCGCGTTTGTAAAAGGCCGTCAATTGGTAGATGGGGTTCTTTTGGCTACGGAAGTAATTCATTCGCTGCGGAAGAGTGGTAGTGGGGGATTTATTCTAAAGCTTGATTTTGCCAAAGCTTACGATTGTGTAAGCTGGATTTTTCTTGATTCCGTATTGGATCGCATGGGATTTTGTAGTAGGTGGAGGGAATGGGTTAAGGAGTGCATCAGTTCAGCTCGCCTATCGGTCTTGGTGAATGGCAGCGTAACTAAAGAATTTCGGATGGGGCGTGGTTTACGCCAAGGCTGCCCACTCTCGCCTCTATTATTTGTCATAGTTGCTGAAGCATTGCACTTGATGTTGGGTAATGCCGAGTCGGATGGTTTGGTGCGTGGGGTGGAGGTAGTGCCGGGGATATCCTTAACTCATCTACAGTTCACCGACGACACCATTTTATTTTTTGAGGCATCGGTTGAGGTGGCACGGAACATAAAAATAATTTTGCATTGTTTTCAGGTGTGTTCGGGCTTGCGAATTAATTTCGCAAAAAGCTCGTTGTACGCAATTGATGTGGAGGATGGATTAAGTAATGTGGTGGCCGAGATGTTGGGATGCAAGCAGGGGGGCTGCCTTTTACTTATCTCGGATTTCCGTTAGGTGCCAATCTGAGAAATTTGTCGGTGTGGGAGCCTATTATTGCTAACTTTCGGCGCAAGTTAGCCGGATGGAAACACACGTCACTCTCATTCGCTGCACGCGTCACTTTGGTAAATTCCGTTCTTTCAGCACTTCCTATTTTTTATATGGGGTTATTCACGGTCCCTAAAGGGATTATTGCACAATTGGAAAAAATTAGGCGTGCGTTTTTATGGGGGGTGTTGGTCTCGAACGGAAAATGAGTCGGGTGGGTTGGGATGTTGTGTGTCGGCCTAGACATTTGGGAGGTTTGGGGGTGGCGGATTTGAGGATAAAAAACAAGGCTTTGCTGTCCAAGTGGATGTGGCGTTACGCACAGGATTGTGACTCGTTGTGGCGAAGATTGATCACAGCCATGTATGGGGTAAACATTCAATGGTGGCGTTTCAATACGGAAAATTTGTCAGCAATGTCGGGGGTGTGGAAACAGATTGTGTTAAACTCTTGTGACATTAGCATTGAGCATCATATGGGAATGGAAGGTTTTCAGTGGAAAATTGGGAATGGGAGGATGGTCTTATTTTGGTTCGATCCTTGGATTACGCAGCAACCACTTAAAGACATTTATCCGCAACTATTTATGTTGTCGATTAACAAGCTGGCCTGGATTCATGACTATGCCGTGGGGGGGACGTTGGAACATGGGCAGTGGACATCATTTTTTAGACGCCAATTACGTGGTTTTAAGTTGGAGCGGCTGTATGGTTTACAAGAGTTGGTGCGGGGGGTACCATTATGGGAGGCTCGACAAGATCTGTTAATTTGGCGTGCGGATGTGCATGGCAGTTTCTCGGTGAAGGCATTATCTAAATTATTGCTGATGGATAAATTTGGTGACGATGATTTGGGGGACTGTTTCGCTTGGAATGTATTGGTACCACCAAAGGTGCAGGCGTTCCTTTGGTTCGTATGGTTAAGGAGGTTACCTACGGCGGATTTTCTGAGACATCGCGGGTTGATATTGAGTGCAGAACAAAGTAGATGCTCGTGGTGCGAATCATCGGAAGAATCGATTGCACATCTATTTTATGAATGTCCGAATGTGCTACATTTTTGGGTGTGGCTGCGCAATTGGTGGAATATATCGACGCCTTTCCCGGTTAGTTTCACTGATTTTTTTGTCGAACATTTGCATTGTCCGTTCAAAGGTAGCATGAAACGTTTGTGGGTAGCATGTGTTAGTGCTTTGTTGTGGTCACTGTGGTTGGCTAGAAATGAGCGGATATTTCGCGGCAAACGCTTGACGATAGAAGAAATCTGTTTTTTGGTGAAATTAAGACCATTTTATTGGATTAAAGTGGGCGTAGAAGGGGAGTTAATGTCCGAGGCAGTTTGGTGGACATGCCCGTCTACTCATGTATTTAGCGTGGCGGGTACGAAGGTGCGGCGAGGGGTGTTTTGGCAGCCACCGGTGAAGGAGTTTTGAAATTTAACGTTGACGGTGCGGCGAGGGGTAAGCCGGGGCCAGCGGGATTTGGGGGAGTGATGAGGGACGGGGAGAGTCGTATATTGGGGCTGTTTTCGGGGCCATTGGGGGTGATGGACTCAAACGAAGCCGAAATTCGGGCTATAGCATTCGCATTAAGCTTGGTGGTGGAGGGAAGCTGGCGACATCAGTGTGTGATAATTGAATCCGATTCACAGGTGGCTTTGAGTTGGGTTACACGATCGGCAAAGAGGCCATGGCGTCTGTGGGAGGTGTTCATGGCGTTTGATCAAGCGCGGCTGGTTGCATATGAATTGCAATTTTGTTATGTGCCTAGAGAGGCGAATGGGTTCGCTGATGTTTTGGCCAAGGAGGGCGTCGACCGTTTGTCACTTTTCGTGGCATGCTTGTAATAGAGGTCGAGGGTTATTGTATCTAATTTAGACAAGTCATATCGTACTCTTTTCCTCCACTAGGGAGGTTTTTAACGAGGCGTATGGCTTGTCGAGCTGTATGCTTTTCTTTCTTTAATAAAAATCATACAACCGCTGATAAAAAAAAGTCCTTATACTTATTATAGTTCGAACATGACCAAATCTAATCTCACCAATTTCCTTTTAATTAGTGCTTAAACTTTCAATTTGCTTACTAATTAATGTGAATTACATTTTTCACAGATTACTAATCAAATTACCACCTTTCTTTTCATTCAATTTTACAAATTCAATTTCTCACTTGTTCTTCGATTTCTCCTATTTATTTTACATACTGTTTTGACCACTAAACTTAATCTGTTTCCCATTTCCAGCATATAACTCCAAATTAATCACCGTTTGTTTCTAAATTCAATTAACATATTCAATTTCAGCATATTAAAATTTCAGATCAAAATTCCAGATGGTTTATTTTCTACAATTTTTCAAAGTTCACTGTCCAGCTAAGAACATTGCTGGACAGTTTTGCATGTTGTTTGAATTATGTTTCCAAATTTCACCATAGTTATCAAACCTCTGATTTACAATTTTTTATCAAACTATACATATCAAAGTATGACATATAAAAATTTCATCATGAAATTCCTACTAATTAATTTTCTACATTTTTCTAAAGTTGCATTTTCTTACAATTATCAAATCTGTCCATGTTTGCTCTTTTTTTATCAGCAACTGTATGATTTTATTAGAATAAGAAAACGTACAGCTTGACGGATCTCACGCCTCGTTAAAAACCTCCCTAAGCCTAATGGAGGAAAAGAGTACGATAAGATCCGCCGAAAGAACAAAATGAACAAAACACCAACTCATAGACATGCCACAAAGAGCGAACATCTATCCACTCCCTCTTTCGCTAACACATCCGCGAAGCCATTCGCCTCCCTCGGCACATAACAAAACTGAATGTCATACGCGACCTGACAAGCCCGATCGATCGCTGAGAAAACCTCCCATAACCGCCACGGACGTTTTGCCGATTGTGTAGCCCAGCTCAACGCCACCTGAGAGTCCGACTCTATAATAACACATCCTTTCCGCCATTCCCTCTCCTGCAACAAACCCAAAGCGAAAGCTATCGCTCGCACTTCAGCTTCGTTCGATTCCACCACTCCTAAAGGTCCTGAAAACAATCCCAATATACGATTATCCTCATCCCGCATTACTCCACCAAACCCCGCTGGACCCGGCTTACCACGCGCCAATCCATCCGTGTTAAATTTTAACACGCCCTTTAAAGGAGGCTGCCAGCTCCATCCCACCCTCATCTTTCTCGGTTGCGCGCTAACAACAAAATGAGCAGGACATGACCACTAAATGGATTCCGGAAACACTTCGCCCCTCCTATCAACCTTTATCCAGTAGTATGATCGCAACTTAACCAGGAAACATAATTCAGACAATAACAAACGTTTCCCACGGAAGATAAACTCATTTCTCGCTAACCATAGCGACCACAACAATGCACTAACGCTCGCCACCCACCACATTTTCATGCATCCAGTAAAAACGCAATGGAAATCAATCACAAAAATGCATCAAAACTGACCGGGAAAATTGTGTCGACGCCCCACCATTGTCTCATCCACTCCCAAGCTGACTGCGCAAAGGAACACTCATACAATATGTGAGCGATGCTCTCCTCCTCCGTCGCACACCATGGACAGCGTCCTTGATCATCCGGCAAAGGGATCCCTCGAGCACGCAAGAAGTCAGCCGTGGGTAATCGACGTAGCCATATGAACCACAAGAAGGCTTGAACTTTAGGCGGTACCAGCACTTTCCAAGCGAAACATTCGCCTAAGCCCATATCCCCAACCTTATCTAACAAGATTAGCTTCGACAAAGCCTGAACCGAAAAAATACCATGAGCATCCGGCCTCCAAATCAATGTATCCATCCTGCCTTCCCATACACGAAACTTGGACACCAAATTATACAACTCCCGCAACTGCCTGTGCTCGAACACCCTTAATTGCCTCCTAAAAAATCCGTCCCAATGCTGATGAGAGAAGCCCTCATCCTCCGCGTAATCACACACCCGTGATAATTTGTCAATAGCCAACGAGAAGAGACGCGGAAAAATATCTTTCAATGCTAGCTGTTCAACCCACGGATCGAACCAAAAAAGGATTGACTTCCCATTACCAAGTTTCCATAAAAAATCCGACATGCCCATGTGTTTTTCCACTTGTGCATCACACGAGTTTGCAACAATTTGTTTGCTCTTGCATGTTCATAAGCTTTTATCATCCAAATTTCTTAAGGTTTCTTATGATCTTAGATTTTCCAGCAGCATCTCCCTTAATTTAATCACTTTCATGATTTTATAAAGACATTAAGACCACTAATTTATCAAGAATTTTAACATATTCGAAAGCTATAGGGAGAGAGCTACTTACTTCCGATTTTTCCTTGAATTTTCTAGATCAATTTCTATGCCATGCAAGCCATTGTCTTCTTCACCGAAATCTCTCTAGTTTTCCTTTCAATTTTGTGTTTGTAAGTGTGTGTGTGAAATGAGCAAAATGTTACTTAGTTGTATGGTTCGGTGTAGCCGGCTAAGGAAGAGAAAAGTGGAACATATTAATGAGACTTGACTTCATGTCAAAGTCTCAACTAATACCACTTTGTTAACCCTTAATAATTCTATCATTTCATGTTAATTTAAGATTAACCTATGAATTTTTGACTTTAGCATGCAAACTTCATGTTTTCTTTCTTGTTCGGTTTGGTCACTAATTAATTAACCGAGTTCTTCTAGAATTTTCTTTTAAAATTCAATTTGGTCCTTATTGAATCCATTTTCCAATTCAATAGTTTAGGAAATTTAATCTAATAAGTCATCTAATCACTTAATTAGATCTCTAATCTTCTAGGCTAATTTTTGGGATGTTACAGTTTGACCTAGTATTAGGTTTAGACTGGTTGGGTAGACATGAAGCCTGGATTGATTGTCAGAATAAAAGACTGTACTTAAGGGGTTTAGGGAAAGAATCAATTATGTTAATTGACAAGAAACCAATATCTCTTTTTGCTGCTATAGCTTTGCAAGATGAATTAGATTTTGGCTTAACTGAAATGCCTGTTGTATTTGAATTTGTTGATGTGTTTCATGAGGAACTCCCGGGACTCCCTCCGATTCGAGAAGTTGAGTTCAAAATTGAAGTTCATCCTGGAACAAATCCCGTGTCCATTACGCCCTATCGTATGACACCTATCGAATTGCAAGAATTAAAGAACTGGATTCAGGGATTAGAAGATAAGGGTTTCATCCGACCCAGCACTTCTCCCTAGGGTGCTCCAGTTCTCTTTGTGAAAAAGAAAGATGGAACGATGCGACTTTGCATTGATTACCGACAATTGAACAGAGTAACTATCAAGAACAAGTATCCACTGCCCAGAATTGAAGATCTGTTTGATCAGTTGAAGGATGCTGGTGTATTCTCTAAAATTGACCTTTGATCCGGTTATTATCAAATGAGGGTGAAAGATGAAGATATACCCAAAACTGCTTTCACAACTTGTTATGGTCATTACGAATTTCTGGTGATGTCATTCGGGTTAACGAATGCCCCTGCTGCATTCATGGATCTGATGAACCGAGTATTCAAGCCTCATCTTGACAAGTTTATTGTCGTATTCATCGACGATATTCTGGTCTATTCTCGTAACAGGGAAGAACATGCTCAACATCTTCGAATTGTACTCCAGACACTCCGAGAAAATCAGCTATTTGCTAAGTTCACTAAATGTGAATTTTGGCTGTCAGAAGTGTCTTTCCTCGGACATGTCATTTCAGCCGAAGGAATCAAGGTCGATTTTAAGAAAATTCAGACAATTCTTGAATGGCGACCTCCGAGCAATGTAAGCGAGGTCCGAAGTTTCCTTGGTTTAGCTGGGTATTACTGGAGATTTGTGAAAGGATTTTCGGTAATTGTTGCACCACTAACCAAATTACTCAGAAAGAGTGAACCGTTTAAGTGGTCCGAAGGACAACAAAGAAGTTTTGATCAGCTTAAACAAGCCTTGACTTGTGCCCATGTTCTTATTCAGCCCGAGTTTGGAAAAGAATTCGTTGTTTACAGTGATGCGTCACATTCCGGCCTTGGATGTGTTCTGATGCAGGAAGGTAATATGATCGCATACGCTTCTCGACAACTTAAGCCTCACGAGCTGAACTATCCAACTCATGATCTTGAATTAGCGGTCATCATTTTGCACTTAAAATCCGGCGGCATTATTTGTACGGTGAGAAGTGTAAGTTATTCATCGATCATAAAAGCCTGAAGTATTTGCTCACTCAGAAAGAGCTGAATCTTCGACAAAGAAGGTGGTTGGAATTACTCAAAGATTACGATCTGACCATTGACTACCATCCTGGAAAGGCTAACGTGGTTGCTGATACTCTGAGATGGAAACCGGACCTCGGTAAATCTTTCGAAATTCTCAAAATCTGAAAATGTCCAATCTTGAAAATTTACTGAACCATTCGAATAGTGCCTTGCTTTCCAAGTAACATCTTTGATTTGTTTGTTCATAGCTTCTTTGGCCATCAATGCTCATTTCCGACTACGTAAAGCTCGGAATTATCTGAACAAACTCCAGGTTCAATATGTTCTGATTTCTAGAATCAAAGAACTTCAACAAGTTGATTCGGAACTTTAGAAAATCTTGTCTAAGCTTGAATCTAATCTTGACTTTTCTGTCAAGTCAAACGGTCTTCTACATTTCAGAGATCGAATTTGCGTGCCTAATAACAAGGAATTACAAGTTGAAATTATGCAAGAAGCACATCAAAGTTCTTTTTCAATCCACCCTGGATCTGTTAAGATGTACAAGGATCTCAAGCCCTTGTATTAGTGGTTTGGAATGAAATCGGCTATCAATGACTTTGTATCAAGGTGTCTGAACTGTCAGCGGGTAAAAGCCGAACATCGTGCTCCTACTGAATTACTTCAACCTCTTGAATTTTTGCAATGGAAATGGGAACGAATTACGATGGATTTCGTGACCGGTCTTCCTACTCTCCAAGAAAGTGTGATGCTATTTGGGTGATCGTTGATCGTTTCACTAAATCAGCATATTTCATTTCGGTACGGATGAATTATAGTCTTGAGACCTTAGCAGAACTGTATATTCAAGAAGTTATCCGTTTACACGGAGTTCTAACTTCTATTGTTTCAGATCGAGATCCTCGATTTACAGCTCGATTCTGGAAAACTCTACACAAGGCTCTTGGAACTAAACTGAATGTTAGCACAGTTTTTCATCCTCAAAGTGATGGACAATCTGAATGAGTAATTCAAATTCTTGAAGACATGCTTAGAGCTTGTATTATAGATTTCGGTAAGAACTGGGAGAAATCATTGCCGTTAATCGAGTTCGCTTATAATAATAGCTATCAGTCTTCTATTCAGATGGCTCCTTTTGAAGCACTGTATGGAAGGAAATGCCGAACTCCTTTGTGTTGGTATGAACTCGGAGATAATAAAGTTTTAGGACCTCAACTGCTTCAGTAAATTGAAGAACATGTAACTTATCGCCTTGCACTACCTCCTGAATTCGATAAGATTCATAATTTCTTTCATGTTTCTATGTTAAGACGTTATCGATCTGATCCATCTCACATTCTCGAACCAGAAGAAGTTGAACTCAATCATGACCTCTCTTATGAAGAGGAACCTATTCAGATTCTTGACCGAGAAATTAAAAGGCTTTGTAACAAGAACGTCCCTCTTGTTAAATTTCTTTGGAAGAGTCACCACGTTACAGAAGCAACGTGGGAACCCGAGGATACGATGCGGAAGCAATATCCTCATTTATTCGGTTCAGGTAAGAATTCAAGGACGAATTCTTTCTTTAAGGGGGAGGGAATTGTTACACCCACATTTCCGTCCTAGAATTTAAAGCTGTTAAATTTATTTATTTATTCTTGGAAGCAATTGAGCTTGCAATTAAGTGGATTTTTCAATTTGGTCCTTGAATTCTTAATTGGGCAACTAGTGCACCAATTCGAATTAAAAAGTAATTAAGCCTTTGAATTAAAAAAAAGTTAGCCAAATGATAAATTGGTAGATTCAAATTAGTAATAACAAGATCCAAAGTGTGAAATTAGAAGAATTAAAAGAAATTAAGAAGTGGTACATTTCCTTGTGGAAATCGGACCAAGTTGGGAAATTAAAGAAAGCATGGCAAAGGAAATTTGATGACCAATTTAAAATAATTATAATGATTGAAAATTGCATGTTAAAAATGAAAAGTCCTTAGGGCTACCCTTAGTAAAATGATGATAAAATAGAAAGGTTAAAGGACACTTGAGTAATTTTAGAAGCTATCAAATCCCCCAAATTAGGGAGGGTGTCTTCTCTCCATCATTTCTCCTCCTTGTTGCCGTGAGGTTTGAGAGAAAATAGAGAGAAGAGAAGCTCAAAGGTCTGAAAGTTTTGAAGCTCAAATGGTGAAGGTTTAGCTTGCATGTTTGAAGGATTAAGCTAGGAATTGAGAAGGGTAGCTAGTGTTAACAAGAAAATCAAGAAGTAAGTTCTATTCTCCTTGTAGCTATTCGGTTATGTAACACACCATGCATGCAAACTTAAAATTTGTATAAACATGAAAATATGAGAGTCTTGATGAATGTAATAAGTTGAGCTAATGAAATCCTTGAAAAACTACTTGAGAAATTATGAATAGATTCATAAAGGGACTGTTTTGAGAGAAGTGTAAAGTCATGGATGATTGGGAAATTGGTATGATTAGGGATTAAATTAGAAAATTCTTAATAGGAGAAAGTTGTAAAGAAATAAGAATTCTATGAGAAATTACTTTTGGTTTGCTGGAAGAACAAATAAAAAAGGGGAAAATTCGATTAGAACTAAAAGTGGACATGTATTCGGAAATAATGGAATTTAGGGACTGAACTGGAAAATCGGTAAAATTGAGGACTTGACCGTTGAAACTAAAAGTTAATGCGGACTGTAAAATGTCATGAAAGAATAGTATAAGTCATGCCATAAGTGAATTTAGACTTTGAATGATGTAATTAGATGAATTTTAAGCTAAAGGTGACAAATAAGTAAGTTGTCCAATTAAACACAAGTCATAAGATGTAACTTTGGAAATTCACCAAAAATGGGATTAAGATATTTCGAATTGAAATTTTTACTGTATAAACTTTTGTATGTCTAGGATCATTGAGAGAAAACGGAACTCAATTTTAGTATGTAAATTAGGAGATATGAATTTTTAAAGTTGGACAGTACAAGCTGTCCAGATTTATCGAAAAGGGTATATTTAAGTAATAAATTGTATTTACTCAAATAAGATAAAAATATGAGGTTTACATGAGTAGAAAATTGAGTTTAATACCTTTCTAACGGTATATGATAAGTGAATTTTGGATTAGTAATTAAAAAGATATGATTAAAACACTAACTAGTCCTCCAACTAGTTTAATAGAAAATCAGATTTGGAAATGTGTGTTCATGTTTGAAATTGATGAGTAATTATGATTGAATTGCTCTCTAATATAGTGTGTACTCGTTTCATGTTGAGAATTAAGATCGAAACTGTGAAGAGGCTTTGGAGGAAGCTAGGATCGATCAATCGAGGGGAAGAAACAAGGGCATCTTAAGTGAAGATCAAGCTTAAGGAGTTGTGAGTGTACTTTTGTATTAGGGTTGGGACTAGTGTCTGAACCACCTTATTATTGTGTAATTTATGATTTCTATGCATGAAATTGGACCTAATTGATATTTGGTAATGTGTTTAGTAAGGGAAGAAGATCAAAGGAAAATGGATGCATGATTTGAGATTTTGGCTAATGTTTGAATGTGCGAAAATGCGGACTGTTTTATGTGATTTAAATGCCATGATTTATATGCTTGATTTGGATTTTAATAATGTCTGACTATGTGCAATTGTGGACTACCTATGTGATCTTCTTGTATGTTGGACAAGCATGAATTTGGATCCTTAATATGAGTATGTGGACTGCCCTATGGTACTTTTGATATGCTTAATATGTATGTATGAAGTTGTTCCCCATGTGTTAATGTGAACGAATGAGTATGCAAATCGATTGATGAAAAATGTATATGTTAAATAAAGTAATGAATAATAAATTAACAAGAATAAAATGCCCTCGGTCGATTAGAAGTCTTAGATAGTACGGCATGCCTAGAGTCTGAGCTCTCTTGTTTGTTGCTTCGTGCAACATTTGCTTGTTGCCTTGTGCAACCATTGATAGTACCTTGGGTACTCTTCGACTATGATAAGGTGTTCTTGATTGCTGCTCAAGACACATGATGCTATTGGGCATCCATTGTTTGTTGCTTTGTGCAACCATTTCTTGTTGCTTCGTGCAACCATTATTCGGTACTTGGTACCCTCTTGATGGCTTGAATATCTGATACGTCTACTCTACCTAGGGCAATGAAATAAAATGCAATGTAACCTAATTAAATTAAATGGAATTGCTAAATTATGTATAGTTTATGAAGTGGATAAATGGTTTGTATGACTTGGTATGTTATGATGTGAAATGAAATGATGAATTATGTGGACATTGGTCCTTCCGATTATGATATGATGCATATGAAATGCTTATAAGTCCGAACATATGTAAAATGGGCAATAACTCTGTTTGAATACATGGAAATTGAGATGAGATAAGTTTGATAATTTCTGATTTTTGGCTAATGGCTTGAGACCTATTCGAATTAGATGCGTATGGAAATTTGTGATTTCGTTTTGATAAATTAATGATGCTATGTATTGATTGGCATGAATCTTGGTTAATTCAATTGTTAAGCATGAGATTGAGTATGCTGGAAATTAAATTGAATTATGGTAATGATCGAATCAAATGGAAGCATGTGATAAATTAATGTTGTTTGTTATGTATTCGAGCATGTGCCATGAATGTTGATTATGTTATGCATGATGCTATTTGTATTTGATTTTCATAAGCTTAGTTGGGTTAAATTTGGATGTTAATAAACCTAGCTAAGTAAACTCAATGCTTGATCACATTAAAAGCTCAAGAATGAATTAGATTTATCATTACCTCGCTAAGTACTATTTGTACTTATCGCTCCGTTGTTTTCTTCTTCCCAACCTTAGCAGGATCGCTTGGACCTTAAAGCTAGCATTCGATTGGATCAAGTTACAAGTTCAGAAATATGTATGATCTTAGTCTTATCTTTAGACTCCTAGATGGTGGCTTTGAAGTTTGTCTAAGGGCTCGTTTTGTTGTGTTTGGTCGTAGCCTAAGTCTACATTGGTGTTTATGATTATATGCTCCATGATGCTTGATTAGGAGGCTAGAATCATGTTTTGTATTTAAGTAGGAAGCCTCATTATTTTGTTTTATATAAATGTAAGTCGAGCTAGTGGTCTTGCCGATTCTTTTTGTTGTTCATAGTTTATAGCTTGACATGGTTTAGGGGCATATAAAACTTGATATTTTGTAATGATCTAATTAAAGGAAATTGAATGCCATGGTGTATGGAATCTTTATGCCTTGTATACAAAATTGATGTAATTAATTATTGGTAATTGGTTTAATTCGAAAATCACCTAGACTAAGTTAATCAAAGTTTCGAATGGCATGGTAGTGGATAGCTTAAGCATTCGGCATGTTGATACAATTGTAGTGGAGATAGTAATTTGGTAATCTACTAGTTAATGATTAGACTTAATTGGCTAAATAGAAAGCATAGTGACCGAATGGTTATGTTATAGTTTTGAAATTAGAATTCGATAATGATAATATGAAAAATTCAAATTGACTTGTAATTTGATAAGTAAGATTAAAAGAGATTGTGTTTAGTTTATGAATGTTCTGAAGAAAATTTTGTTAGCCCACTTTCCGTGTGCGCATTAATATGAATAACTTATTTAAGAATAGTTTCTTGTTTCCGATTTTCTGTTTTTCGATTCCGGTAACGCTCCTAACTCCCGGCCCGGGTTAGGGGTGTTACATATTTCGTGTTGTTCTGTCATTTACAAAGCAATTACTAAAATTCTTGTTGGAAGATTGACTGTTGTTCTACCACATCTTATTACCAAAAATCAGTTTGCATTTATAAAGGGTAGAAGTATTACGGGCAATACCCTACTAGCACAAGAGCTTGTAAAAGGATATGGAAGAGCTTTGATATCTCCTAGATGTGCTCTTAAGGTTGACCTTCAAAAAGCTTTTGACTCATTGAGCTGGGAGTTTTTGGATAGGATTTTGGAAGCTGTGAACTTACCTGACAAGTTTAGAGGTTGGATTAGAGCTTGCTACCTTGGCAACAGATTCTCTATTAACTTGAATGGTAGTTTGGTTGGATCTTTTAAAGAAAGGCGAGGTGTGAGGCAATGTGATCCCCTGTCTTCATACCTCTTTGTACTTACTATGAATGTTCTCTCTCACATGCTTGATTTGGCTGCTGCAAGTAATATCTTTTAATACCACCCTAAATGCAAGAAAGTGAAGGTTACCCATTTCTACTTTACTGACGATGTACTGATTTTCTACAAGGGGCAGTTAGAGTCTTTGATTGGTATTCAGTGTGTTTTGAAAAAAAATTATGAATTTTTTGGTCTTAGATTGAATGCTGCCAAATCAAAACTCTTTGCTGCAGGAATTTCTATAGAGCAACAGATTGAAAATGGGGGAGGCCATAGGATTCAAGATAGGACAATTACCAGTGAGATATCTAGGCATACCTCTAGTTACTCGGAAGTTGTCTGAAAAAAATTGTGCTGGTCTACTTGAAGGGATTAAGGCAAGGCTTGGACACTGGTCTTGTCGATTATTGAGCTTTGCTGGGAGATTACAACTCATTAGAAGTGTTATTTTTAGTGTGGCAAACTACTGGTGCAGACAAGTATTGCTTTCTAAAAGAGTGATCCAAAAACTTGAGATTCTTTTGGAAAGGGAAGGATGTGGCGGCTGCAGGAGCAAGGGTAAGTTGGAAAGCTATTTGCAGGCCTAAGAGTGAAGGTGGTTTGGGGATAAAGGACTTGCATGGCTGGAACAAAGCCTGTATCACCTTTTTGATGAAGGATTTGCTTGTTGATGAAAGCTCCATGTGGGTGGCCTGGGTTCGGGCATATGATTTTAAAGGAAATGATCTATGGACAGCAGTGAGTAAGCCACATCATAGTTGGTGTCTCCGTAAAATGCTCAAACTCATACATGTCTTGTTGGACACGATGAATGTTGGTGCTGTGAAAGCACGAAACATTTGGGACATGGTTCGTGACGATAATCCTAAGGTGGCTTGGCATCGAATTGTGTGGTTTGGGGGCCACGTCCCAAAGCATGCGATAAGGGCTTGGATTACCATCTTGGACAGATTGCTAACGTTGGACAGGCTGAAGCACGTGGGTGTAGTTCCTATAGAATAGTGTGATCAATGTGTGCTATGTCGGGATTCTGGTGAGCCTAGAAACCATTTGTTTGCTAATTGCCCCTACTCTAAGAAGATTTGGATCATAGTTCTTGCACGGTGTGGACTATGTAGAGAGATTCTTGATTGGGATAGGGAATTGAGATGGTTGTGTACTCGCTTGAAGGGCAAATCCCTGCTCGTTTATGTCCTTAAAGTTGCTTGGTGTTCGTATATATATTACATAGGGGAGGAAAGAAACAGACGACGATTTCAAGGTGTAAATAGAGAGTTTGGTATTTTTGGTAGAATGTATAAAGGAGATTCTTTGTATTAAACTCCAGCGTAAGAATATACAAATGAATGATGTAAATAGAGACCTTTGTATTGCTTGGGGAATTCCCTAAATGGGATGGCTGCCTAAGTAGTACGCATAGAAACATTTGTATTGTTTTTTCATTGTATTGGATAAATAAAACTACAACACTTTTTTTTGCTCAAAATGTATGATTTTATTACGTAAGAATCATACATGACAACATTACCGGTGGCCTCATTAAAAACCTCCCTAATCCTAAATGGAGGAAAAGAGTACCCCGGTAATGCGAAAAAGGAACCAATCACCCAATACATTGAACCCACGAAGGACGATCAACTCCACTCTTCGCTAGTGCATCCGCCATACCATTTGCCTCTCGAAAAACATGATGGAAGCAAACATCCATCAGGGACCGACATGCTTCATCAATCCTAGAGAACCACTGTGCAAGACGCCACGGGCGTTGCTCTCGCTGTACCACCCATGCAATAGCTATCGCTGAATATGATTCTATCACAACCGTTGGCGACTCACGCCACATCGAAACACTCAATAATTCTAATGCAGCACAAGTCGCTTGTAGCTCTGCTTCAATCGAATCCACCACCCCAATCGGCCCCGAGAACAAGGCTAGGACATGCCCACAATCATCCCTCAAAACCCCCCACATCCTGCCTTACCCGGTTTCCCCCGTGAAGACCCATCAACGTTAAATTTCAGCACCCCCAAAGGTGGTTTTTCCCAAACCGCATTCCTCCGATCAACCTTCGGAACCTGTCGAATTTCACACAACCAAGGACATTCCCACCACAGATTTTCCACAATATACTCGTCAGTCCCATTGCGAGCCCAATACATCGATCTAGTTTTGACAAGAAACAACAGTTCACTCCTCGACACTTGTTGTTCCCTAAAAATCACTCCATTTTTACCCAACCATAATAACCATAACACCGCCGCACACCCCGCTAACCACCAATCCAGCACCAACCCGAGAAAGAAGCCATCGAAAATCATCCGCATAAACTCCAATAATAATCAAAGACATAATTTTATTATTATTATCAAAGAAGTTGTGAACAAATGAGAAAAAAAAGGCATGCCACTGTTAATCTATCACGAAAACATATGGAAATTGTTTGCCCCTTATCATGTCTCTTTTATGCCCCCACTTCAAAATAGTAGGTTTAGGGCTTAAGGTTAGAGGTTGTGGTTAGAGTTTAGGGAATTAGAGGTAGAGTGTATCTTTTAGGAGGTGGGGTTTAGGATATAGAAATTAAGGTTAGAATTTAAAATTTAATTTTTAAATAATTTTTGGTGTGGGCATAAAAGCATGATTAGAGTGCATGGGGATTTTTACCCAGGAAAGACTCCTAATAATGAGTAAAAGGAAATTATTTAAAAATAATTTATATGTAAACTTTTCCGTTGAAATTGGACAAAGTCCACATAAAGGTCAACAAAATAATAAAGTAGAGAAAAGGAGGTGTCTACAATGCAATAAAGACGAGTGCTATTGACATAAAATGATATCTTCCTTTTGGGTTACGCTAGCCTAGCTAATAAATATGTGACTGCTGCTTCCCAACTAAAATGCCATTTATTCTTCTCCGCGACTGGTTCAAGGGAAGGTCCACCACTAATTAATAGGTCAGTCGGCCAGATGAACGGCGGAGTAAGCTCTCACTGGATTATTAACAAAACTTTGGTTGCTGTATTTTTTTAACAATAGAAATATAGTGGATTATATTAAAGTGAAGAAAATTATAAAAGAATCACACTATAAATATTAAAATTTAATAAGAAAAGATAAATATAATAAATTTCAAAGGGTGCGAAAGACATGAAAAAGCCTTACTCATCACTTTCGAGGAAAACTTGCACAATCTTCCTAATGAAATCTAACAACCATATACTTTGCCGAGAACCATCTATGAAGAAAGCAAATCCTTTCGCTGCTAGTTCTTGGCATATCAACAAAATCACAAAAAGAGAATTATAATCATAACAGAACACCAACCTTCGCTGCAAATACGCTCGCTAATGGTCGTCATGCGAACATTAAACTGTTAAAAAAAAGCAGACAATACTATCACAAAAACAGATTAAAACTGTCATAGAAGAGGATGAATAAAACGCCATAAAAGCAGACGAAAAGAACTATAAAAAATCTAATGTTATACGAAACCTTGCAAAGTAAAATATAACTACATAAGAACAAGAAAAAACTAAAAAATATATATATTCATAAAAAAATATAAATCTTATTCATATACAAAGAAAATACAGCCAGACAACTAGAGATTACATGACAAAAAAATCCACAATTAGCTAGACATTAAGTGATGGAGGGTACTGCAAAGGAAATCCGAAAAATGTCCTCCACCGAAATATGGAAACGCCTTGCCACAGAGCAGGAAAACACCACTGGCGAGAACCGTGAATCACGTAAAGGAGGCCAATCGGGGAAGCAAAATCAGGGAAATCAGCAAGTATGGACTTTATACATCGGAGGTCTCTCTCGAACAATTCACTGGAAAGGAATATGGCAGGTATGCGATAGACATGGGGTTGTCAAATACGCGTTTATTCCAAACAAAATGGCCAGAGATGGGAAGCGTTTTGGTTTTGTGCGAATGGCATCAAAAGAAGATGCAAATAGGGTTATAGAGAGATTACATGGAAAATGGATATACGGTGGCCGGATGAGTGTTACCATGGCGTGGAAGGGCAAAACGGTTTGGTATCGGAAGAAGGGGGAAGAAAATAGAAGCGGGGAACAACGTGGGAAGATGGAGAATGGTGACTCAAAGACATCATATACTTCGACTCCGGTAGGGAGAGAAGAGGCGAACGAAAATCGAAAGAAAATACCAGGGATAGTGGATGAAGATAAATGGGCGATTTTACAATGGTGCGCGGTGGGCTGGTGTTTGAATTCGTGCAGCATAATAACATTGGCAGAACGATTGGAGGTGGAAAAGCATGACGGATTCTCCATTATGCGATTGTCCGGATCCATGGTATTGTTAATGTGCACATGGGCAAACGTTCGCGACAAAATTCTGCAGCTTGACAGAGTGAAAGAATGCTTTGCGAAGGTGGAAAAATGGTCACCAGCGATCAAGGTGGAGTCACGCCGAGTATGGTTGTCGATTATTGGTCTCCCAATTCATTTATGGCACAAAAAGACATTTCTGAATATTGCAAACATATGGGGTGCTTTTATTTGTATGGATGATGCAACGGGAACACCGTCTTCATTCGATAGCGGAAGAATTATGGTGGAAACAGCCAACTTTAATCGAATTGAAGACTATATTGAAGTACAATTCGAGGGGGAATCATATCCGATCCGTGTGCTGGAGATGGATGGCATAACTCCCGCGGTTGAATGTGATTGCGGAGAATTAGAGTCGACGGACGGTGAGGAGAGTTGCGACCACAATACATCACAGAACATCGCAAATATGGTAGAAAATGTTGAGGATACGGGAAATCAAAAGGAGATCATTGCACCGGTGTTGTGGTTAGCAAACGAAGTGTGGGATGGACAACAGGGAGATTCGATCGAGGAAACAAATGCAGCACAGGATTCTGTTTTGAATACTAACGAGGAACAGGAGGCATCACGACATTCTGACCGATCGCCGGTCAGACAAACGATGGGGTTGTCGGCACGGACAGAGGTGGCGATGGGAGGAGGGCTGAGCGGGGAGAAAGACAGTGGTGATAGAAGTCTTGGGGTGGTAGGAAACATTCAAAAATGTGAGAGTTTGGATATTGCGGGGATTGCAAAATCCAAATCAAGTGTTTTCGAGGGACAGGACTCTCAATTACAAGCTGAGGATGATTTAGAATTAAATTCTTATCCCCCTATTTTTGCGACAGCTGCACAACCGGGTTTGGGCAATACCGAAAATTTTCAGGTGGGTCGGGCATATTGCAAGATTAGACGGGTTCTAGGAGGAAATTTAGAAGGCTGTCGGGTTTATCGAAAAAAGAGGAGCAACCAGTTGAGTGGGTTTCAACAAGAAAATTTGAATGGTTAAAGGGAGGGTGCAATCGACGGGTCTACAAACAAAAGTATAGAAACAGAAGCAATCGGAACAGTGAAATTGGGTTCTTTGATTGGGGTTAATTCTAACGGTCGCGAAGAGGATATTATCCGAGACATATCGAGAGTAATTAGCGGGGATCGTCGGGGTTTGTGACTCATGAAATTGATATCTTGGAATGTTCGGGGTTTGGGAGGGAGTGCTAAACGACGGTTTGTTCGTGAAGTATTACGGAAAAACGATGTGGATATGGCGATGTTGTAAGAAACGAAATTGGAGAAGTGGCCGAAGTCATGGTTAGCAAACTTATGGGGAACTGACAATTTTGAATCTGTGTTCGCGCCATCAATTGGTGCTTCTGGTGGTATTTTAGTGATATGGGAGGTAAGCATATTCAACTTAGAACAAGTCGAGGTGGAACGTAACTTTATTGTGATGAGAGGCCGATGGTTACAAGATGACATGGTTTGTGGAATTGTTATCGTATATGCCCCATCGGAGTTGGACGGACAACAAGCAGTTTGGGTAGCGATTTTGGATAAGATTAGAGATCAAGAGGGTCCGTGGTGCATTGCGGGGGATTTCAACGCAATCCTACATGAAACGGATAGAATTGGGGTGTCGGATAGGAATATGGGGATGGAAAATTTCGGTGATTTTGTACTACAAGCAGGATTAATGGATTTGCCGCTTTTAGGAAAATGTTACACATGGTTTGGCCCAAAGAATAGATGCAACAGAATTGATCGATTCTTGATATCGGCGGGTTGGATGGATGCTTTCAGTTCAATACAACAAGAGGCTCTAGCGCGGGGCGTATCGGACCACACGCCTTTGTTGTTGAGTTGTGATGAGAACGATTGGGGGCCTCGGCCTTTCAGGTTCTTCAATTGCTGGATGGAGGGTAGGTATCATGTGCGACAAATTGTAGAGGAATGGGTCCGATTGACAGATTTGGATATTGGCACCGTGAACATCATGGTGAAGCTGCGACACTTGAAAGCATTCTTGAAACAGTGGAACCGTGACAGTTTTGGGGATGTGAACGCGATTATATCTGAGATGCAAGGCAAGATTGATCAAGAGGATGTAGCGGCAAATACAATTAGTTTTGATGAGGGAGTTGAAGTAGAAAGACGTCAATGGTTACAGGCATTGTGGAGAGCCATGCGACATAAGGAGGCGATGTGGAGACAAAAATCACGAGCGGCATGGCTTCGTTTGGGTGACCGGAATACGGCATTTTTTCACCGATCCGCTAAGCTACGAGCAGCAAGGAATTTTATTTCGGATTTTTTGATTAATGACAAGTGGATCACTACACCATTTCATATGCGACGACATGTGGTACAATTCTTCACGAAACATTTTTCTAGTGATACGCGGGAGTGCGTATGGCATTTCGAGGGGGAGTTCCGACAGTTATCATCGATTGCTAGGGAGAGGTTGGTCGAGGTATTCTCCTTGGAGGAGATTCATGGCGTAGTGAGGGGGTGTGATGGTTCGAAAGCGCCGGGTCCAGACGGTTTTACTTTGGATTTCTATAAGAAAGGGTGGGAGGTGGTCAGCGGCGATGTTCTACGATTTTTCGAAAGCTTCCATGCTAGTGGTCGGTTACCAAAAGATGCAAATTGCACGTTCATTGTCCTACTACCTAAGGTAACATCTCCTAAGACACTTGGTGAATATAGGCCTATTTGTTTGGTAAATTCGGTGTATAAAATATTAGCAAAATGCCTAGTGAATCGATTACAGTTGGTTTTGGGTGATTTGATAAGTGATGCACAGTCAACATTTATAAAAGGTCACGCATTTCCCTTCTCTTTTTATCATTGCACATACGAGCAGCAGGACAGTAAACCGAGATCAGCAACATCAACGAGTTTGGACCTTATTCATCAGCGGTCTCTCTCGGACAATCCACTGGAAAGGATTGTGGCAAGTATGTGACAGACATGGAATTGTAAAAGATACCTTCATACCAAACAAGAGAGCTAGGAACGGACAGCGGTTTGGTTTCGTTAGAATGGCATCGGAGGAGGATGCAAACAGGGTGATAGAGAGATTAAACGGCAAATGGATACACGGCGGCAAATTGAGAGTGGCTATGGCGTGGAGAGGCAAAACGGAATGGCACAGTAAAAACGGAAGAAACATAAAACAACATGAGATGAAGGACAGTGCGGAATCAAGAAAAGCAGAAACGACAATAAGGAACGAAGTGAAACAAAATAAAGCGCAAGTCGTAGGAATAGTAGATGAAGACAAATGGGCGATATTACGATGGTGTGCGGTGGGTTGGTGCCAACACCCTTGTAGCATAAAGACTTTAGCGGAAAGGTTGGAGGTAGACAAACACGATGGTTTCTCGATCATGCGTTTATCCGGAGCAATGATATTGTTAATGTGTACATCGGCAGCCGTCCGTGACAAAATTATGCAATTGGACCGGGTGAAGGAATGTTTCGCCAAAGTAGTGAAATGGTCTCCAGCGATCAAAGTGGAAACGCAACGGATTTGGATGTCGATAATTGGCCTCCCAATACACCTATGGCATAAACGGACATTCATGAACATAGCAAGCCGTTGGGGTGTTTTTATTCGAATGGATGACGATACGGAAACACCATCGTCTTTTGATTGTGGTAGAATTATGGTAGAAACATCCCAATTCAATCGGATTGAAGAACACATTGAAGTTTGTTATGAGGGGGAAACATATAACATCCGAGTGCTAGAGATGGATGGCACCACCCCTACGGTGGAATGTGATTGCGGGGAGTTTGATTCGACGGACGAAGAAGGGAGCATTGAAAATAATGTGCTACAGCATACACAAGTGGGAAACGGACATGAGGGAGAAATCATAAAAGAGAATACAAATTCAGTGCTTTGGCTTGCAAATGAAGCATGGGAAGGGCCACAATTTGATCAACACGAAAAAACATATGTGGGAAGACAGTCCAATCAGAACAGCAACGATGAACAAAGGGAATCAAACAAATCATCTCCATTGCCGGACAGACCTACGATGAGTTCACCGGCACGGTTAGTGGACACGGCGGAAAGAGGTGTGAGTGGGGAGAAGGACAGTGGTGATAGGAGTCCTGCAGGACTAGGAGACATTCAAATTTGCAAGAGTTTGGATATAGCGGGAATTGCTAATTCTAAAGCAAGTGAATCAAATGAGCAGGAGTCTAATTTACAAAGAGAGGATAATTCAGAATTTAATTCAAAATTAAATTCTAAATTAAATCATTATCCTACACTTTTTTCGACAATTGAACATCCAGAATTGAGTAAAACTAAAATTGTCCAGGTGGGTCAGGCTTATTGCAAAATTCGACGGTTTGTAGGGGGAAGCTTGGAAGGGTGTCGGAATTCTAGAAAGAAGAAGACCAACCGAAGTTACAAAACCAATCAAGTAATATCAAACACGGGAGGAGAAGGGGATGACGGTCAGGCAACAAACAACATTGAAAGAGAAGCAATTGCAACGGTGAAACTAGGCTCCCTGATTGGTGTCAATTCTAACGGCCGAGAAGAAGAAATTATCCGCGACATATCAAAAGTAATTGGTGGCGACTTACGCGTTTTGTGACTCATGAAAATATTATCATGGAATGTGAGGGGCTTGGGAGGAAGTGCTAAACGCCGGTTTGTTCGAGATGTAATTCGGAAAAATGATGCGGATATGGCAATGCTACAAGAAACAAAGATGGAGGAATGTCCGAATTTATGGCTAGCCAATCTTTGGGGAAGTGATAATTATGAATCCGTGATTACGCCATCAATTGGTGCGTCGGGCGGGATTATAGTGTTATGGGAGGTCAGTAAATTTCTTTTAGATGTGGTAGCAATTGAACGTAATTTTATTTTGCTGCGAGGTCGATGGCTACAGGATGATCTAAGTTGTGGTTTGATAGTGGTGTATGCACCGTCCGAATTGGAAGGGCAACAAGCTGTTTGGTCGGCGATTTTGAATAAAATTAGCGAACACGAAGGCCCGTGGTGCATAGCGGGAGATTTTAATGCCATATTACAAGAGGCGGACAGAATTGGCACTTCGGATAGGACTATGGAGATGGAAGCGTTTGGGGATTTTGTTCTACAAGCTGGTTTGATGGATCTACCTCTCTTAGGCAAACGCTATACATGGTTTGGTCCAAAGAAACGATGTAGCCGAATTGACAGATTTCTGATATCGTCAAAATGGATGGATGCCTTTAGCTCAATCCAGCAAGTGGCACTAGCACGGGGCGTATCAGACCACACACCTCTAGTGTTGAAATGCGATGAAAATGACTGGGGTCCTCGTCCGTTCCGTTTCTTTAATTGTTGGATGGAGGGTAAATATCACATGAGGCAGATTATTGAGGAATGGATCCGACTTACTGAATTAGACATTGGCACGATAAATATAATGGTGAAGTTGCGACATTTGAAGGCATTTTTGAAAAAATGGAATAAGGACAGCTTTGGGGATGTAAATGAGAAAATAGACGAGTTGCAAGAGAAAATTGACCGGGCGGATTCCAAAATTTCTCCAGCTAGTATTGATGAGGAGATAGAGGGGGAAAGGCGGCAATGGCTACAGGCTTTGTGGAAAGCTACGAGACACAAAGAAGCGATGTGGAGACAAAAATCTAGAGCGACATGGCTGCGTCTGGGGGATCGAAACACAGCCTACTTTCATCGATCCTCTAAGTTGCACGCGGCAAGAAATTATATTCCGGGATTCATGATTAATGATAATTGGATCAGCTCACCATCTCTTATGCGACGTCACATAGTTCAATTTTTCAGAAAACACTACTCTTGTGATAAGAGGGAATGCGTGTGGCAATTTGATGGGGATTTTAGGATGATATCGCAGGCAGCTAGGAGGAATTTAGTGGTGACTTTCACATTGGCAGAAATACACGATATAGTGAGAGGTTGTGATGGATCGAAGGCACCGGGCCCGGACGGTTTTACGCTTGATTTTTACAAGAAAGGATGGGATGTGATCAATGCTGATATTTTACGTTTTTTTGAGATTTTCCATACAAGTGGACGGTTACCTAAGGACGCAAATTGCACATTCATCGTGTTAATTCCGAAGGTAACATCTCCCACGGCCATTGGGGAATATAGGCCGATATGTCTAGTAAACTCGGTGTACAAAATTTTGGCAAAGTGCCTTGCGACTCGTCTACAAGGGGTATTGGCAGATTTAATAAGTGATACTCAATCGGCGTTTATTAAGGGTCGGCAATTGGTGGATGGCGTACTCCTAGCACTTGAGGTGGTACATTCTTTACGACAACGGGGTGCATGCGGCTGTTTATTGAAACTTGATTTTGCTAAGGCGTATGACTGCGTGAGTTGGTGTTTTTTGGATGAGGTGTTAGGTAGAATGGGTTTTTGTGACACATGGCGAAAGTGGATTCAGGAATGTATCAGTTCAGTCAGGCTGTCGGTGCTTCTCAACGGAAATGCCACCAAGGAATTCAGAATGGGCAGAGGCTTGCGACAAGGCTGTCTGCTATCACCTTTTCTGTTTGTGATAGTCGCGGAAGCATTGCATTTGATGCTGCGAAGGGCAGAATTAGAAGGTCTAATTCGTGGTGTTCAGGTAGCGGCAGAGATATCCGTGACACATTTACAGTTTGCCGATGACACCCTCTTGTTCTTTGAGGGATCATTGGAAATTGCGAGAAACGTGAAGCGAATTCTGCACTGCTTTCAAGTGTGCTCGGGTTTGAAGATTAACTTCGGTAAAAGTTCTTTATACACAATTGGTATAGAAGATGAGCTGGGCAGCAACATGGCCGAGATATTGGGTTGTAGAAAAGCTGAATTTCCTTTCGTATATTTGGGATTTCCAATAGGCGCAAGTCCGAGACTAATAGCTACGTGGGAACCTGTGATCGCTAATTTCCGACGCAAATTAGCAGGTTGGAAAAGGAATTCTCTATCCTTTGCAGCTCGAGTGGTGTTAGTCAACTCAGTCCTCTCGTCGCTACCAATATTTTACATGGGATTATTTGTTGCTCCCCGAGGAGTAATTGAGAAGATCGATAAAATTAGAAGAGCTTTCTTGTGGGGGGGTGTGGGTTTGGAACGGCGGATGAGCAGAGTAGGATGGGAGGTAGTTTGTCGTCCGAAACAGTTATGGGGTTTGGGAGTCGCGGATTTGCGAGTGAAGAACATGGCGATGCTATCAAAATGTGTGTGGCGTTATGCACAAGATAGAGATTCATTATGGCGTGACTTGATAATTGCAAAATATGGCGAAAATCCACAGTGGTGGCGTTTCAACACGGAAAGGATGTCATCTATGTCGCTTGTATGGCGGCAAATCGTAACTCTCTCATGCGATGCACAAGTTGAAAAGCACATGGGCATGACCGGTTTTCTATGGAAGCTTGGGGATGGTAAGTCGATTCTGTTTTGGTTCGATCCGTGGGTTAATCAAGTGGCATTAAAAGATTCATATCCGCGCCTTTTCTCATTAGCATGTGATAAATTAGCAAGGGTGGAGGACTATATGGTGGAGGGTAGATTTTTGCATCATGGTTGGAATGAATTTTTTCGACGGCCACTACGTGTTTTTGAATTGGAAATGTTACGAGAGTTGGTTCAAAAGGTATCCAATTTCCGCGCATGGGAAGGAAAGCTGGACATGTTATGTTGGCGATCGGATGAGCGTGGCATTTTTTCAGTGGGGTCTTTATCGAAATTGCTCATGATAGACAAGGTGGGGGAAATGGACTTTGGAGAATGTTTCGCGTGGAAGGTGCTGGTGCCGCCGAAAGTTCAAGCTTTCCTATGGTTTACATGGTTGCGCCGGTTACCCACTGCTGACTTCTTGTGAGCACGTGGGGTTCCACTGCCGGAAGATCAAGGCCGATGCCCTTGGTGTACGATGGTAGAGGAGAGCATCGCTCACATCCTCTATGAATGTCCGTTTGCGCAATCTGTTTGGCTATGGATGCGGAAATGGTGGGGAATAGACAGGAGTTTACCGGTTAGTTTTGATGCATTCTACGTTCTTGATTTTCATAGTATTTTCAAGGGATGCATGAATATGTGGTGGATAGCATGTGTTGCCGCTGTTTTATGGTCCTTATGGATTGCGAGAAATGAATTTATTTTCCGGGGGAAGAGATGGAACTTGGCTGAATTATGTTTCTTGGTGAAATTGCGATCCTATTATTGGATAAAAGCCGATAGGCGAGGAGAATTGGTAGAGGAAGCAGCTTGGTGGACATGCCCTTCGAACATTGAGGTTGCGGCCAAACCAAAGAGGGCGAGAGGTGAAAGACGCTGGCAGCCCCCGTTACAAAATATTCTAAAATTTAACACGGATGGATCAGCGCGAGGAAAGACGGGTCCGGCAGGGATCGGTGGTGTGTTACGAGATGCGGATAGTCGTATTTTGGGTCTTTTTTCAGGCCCTATAGGCGTGATGGAATCAAATGAAGCAGAGGTCCGAGCGATAGCCTTTGCGTTGGGAATGATCAAAGAGAAGGAATGGCGACAGTTTTGTGTGATTATGGAGACAGACTCTCAAGTCGCGTTGAGCTGGATCAATCAGAATGCAAAACGACCGTGGCGTCTATGGGAAATATTTTTGGAAATTGATCAGGCTTGCCAAGTCATACATGATATTCAATTCTGCTACGTGCCGAGGGAAGCGAACGGATTCGCGGATGCATTGGCGAAAGAGGGCGTCGATAGGCTTACAATGTTCATGGCTTGTACGTGACTTGTCCATACGCGGCATGTTTTCTTTTTTGTATTTTTGTAATCGACGGATCGTATCGTACTCTTTTCCTCCAATAGGTTTTAGGGAGGTTTTTAACGAGGCGTGCGATTCCGTCAAGTTGTATGTTTTTACTTATCTTAATAAAAACATATAGTTGCTGATAAAAAAAAACATTTATAAAAGGTCGTCAATTAGTGGATGGGGTACTTCTTGCTATTGAGGTTGTGCATTCCCTGCGACAGAGGGGAGCCAGTGGTTTTTTATTGAAACTTGATTTCGCCAAGGCATATGACTGCGTTAGTTGGCGTTTTTTGGATGAGGTACTAGGAAAAATGGGTTTTTGCGACATATGGCGAAAGTGGATTACTGAATGTATCAGCTCTGCCAGGTTATCGGTGCTACTCAACGGTAATGCTACAAAAGAATTCCGAATGGGTAGAGGTTTGCGACAAGGCTATCTGCTATCGCCTTTACTTTTTGTGATTATCGCGGAAGCGATGCACTTGATGTTGCGAAGAGCTGAATTGGGAGGATTGATCCGTGGGGTGGAAGTGACGTCAGGAATATTTTTGACACATCTGTAGTTTGCTGACGACACATTATTATTTTTTGAGGGATCTTTAGTAATCGCGCAAAGTCTAAAACGGATTATGCATTGTTTTCAAGTCTGTTCGGGTTTGTCGATAAACTTCGGCAAAAGCTCATTATATTCGATTGGCATAGAGGAAGACTTGGGTGCTAGTGTGGCCGAGGTGCTGGGATGTAGAAGAGTTGATTTCCCGTTCGTATATTTGGGTTTTCCGATAGGAGCAAACCCGCGACTAATAGCTACTTGGGAGCCGATAATAGCAAATTTTAGACGCAAGCTAGCATGATGGAAAAGATCATCTTTGTCATTTGCGGCTCGTGTTGTTTTGGTGAATTCGGTTCTTTCCTCTCTACCTATATTCTATATGGGATTATTTGTTGCCCCAAAAGGAGTAATTGACAGAATTGATAGGATACGAAGGGCTTTCCTATGGGGAGGTGTTGGATTGGAACGGCGTATGAGTAGAGTAGGGTAGGAGGTGGTATGTCGACCAAAACAGCTTGGGGGTTTGGGAGTTGCGGATTTATGGGTAAAGAACATGGATTTGCTATCTAAATGGGTTTGGAGATACGCACGCGATAAGGACTCCCTATGGCGTAGTTTGATAGTAGTGAAATATGGTGAACATCCGCAGTGGTGGCGTTTTAACACAGAGAAGATGTCGTCGATGTCGATTGTATGGAGACAAATTGTTGCAAATTCATGCGAAACGCAGGTAGACAAACACATCGGCATGACGGGTTTTTTATGGAAACTTGGCAATGGTAGATCAATACTCTTTTGGTTCGATCCGTGGGTTGAACAGTTGGCCTTAAAGGATGTGTTCCCGCGTTTATTCTCGTTAGCAATTGATAAATTAGCAAGGGTGTGTGACTACATGTTGGGCGGCAGTTTATCGCATCAGTAATGGGCTAACTTTTTTAGGAGGCCATTGAGGGATTTCGAGCATGGGCAGTTGCGGGAATTACATAAGTTGGTGTCTAATTTTTGGGTATGGGAAGGCAAGATGGACACGTTGATTTGGAGGCCAGACGAGCGTGGAAACTTCTCGGTTCAGACCTTGTCGAAGCTGCTTATGTTCGATAAGGCTGGGGAGATGGATTTAGGCGAATGTTTTGCTTGGAAAGTGCTGGTACCGCCTAAGGTTCAAGCCTTCCTATGGTTTACATGGATACGGCGATTACCCACGGCTGATTTCTTGCGTGCTCGTGGGATTCCATTACCGGATGATCAAGGTCGATGTCCGTGGTGTATGACGGAAGAGGAGAGCATCGCTCACATTTTGTACGAATGTTCTTTTGCGCGATCAGCTTGGGTATGGTTGCGACAATGGTGGGGAATCGACACAATTTTACCGGTTAGTTTTGATGCATTTTATGTGATTGATTTCCATAGTGTTTTTACGGGTTGCATGAAAATGTGGTGGATAGCGAGTGTTGCTGCATTATTGTGGTCGTTATGGTTAGCAAGAAATGAATATATCTTCCGTGGGAAACGTTGGAATTTAGCTGAATTATGTTTCTTGGTAAAATTGAGATCATATTACTGGATAAAAGCTGATAGGCGTGGTGAGATGTTCCCGGAAGCCGTTTGGTGGACATGTCCTTCTCATTTTGTGGTAAGTGCGCAACCAAAACGGGTGAGGGTGGGAAAGTACTGGCAGCCTCCTTTACGAGGCGTGTTAAAATTCAACACTGATGGATCGGCGCGCGGTAAGCCGGGTCCGGCGGGTTTTGGTGACGTAATGAGAGATGAAGACAGCCGTATATTGGGTTTGTTCTCAGGTCCTTTAGGTGTGATGGAATCGAACGAAGCGGAAGTGCGAGCGATAGCTTTTGCCTTGGGTATGGTACAGGAGAGGGAATGGCGTAAGGGTTGTGTTATCATAGAGTCGGACTCTCAAGTGGCGTTGAGTTGGGTTACTCAATCCGCAAAACGTCCTTGGCGGTTATGGGAGGTTTTCTTGGCAATCGATCAGGCTTGTCAAGTCACGTATGACATCCAATTCTGTTATGTGCCGAGGGAGGCGAATGGTTTCGCGGATGCATTAGCAAAAGAGGGGGTGGACAGACTTTCGACATTCGTGGCATGTTTGTGAATTGGTGTTTTGCTCGTATTGTTTTCTTTTTGTATTCGACGGATCGCATCGTACTCTTTTCCTCCATTAGGTTTAGGGAGGTTTTTAACGAGACGTGTGATTCCGTCAAGCTGTATGTTTTTTGTTGATTTAATAATAATAAAAGCATACAGTTGCCGATCAAAAAAAATAAAACAACTAGAGATTGCCCGGAAAAAAAAGGTTGATATGAAGAACTGTTTTTGTGATAGTGGAGATCAAGAAACAGCAACTTGCCCCTGTCCCCTGGCTGCTGTATTTTTAAATACATAAAACAAGTTGCAAAATTTTCAACTGAACTCTGTACAAAGTCCACATATAGGATAAGAAGTAGTTAATAAAAGAATAAAATAAAAGAGAAAGGACAGGGGCTATAACTGCTGCTTCCCAACTAAAATGGCATTTAATCTTCAAATGTGATTCCTATATACTTTGATGATCTCCAATCATATATCTAAAGAAAAAAATGGTGATGGGCTTACGTTGTATGTTCATGGAGCTTGCTCTGTTTCTAACAATCATAGCAACTTCGGTGGCAGCTCAACCAAAACCCGGGTGCCAAACCCACTGCGCCAACATCACCATCCCTTACCCTTTTGGAACAGGCAGTCCCGAATGTTATATCGATAAGAGCTTTTTCATTCGTTGTAACACCAGTTTCGACCCTCCGAAAGCGTTTTTAGGCACCACCGATATCGAAGTTCTCCACATCTCTGTGGAGGGTTATTTACGAATCCGATATCCAATAGCCTACGACTGTTATAATTCATCGGGAAGAATCCGGTATAATTCATCAGGAAGTGGTAATACTTACTTATATACGGGGTTCACGCTCGGAAAATTCTTCATATCTCATACGAGAAACATGTTCACGGCCATCGGTTGCGACACCTACGCTTACGTCGAGGGTTTCGTCGGGCGGACATACTCGACCGGATGCATGTCGTTCTGTTACGAGGAGGCCGATGTGGTAAACGGATCTTGCTTCGGCATCGGCTGCTGCCAGACGGCTATCCCTAAAGGAGTGAGGGATTATAGATTAAGTTTCGATAGCTATTGGAGTCATTCCAAGGTGTTGAGCTTCAATCCTTGCAGCTATGGATTTGCAGTGGAAGATGGAGTCTATAACTTCTCCCTGTCACATTTTCTCGACCCTAATTTCAGCAAAAACAAGTTCCCAATTATTCTTGATTGGACGATTGGGAACCAAAGTTGCACAGAAGCTAAAATGGATCCACAAAATTATGCTTGCAGGGAAAACAGTGCTTGTATTGTTCCAGAAAATGGCAGTGGATATTTGTGCAAGTGTGTTCATGGTTTCCAGGGTAACCCTTACCTCTCCCATGGCTGCCAAGGTAATGATATTACTTTTATTTTGTCAAATATTTTACTTTCCTTTCCATAAAATGTTTGAAAATTTGCAGATATTAATGAATGCGAGACACTGAAGCCTTGCAGCAGGATATGTCATAATCTTGCTGGAAGCTATAATTGTTCATGCCCCGACAGTTTCGAGGGCGATGGCCGGAAAACCGGAACCGGCTGCAGTCCTAAAGCCAAGCCGCAATTTCCCATTCTTGCTGTTACTCTAGGTTGGTGGTACATAAAAAAGCTACTGTATTTTATTTGGTAAATGCTCATTAGAATCAATTTTATAGTAATAAAGATACGAAACTAATCAAGTTTTAAAGGTCAAACTCTAGTTTTAGTTTTAGTCCCTCTACTATATTTGTATTTGAGATTTATTTTACCGTCGTATCTATTTTTAGATTTTCAAATTTACTCGAAAATTTAAATTTTGAAGTCCAAATACAGGTATATGCATAAGCCTCTTATTTTCACTCCTGTGCTCCTCATGGGTGTATTTCGGGGTCAGGCAGAGAAAGCTCAGCAAACTGAAACAGCACAACTTCCAGCAAAATGGTGGGATTTTGTTGCGGGAACAGCTCTCAGAACGTGAAGAGTACAGCGAGACTGTTGGAATGTAATCGGGAGTTAATCGGTTTTGGATTTAGTTAATTTGTTTTTAAGTTTGTTAATAGTTGGCTATTATTTTGGGCTATATAAACCCAACTTTTGTAATCCATTGGAAAATACCCATTGTTTTAGTGTTAATAAAAAGTTAGAAATACATTTTCTCTGTTAAAATACAAACTCTCGCTCACCTTCCCTACTCACACCGGCTACCGTCATTCATCACTATCTCCGGCCGTCATGGCCGCTTTCTCACATGGTATCATTCGCCGTTGAAGATCCTGGTCTCGTGTCTTCCGCCACCACTGTTCAGATTTTTTTTACCGTTTCACGTGTTGCTTCTGTTATTCCAGTTTACGATTTCTAGATCTGAGGTTAGTCTTCCGCTCTCTTGCTCCGAGCCTCTCAACGTTTGTTCGACTGCCAATTTGTTGCTCTCTAATTTGCTATTCTTTCATCAAATTTCAGATGTGTTTTGTGCATTTTGTTTCTGCTCATCATATCAGTCTCTCGGCTCTTTCTTCTTCGATTGCAAGCGTGATTCGATTGCTTCATTCGTTTGACAGATCTATGATTTCATTTGTCTTCGCCTCACCCTGGTTTGTGCTTCTTGTTGGATATTCTGTCAGTGGATTGGTGTATAGTCATATTTGAGCTTGTTCGACTGGTGCGATCTAAACCTTTCATTTGTGCAATCTGATCTGTGCATTTTTTTCTTCACTGGAGACAATGAATTCTTGTGACTGATTCAATTTGGTTTGGTCTCACATGTGGCCTGTTATTTTCTGTTTTGATCGCATATTACTAGTTATTTTCGTTTGATGCATCTATCGTGTATATCAAGAGGCTTATGTGATCGAAATCGTGAAATTACTGTGTTGATTCGACTTTTAACAGTGGTTACTAGCTTGAATTAGCATTGCATTTGGAGCAGAATTTGAGTAACAATTAAGAGTTAATTCTGGATTTCAGTTGCAACCTATTTTTTGGGTTTGGAATAGAGTATCCATCATCTGCTCGACAGTTTGGTTTGATTTGGATTTCATTTTCATTTGGAATGTTAGCTGGATCAGTTGCTGCTTGGCCCTATCATTTAATAACAATAAGGTTCCCGATTAGTATTTTTTAGTTTGCTGAAAACACTACAATGGTTTTGTTGAATGGAGTTAGCATACAAAAGTATTGAACTAATACTTGAGATAGTCATTTGGCGTACTGCTTTGCTTGGTGTTAGCTGTTAGACTTCACTGAGTTGCGATCTGCATTGTGATCTTGAGTTGCTTTCTAGTTTGGTCATTTGTTGCCTACTGTTATACTGATGCATTATTCAAGATTTCATCCCTCGATTGTATGCTTTGTCACTAAGTTGCAATCTGAATTTGTTGCTGTGGAATTTTCATATTGTTGTTGAATGTTGGACACAAAAAGAAGAATGGAAATTCTGAAAGAATTCTGGATTAAAAAAATGTAAGACAGAAAGGTGAGTAAAGAAGAACGAAAGGATGAAGAACACCTTCGATTCTCAATAAGCCACCGAGTAAAAATTACAAGTTTTGTTATGAAGGAATTTTGGATGAAAAACGGTGAAGGAAGAAAGAAAGCATTTCTATTTCGACCTTTTTCGACCTTTACCAGTTTCTTCTTTGCATCAGCATCAAGAGTTTACACTTTGTTTCAGCTTCAAGAAAATTCAGAAAGAAAGAAGAAAGCAAGGTGAATGTTGGAATGTAATCAGAAAATTCAGAAAGAAAGAAGAAAGCAGAGTGAATGTTGGAATGTAATTGGGAGTTAATCTGTTTTGGATTTAGTTAATTTGTTTTTAAGTTTGTTAATAGTTGGCTATTATTTTGGGCTATATAAACCCAACTTTTGTAATCCATTGGAAAATACCCATTGTTTCAGTGTTAATAAAAAGTTAAAAATGCATTTTCTCTGTTAAAATACAAACTCTCGTTCACCATCCCTACTCACACCGGCCACCGTCATTCATCACTATCTCCGGCCACCATGGCCGCTTTCTCAGTGAGACGGCTAAAATCTTCATGGTCGAAGAACTTAAGAAAGCAACGAACAACTACCATGAAAGTCGAATCCTCGGACGAGGAGGTCAGGGTACTATTTACAAAGGAATATTGCCCGATGGTCGTAGCGTTGCTATAAAGAAGTCTATCATCGGAGATCAAAGCCAAGTTCAACAATTCATTAATGAAGTTATCGTGTTATCCCAAATCAACCATAGAAATGTGGTGAAACTCTTGGGATGTTGTTTGGAGACACAAGTCCCTTTGCTAGTCTATGAATATGTAAGGAATGGAAACCTCTTCGATCGCTTGCACAACGCCTATCATTCATCTGTTATATCATGGGGAACTCGTTTGAAAATAGCCACGGAAGCGGCCGAAGCCCTTTCCTATTTGCACTCCGCTGCATTTCCACCGATTATTCACCGCGACGTCAAGTTGACCAACATACTTCTAGACGAGAATTACAATGCAAAAGTATCCGATTTCGGTGCTTCGAGAATGGTCCCTTCGAATAAAGAACAGATAATTACACTTGTGCAGGGAACTCTGGGTTACCTGGACCCTGAATACTTTCATACAAGTCAATTGACGGAAAAGAGCGATGTCTATAGCTTTGGGGTTGTTCTCGCAGAACTACTAACGAGTTTGAAAGCGATTTCTTTCGAGAGGCCAGAACACGAGAGGAATCTGTCTCTGTACTTGTCTTCTATAATGCAAGAGGGGCACTTGCTGGATATTATAGACAGACGGGTGGCAGACGATAGAAACATCAAGCAGCTCATGGAAGTGGCAACTTTAGCCAGGAGATGCGTGAGAGTGAAGGGAGAAGACAGACCAAGTATGAAGGAAGTTGCGTCGGAATTAGAAGGATTGTGGGAAATGGGGAAAATTCGACCGGAAAAAGGTGATTTATACGAGGTAGAGTTTGAAGAACTGCTTTATGACCCGTATAACAATGTCACTAAATGTGATTGCTCAACTAGCATCTCCATAGGGCCACGATGACTTGTGCTCTGTGAATTGTATGGTGTACGTTGTGAAACCTGTTCACATTGATTCACTTCAATATCAAATTTGAGCATAGTTTACAGCCAAAACAATAGACATTCTTTCTATTTATTCCTTTGTTTTCAGTTCAAGAACATAAAATCATTATCCAGAACCATACAAACCGACCATCGAAAAGTTAACCCGAGATGCAACATTTGACAACATCATGGTTAAAAAGCTATCTGGACAGATGAAGAAAGAAGAGTATTCCAACAAATAAAAATGATGAAACGTAATTACAAGCCCTCCTATTATTGAGGTGAAAAGGGGCAATATGACTGATGAAACTAAGATTTTCCATAAAAGAAGCAGAACTGCCAAGGTCATGGAAAAAATACTCAACTGCTAGAAAGTTGAAATGACAGGCTTCCATGTGATACCATGCGATACCAATGTGTCTAAATGCCAACAAGCGTTGAAAAATTCAACATTCTACGATGGATGAGAAAAGGTTAGCCAAAAGCCGGCCTTCGCATTGTCGCCGGAAAATTTCTTCAGTATGTAGCAGTAATTAAGCTGGCAAAAATACCATGCCAAAACATGAACAGCCAAAAACCATAAAGAGTAAGATAAAAGAAATGTGTACATTTTGAATTTTAAGCCACTCATTTTCTTTCATAATTCTCTGCTGCTTAGTTGAAAAGTTTTAAACAAAGGGCAAAGGGAATTAACCTCCATGCGAAATCGACTTGCAGGGATGACAATGCCAACTCCAGCTGAACTTCTGAAGGGAGAAACTTCGGAATTCATTCTCTGTTAAGTTAGCGACATTTCCAGCATATGCAAAGACGTGTGCATGGATTCCCCTTTTCTAGAAACCATCTAGATGGAAGATCAAAAGAAAGGTCTGCTAGAGCAGTAACAGTAAAGTTTCCTTCGATAGCATTCTCAACATTGATTTGTCCTGTAGGCTCATCGGGGACAGATGCCCTCCTCTTAAATCCCCATAATGCTTTTGTATTCATGTTCAAGAACCCACTTCCCCATGGAAAAAGAACACCACTAGAAATCCCAAAATTAAGTGCTGCACGATAAAATCCAAGAGGAATAGCACAACGAAGATCGAACTCCTGTTTGAAAATCAGGAGAATTGCACAATTAAATTGATAGCAAAAAAGTACAATAGTTAGCAGCTAGTGTAGATAACAACAATAGTGATCAGATGAAAAGTTGTACAATAAACATAAACCAAGTATGACCATGAAAACCAGTGGTAAATTCAAATGGCCATTTCTATTCATACACAAAATTAGGATACTAGAAACCCTGAAAGCTAAGCTAAGCTAAGTCTAGATAGACGCTTTTATGTTAGTAACCAAATGGACATGCCAATATTCCAGATCAAGACAAACAAAACAAGATTTCTATTATTTCCTCATAAAAATAACCTAAACTAGGCACATTAAAAAAGAAAAACGAGAATCTCTCTTGTAAAGAGAATCTCTATCCAAAGATGAAGGATAGTTACTTTGAGATGAAGGAGAATCTCTATTGTCAACTTTTAGTGTATACTTCAGAGATGAAGGATAATCATGTCCAAGTTGCATCCTTACAGACGAGGATGACATTTGAGATGGATATGCTAAGTTACACCAAGCAAGGTGGTAGTCCAAGTTCTGATATCTATCCGAAAACAAGCCAAGCGAAAGTCCAACAGGTCGCTCTTTGAAAGAAGAAAAGGTTCGGAAATCTTGGTTCAACATGTATGCACGAATAGTCACAGGAGCTACCAATGTTCTCAATCTGGGCAAATATACACCAGCACTTACCTCTGCAGCACGGTCAAAACTGTATGCAATTGAACCATCCCATAGAACAAATTCTTGTACTTGATTGATCCTTCCACTGAAGAAGATTTAGCCTACAAAAACATCATACAATTGTAATTCATCAAAACAGAAATACATCAATATATACATATTCCATAATGTATGTTTCTCGTTTTCACAACCTTGTGCAAATGTAAACTAGGTAAGAATTCCCAAACTCAGAAAGGAAGAATTTTTACAAGCGGATTAAATCAGAAATTCAGGATCAATCTCTTTAATATATCTCTACCCCAAACACAGATTAAAGCATTTAAGCTTACAAATACCTTACTTTAGACCAAAATTTGCCTCTTTATCCTATTAAAATGCAATGGCAAGCATCTTTTCTCAAGAATAAACAAATTTAATAAAGTATCGCCTTTTTAATCTAAAATCAATCTAATTACCTTAGATTATTCACAATTTTTTTTATCAAAGAAAAATTTCGTTGCAAAAGGAATTACAAATACAAACTTAGTTGATGAGGAAAGGAGGGGCCCCAAAAGGTGCACTCCTGAATGTTTCTAGAAAATTTCGCAAGCCAGTCACCGGCCTGGTTACAAGAGCGTGGAACAAAGGAGAAAGAACAAGAAGCAAAAGAATCAGCTTCCAGTCTGATATCTTCCTCTATGGCTGAGGAGGCCCAATGAGAGAGGGAGCTCGTCCGCAATCTTTCGATAACTGCTTGACAGTCAGCTTCAAGGATAATATTGGAGAAACCATGAATAAAGGCTAGAGAGATCCCTAGCCTGATGGCCAAAGCTTCGGCCACTACCGCAGACGGGGCAAGGTAAGGGACAGAAACACCTTAAATGAAAGAACCCATACAATAGACGACGCCGTAGCCTTTCCTGTTTGAAGATCAAAAGTTGCATCACAGTTGATCTTAATAGCTTAGGGAGACCGAGGGATCCAACACCTCGGTTATGTTTGTTGGTGCGTCTTCTCAAGAGAGCAAGCGTCGGTTACCTGTGAGAACTCTTCAAAAGCTCGTTCAGCTCGTAGCCAAACATCCCATGGAAGTTTTGTCTTCCCTTCGAAAACTAAGGCATTCAGCGACTTCCAAAGACCCCAGAGGAGGAAGGTAATCAGCGCGCAACCTCCCTCGAAGTTTGCAATTTTCCGGAATTCAAAAAATAGAAAGCCACCATTTATGAAAACTTGGAAAGCCAACGGGGATGGAGAATAGTTGAAACTTGAGGCCCTCCAAACCACCTGCGCAAAAGGGCAGAAGAACAGAAGGTGTTCTATGGATTCAACTTTATCACCACATCTAGGGAAGTAGTTAGAACCCTGAAATTTGCCATGAAAACGAGTAGCAAGGACACATTTAGTGGGCACAATGTTGTGACAAAACTTCCATAGGAAAGATGTGATCTTAGAGGGAGCTTCCAAACCCCAAAAGGATTTCCATAGTGCTTTGTTATCTCTCGGAGATTCACTAGGCGAAGGGTCATGGGACGGTTTTTATTATCCTCGATGAATCTGTAGCCTGACTTGGCCGAGTAGTCCACATCCTTTGTGTCGGCCCAGACAAGAGAGTCTTTGATACCCGGGCCTCATATTGGAATAGATAAGATCGTATAGGCTTCAGCTGGAGAGAAGAGGTGCTCAATCTTAGACACATCCCAAGACCTTATGTCATTTCTCATAAGACTATGAACTGTAGGGTAGGGACATTCCAGAGGTGGCAGAGTAGAAAGCCTGAATTTGGCCAACTTGGGAATCCAATTATCCTTCCAAGCAGAAATACATCTTCCATTACCAACCCTCCATAAAGATCCTTCCTTGATCACTTCAATTCCTTCCCTGATTCCAATCCACGCCCAAGAGAGGTTAGCACCCCTTGGAACGTCAAAGATGTTTCCATTTGGATAATAAATTCCATAGAACGTCTGAGCCAGAAAGGAATTTGGGTGTTTCAGCACTTTCCAAGAAACTTTTGCTATTAGAGCTTTATTAAAGATTCTGATATTTCGAAATCTCAGACCCCTATGTTCTTTCGGGCGGCAAAGATCCCTCCAGTTGATCCAATGAATGCCTCTTTCCTTATTCCCGCCATGTTTCCACCAAAATTTTGTCACTAGAGAACTGATTTTATCACAGAAGGTGACCAGAAAGAGGAAGCATTGTATCACATAAGTAGGGATGGCCTGTGCAACTGCCTTTATCAGGATTTCCTTCCCTGCTTGATTAAGAAACTTTGCTCTCCACCCCTAAGTTTGTTCTAAATTCGTTCCTTAATAAAAGACAAAGTCTCATTTTTGTTGCCCCCCAAAAAGAAGGCAGGCCAAGGTATTTGTCATCCTCTTCCATTGGTCTAAACCCCAGAATATTGGAGAGATGGGTTTTGAGATTGGTACGTACGTTAGGGGAGAAGGACACTGAGGACTTTTGACAATTAATCGTCTGTCCTGTAGTTCTTTGGAAAAATTGAAGAATGTTTAGGGCAGCTTCTCAGTTCTCAGAGCTTGCCCCAGAAAACAACAGACAATCATCGGCAAACAAGAGATGACTCAGCACCAGACACCTTCTTGTAATCCTCAGGCCATCAAATCGGGCTGCTTCCACTTCCCTTTAGAGGATCCACGAAAGAATGCTTGAAATGAAGATGAATAAAAAAGCAGATAGAGGATCCCCCTGTCGTAGTCCTCTCCCAGCAGAGAATTCGCCACATTTCTCCCCATTTAGGATCAAAGAAAAAGAGACAGATGAGATACATTCCATGACTCTGGTGTCCCACCAGGCGTTGAATCCTATTTTATTCATGACAAAGCGCAAAAGATCCCAATCTACTTTGTCATAGGCTTTTTCCAAATCAATTTTAAGTGACATAATGCCTTTCTTTCCTTTTTTGTCCTTTTGATGGCGTGGAATGCCTCGTTAGCAAGGATAATGTTATCGTGGATCGATCTATCGTGGACAAAAGTTGATTGATAGTAGGGAACTAGGTTAGGGAAGAAAGGTTTTAGTCGCGACGCCATAATCTTGGTAATAACCTTGAGAGAGAAATTGCATAGACTGATCGACCGAAAATGGGAAACTTCAACCGGATTCGATTTCTTAGGGATTAGGACTAAGTTGGTTTTATTGAGACTGTGATCCAGGCAGCCATCTTTGAAGAAAGAGGTCACCATTCCAATTAGATCATCTTTGATTGTCTCCTAGAAAGTTTGATAAAAACATCCAAGAAAACTGTCCAGACCTGGGGCTTTAGTGGCTCCCATGTCAAAAACGGCCTTTTTAATTTCCTCTTCAGGGATATCCCTGCAGAGATCAGAGTTTATCTCGTCAGACACCACCTGCGGGATGTAATCATTCAGACATTGAAAATCAACAGAGTGATCTTTAGTGAACATCTTTTGAAAGTGGTGTTGTAAAAAGATTGCAATGTCCTATGTTTTCTCGAGCCAGATCTCATCGTCCTTTTTTATTCTGATTATGGAGTTAGTTCTTCGGTGTTGAATGGTCATGGCATGAAAGAATTTTGTATTATTGTCTCCCAATTTAAGCCATTTTATTCTAGACCGTTGATGCCAATATTTTTCCTCACTCTCCCATTCAAGATCCAATTTCTTCTTGAGGTGTTTGAGTTCTTCCATCTCAAGTATTGGAAAAAATACTCAACTGCTAGAAAGTTGAAATGGCAGGCTTCCATGTGATACCATGCAATACCAATGTGTCTAGATGCCAACAAGCGTTGAAAAATTCAACATCTACGATGGATGAGAAAAGGTTAGCCAAAAGTTGGCCTCCGCATTGTCGCCAGAAAATTTCTTCAGTATGTAGCAGTAATTAAGCTGGCAAAATTACCATGCCAAAACATGAACAACCGAAAACCATAAAGTGTAAGCTAAAAGAAATATGTACATTTTGAATTTTAAGCCATTCGTTTTCTTTCCTAATTCTCTGCTGCTTAGTTGAAAAGTTTTAAACAAAGGACAAAGGGAATTAACCTCCATGCAAAGTCGACTTGCAGGGATGACAATGCATGTTGGTTTGAAAAACTACAAAATGACTTGGTTAGCACTGACTGGAAAAATAATAAATACTGGAAATAAACGGGTTGAACTGTGTCGTGGTATGTAGGCCACTGCCTTACAAACAATTCTGCCCCGATAAGTGTAGTCGCTTCGCTGGCAGATTGGCCCTCGAGGTGAACACGGTCGCTCCAAGAGTCATACACTTGACACCGGAGTGAACAACGGTTTTCTATTTGTTGAGAAGACTTGGTGTCTAAATCATTTATATCAGAAATAAAGGAAGTTATGAAGTCTGGTCCAAAAGAGGTTTCAACTCTTTGTCTCTTCTTCTAGGCTCAAATTCAATCTCTTGAGAAGACCTAGCAGGCTCACTAGAAGAAGTGGATGGCAAGTTTTCTATTTGTGTTTCATCACTTAATCTAGGTTTCTTGAAAGGAAAGATATCTTCAAAAAAAAAAAGAATCCTAGATTCACAAATAGAAGAATCTTGTAAATTCATGAATCTATATGTGGCACTGTTAGAAGTATAGCCTATAAACACTGCATCAACGATCTTAGGTCAAATGGTGGACTTCTTAAAGTCTGGCAACCCCACTTTGGCCAGACACCCCCACACTTTCATGTATTGTAAATTTGGGGCATACCCTTTCCATAATTCGTATGGGGTAGAATCAATTTTCTTATGAGGTACTCGATTTAATATTTGATTAGCCGATAGAATGGCTTCCCCCACATGTTGTCGGACAACCCAGAACTTATCAACAATGAGTTCATCATCTCTTTTAAAGTTCTATTTTTCCTCTCGGCTATACCATTTTGTTGAGGAAAATAGGGGCTGAGATTTCATGTATTATGTCATTCGTCTCACAAACCTCTTTTAAAAAATTAGATCTATATTCACCACCTCTATCAGACTTAACACGTTTTATTCTCCTATCTAACTGATTTTCAACTTCTGCCTTATAAATAAGGAAGAAGTTTTCAGCTTCATCTTTAGTTCTTAGGAGATAAATTTCTGTATATCTAGAGTAATCATCTACAAAAGTTATGTAGTAGTGTTTTCCTCCTTTACTTTCAGAGTTTCTAAAGTCTACTAGATCAGTATATATAAGTTCTAATAGTTCAGTCTTTTTCTTAGAAACGGTTTTAAAGGTAGGTTTAGCATGCTTAGCTTCTACACAAACTTCACATTTATTAAAGTTCGTTATATCTAGTTTAGGAAGAATATTCATACTCATCATTTTCTTTAAAGATTGAATATTTACGTGTCCTAATCTAGCATGCCACATATCAACAGATTAACAATATAAGCAGAAGTGGTAGCTTTATTTTCATTAAGTTGAGTTTCTATGACAAATAAACCTTCACTTAAAAAACCTTTCACGACATAATCACCATTACAGGAAAGTACAAGTTTATTTGCCTCAAAAACTAACTTAATGTCTGCCTTATTTAAGAGACCCCCACTGATCAGATTTCTACGCAGGGCAGACACATATAGGACATTGTTAAGCCCACCTCTTAGAGATATGGTGATTTCTTCAAGTTCATTTGAAATGAACCACCCAATCTTGGGATAAGAAATCATTAAGAATAAATATTCAACCTCAATATCAGTGAATTCAATATATCATTATCAATAAGACCATTTAAACTTTGAATTCATTCAAAGTTTCTTGAAACTCAAACTTTTCTGTCGGTAAGTTCATCTTGTCATTCTCAATAGGACAACACATTCAGACTTGTGTTATGAACTTATTAAGAATAAGTATTCAACCATGATTCGGTAAATTCATCAAGTCTTTCTCACTAACACCACCCAAAACCTGGGCCGTGAATTTATTAAGAGTAATATTACTTAACATGGGCATGTACATTATTCGTTATAGGGATATGTAGTGAGAAATGTACACTATGAGACTTTCTATGGTTTCATTTGACCATTTTGAACTTAGATAACTAAGTTGGGTATCCACCATAAATTCCTCAACCAATGGGCTTTAAACCCACCCCCTCGATGAATCTAGGACCAACTTCTGGCTTAACACTTCGGTAAGCGAATTTGCTAGGTTTCTTTCCGACTTCACATACTCTAAAGAGAGTACACCATTCCTTATTAAGTGTCTAACAGATTCATGCCTTATGCGAATGTGCCTCTTTTTACCATTGTAAACTTGACTCTTGGCAACACAAATCGCAGCTTGTGAATCACACAACAAGGAAACAGGAGGAGTCAGACTTCCCCAAAACGGAATATCGGCTAACAAACTCCTTAGCCACTCAGCTTCTTGCCCAGCTTAGTCAAGAGCTATAAACTCTAACTCTATAGTAGAGCGAGCAATACAAGTCTGTTTTGAAGACTTCCAAGAAATTGATGCTCCCCCCAAAGTAAAAACATACCCACTCGTAGAGCTTACTTCATCACTTTCACATACCCAGTTGGTGTCACAATATCCTTCTAAAGTAGCAGGAAAGCCAACAAACTCAAGTCTCCAGTCCATCATACCCTTAAGGTACTTAAGTAAGCATCTAAGAGCAACACAATGCTCACCACTAGGGTTGTGAGTATATCTACTAAGTCTGCTTACAACATAGGCAATATATGGTCGAGTATAGTTCATTAAGAACATCAGACTTCCAATTATCTTGGTATATTTCGTTAGATAAACGCTACTTCCTTTATTCTTAAAGAGATGTATGCTAGGGTCATAAGGAGTTCGAACAGGGATGACATCAAAACTGTCAAATTTCTTTAACACTTTCTTGATATAGTGTGTCTGACTTAAAGAAATTCCCTTTTTAGTTTTGGTTACTTTGACTCCTAAGATTACATCGACTTCTCCCAAGTCAGTCATCTCAAACTTAGTGGACAAGAAACTCTTTGTTTTGTTAATGGACTCAATGTTAGTACTAAAAATCAATATGTCGTCAACATATAGGCTTATGATAACACAATCAATACCAAACATCCTCGAATACGCGCATGCATCCGAACCATTCACAACAAAACCAAAACTAAGGATAGTTTTATGAAATTTCTCATACCACTGTTTAGGAGCTTGCTTCAAGCCATAAAACGACTTTTTAAGTCTACAAACTTAACCTTCCATACTAGGCGCCTCGAAGTCAAGAGGTTGCTCCATATAGATCTCCTCATCTAGATCCCATTAAAAAATACAGTCTTTACATCCATTTGATGTACTTGCAACTTGTGAATGGAGGCTAGTGCAAACAATGCACGGATCGTTGAGATTTTAGTGACGGGAGAATAGGTATTAAATAAGTCTTGACCAAATCTTTGAGTGAACCCTTTGACTACTAGACTTGCCTTATACCTCTGGATAGAACCATCTGGTCTAAGTTTCTTTCGAAAGACCCATTTACTGCTGATGGTTTTAAATCCTCTAGGCAAATCAACTAATTCACATGTATGATTAGACATTATTGATTCTAGTTAATCTTTTATAGAGCTTTTCTAGAAACTAGCATCAATAGATCGTATAGCTTCTTCGTAAGTTTTAGGATCCTCATCTAACAAATAAGCTTGAGCAATAGGATCAGATAGGGTGTCTAAATCATTTATCTCAGAAATAAAGGAAGTTATGAAGTCTAGTCCAAAAGAGGTTTCAACTCTTTGTCTCTTACTTCTTCTAGGCTCAAATTCAATCTCTTGAGAAGACCTAGCAGACACACTAGAAGAAGTGGATGACAAGTTTTCTATTTGTGTTTCATCACTTAATCTAGGTTTCTTGAGAGGAAAGATATCTTCAAAGAAAACAACATCCCTAGATTCACAAATAGAAGAATCTTGTAAAGTCATGAATCTATATGCAGCACTGTTAGAAGCATAGCCTATACACTCTGCATCAACGGTCTTAGGTCCAATGGTGGACTTCTTAAAGTCTAGAAACCCCACTTTGACCAGACACCCCCACACTTTCAAGTATTGTAAATTTTGGGCATGCCCTTTCTATAATTCGTATGGGGTAGAATCAATTTTCTTATGAGGTACTCGGTTTAATATGTGATTAGCCGATAGAATGGCTTCCCCCCACATGTTGTCGGACAACCCAGAACTTATCAACAATGAGTTCATCATCTCTTTTAAAAGTTATGTTTTTCCTCTCGACTATACTGTTTAGTTGAGGAAAATAGGGGGGCTGAGGTTTCATGTATTATGTCATTCGTCTCATAAACCTCTTTTAGAAAATTAGATCCATATTCACCACCTCTATTAGACCTAACACGTTTTATTCTCCTATCTAACTGATTTTCAACTTCTGCCTTATAAATAAGGAAGAAGTTTTCAGCTTCATCTCTAGTTCTTAGGAGATAAACTTTTGTATATCTAGAGTAATCATCTACAAAAGTTATGTAGTAGTGTTTTCCTCCTTTACTTTTAGAGTTTCTAAGGTCTACTAGATTAGTATGTATAAGTTCTAACAATTCAGTCTTTCTCTTAGAAACAATTTTAAAGATAGGTTTAGCATGCTTAGCTTATACACAAACTTCACATTTATTAAAGTTCGTTATGTCTAGTTTAGGCAGAATATTCATACTCATCATTTTCTTTAAAAAATGAATATTTACGTGTCCTAATCTAGCATGCCACATATCAACATATTCAACAATATAAGTAGAAGTGGTAGCTTTATTTTCATTGAGTTGAGTTTCTATGACAAATAAACTTTCACTTAAAAAACCTTTCCCGACATAATCATCATTACAGGAAAGTACAAGTTTATTTGCCTCAAAAACTAACTTAATGCATGCCTTATTTAAGAGGCCACCAATGATCATATTTCTACGCAGGGTAGGCACATATAGGACATTGTTAAGGGCCAAAGTTTTACCAGAAGTCAGCTTGAGTAAAACCTTGCCTTTGCCCATCACCTGAGACCTGCTGGAGTTTCCCATGTACACATGTTCACCATTGTTCACGTCCTCGAACTCGGTGAAGAACTCCTTCCTTGCGTAGAAATGTCGAGAAGCTCAGGTGTCCACGACCCACTCAGTGTTCTTCTCTACAAGGTTGACCTCCGAATCCACCGCGGTAATTGTTGAGTGTGTAAAAGTTCTATTATTTACACCCTTTTTAACCCATATTTATGTTGCATTCAAGCATTATTCATTGCATTTAGGTTAGTTTACAACAAAACATCACAAATATATTGAAAGGCACAGTTTCTACTAAAAATGGCTGTTTTTGCAGGTTGCTGCCGTAGCAGACGGAAAGGGCAGGCGCTGGGCAGTGAAGCAGAAGAGCTGAACTGGACAAGCAGACAAAGAGGACGATGCTGCCATGGTTGCTGCCGTGACAGCAGAGGACGACAGCAATTTTGAGGAGAAGAAGCAAAGTGGACCTCGACAGATAGAGAAAATTCAGCCCGTCTGTCGTGTGAAAACCTCATATTTTTCCAAGCCCCATATCAAAAGGAATGTCAAGCCCAAAGTTCAAGGAGAGAAAATCCCAAGCAAGAAGATGACGGCTGGAAAGTAGATTCCTTGAAGATTTAGTCTTTATTAGAATCATACTTTCAATTAAAGTTGTATTCTTGCTATTTTAGATAACTTGATCCCAAAGCTTATATAAGGGCATGTATTTAACCTAGGAGAACATAACCGATTACCCTAGCTTCCTTCCCAAACTCTGGTCATTTTTCCTCCCACGTCATGTTCTAAATCCTTCCTAGGGCCACGGGTTGATTTGTAAAGTAGTTGCAAGGGTTGTTTTGTTTTAGGAATTTTCAGTTCAATAAAATAAACTTCAAGTTCTCTTATTTTGGTTATTAATATCTTGCAAGAGCATCGGGAGAGCATTGTGAGGTTATCTATTTACTTAGCATCGGGAGAGTTAAGTATACGAAAGAAATAAGAGCAAGTTCTCTAGCTTATAGTTGAACTATCTCGGGCCTAGGGATAGGACGAGGTTAAGTGGCTAAAGAAGAATTCATACACATCGGTGTTCATCCTTCGATTCACGCCGGGAGGTATCATCAAAGACGTGATCATCGACAGACTTGGACCTAGGGATAGGCCAAGGCATATCTAGGATTCTTGCCAAACTTGAAGTACTGAGTTGAGTGTTTGCTGCCGCGACAATCAACGGACTGCTGTCGCGACGGGTGACGACGACAGAACTGGATTTCCTAAACTCTGCAATACCTGCACTACTGAGCAATTCAATACCAGCCCATTCTCTCTATCTTGATTTTCCTACTCTTTTATTTACGTTTACTTTATTATTTTCGTGACAACTTCTCAATTATTTTCTTTACTTTCGTGCAGTGAATTAAGGTGAAGCTATTAGCCCAATCCTTGTGGAGACGATATCCGATACTTCGTATCACTTTACTACTTGCGTCGTGTATAGTTGCACTACCATTGCGATAGACTATTTTACACGCAACAAGTTTTTGGCGCCGTTGCCGGGGATTGGCAACATAACTCTACCTTTTCTTTTACTGCACTTTTTGTTTTTGTTTTTATTTTTATTTTTCTGTTTTTCTTTGGTGCATTCAACTCTTGCTTTTCACAAGGTTTCTTGTTTATGCGCAGATCAAAACGAGGTGAAGAACCTGAGTATCCATTAGATCTGGAAATCGAACGTTCATTCAATCTCAAGAACCGACTTCGTTACTTACTAGCCAGGAACGAGTACCTTGAGGAACAATTAGCGACGATGGCCCACAATGGAAACGACTCGCCTGTCGGCGATATTATACCGTCTGTCGGAAACCCTACTGTCGCTGTCGGACGTCGGTCTTGTCGTGACTACATGTTGAACGATCATGTAGAACTGGAAACCACGCTGCCGGATATTGATGTTGACAACTTTGAGTTGAAACCTGTTATGTTTAGCATGATCAACAATGCCGATCAATTCAGTGGTGCTGTTACAGAGGATGCTAGGGAGCATCTCAAAACGTTCCAAGAAATCTGTGGTTCGTTTAGACTGCCAGGAGTTAATCCGGAGATACTGATGCTTCGGTTATTTCCCCATTCATTGAGGGACAGAGCAAAAACTTGGTGGAATAAACTTACGTCGGGTTCAATTAGAACTTGGGCAGATTTATCTCGTGAATCTTTATCTCGTTTTAATCCTTCGCATTTATCTGAGCGATTACGTAATGAAATTGCTACTTTTCAACAGGAATATGACAAGACGATGCACGAGGCCTGGGACAGATTTACTACTCTTCTACGGAACTGCCCAATGCATGGATTCCCCGTCTGGAATCAGGTAACTAAGTTTTACAATGCTGCTAACTTACAAACTCGTATTCGAATTGATTCAGCAGCAAACGGACTATTATTGGATAAAGATCAGGACGAGGCAATGCAAGTATTGAAAAATCTGGCTAAGAATAAGGAGCAGTTTCTGACAGTAAGAAGAGGGGGTAAACGGGTACTAGCTGTCAAGGATTATGAGGCCGACAGCACGATGAAATCACAGGTAGCATTCCGTACTAAAGCAATGAAAAGGCTATTGAATGATGATACACAACATGGATTTGCTGTTGAGGAGGTATGTGAAATATGTGAAGGAAATCATAGTTCGGATGAGTGTCCTATACAGTTAGAAGAGGGAAAGTATGTTGGAAACTACAAGCCGAATTACAACTCCAACAACTATAATCCCAACTGGAGAAAGGATCCCAAGTTTTCTTAGAGTAATCCTAATAGTGCCCTGAATCCTCAAGCGCACAGTAATCAGAACCAGGGAGGACCTAGATTGTTGACTCGACAACAACTGTCGCCGCAACAGCAGAAACAGAAGCAACCAGCTGCCACAAACAGTATACTAGAACAGACTCTGACCACTTTTATGTCTCAGACAGGTACTTATATTGAGAACATGAATCAGTTTGTCAAGAAAACAGAGACATTCATGGATAAAACAGAGATGCGGATGACGAATCATGAAGCTACTCTGAAATCTTTGGAGATACAAATGGGTCAGGTTTCCCAACACATCAAGCCAAGGCAGACTGGAGGATTCCCTAGTAACACTGAAAATGCTAGGCAGCCCACACATGAGCAATGTAAGGCCATTACTACTAGGAGTGGGAAGAAATTACCAGGGCCGAAAAAAGAAGTTGAAACAGTAAGGAAACAAGCCTTGGACAGACCTGCCGAGGAAGCTGCCCCGACAGGTAATAAACAGACTGCTGCCGATGAGCCTGTCACGACAGCAGAAGCGACAGAGGATAAAAATGATGAACCCAAACCTCCTCAGATTCGTATGCAGTGGGAAGGACGTATTGCTGATTATCGTCCCCCACCTCCTTTCCCTCAACGGATACAGCAAGCTAAGCAAGAATCTCAGCTCAAAAAGATTTATGATATTTTTAAGCAGGTTCACATTAATATTCCGCTGTTAGATGCCGTTAGGGAGATGCCTGGTTACGCCAAGTTTCTCAAGGATGTTATGTCGAAGAAATCTAAACTTGGGGAATTTGAAACGGTTAAGATGACAGATGGCTGCATGAGTATTCTTCATAGGCAGCCACCCCAGAAAAAGAAGGATCCGGGGAGCTTCATCATACCTTGTGTAATCGGAGACAAATATGTGGGTAAGGCACTTTGTGATCTTGGTGTTAGTATTAATTTAATGCCAAAATCTGTTTTTCAAAAAATAGGTATTGGAAAGGCGCGACCCACGACAGTAATTCTGCAGCTGCCAAACCGCTCTTATGTTCATCCGGAAGGAAAAATTGAAGATATTCTGGTAAGAGTGGATAAATTTATATTTCTTGCTGACTTTCTTGTTTTAGATTGTGAAGTAGACGAAAACGCACCAATCATCCTTGGGCGACCCTTCTTAGCCACGGGAAGATCACTGATTGATGTGGAAAAAGGAGAACTCACAATGAGAGTGAACGACCAAGAGATTAAGTTGAATGTTCTCCAAGCTATGAAGCATGCTGATGCAGACGAGGAATGAAAGGCTATCACTGAAGTTACCCTTGTTCAACCCTGCATCAGGTCGGGCTGTCACGACATCAAAATTGGTCACTGCCGCGGCAGCCAACTACAGGACTGTCACGACAGCACCGACGACAGCAACTCCTCTGAATCCGATACATCTGATACTGAAGATCAGGAGGAGGTAAACTGGATAGGCGATCGTCCAGGTAAGTTATTCGAACCTTTAAATTATACTTCGGATAACCATGCAATCCAAAAGCCATCTACTGTTGAGCCCCCTGTTTTAGAACTGAAGCCCCTGCCAGGGCAGCTAAAATATGCTTTTCTTGGTTCAAATGATACATTGCCCGTAATCATCTCTTCTAAGCTGTTGCAGGAACAACAGCTAATAGGCATGTTGCGACAGCACAAAAAGGCAATTGGATGGACGATAGCCGATATTCAAGGCATTAGTCCGGCGTTATGCATGCATAAAATCCTTTTAGAGGAAGATCATAAACCGACTATAGATGCTCAAAGGCGGCTAAACCATGTGATGAAAGAGGTGGTTCGTAAAGAGATAATCAAATGGTTAGATGCTGGCATTATTTACACCATCTCCGACAGCAAATGGGTAAGCCCGGTGCAATGCGTTCCCAAGAAAAGAGGAATGACCGTGGTGACCAATGAAAACAATGAGTTAATCCCAACCAGGACTGTGACCGGTTGGAGGGTTTGTATGGACTATCGGAAGCTTAACAAAGCTACCCGAAAGGACCACTTTCCTTTACCCTTTAATGATCAAATGCTTGATAGATTAGCGGGTAAACCTTACTATTGTTTTCTTGATGGTTATTCAGGTTATAATCAAATCGCTATCGCACCGAACGATCAAGAAAAGACGACTTTAACATGCCCCTATGGAACGTACGCTTTTAAGAGAATGCTATTTGGATTATGCAATGCACCCGCCACTTTCCAAAGGTGCATGATGGCCATATTCTCCGATATGGTGGAGGACTTCCTTGAAACATTTATGGATGATTTTTCAGTCTTTGGGGACGATTTTGAGAGCTTCCTAGGCAATCTAAAAAAGGTACTTGAAAGATGTGAAAAAGCAAATTTGGTCTTAAATTGGGAAAAATGCCACTTTATGGTGGATGAAGGGATAGTCCTTGGCCATAAGATTAGCTGCCGTGGGATAGAAGTCGACAGGGCCAAAATAGAAGTAATCGAAAAGCTGCCGCCGCCAACCACAGTCAAGGGTATTAGAAGTTTCTTGGGACATGTTGGTTTTTATCGGAGATTTATTGCGAATTTCTCAAAAATCACCAAGCCGCTATGTCATCTCTTGGAGCAGAACCGACCCTTTGACTTTAATGATGAATGTACTGAAGCATTCAAGGTTCTGAAGGAAAAACTGGTAACAGCCCCAATAGTACAACAACCAGATTGGACACAACCATTTGAGATTATGTGTGATGCTAGTGACTACGCTATCGGGGCAGCACTTGGGCAGCGGAGAGATAAGTTATTCCATGTCATATACTATGCCAGCAAGACATTGAATGACGCACAAGTAAACTACACCACCACAGAAAAGGAGTTATTAGCTGTGGTATTCTCCATTGACAAGTTTCGTTCTTACATACTTGGGACGAAGGTAATAGTGCACACAGACCACTCTGCCCTGAAGTATCTGTTTGCGAAAAAGGATGCAAAGCCTCGATTAATACGGTGGATCCTGCTATTGCAAGAATTCGACCTTGAAATCAAGGGCAAGAAAGAGACAGAGAATCAGGTGGCAGATCACTTGTCAAGGTTGGAGAAGGGACAGAGTCTACCAACAGATGAGACAAACATACTGGAGACCTTCCTAGACGAGCAGCTCTTTGCTGCCGCAATCACTGCCGCGACAGCCATGGCGACAGGTAAGTCTTCTGAACTCCCCTGGTATGCTGATTTCGTTAATTTCTTAGTTAGCGAAATAATTCCTTCTGATCTTAATTATCAAGCCAGGAAGAGGTTCCAAAATGATGTTAAGCATTATTATTGGGACGAACCTCTTCTTTTCAAAATTTGTGCAGATCAGGTTATAAGGAGGTGTGTAGCACAAGAAGAGCAAGAAGAAATTCTTCATCACTGCCATGCTTCACAGTATGGAGGTCACTTAGGAGGCAACAAAACTGCTGCCAAGGCGCTGCAGTCAGGGTTTTATTGGTCGTCACTGTATAAAGATGCACAAATCTTCTACAAGAGCTGTGACAGGTGCCAAAGGACAGGAAACATCTCAAGGAGAAACGAGATGCCGCTGCAGAACATTCTAGAAGTTGAAATCTTCGACGTTTGGGGGATCGATTTTATGGGACCTTTTCTATCTTCGTGTGGGAATCTATACATCCTCCTAGCAGTAGATTATGTCTCTAAGTGGGTTGAAGCTATCGCAACTCAAAAGAATGATGCCAAGACAGTCCAAAGGTTTTTACACAAAAATATCTTCTCTAGGTTTGGCATCCCTAAAGCGATTATCAGTGATGAAAGGAGACATTTCGACAATAGGGTTATTGTTGCCGCCTTGAAGAAATATGGTGTCAAGCATCGGATCGCGACAACATATCACCCACAGACGAATGGACAAGCTGAAATATCTAATAGGGAAGTTAAGAACATTCTTGAGAAGATGGTTAAGCCAACTAGGAAAGATTGGTCTTTACTCCTCACTAATGCGTTATGGGCATATAGGACAGCTTTTAAGACTCCATTGGGAATGTCTCCGTACCGATTGATTTATGGGAAAACATGTCATCTACCTGTCGAGATAGAGCACAAAGCATACTGGGCAATCAAGGCAGTGAATATGGACTTGGACAGGGCAGGACAGAAAAGGCTGTTAGATCTGAACGAGATTGAAGAAATACGGACAATAGCCTACGACAATGCAAGAATCTACAAGGAGAAAACTAAGAAGTGGCATGATAGGAAGTTGCTGCCATGACAGTTCTGCCCAGGGCAGCTTGTATTGTTGTTTAATTCTAGACTGAAACTTTTCCTAGGGAAACTGAAATCTAGATGGTCTGGCCCATTCCAAGTCGTACAAGTTTTTCCCCATGGTGCCATCACAATCCGATCATTAAAATACGGGCACCAATTCAAAGTCAAAGGACATCGCCTCAAGCATTATCAGGGGACTGAAGCCCCAGGAATGCAGGAAGTGGTTACCTTAGGAGATGCCCCACCTAGCATCCCCAATTTAACCTAAACTTTATTTTTATTTATTTTAGTATTATTATTTATTAGGAAATAAGATTTATTTTATTTTGAATAATGTTTTTATGTTTATCGTTTCTAGGAAATAAAAGAGTCCAGAAGAACAAGAGAAGTGAACTCAGCCCACCATCCATCCATCAGCCCAACAAAGCCCAAATATTGAAGCATGTCGTTACAACTGCCGCGACAGACGCGGAAAATACAGGCTGTCACCATGTTGTCACGACAGACGCGGAAACACGTCACAGACGCGTAACAAACGCGGAAACGTGTGTCAGACGCGTCAGACACGCTAAAGCTCAACAGCCGGCCCCGTTATTCGCGCCTGCCGTTACAACTTCAACGGGCAGCAAATCCTTTTCTATAAAACCCTGTTTCATTTTCATTTTCCCTCACTTCTGCCGTTCTTACTTGCTCTCCCTTTTTCGTTTTCATTTACTTTTCACAACCCTTGCACTAATATGTCTTCCAGAAAAACCCGGCGCAATGCTGCCTCTACTTCCTCACCGGCAGCAACTCCCCCACAGTCTTTTGCGACCAGAGACATGTGGGAAGAACGAGGCTTTATCTATACACCAAAGGCAAAGAATTTGGGCCTCAAGCCTTTCATCGCCCGGAAGATTAGAGCTCTATTATGGCAAAAATTTGCGGAGCAGCCGAAGGAGATGAATGTGACGCTGGTGAGAGAATTTTATGCTGCCATCAGCAGCAAAACGGCGACAGCAGTGAGTGTTAGAGGGAAAGAAGTACCGTTTAAAGCCGAGCACATCAACTCCTTATATGGCCTCTACATAGGCCACAATGATGATGCACACCAGCAGTTCCTCAACACCTTGGACGATGCTGCCTATGATGTTGTCATGGCAGAACTGACGGAAGAGGGAACCGAATGGAATACCAGCCGGAAAAATCCACACACGCTAAAGCGGAGTCAGCTGCTGCCGGAGGCAAAACTATGGAATGCCTTCATCAAAAAGAGGATCATGCCGTCATCCCACCATACCACCGTCGACCAGCAAAGGTTAGCCTTAATACACTCTATTTTAAATGAACGGCCCATTAATGTGGGCAGTTATATTCGAGAGAGTATTTTGGAAAGTGCACATCAACCGACGGGCCTTCTTTTCCTCTCCTACCTCATCACGTCACTATGCCGCGACCATAACGTACCGGAAGCCCACATCGATTTAATAGTCAAAGGACGAGGTTGGACGGAAAAGAATATCCTCAGCCTCATGGAGCTGACCGTGGCCACCCCTCTATCATCATTCAACCCCGCTGCCGCCACAGCTGAATCATCAGAGCAGCAACATCCTGAACCTGCCGCCGCAGCAGCTGCTCCGACAGACTCCTCCACCCAGATACTAGCTGCCATTCAGAAGCTGAAGGAAAGACAGTTGGGCTTAATGACCTTCATCAGGGACTTTTCCGCCTCCATGGTAACTTTTATTCAAAATACTTTAAATTTCCCTAATGCTGCTTTCCCTACTTTTCCTTCCCATTACTTTACTGTCACTACCCTTGTCCATATTGTTGCGTGTAAAAGAGTCTATCGCAATTGTAGTGCAAGTGTACACGACGCAAGTAGTAAAGTGATACGAAGTATCGGATATCGTCTCCACAGGGATTGGGCTAATGACTTCACCTTAGTTTACTGCACGAAGTAAAAGAAATAGTTTAGAATTGTCACGAGAATAATAAGATAAAAACGTAAATAAAAGATTTGGAATATCAAGATAGAGAGAATGGGCTGGTATTGAATTGCTCGGTAGTGCAGGTATTGAATTGCTTAGGATCTCCAGTTCTGTTGTTGCTCCCGTCGCCGACAGCACCTGTCGCGGCGGTTGTCCGTTAGCTGTCGCGGCAGCAGACACACCAACTCCGTACTTCAAGCTTGGCAAGAATCCCAGATCTGCCTTGCCCTATCCCTAGGCACAAGTCTGTCGATGAACACGTCTTTGATGATACCTCCCGGCGTGAATCGAAGGATGAACACCGATGTGTATGAATTCTTCCTTAGCCACTTAACCTCGCCCTATCCCTAGGCACGAGATGGTTCAACTATAAACTAGAGAACGCGCTCTTATTTCTTTCGTATACTTAACTCTCCCGATGCTAAGTAAATGGATAACCTCACAATGCTCTCCCGATGCTCTTGCAAGATGTTAAAACCAAAATAAGAGAACTTGAAGTTTTATTTTATTGAACTGAAAAATCCTAAAACAAAGCAACCCTTGCAACTACTTTACAAAACAACCCGTAGCCCTAGGGGGAATTTAGAACATGTCGGTGACGGGTGGACGGCAGGGGTTTGGTTTCGGTTATGGGGTAATCGGTTATACCTCCTAGGTTAAATCTATGCCCTTATATAAGCTTTGGGCTCAAGTCATCTAAGGTAACAAGGATTACAACTTTAATTAAAAGTAAGATTCTAATAAAGACTAAATCTCTAAAGTCTCCTACTTTCCAGCCGCATCCTTGCTTTTAGGAATTTCCTCTCCTTGAGCTTTGGCTTGACATATCTTTTGATCCGGGGCTTGGAAAATATGTGGCTTTCACACGACAGACGAGCAGATTTTTCTCTATCTATCGAGGTCCACTTTGCTTTTCCTCTTCATAAGTCTGCTGTCACCATGCTGTCACGACAGGTCCATGACAGCTTCGTCTTCTTCGTCTGCTTGTTCAGTTCAGCTCTCCTGCTTCTCTGCCCTGCGCCTGCCTTCAACATCTACTATGGCAGATACCTGCAAAAATAGCCATCTTTCAGTAGAATCTGTGCTTTTAATCCTTTTGTGATGTTTTACTAAAAACTAACCTAAATGCAATGCAATGATGCTTGAATGCAGCAGAAATATGGGTTAAAAAGGGTGTAAATAATAGAACTTTTACACACTCAACACATACTCCTACACCTGCTGCTACCCCACGAACACCATCTGCCACCTCCACACCATCGCCTGCCCCGACAGCAGCAGGCAGCACCCATGCCGAACCATCTGCCTGAGGAAAAAAACGTCCAATGGCATCGGAGGATCTTGATGCCTTTGTTGCTGGGTTCTCCTCCTCTTCTGTTTGGACAACCAGTGATGATGAACCCTCTATTAAGAGGAATCTGTTAAAGGAGTTCTCACCGGTAAAGAGGCAGAAGCGGATGGCAGATAAGAACAAATTGCCAAAGGCCAGCAGCAGCAGTGAAAGCAGCAGCAACAGCTCTGATGTTCAGGTTGTGGAGCAACCACCCCACATCTCCCCAACCAGAATCCAGCCACCACGGGAGGTCAAGAACACATCTACCTCCCCCGTACCCCAGCCCGCCCTGAAAGCCAGAGCCCGCCATCAGATCAGACTCAGCAGCAGTAGCAAAGACAACGATTGAAATTTAAGTTTCTTCTCTTATTATTGCTGCCTGTTATATATATTTTGTGATGTACTGCCTTTATCTGTTTTCATTTTTATTTTGTCATTTGCATTGAGGGCAATGCAACCCTCGAGTTTGGGGGTGGCAACCCTCCATATTAATGGAGTACATCTTAGTTAAAATTTGTGTCTTTTACTTAGTTCATTTCTCTTAAAAAAAAGATGAAAATATTGAAAATTTTGGCTGAAAACTGTGATCTGAACTTACCTGTCGTGACAGCTCTGTCGTGGCAGTAACTTTAGGATAGTTTAAGGAGAAGTTTAGAGCCTTTCTATAGTTCTGAAAACTTAAACACCATTGTGACTGTTATACTACTTAGACTTCTTTTATCCAAACTAGAATAGGAAGCTTAGCACTTGAATAGCCCCTAGAGGTGCCTAACACTGGCTCTAGGAAAGAAGTTTAGCAAAAGAGACTCAACAGCCCTAGAGGTGCCCGAAACTGGCTCTAGGAAGTTAACTAGAGGTGCCTAAAACTGGCTCTAGTGAAACTTTAGCTAAAATAGAGAAATCGAGTCAAAACAAAAAAAATCAAAGGAGCATGAAAAAGTGCTTTCAAAAAGATAAACTTTGGCATAAAAATTTGAGTTAAGAGTTGAATATTCTAGTGAAACTAAGAGAGTCTTGGCATATAACTGTTCACAAGCATGCACACACTGCACGAGGACTATAGTGAGATTCCGGACAGATCCTAAATTATCCGACAGGTTGCTGCCGTCACAGAGAACGAACGACGGGTAAGGGAAAGTTCACTGTTTGAAAGCCAAAACAAAAATATTTCATTTTTCTTTTAGGTCTTAGTTGCTTGAGGGCAAGCAAAAACTTGAGTTTGGGGTGTGTTGAGTGTGTAAAAGTTCTATTATTTACACCCTTTTTAACCCATATTTCTGCTGCATTCAAGCATTATTCATTGCATTTAGGTTAGTTTACAGCAAAACATCACAAATATATTGAAAGGCACAGTTTCTACTAAAAATGGTTGTTTTTGCAGGTTGTTGCCGTAGCAGACAGAAAGGGCAGGCGCTGGGCAGTGAAGCAGAAGAGCTGAACTGGACAAGCAGACAAAGAGGACGATGCTGCCATGGTTGCTGCCGTGACAGCAGAGGACGACAACAATTTTGAGGAGAAGAAGCAAAGTGGACCTCGACAGATAGAGAAAATTCAGCCCGTCTGTCGTGTGAAAACCTCATATTTTTCCAAGCCCCATATCAAAAGGAATGTCAAACCCAAAGTTCAAGGAGAGAAAATCCCAAGCAAGAAGATGACGGCTGGAAAGTAGATTCCTTGAAGATTTAGTCTTTATTAGAATCATACTTTCAATTAAAGTTGTATTCTTGCTATTTTAGATAACTTGAGCCCAAAGCTTATATAAGGGCATGTATTTAACCTAGGAGAACATAACCGATTACCCTGGCTTCCTTCCCAAACTCTAGTCATTTTTCCTCCCACATCATGTTCTAAATCCTTCCTAGGGCCACGGGTTGATTTGTAAAGTAGTTGCAAGGGTTGTTTTGTTTTAGGAATTTTCAGTTCAATAAAATAAACTTCAAGTTCTCTTATTTTGGTTATTAATATCTTGCAAGAGCATCGGGAGAGCATTGTGAGGTTATCTATTTACTTAGCATCGGGAGAGTTAAGTATACGAAAGAAATAAGAGCAAGTTCTCTAGCTTATAGTTGAACTATCTTGGGCCTAGGGATAGGACGAGGTTAAGTGGCTAAAGAAGAATTCATACACATCGGTGTTCATCCTTCGATTCACGCTGGGAGGTATCATCAAAGACGTGATCATCGACAGACTTGGACCTAGGGATAGGCAAAGGCATTTTTGGGATTCTTGCCAAACTTGAAGTACTGAGTTGAGTGTTTGCTGCCACGACAATCAACGTACTGCTGCCACGACAGGAGCTGCCGCAACGGGTGACGACGACAGAACTGGATTTCCTAAACTCTGCAATACCTGCACTACTGAGCAATTCAATAACAGCCCATTCTCTCAATCTTGATTTTCCTACTCTTTTATTTACGTTTACTTTATTATTTTCGGGACAACTTCTCAATTATTTTCTTTACTTTCGTGCAGTGAATTAAGGTGAAGCTATTAGCCCAATCCTTGTGGAGACGATATCCGATACTTCGTATCACTTTACTACTTGCGTCGTGTATACTTGCACTACCATTGCGATAGACTATTTTACACGCAACAGTAATAACATCATCATCCATGTCCTCCGCCACATGCATGCGTGGTCTAGTCTCGTTCTGGTAGTCCACACGGTGTCGACATTGGTACGCCTTGTGACTAGCTTGCCCGCACACATAACATTTCATGGTTTTCCCGTTCGGCTTGGCCTTGATCAGTTTCTTGAAGTTGATGGTCTTTTGTGGTTTGGACTTTTTGTTCCGAGGGCCTTTCTTAAAGGGCTTTTTGGACACTGATGCACCACTAGACTCAACTAAATTAGATTTAAAAGATAAGTGACTAAAGTTATTAGTAACCTTACCTTTTAATCGGTTGGCCTCTTCAATTTTCATGTGCCCCATCAGCTCCTGAAGTGGTGTAACATCCCAAAAATTTGCTTAGAAGTTTGGGAATTTAATTAGAGAATTAATTAGACTAGAAACCTTAAATAATTAAATTGAAAATAGCTATGTTAAGGACTCAATTGAAATCTAAAGAAAAGTATAAGAAAAATTCGGCTGATTGCCAAGTGACTAAACCGAATTAAAGATCAAATAGAAGAGATGCATGCTAAAGTTTAATATTCCTGAAATTTCGCTTGGATTAAAATAAAATGATGGTATAAACAAGGGCATATTAGGGAGACATTAGTTGAGACATTGACATGGTAAGTCTATTCTCATTAATGTGTTCCCCTCCCTCCCCTAACAAGCTACACCAAACCACTTAGCTAAGCAACCTTAGTTTCATTTTCACACACACTCGGTGAGGAAGAAGAATGGCATGCATGGCATAGAATTTGGCCTAGGAAATTCAAGCAGAATTCAAAAGTAAGTAGTATTCTCCATCTATCTTTCGAATATGTGAAATTAATTGAAATATTTGTTGTTTTGGTACTTCTAAAATTCATGAAAATGGTTAGTTTAAAGAAGATGTTGCTGTAATTTGAAAGTCATGAGAAAGATTTAAGAAATTAGAATGTTAATGGGCCTTTGAACATAATAAATCAAAGCTGCCCAGATTGTATGTTAGTAGGAACATGCAACTTTGGAAAATTATAGAAAAATAATTTGTGAGAATCTAAGGATGAAATTTTGACACAACAAACTATGTAATGTCTATTTTGATGGAAAAATTATAAAAATTAGATTTGAGACTTGTGGTGAAATCTGGGAAAGAAATCCAAATGACATGCAAGTCTGTCCAGCAGTGTTCTTAGCTGAACAGTGAACTTTGAAAATTCGAAAAAAATTAATTACTTGGAATTTAGATCTAAAATTTTAATAGGGTGAAATTGAGGATGTTAATTGAGTTTAGAAATAAACAGGGACTGATTTGGAGTTATACACTGAAAATGGGAGATAGATTAAGTTGGAAGGTCAAAACAGTTTAGAAAATAAAAATATGGAACTTGGAAATATACTTAGAATTTAATTGAAGAAATTGGATGAGAAGGAAGGTGGTAAATTGATAGATAGACTGTTAAGTTTCAATTCATATGAATAAGTAAGTAAATTGAACATTTAATTAATAATTAGAAAGAATTGGTAAAATAAGTTGGCCATGTTCGAAGCCAAATTGGTATAGGGACTGAAATTGAAATTGAGAGAAAATTTAGATTTAAATTGGATGATAAATTTCTAAAATTTCTTATATGATTGACTTAAATGTGTTAGATCCTAGAGGAGAAAGAATCGAAGAAGAAACTGTAGCTGCAGCAGCCTCGGATCGTGGAAAAGGCCTCCGGATTCAAAATTAGCTCGGCGATTGTGAGTGAAACAAACTTAGAGTTGAGATTAGAGTCTCAGATATCTTTTAAATTGATTTTTATATATATTAAGCATGAAATTGGTCTAATTAAAGGAATAAAGGAAACTGGATTGGATGCATGTTGCTATGTGATTTTTGTGATATATGCTTGAATTGGAATTTTGATTTTGCCATGTTTGATTTTGAATCTGATTTGAGCTATATTGGTTCGATTATGGATGAATTTGAGATGCTGGATATTAGAATCATTGATATTGATTGTGCTTGTTTTGTGAATTAATAGTATTGCTCGATATGATATGTGATCAATTGTTGATCTTACAAGATATGTGTTTGGTAAATTCAATTGGAATTTGAGCTATGAAATGTGAAGTTGAGTTGTGTATATGTTGAATTGTGGATATGCAAATTGTATTGCAATCAATTATATGTTTATATGTGATAATATGAGACGTTGGAATTGAGATTACAGGAAATTAATCGAAAGGATTAATAAAGCAATTCGGAAAATTTAATTGAATAAGTATATGATTGAAATTAAAGAACAATTAGCAAAGCCCTTGGTGTGTATAGTATGTCCAGGTAGTACAGCCAGCCAAGAGTCTTGAGCTCGATAAGAAATCGATAAGAACAATTAAGAACCGATATCCACATCCAAGAATGGAAGATCTGCTTGATCAACTTATGGATGCTTCAGTGTTCTCAAAGATCGACCTGCGATCTGGATACTATCAAATGAGAGTCAAAGAGGAGGATGTGTCAAAAACAGCCTTCCGAACTTATTATGGCCACTATGAATTTCTGGTAATGCCTTTCGGATTAACAAATGCTCCGGCGACATTCATGGATCTCATGAACAGAGTATTCAAGCCCTATCTTGATAAATTTGTAGTCGTCTTCATTGATGACATTCTAGTTTATTCTCGCAATCGAGAAGAACATGCTGATCACCTCCGCATTGTCTTGCAAACTCTCTGGGAACGCCAGTTATTCGCAAAATTTTCCAAGTGCGAGTTCTGGTTATCGGAAGTCTCTTTCCTTGGACATGTAATTTCTGCTGAAGGAATTAAAGTAGATCCAATGAAAATCCAGTCAATCATGGATTGGCGACCTCCCAGAAATGTCAGTGAAATACATAGTTTTCTTGGTCTAGCTGGTTACTACAGAAGGTTTGTCAAAGGGTTTTCCACTATAGCCTTACCTTTGACTAAACTTCTTCGAAAAGACCAACCATTTGAATAGTCTGAAAAGCAACAGAAAAGCTTTGACCAACTCAAAACAGCCTTGACTCATGCCCCAATTTTGATCCAACCAGAACCGGACAAAGATTATACAGTGTACAGTGATGCTTCACATGCGGGTCTTGGATGTGTTTTAATGCTAGGTGACAATGTGATAGCCTATGCTTCACGTCAATTGAAATCTCATGAATTGAACTATCCAACGCATGATCTCGAACTAGCTGCTATCGTGTTTGCTCTCAAAATATGGAGACACTACTTGTATGGTGAGAAATGTTATCTGTTCACCGATCACAAGAGCTTAAAGTATCTCCTGACTCAGAAAGATCTGAATTTGAGACAACGCAGATGGATGGAGTTGTTGAAAGACTATGATATAGTTATTGAGTATCATCCAGGAAAAGCCAATGTGGTTGAAGACGCCTTGAGTCGTAAACCGACATTTGGTAAAATTTCTAATCTTTGATCCATGGGAATAATTAAAAATATACTTCAAATGATATATTTGTCTAAACTATCTAAATGAATTTTGTAGCTCTAACTGCTATCAATGCTCACCTTCGAGTGTATCAGAAGCAAGGATTTCTATCCGAACTTCAAATTCAGTCCAGTCTAATTTTAAGGATTGGAAATCTTCAGCAAGCTGATCCAAAACTTCAAATATTATTTCCAAGCTTGATACAAAGTCTGGAGAAGGATTCCATATTCACACAAACGGTCTCCTCTATTTCAAAGATAGAATCTGTGCTCCAAATGATGAAAGTTTAAAAAGAGATCTTCTGGAAGAAGCACACCAGAGTTCTTTCTCGGTCCACCCTGGATCAGTTAAGATAATCATTGTATTGGTGGTCTGGTATGAAAGCGGAATTCAATGACTTTGTATCTAAATGTCTCAATTATCAAAGAGTCAAAGCTGAACATAGAGTTCCCACCGGACTACTCCAACCACTTGTACTGCCACAGTGGAAATGGGAACGAATTACTATGGACTTCATGACTGGTCTTCCTTGTTCTCCCAGGAAATATGATGCTATTTGGGTGATTGTTGACCGGTTCACCAAATCGGCACATTTCATCCATATTCGTATCAATTACAGTTTGAAGACTTTAGCCAATTTGTACATTCAAGAAATAATTCGGCTACATATAATTCCTATCTCCATTGTCTCTGATCGTGATCCAAGATTTACTTCCAGATTTTGGAGAACTTTGCAACGAGCTATGGGGACTAAATTGAATCTAAGCACTGCTTTCCATCCGCAAAGTGATGGTCAATTTGAACGAGTAATTCAGATTCTCGAAGATATGCTTAGAACTTGCATTATTGACTTTGGAAAGATTTGGGAAAAATCTCTACCTTTAGTGGAATTTGCCTACAACAATAGCTATCAGTCGTCTATTCAGATGGCTCCTTTTGAAGCTTTGTATGGCAGAAAATGCAGAACTCCTCTTTGTTGGTCTGAACTTGGTGAAAATAAAGTGTTGGGACCACAATTGCTCAGAGAAACAGAAGAGAAAGTTCAGATTATCCACTCTCGTTTAAAATAGGCTTTTTGATAGACAAAAAGCCTATGTTGATCTGAAACGAAGAGATATCCAGCATTATGTGGGAGACAAAGTCTTTCTTAAGGTCTCTCCATGGAAGAAAGTATTTCGGTTCGGAAAGAGGGGAAAACTCAGTCCTGGCTTTATTGGACCTTTCGAAATTACTGAAAGAATTGGCCTAGTGGCTTATCGACTTGTACTTCCCAGTGAGTTCGATAAGATTCATAATGTCTTTCATGTATCAATGGTCAGAAAGTATAGATCCGATCCATCTCATATTCTAGAACCAGAAGAAGTAGAGCTGAATCCTGACTTGTCTTACGAAGAAGAACCAATTCAGATTTTAGATAGAGAAATCAAAAGGCTTAGAAACAAATGTTGCACTGGTTAAAGTCTTGTGGAGAAATCACAAGATGGAAGAGGCAACATGGGAACCAGAGGAAACAATGCGAAACCAATATCCTTATTTGTTCAGTTCAGGTAAGAATTCGAGGACGAATTCTTTCTTTAAGGGGGGAAGAAATATAACATCCCAAAAATTAGCTTAGAAGTTTGGGAATTTAATTAGATAATTAGAGAATTAATTAGATTAGAAACCTTAAATAATTAAATTGAAAATAGCTATGATAAGGACTCAATTGAAATCCAAAGAAAAGTGTAAGAAAAATTCGGCTAACTGCCAAGTGCCTAAACCGAATTAAAGATCAAATAGAAGAGATGCATGCTAAAGTTTAATATTCTTGAAATTGCCCTTGGATTAAAATAAAATGATGGTACAAACAAGGGCATATTAGGGAGACATTAGTTGAAACATTGACTTGGTAAGTCTATTCTCATTAATGTGTTCCCCTCCCTCCCCTAACCGGCTACACCAAACAACTTAGCTAAGCAACCTTAGTTTCATTTTCACACACACTTGAAACACAAAATTTGAGAGAAATTAGAAGAACACTCGGTGAGGAAGAAGAAGAATGGCATGCATGGCATAGAATTTGGCCTAGGAAATTCAAGCAAAATTCAAAAGTAAGTAGTATTCTCCACCTACCTTTCGAATATGTGAAATTAATTGAAAAATTTGTTGTTTTGGTACTTCTAAAATTCATGAAAATGGTTAGTTTAAAGAAGATGTTGCTGGAATTTGAAAGTCATGAGAAAGATTTAAGAAATTAGAATGTTAATATGCCTTTGAACATAATAAATCAAAGCTGGCCAAATTGTATGTTAGTAGGAACATGCAACTTTGGAAATTTATAGAAAAATAATTAGTGAGAATCTAAGGATGAAATTTTGACACAACAAACTCTGATATTTCTATTTTGATGGAAAATTATAAAAATGAGATTTGAGACTTGTGGTGAAATCTGGGAAAGAAATCCGAATGACATGCAAGTCTGTCCAGCAGTGTTCTTAGCTGAACACTGAACTTTGAAAATTCGAAAAACATTAATTACTTGGAATTTCGATCTAAAATTTTAATAGGGTGAAATTGAGGATGTTAATTGAATTTAGAAACAAACAGGGACTGATTTGGAGTTATACAGTGAAAAAGGGAGATAGATTAAGTTGGAAGGTCAAAACAGTTTAGAAAATAAAAATATGGAACTTGGAAATATACTTAGAATTTAATTGAAGAAATTGGATGAGAAGGAAGGTGGTAAATTGATAGATAGACTGTTAATTTTCAATTCATATGAATAAGTAAGTAAATTGAACATTTAATTAATAATTAGAAAGAATTGGTAAAATAAGTTGGCCATGTTCGAAGCCAAATTGGTATAGGGACTAAAATTAAAATTGAAAGAAAATTTAGATTTAAATTGGATGATAAATTTCTAAAATTTCTTCTATGATTGGCTTAAATGTGTTAGCTCCTAGAAGAGAAAGAATCGAAGAAGAAACTGTAGCTGGAGCAGCCTCGGATCGTGGAAAAGGCCTCCGGATTCAAAATTAGCTTGGCGATTGTGAGTGAAACAAACTTAGAGTTGAGATTAGAGTCTCAACTATCTTTTAAATTGATTTATATATATTAAGCATGAAATTGGACTAATTAAATATTGGTAATTGATAAGGGAAGAAGGAATAAAGGAAATTGGATTGGATGCATATTGCTATGTGATTTTTATGATATATGCTTGAATTGGAATTTTGATTTTGCCATGTTTGATTTTGAATCTGATTTGAGCTATATTGGTTCGATTATGGATGAATTTGAGATGCTGGATATTAGAATTAATAGTATTGCTCGATATGATATGTGATCAATTGTTGATCTTACAAGATATATGTGTTTGGTAAATTCAATTGGAATTTGAGCTATGAAATTTGAAATTGAGTTGTGTATATGCTGAATTGTGGATATGCAAATTGTATTGCAATCAATTATATGTTTATATGTGATAATATGAGACATTGGAATTGAGATTACATGAAATTAATCGAAAGGATTAATAAAGCAATTCGGAAAATTTAATTAAATAAGTATATGATTGAAATTAAAGAACAAATAGCAAAGCCCTTGGTGTGTATAGTCTGTCCAGGTAGTACGGCTAGCCTAGAGTCTTGAGCTCGATAAGAAATCGGTATGTTAGTGTACTCGATATATGTGGTACGTAAGTATACCTTCTTGCTTAATGTCAGTGGACATTATGATATGTGATATGATGATACGAAATTGGTACTTGGGTACCTATTACATGGTGAATTTGATTCACAATTCAGTTATACGTGACTCGAATACCTAGCTTACTATACTATCCAAGGCATGCGAATTGAAGTAATAAGAAAGAAATTCATTGTAATTCGAAATGGAAATTCTTGATTTGGTGAATTTCTATGAATTGGATGGTAGCATGTCAATTAAAAATTGTTAAATTAATTGATTCCCTGCTATAGTTTGTTGCTGCTTGTTTATCTGAAATTGTCATTGATCGAATATATGTGCAATCTAATTGTGTTATTCGAATTGAGTATGATGAATAAGGAAATATTAAATTGATCTCTATTCCCTGATAATTGTATGCAATATAAAAATAAAATAGCCATTGACAGGTCTTTAAATGGTTTGATTATGATATGATGGATATATTGATTTGTTTGTATTCAATTGCAAAATGCTTGGTTCATTGAATTGTCAATTCGAATGTTGTTGTTTGATTGTGGGATTTTATTTATTGATTTGATCTATTCGAATGGAATAGAAAAAATAAATAATCTAAGGTATGATTTAATGTGTGATCACTTGATTATTAAATGGAAATTGATTAGATTAAGGTTTCCTCACTAAGTACTAGAAGTACTTACCACTCGAACCTTTCCTTTCTTCCCAAAAATTTCAGGTAGTAGCGTGTTGATCTACCTTCTGATATCCGTTAGCACGAAGATTAAGTATGTCTTTCTTTGTCTTTGTCATGCTTATGATGGGTAGCTTAACAGTCAGCATGCTAGTGCAGTTCGCCTTAATGGTCATGTTTATGAACTACTATTTTAAGAGTGTATGAACTTTATAAGTTAGTTTCCCTCATTTTGTTATGTAATTAAGGGGTATATATTTTGGGTATAGGTTGGCCCTTAGTATATGTTTTGGGGCATGATTCTTTTTGTTATATTTTGTATAGGCAACTGATAGATTTAGTCGTTGATAGTTACCCCGGGAGAAATATTTTGTATAAGGGAAACATATAAACTATGGATGTTATCGGATATGATATATGTATGTTGTTATGTATCGATTAGCCTTATAATTGGAAATGGTCTTAAATGCTATGTTAGAATCAAATTGAAATGATTAAGGGTAGCAATCGAATGGATTGAATAAAATAAAAAAATGGATTATATTTTTGATGTATTACATGTATGATTTTATTATAAAAAAAAACATGTATGATTGTAATCGAATAAAATTAGAAAATTAATTATATCTTAATCTAAATCATAAAATAAGTAAATGAATGAACAAGATAGGCCCACCTAGATATTGATCGAAATATGATATGAAAATATGTAAAGTTTATATGTATAATGAATGAATATAAGTTAGTGAAATTTTTATAGATGTATTCCAATAAAAAAATCACCCGTATTCTTCTGCTACCTAATTAAGTCAATAAGATAATACGAATCTGAACATATAACGTTCATTGCCCCTAATCCGGGGTGAGGGGTGTTATAAGTGGTATGTCTCTTTTCTTGTGCTTGAGAGAGTTGCAATAATCGGACCAGGACTTAGGCAACTTCTAGATTAGGACATTTGCTTGCAGAACCTCACACATCTGCATGCCTTCCGCGATGATATCCGAGACAAGATTCTCGTAATCATGGACCTGGTCCATGATCGGCTTGTTGTCGGTCATCTGGAATTTTAACCACTCGCCGACGACGTATTTTTTAATCCCCACGTCATCGGTATCGTACTTCGTATCCAACGAATCGCATATCACCTTTGCACTCCTCTCCTTAAGGTACATGTCGAAAAGTTTGTTGGACATGTGACTTAGGAGATGACCATGAACAGTCTTATTGTCCTTCTTATACTTGGCAAGTATGGCGGCAGCAATAGCTTTGGTGGTAACATCATTATGCCCTTGGTTGTCGATAAGGACATCAACGGTAGTGAAAGACACGGATGGTGGTTCAGTGAACAGCACGTAGTCAAGGTCTAACTGCCCGAAGAAGATCAGGGTGTGTTGGGACCACTTACGATAGTTACTACCATCCAACGCATCAAGCTTTGACAGGTCTGGGATGAGCTTGCTAAGTAGTGCAGATGAAGATGCCATTTTGCAAAATTGGAGTACGAGAATTGTTTCTAAATTGTTGGTTTGAAAAACTGCAAAATGACCTGGTTAGCACTGACTGGAAAAATAATAAATACTGGAAATAAACGAGTTGAACTATGTCGTGGTATATAGGCCACTGCCTTAGAAATAATTCTGCCCTGATAAGTGTAGTCGCTTCACAGGCAGATTGTCCCCCGAGGTGAACACGGTCGCTCCGAGAGTCGTACACTCGACACCGGAGTGAACAACGGAGATATTGCTGCTACTGTCGATGAAGGAATGCAGAGAACTTTAGAATATTTTGTATGTGTTTGTTGCACTCTTAGACTGCATGAAACCATCTATTTATAGGCTGAAAACCATGGACAAAATCGTCAATTTACTGTCCAAATTAATTTAGATATTAATCTGTATAATGAAAGAATTAATCTGCAGTAACAACTCTCCATAACAACAAAATTAATCTGCAGTAATAGCTGCTTTAAACAAATGAATTTGACTGGAAAAACAATCCAAATTCAACACAGCAAATCACCAGACTGCTTAGCTGGAAAAAAAACGTTATGATTCGAATTTAAGTGAAAAATAAAATCCGAATTCGAATAGTTTTCAGAGCCTATAAATAAGTAGAAAAATTCTTTCTCATTATCTATTATTCTTAAAATAATATCCGTGTGTGGAAGTGTTGAAGACACATGTTACGTGAGCTGACCGAACGACAATGACGACTTGAGGATGTTCCTTGTTCATTTCCACACAATAATGGAGGGGGAAAACTTGGGTATAAATACCCTTCACAAGCCTTTTTTCCAACCCAACCCAAGTGGGATATAGCCTTTTGCCTTGGTTTTCACCTTAAACATTACCAACAATGCCAACTCCAGCTGAACTTCTAAATGACTCTATGAACTTCTGAAGGGAGAAACTTCGGAATTCATTCTCTGTTAAGTTAGCGACATTTCCAGCATATGCAAAGACGTGTGCATGGATTCCCCTTTCTAGAAACCATCTAGATGGAAGATCAAAAGAAAGGTCTGCTAGAGCAGTAACAGTAAAGTTTCCTCCGATAGCATTCTCAACATTGATTTGTCCTGTAGGCTCATCGGGGACAGATGCCCTCCTCTTAAATCCCCATAATGCTTTTGGCCCTCGTAAGGCACAAACCGAAGATAGATTGCCACCTGAGAAGAATTTTTCTGGTAGGGTTGTAGTCCTGTTCAAGAACCCACTTCCCCATGGAAAAAGAACACCACTAGAAATCCCAAAATTAAGTGCTGTACGATAAAATCTAAGAGGAATAGCACAACGAAGATCGAACTCCTGTTTGAAAATCAGGAGAATTGCACAATTAAATTGATAGCAAAAAGTACAATAATTAACAGCTAGTGTAGATAACAACAATAGTGATCAGATGAAAAGTTGTACAATAAACAGAAACCAAGTATGACCATGAAAAGCAGTGGTAAATTCAAATGGCCATTTATATTCATACACAAAATTAGGATACTAGAAACCCTGAAAGCTAAGCTAAGCTAAACTAAGTCTAGATAGACGCTTTTATGTCAGTAACCAAATGGACATGCCAATATTCCAGATCAAGACAAACAAAACAAGATTTCTATTATTTCCTCATAAAAATAACCTAAACTAGGCACATTAAAAAAAGAAAAACGAGAATCTCTCTTGTAAAGAGAATCTCTATCCAAAGATGAAGGATAGTTACTTTGAGATGAAGGAGAATCTCTATTGTCAACTTTTAGTGTATACTTCAGAGATAAAGGATAATCATGTCCAAGCTGCATCCTTACAAACGAGGATGACGTTTGAGATGGATATGCTAAGTTACACCAAGCAAGGTGGTAGTCCAAGTTCTGATATCTATCCGAAAACAAGCCAAGCGAAAGTCCAACAGGTCGCTCTTTAAAAGAAGAAAAGGTTCGGAAATCTTGGGTCAACATGTATGCACGAACAGTCACAGGAGCTACCAATGTTCTCAATCTGGGCAAATATACACCAGCACTTACCTCCGCAGCACGGTCAAAACTGTATGCAATTAAACCATCCCATAGATCCCCATACCCTAACAAATTCTTGTACTTGATTGATCCTTCCACTGAAAAAGATTTAGCCTACAAAAACATCATACAATTGTAATTCATCAAAACAGAAATACAGCAATATATACATATTCCATAATGTATGTTTCTCGTTTTCACAACCTTGTGCAAATGTAAACTAGCTAAGAATTCCCAAACTCAGAAAGGAAGAATTTTTACAAGCGGATTAAATCAGAAATTCAGGATCAATCTCATTAATATTCTCTACCCCAAACACAGATTAAAGCGTTTAAGCTTACTTATACCTTACTTTAGACCAAAATTTGTCTTTTTATCCTAATTAAAATGAAATGGCAAGCATCTTTTCTGAAGAAAGAAACAATTTTAATAAATGTATCGCCTTTTTAATCTAAAATCAATCTAATTACCTTAGATTATTCGCAATTACTCGATTACCAATAAAAAAGCCTTAACATTTTGTAAAGCTAATATACCTCAGCTTTCGTATAAGCTCCAATCTCTCCCCACAACCGACTTGTAACACCCTTATAAGCATAGATATAGATATATATATGTGTGTGTTCAAAAAAAGAAAAAAAAAAGAGTTTTGCTGCTAAGGGGATTTGATCCCACAACCTCAAGGCTTCTAAACCAAGCATCCAACCGTTGGAGGTATAACAGCTCTTAGTGTTAAACCCATTCACCTTTAATTTATTCCACACATTTTGAATAATAATAATAAAATAAATAAAATATCCCAACCACCCACATGTATCAAATTAAATGCCCATATTGGAATCATCCAGATCCAGTTTTGGCCCTCACCTTTCCTCTCTTCCACCCTTTCGACTACCACCACCGGCCACCCCATTCGACCGGCCTCACCGCCACGCCGTAGCCGCCACCGCCACCGTGGTTATGTTCCCCGTCAAGCCCCGACCAAAACCCATCAACTTTCCCCCGCCTTCGCCGCTCCGATCACCAGAAATCGAAGGAAATACGTCCAATGAACCTAGGGTTCGGTTCATCGAATTTTCCGATCGATGTGAGCGTCCGTTCGCCGCGCCGCCGCCTCGAGCAAACTCCCCACACCGAGCCGAGCAAAACCCTGCTTGTTGATCGATCGTCCGCCGTCGTCGGGACTACGTCGGTTTCGGTTTCGGTTTCCATTTTGGGGTAAGTTTGGTAAGATTTCCAACTTTAAATCGTGTTTTTGCAAGATTATGTTGAGAAAATGGCATTTTTGGCGTTGCCCGGTGATTCCCGGCCATTTTAGGCCGCGCGTGAGCCTCACGCGCCGTCCGGGGCAATTTCCGGCTGCCCATGACGGTGGCCGTTGAACCGACCGGCTCAGACGGTCTGACCCTCGAACCGATCCACCCAAACCCGACCCGACCGAGTCAACCGAGTCAACCCGACCGAGTCAACCGAGTCAACCTGACCGAGTCAACCCGACCCGACCCGTTGACCGACCCGACCCGACCCGTTGACCGACCAGTACCCGACCCGTTGACCGACCCGACCCGACCCGTTGACCGACCCGTACCCGACCCGTTGACCGAGTCAACTCACCCGAGTTAACCCAGTAAGTCAACTCGTTGAGTCAACCCAGTCAACCAGTGACGTCAGCATGACGTCATCGTTGACTTTGACGTCAGCGTTGACCGTTGACCTGCCCGTTGACCGTTGACTTTGACCAAAAAGTGAAAATTTCTGAAAACTCATATTTTATGTTTTTCGACGTCCTGAGTCCGATTTTGAAGCCCGTTTCGTGAAATTCTAACCCGAAAGCCTCCAAATTGGACCTTGAACTTGAGTCTGCTTATGTATTTTAATAATCAGTTGTGGGCAATGTGATTAAGTACTGAAATTGGATTTTGTGCGATTGAAGGTATTCGAAGTTCCTTGTATTCGGGATGTAGAGGACGTCGCATTCGGGTTCGAGAGTGATTGAACGGAGTATAATGGTCGACCGATATAGCAAGTATTAAAGGTAATACACTACTACCTCTTGTATGCTTTATGCACATGTTGGTATATGTTAATGCATGCATAAAAATGATGATAAGTACTGTTAATTCTGCCCAAGTCAAACCGAATATGGAAACGAGTATGCTATTCTAGATAAAATTGCAATGCTCGAATAAGAAGATCAATAAATCAGAAGGATCTGGAGTTCAATAAGTAATTAATAAGACAATTAATCTCCAAATCCGACTATTAGTGTCAAATGATAAAATGTGAAAAATATTTGGATATGAAATTACGAAAATGCCCTCAAAGTTTGAGAATGACTAAAATATCTTTGAAATTGGAAGCGATCTAGAAATCTACAGTGGATATGGTAAATCAACTCGATTCATCTGGAAACCTCGATCTACTTGTAAGTTATGGTAATAAGAATTATACTTTCGAGATTGTAAGGTGTTAGGTTTCCTTGAATTTAGAATGAATCCCTGAATATATATATATATATATATACATATTTTCTGGAAATTATTCGTACCTCTAAATTGATCAAGCGACTCAAAATACTGAATTGACGAAAATGAATAAAAGTACAGGAAATACTATTATGGTTAAATTAATCGAAATGATTGTATTGACAAAAAAGGGATAAAGTATTCTTGGACATCGAGGTCTGCAATTAATTGGAAGGATGGATAAACCCTTGAGTTTTGAAATGAATGAAGTGGTTGGAGGTACCGAAATTTCTTGAATGGCTGAAACACCCACGGGTACTTAAATGATTGAAATTCTACAAATGGTCCAATTGACAGTAATGATGGATATCTCGAACATCGAAATGACTGTAATACCCCCATGATTGGAATAAGTAAATTACCTCTGATAAAATTTTGGAAATGCCAATAAGGATGAAAATGACGGTAATGCCCCTAAGGGTAGAAGCATGACTTACGTATGTCAATCACTACTGATATTAATGTAAGGATGGAAGTTTCTCCGCACAGAATATAAGTTTGACTACTCTGTGGATAATCTTGCTGTGAAATATGAAAGCAACCGTTCAAATATACGATACAGCCGGATACATTAGAAGGGTTGGTTAGTAATGCAACGTTGGGATATGTTAGTTCGAATAGTTTTGGAGGCTCGATAAACTTCTGGAAATCTTAAATATTGTAAATCATAATTTTCTCATGATGGGGCTAAATTACAAAATCACCCCTGATCGTTAAATGACCAAAATGCCCTCGTTGGCCCAAGTAATCGAAATAGCCCCGAATGTATCTAATATCGTGAAAGATCTTGACGTAGAAATCTCCAAATGCCTGGTTGGAAACTTAATGAGCAAATAAAATTTCTGAGCCACCATTTATGCCTTGTTGGTATAAATTACCAAAAATGCTCGTGTGTGATAAAATGACCATAATGCCCTGTAAGCTTAAATGGCTGAATCACTCATGATATGCCTAAACTCTCAAGATCTTGATGTATCATCTCCTGACTATCTGGTTTGAATCGTTAGTACAAACCTCTCTTTTAATAGGGGCATTGTTTCAAAGATCTATTCAATTGTCAAAAGTTAATATGTTCTCTTCCGTAAATATCAAGTATCTCCAAGGAAATAAACTATTCCACCTAGTGTGTTCCATGTGTGCTACACGACTGTTTTTGCATATTGATTTACATGTTATAATACTGATTATGTGCACATGAAAGAATACTTGAACTCACATGAACATGACATGTTTTATAATTTAACATGACCGTACTGTATTTTTTTGATATATGCATATGCACCTGATATGATCAACATGCTATATGGATAATATATTACTAAAAACACAACTATTGATTAACCGAACCGTTACATAAATTGTTACTGGGGTACTTGGGATAGAATATGAAGTGACCGTAGGTTCAGCCCTGATCCAGCTGATAATTCCTTTACCGTTACAGGTTCCTATGCTTCGGCTAGGGTAATACCTACCATACCGTACCGTACCGTTCCTAAGGTAATCCCTTAGGATGGCACCTATGCCCAATGGGCACTGGTTAACGCCTTTGACGCAGTTTTGGGGAACTGCCTCTTGGAGTATGGTTGGAGGGTAAATAAAAGATTAAACTAAACCGTATTATTACTTGAACTCATGTTTTTGAACTAGAAATGCATTTTATATTGTTGTTGCACATGTTTTACTTACACTGTTGGAACACACTAGGAACCGAACTCTCTATTTCCACCTCCGTTCATTAATAGCCTATAATTCCTGTCTAACTCTCAATGATTAAATAAAGAACAAATACCGTTATTATCAAGTATAACGTTATCTTGAAATATCGAAAAAGAAATGTAGATCGTTACTGCATGGAACATCATGAAAATGTTATGCCTACCATATATCTGCATGAGCTTATAGCGTCTTTTGGTAGTTTTGTATTACTGAGCTTTTCCAAGCTCACGTTGTATTTACCATCGCAGGTTAAAGGAATATATATCATGGTATAACGTTTGACATCAGTGTTGGGAGTTCTCCCGGCGTTGCTTTTGGAGTACAGTACCGGCATAGTTAGTGGGCATGCATATCATTTTTGTTTCATGATAGTGTCTGTAAAATGTTTTTCTAAAATCCTGTTATATGTTTATATGATTTTATGAAAGAGTATTTTCAGCAAAAGTTACCGTTATAATTTAATATGTGTTTTTCAGAGGAAATGTTTTTATGTGTATTTTTACCGTGGGTCGCTCTTGTGACCCTAATGTGACTTCCTAGGATCCGTCGTAACGCATAGGAGCCTGAATAATAACATTGGAGCTTCCGAGATCTCCGGCGGGCCTGAATCGATCGTTATCGTAACCGAATCGAAGAGTCCGAGCGATTTCAGCCGTGAATTCACGTTGTTCGATGCTCGCAACAGGTCCTGCATCGTAGTGGCTTTCTTCAAAGCTTCCAATTCCTCGGCTCCGATAATGTCGCCTTTGGTATTCGTGTTCCCTTTGATGATCACGTCGTGGACGTGGACCGGAACTGGACCGGTTAACATACTTCGGACTAGTGTGTCCATTTGGATCTTCTTTCTCTCTTCTTCACTCATCTCAATCTTCTTCTTTAGAACTAATCTTCCTTCATCATCCATTTTCAAGGGAATATAGGGATCATCTTCAATGACATCCCAAACTAGGTAATCCTTGGATTTGATGAAGAGGCACATCCGATTCTTCCAAAATGGATAGTTATCACCGTTGAAGAATGACGGTTTTGTGGTTGATTGAGACTCGTACATGCTTGACCCGGAGGTAAATGCCATGGCTTGATATTTGGATGATCACACTCTTTCTAGGAACCCCTCTTGTGGTTGTTAATCCTTCAAAGAGGTAGGCTCTGATACCAATTGTTGAGTGAATCAATGGATTGATCAAAGCCAAGAGGGTGTGAATTGGGCATTTAAAAATTTGTTGGAGTGAAATGATAGCTAAAAATGAAGAACAAGGGATTTTAGAGTGGTTCAAGTTCCAAATGAACTCTACATCCACTACCTTAGCTACCACTAAGGATTTGCAACAATTAACTAATTTGTTCTTCCCCTTTTCAAGACTTAGGAGGTAACCTTTACACAACCAGTCAAATTTTCTACTCAAAATTTGACCAAACTGTCACAAGTGAACAAAGAAGAATTTAGGCACGAAAGATATCTCTCAAATACAATATTGCCCCTTTAAGTACAAACACTTAACCCAAATTTGATAATAGGATAAGAATTGAATACAACACAATTTGGGGTTTACAAGAAATTGGAAAATAAGCACAATGAGCTTGGATTTTTGCTTGGATGTTTATCTTTGATGCAATAGTTGTTGCTAGGATTCAATTGGCTTCAATTTATACCTTCTCTATTAATTCTAGCCGTTTGGGTGTTAGAGTATTGATTATAGCCATTGGGACTCTCTCTTTCTACCATATATGCACTTCTGCAACTATCCGTATCGATCATGTCTCAAAAAAGAAAGAGTCGTTGCACAATAATAAAGAGGGCGTATCGATACGCGTGTAAGCGTATCGGTATGGGACAGAGAGCGTTTCGATACGGATAAGACCGTATCGATACCTTTTTCTCAACTTAGCTCACTTGAAGTTTTCGTTTCGATACGGTGTACCCCGTATCGATACGGGACAACTACCACTTTAAATGTTAGTTACCAAATCGACTGACACCAACGGTCAAAAAATTAAAAGCTTTCGAATTTAAAATTTCATTAAATACGTATCGATATAGGTGGAACCTTATCGGTACGCTAATCAAACTCCTTCAGTTTTTCCAGAGGGGCGTATCGATACAGATTCAATCCGTTTCGATACGCTAAGGGGCGTATCAAAACGATTCTTTCCAATAGCCAACTTTGCAAAAAAGGTATCGATACGGCTGGAAGCGTATCGATACACCTGGACGTTTTTCAACGCTTTGGCTTTGGAACACTTAGAAAATATTTGGAGTTTGAGTTTTTCAAATCAGATTAAAGCCTTGATGATTTAAAAATCATTTGAGGGACTTAGAAATCTATTTCAAGTTTTCAATTTAGTCCTTAACATAATTAGTTATATCAAAATCAAACATAGGTTTTACATAGAGCTTTGAAGGTATGGTTTAGAATTCATAATTAAGGGTTTAGAGCTAAGATTTAAGGTTAAAATTTTAGGGTTGAAGTTTTAGAGTTTAGATTTAAGATTTAAAATTTTGAGTTGTATAATACTTTTACACGGTTTATAACTTTATGTATCGAAATATATATAACTCTTATATATTAGTTTTCTTTTATTTATTTTTTTACTATACATAAAGATAACCCCTGAAAAGATAACTTATTTTTATTAAATTAAAAGTTAACTATTAATGTAATGAGTTGGGGTGTGCATATTAAATCACAATTATTAAATGATATAATTGTTATATTTTATAGGTTAATAAATCGAATCGTTAAGGCTAGACGATTTTAATTAACCGAGCCACAAAAAATGATTAATATAGGTTAATTGTTATTAAATTATTTATACAAATATTTTGTCCACAGGATTAGCCATGTTAATCTTGAGACTTTTTATAATATAATATTAATATATTCATAGGGTACTATTTTCCTCCAATTTAAGTTTAGAGAAATTTTTAACGAAGCCCCTAATCATGTTTATAGTTTGTATGATTCTCACCTAATAAAATCATACGACTTACGGATAAAAAAATATTAATATAATATTTATCGAATACATAATTTTATTATTATTATAAAGAAGTAGTGAATATGTGAAAAGAAAAATATACTACTGTTAATTTATCACGAAGACTCCTAATAATGAGTAAAAGGAAATCATTTAAAAATAATGTGAAAAGAAAAATATATTTTTAACGATGCTGCCATGGTGCTGCCGTGACAGCAGAGGACGACAGCAAGTTAGTGGAGAAAAAGCAAAGTGGACCTCGATAGATAGAGAAAATTCTGTTCGTCTGTCGTGTGAAAACCATATATTTTTCCAAGCCCCGGATCAAAAGATATGTCAAGCCCAAAGCTCAAGGAGAGAAAATCCCAAGAAACAATGAGGACGGCTGAAAAGTAGGTTCCTTGAAGATTAAGTCTTTATTAGAATTATACTTTTAATTAAAGTTGTAATCCTTGTTAACTTAGATAACTTGAGCCCAAAGCTTATATAAGGGCATGTATTTTAACCTAGAAAAACATCATAGCCGATTACCCCATAACCGACAACCAAAAACCCCTAGTCGTTTACCCGCCGTCAACATGTTCTAAATTCCCCCTAGGGCCACGGGTTGATTTGTAAAGTAGTTGCAAGGGTTGTTTTGTTTTAGGAATTTTCAAGTTCAATAAAATAAACTTCAAGTTCTCTTATTTTGGTTATTAATATCTTGCAAGAGCATCGGGAGAGCATTGTGAGGTTATCCATTTACTTAGCATCGGGAGAGTTAAGTATACGAAAGAAATAAGAGCAAGTTCTCTAGTTTATAGTTGAACTATCTTGTGCCTAGGGATAGGGCGAGGTTAAGTGGCTAAAGAAGAATTCATACACATCGGTGTTCATCCTTCGATTCACGCCGGGAGGTATCATCAAAGACGTGATCATCGACAGACTTGGACCTAGGGATAGGCCAAGGCAGATCTGGGATTCTTGCCAAACTTGAAGTACTGAGTTGGTGTGTTTGCTGTCGCGACGGGCGCGACGACAGAACTAGATTTCCTAAACTCTACAATACCTGCACTACTGAGCAATTCAATACCAGCCCATTCTCTCTGTCTTGATATTTCTACTCTTTTATTTACGTTTACTTTATTATTCTCGTGACAATTCTCTCAAATATTTTCTTTACTTTCGTGCAGTGAATTAAGGTGAAGCTATTAGCCCAATCCCTGTGGAGACGATATCTGATACTTCGTATCACTTTACTACTTGCGTCGTGTACACTTGCACTACCATTGCGATAGACTATTTTACACGCAACAAGGACAACAAAATAATAAAGTAGAAAAGGAGGTGTCTACTGTCTACAATGCAATAAAGACGAGTGCTATTGACATAAAATGATATCTTCAGTTGGGTTACGTTAACCTAGCTAATAACTATGTGACTGCTGCTTCCCAACTAAAATGCCATTTATTCTTCTCCGCGACTGGTTCAAGGGAAGGTCCACCACTAATTAATAGGCCAGTCGGCCAGATGAACGACGGAGTAAGCTCTCAATGGTAGGATGGGAACACACGCAACAGACCTTTACTAATAACATACAAACTGAAGGCTTTTCTCCGATTTAAAGAAAGAAAAAAATGGTGATAGGATTAAGTTGTATGTTCATGGAGCTTGCTCTGTTTCTAACAATCATGGCAACTTCAGTGGCAGCTCAACCATAACCCACTGTGCCAACATCACCATCCCTTACCCTTTCGGAACAGGCAGTCCCGAATGTTATATCGATAACAGCTTTTTCATTCGTTGTAACACCACTTTCGACCCTCCAAAAGCGTTTTTAGGCACCACCAATATCGAAGTTCTCCACATCTCTGTGGAGGGTTATTTACGAATCCGATATCCAATAGCCTACGACTGTTATAATTCATCGGGAAGAAGCCGGTATAATTCATCAGGAAGTGGTAATACTTACTTATATACGAGGTTCACGCTCGGAAAATTCTTCATATCTCATACGAGAAACATGTTCACGGCCATCGATTGCGACACCTACGCTTACGTCGAGGTTTTCATCGGGCGGACATACTCGACCGGATGCATGTCATTCTGTTACGATGAGGCCGATGTGGTAAATGGATCTTGCTTCAGCATCGGCTGCTGCCAGACGGCTATACCTAAAGGAGTGAGGGATTATGAAATAAGTTTTGACAGTTATTGGAATCATTCCAAAGTGTTGAGCTTCAATCCTTGCAGCTATGGATTTGCTGTGGAAGATGGAGCCTATAACTTCACTCTATCACATTTTCTCGACCCTAATTTCAACAAAAACAAATTCCCAATCGTTCTTGATTGGACGATTGGGAACCAAAGTTGCACAGAAGCTAAAATGGATCCACAAAATTATGCTTGCAAGGAAAACAATGCTTGTATAATTCCAGAAAATGGAAGTGGATATTTGTGCAAGTGTGTTCATGGTTTCCAGGGTAACCCTTACCTCTCCCATGGCTGCCAAGGTAATGGTATTACTTTAATTTTGTCAAATATTTTACTTTCCTTTCCTTAAAATGTTTGAAAATTTGCATATATTAATGAATGCGAGACACTGAAGCCTTGCAGCAGGATATGTCATAATCTTGCTGGAAGCTATAAATGTTCATGCCCCGACGGTTTCGAGGGTGATGGCCGGAAAATCGGAACCGACTGCAGTCCTAAAGCCAAGCCGCAATTTTCCATTCTTGCTGCTACACTAGGTTGGTGGTACATAGATCAGGCAAACTTGTCCCGAGACTCGAAAATCGAACCGATTTACCCGAACTGAACCCGAAACTCAAAACCAAACCAAAAATGAACTGGTTTTTAGTTGAACCGAAATGGACCCGAACCGAAGACAACCCAAAATAAATAAAAGATATTAATAGAAATAAAAAAAGATGAGATATAAACAATCGCATAACTCACCAAAAAGCCAAATATATTGGCTTTATAAAGGCATATAAAGGGTGTAAAAAAAATTGGCCATTCTAAAAACTTGATTAAAACCGACCGATCTCCCATTAACCAGAAATTGACCCAAATCGATCCAAACCGAAAATTAACCGAACCAAAAATCAATCGACCTGAAAATCAACCAATCAATAGAACCGAACCGAACTGAATCCGAACCGAATATGAACCGAAAATTTGTGGGACTTACTGGCTATTACAGAAAATTTGTCAAGCACTATGGTGAACTCAGCAGACCCCTTACAGATATGCTCAAGAAAAATAATTTTAAATGGACATCTGAATCTATGATTGCCTTTGAGAATCTTAAGACTGTTATGTGTACAACACCCGTATTGGCCACTTCCAAGCACTACAACTGTATTTTGGTGGTCGTGGATAAATTTACTAAGGCGAGGCGAGGGTGAAACGCTTAATTGGGTCTAGGCGAGACGACTTCAATGAGGCGCAGCAAGGCGCGCCTAAAGCGCAGAAAGGCGCCGCCTGTTCACTTTTTTTGTTCTTTTTGGCTTTTTTTAATTTCTTTTATTATTTTTTACATACTAACTTGGGCCAAAAGTGAGACCAAACAAAAATAACATTAATCAAATGAAACTTAAATTAATTTGGTTGAGTTAATGTGTAATTTGAACTTAAAGCATAACACACTATATATATAAAAATTAGTTAAATTGGATCAAATTTAAATTCAAATGAATTTGGTTGAGTTTTAAAAATTGAACTAAATTTAATTGAGTCTAGGGGTTTTAGTGTAGGGGTTTAGAATTTAGGGTTTATGGGTAGAATTTAAGGGTTAGGGCTAGGGTTAGAAATTAGGGTTTAGATTTTAGGATAATATGGTTAGTGATTTAGATTTTAACATACAAACCTTAAATTTTAACCCTAAATCCTAAATTCTATTAACAACCCATAAATTCAAAACTACTAAACTTAAACCCATAAACCCTAAATAAACTCCCTAAACCCTAAACTAAGACATTGTGTAAACAAAGTTTTTACAAGCGCTTGTGCATGGAATAATTACTCATATCATATATCCTTTTGAGATTATTATATAACTAGCTTTGTGTATTTACAGTATAAAAGATTTCATATTGCATGATAAAATGCAATGTCATGTGCTTTTTGATTGAAAAGTTAAAGGTAAATAAAAGGAAGAGCTTTTGTTGAACTTGTAGTCCTTTTTAAAGTACTAATTTTCTTTCTTGTTTTGTAATAAAATGCAATGTCATGTGCATTTATACATTCTCCTTGATTTTTCATGTTGAAGTTGAACATTTCAAAGAATCTCATTATTCTTGTTACCCAAAATTTTATTGAATGTAAAGAATTTTCAAGTTACACATTAACTAGACGTGCGCCTCTCGCCTCTCGCCTTACTTCAATAAGGCGTGCGCCTCTCGCCTCTCGCCTTACTTCAATAAGGCGTGCGCCTCCTCAGATATTAAACCCCTATCGCCTTAGGGCGCCTTTTGCCTTTTTTAAGGCTACCTCAAACACCCCTATAGAGCTGCTGAGATTGCTCGACTTTACCTAGACAACATCTACAAACTCCATGGCCCTCTTAAGGTGGCCATCTCGGATATAAACAAGACATTCACCAGCATCTTCTGGAAATAACTTATAAAACAATTGGGGACAACTACTCATTTTACTACGGCTTATCACTCTGAATGGGATGGCCAAACAGAGCGGCTCAACCAGTGTTTAGAACAATACTTGCGCGGTTTATGCTTCCTTAAACCTACAACTTGGATCAACTTTCTACCTCAGGCTGAATGGTGGTATAATACCAGCCATCACACAACGCTTGGCATGTCCCCTTTTCAGGCTCTCTATGGTTTTCCCCTAGAGAATTTTCTTGGAATCAAGACTCGGTTGTGAACAGTGTTCAGCAAACCTTACAGCAAAGACAACATCTCAACACTATCCTTAAAGACAATCTTTTACAGGCTCAAAATCGCATGAAGCAATACGCAGATAAGAAACGCACCGAGAGAGAATTTACAATGGGTGACTGGGTTTACCTCAAACTCCAACCGTATCGTCAGACATCAGTGGCTATGCGCAGAAACCTCAAGCTGTCAGCTCGGTATTTTGGCCCTTATCAGATTACAGAAAAATTGGGATCAGTAGCTTATCGTTTACAGTTGCCACCATCCTCCAGAATACATCCAGTCTTTCATGTAACCTTATTAAAGAAGAAAATTGGAGATGGACACATTACCTCCCTGGATCCACCTGAAATGACTGTTGACAGAGATCTCAAAGTTTACCCTGCTGCCGTTCTGGATAAACGTATGGTGAAGAGGAACAACATTGCTGTGACCCAACCGTTGATTCAATGTTCTAACCTTGGTCCTGAGAGCGCTACTTGGGAGGATTATACATCTCTGAAGTCTCAATTTTTGGATTTTGATCCTCTGAAGGGAGGGGTATTGTCATGGTCAGGGATGGCGAGGTAGAGGAAGGGGAGAAGACGGAGAAAGGGGAATTGAGATTGAGGAAGATTGGGAGAAATCGAATAGCAAAAGGAGAGGGAAAATTGAAGGGAAAACAATGCGCAACGTTTTGGGATTCAACACAGAAGTGGGGCAGGCCGTGGAAAAGAAGGGGGGGCCAAGTTCTCGGGAACGATCCAGCAAGGTCCTTACAGGTGCAACCCAATTGAAGAGAAGACCCATTTACATGTTACCGTTTTTACAGTCATTTTATGCAATTCTCGTTTTATAGGAAAAGGACAAGGACACATGTACACAAATAACGACTTGGAGGAAACCTATCCTTAAGTATCGTTGTAGGCTGAAACGCCACCATTATGCTTAATGATGAATGAAAGTTCTGCTTCTTCAGTCTCTATTTCTCTCTGCTTCTTATATCCTTTCTATCTATTTTCTTAGCCTCATCATAACACATTCCAAAGTATTGAGCTTCAATCCTTGCAGCTATGGATTTGCCGTGGAAAATGGAGTCTATAACTTCTCCCTATCACATTTTCTCGACCCTAATTTTGGCAAAAACAAATTCCCAATCGTTCTGGATTAGACTATTGGGAGAAGCTAAAATGGATCCACAAAATTATGCTTGCAAGGAAAACAATGCTTGTATTGTTCTAGAAAATTGCAGTGGATATTTGTACAAGTGTGTTCATGGCTTTCAGGGTAACCCCTACCTCTCCAACGGCTGTCAACGTTAACGACATACAATTGATTGGTTCAATTTTTATATATCAATAATCGAATAAACTGAATTAAAATAAGTTTCAAAATCGAATAAACCTTAATGGAAAGGCTTAGTTCAGTCGATTATTCGGTTTTTAATCCTAATCTATCATGTAAGGGAGGATCTCATATATATTCTGTATTCTGAGATTCCTTAAATAACAATATTAAGTTTGCTTAAATTTGCAAGTCTTGAATTTTTTTAACAATGCAACTTGATTTTATTAAACACCATAAAACAAATACGATGCATCAAAAATAGAGGAAAAAAAAGGACCAATCCAGTAAAATTCTCATGCTAATATACAAAGAAAAGCAAAACACTTCCATAGAGATTAGAATACCATCAAAATCCAAAAATTTTGGTGAATCTCCTTGTCTCTAACCAAACGAGACAATATAGGAATGAGAAAGGGGTGGTGAGCGAACCAAACTATCAAACATATTGTTCTATTACACAGTTCTAATTACATCGGCTAACAAACCATCAAACGAGTGGGGATCAAACTTTTTTATGACCACTAATAGAATTAAATCAGAAAACTAAAGCCGTGAGGATCTCTATACGAGTACCAAACAACCACTAAAATATGCTGAAATCGTGTCAAACGACAGATGAAACGAGCCACAAATTTAATGAAAAACGTGCCACAAAAGCAAAGAAAATGTGTGTCACAAAAACAAAAACTTTTATTAAATTAAGAAAACAAAACATAAAAGAACAAGAAAAAAAACGAAATAAATGAGTACCGGCGGTCGGTGACCACTAACCAGCCTAAGGCTGGTACCATCGCCGGCAAAAGCCATGGATAAAAAAAATAAAAAAAAATTCTACAACAGAGCATCCAAGCTATTCAACTCAAGAACAATACGTCGGTAAACAAATCTCAAGCACCCAGTAGACCTACATACGCACCTCATAATTTGGCCTCCAACACAGAACATACACTAATAAATTTCGCAAAGCCAAATCGCCACAGCGTTGTATGATCATGCAAGACTCCACCACAAGAAGCGAAGCGATCAAGACCTCTGCAAGCGCAATCCATATCCAGCTTTAACCATCCCTCCTCCGGTAATAGCCAAGAACAATTACAAGAACCACTATCCACCACAATAATACCATGAACAAGAGTCATAGCAGCATCCAGAGCACCGCGAGACAAGGATTGTAATACTCGACTCCTCTCAAGAATTGAACCATTGTCTTCCAGGGGGTTATGTTCCACAAGACTGCCCCAAACAAGACATCTCATCCAAATGTGATTCCTATATACTTTGATGTTCTCCGATCATATATCTAAAGAAAGAAAAAAATGGTGATCTTCAAGACGCAAACTTTCTGTCAACTTACTAAGTAAAGACGTTACTTTAGGTTCAACTTGCTAGTCAATGTTTTCTTCATGCAATGTTGCTCCAATCTTGCCTATAAAGAAACAACCCTCTTTTCCTTTACCACATCATCCAAAATATGATTTATTAAGTACAAGCGGATTTGAGATACATTTTTTTGATCCCTATAATACTTTTCTATATCCGACCATTCTAGCGGCATATTGTTATACCCTTCCAACACATCATCTAAGCACATATATGCATGTGCATCCCGAACCTTCACTTGTCATAACAAGAACATGGTTTTGTGATCCATTAGCGAAATGTCATATTTCAATTTTGTCATTAAACCAAGACGAGCAACCGAAGGTTGATACCAATTTATTATGTTAGAGATATACCGACGACGAACGATAATGATGAAACAACGAAAATAATAAACACAAATAAAGCAAGAAAAATAAAAAACACAAAGTCTTACGTGGAAAACCCAAACAGAAAAGAATCACAAGAAAATGATGAGAACTTTCACTGTGGCGAAAAAAAATTAAAAGTAGTTTGCGTTTTAACGGTATGTGGAGTTTTTGACTAGTTGTATCTTGTGTTGTGTCTAAAACTATAATCTATAATATCTATTTATAAGGATATCTTGTTTACAAAGAATCATGCATAGAAAATAATTGTACTCAATGTAAGTTTTATACTCTTAATAAAAAAAAACATAAATTTCCTACTTTTAATTAATACAAAGTAAAAAATATCCTAAAAGTAAAATTCCCACTTTGAAACAAATATTAAAAGAATTGGACTCGCAACTCTAGCATCAAATAAAACAAAGTTGTGAATTATTAACAAAACATTGGTTGCTGTATTTTTTTAACAATAGAAATATATTGAATTATATTAAAGCGAAAAAAATTATAAAATAATTACAATATAAACATTAAAATTTAATACGAAAAGATAAATATAATAAATTTTAAAGGGTGCGAAAAAATGAAAAAGCCTTACTCATCACTTTCGAAGAAAACTTGCACAATCTTCCTAATGAAATCTAGTAACCATATACTTTGCCCAAAACCATCTATGAAGAAAGTAAATCCTTTCGCTGCTAGTTCTTGGCATATCATCAAAATCACAAAAAGAGAATTATAATCATAACAGAACACCAACCTTCGTTGTAAATACGCTCGCTAATGGTCGTCATGCGAACATTAAACTGTTAAATAAAGCAAACAATACTGTCACAAAAACAGATTAAAACTGTCATAGAAGAGGATGGATAAAACGCTATAAAAGTAGACGAAAAGAATTATAAAAAATCTAATGTTATACGAAACCTTGCAAAGTAAAACATAACTACATAAGAACAAGAAAAAACTCCATCGTTGTACCACATGCACGGGTACTCTTTTCTCCCATTTAGGATTAGGGGGTTTTTAATGAGGCCGGTGCATTGGTTTTTACATGATTTATCAATAAAATAAAATCATGTTGCTGATCAAAAAAAAAAGAACAAGAAAAAACTAAAAAAATATATTCATAAAAAAATATAAATCTTATTTATATACAAAGAAAAAACAGCCAGACAACTAGAGATTGCCCGGCAAAAAAGAAATAGTTGATATGAAGAACTGTTTTTGTGATAGTGGAGATCAAGAAACAGCAACTTGCCCCTGTCCCCTGGCTGCTGTATTTATACATAAAACAAGTTGCAAAATTTTCCACTGAACTCTGTACAAAGTCCACATATAGGATAAGAAGTAGTTAATAGAAGAGAAAGGACAGGGGCTATAACTGCTGCTTCCCAACTAAAATGGCATTTAATCTTCAAATGTGATTCCTATATAGTAGTAACACATACTTTGATGATCTCCAATCATATATCTAAAGAAAGAAATGGTGATGGACTTACATTGTATGTTCATGGAGCTTGCTCTGTTTCTAACAATCATAGCAACTTCGGTGGCAGCTCAACCAAAACCCGGGTGCCAAACCCACTGCGCCAACATCACCATCCCTTACCCTTTCGGAACAGGCAGTCCCGAATGTTATATCGATAACAGCTTTTTCATTCGTTGTAACACCACTTTCGACCCTCCAAAAGCGTTTTTAGGCACCACCGATATCGAAGTTCTCCACATCTCTGTGGAGGGTTATTTACGAATCCGATATCCAATAGCCTACGACTGTTATAATTCATCGGGAAGAAGCCGGTATAATTCATCAGGAAGTGGTAATACTTACTTATATACGGGGTTCACGCTCGGAAAATTCTTCATATCTCATACGAGAAACATGTTCACGGCCATCGGTTGCGACACCTACGCTTACGTCGAGGGTTTCATCGGGCGGACATACTCGACCGGATGCATGTCGTTCTGTTACGAGGAGGCCGATGTGGTAAACGGATCTTGCTTCGGCATCGGCTGCTGCCAGACGGCTATACCTAAAGGAGTGAGGGATTATGAAATAAGTTTCGACAGTTATTGGAATCATTCCAAAGTGTTGAGCTTCAATCCTTGCAGCTATGGATTTGCTGTGGAAGATGGAGCCTATAACTTCACTCTATCACATTTTCTCGACCCTAATTTCAACAAAAACAAATTCCCAATCGTTCTTGATTGGACGATTGGGAACCAAAGTTGCAGAGAAGCTAAAATGGATCCACAAAATTATGCTTGCAAAGAAAATAGTGCTTGTATTGTTCCAGAAAATGGAAGTGGATATTTGTGCAAGTGTGTTCATGGTTTCCAGGGTAACCCTTACCTCTCCCATGGCTGCCAAGGTAATGGTATTACTTTTATTTTGTCAAATATTTTACTTTCCTTTCCTTAAAACGTTTGAAAATTTGCAGATATTAATGAATGCGAGACACTGAAGCCTTGCAGCAAGATATGTCATAATCTTGCTGGAAGCTATAATTGTTCATGCCCCGACGGTTTCGAGGGCGATGGCCGGAAAACCGGAACCGGCTGCAGTCCTAAAGCCAAGCCGCAATTTCCCATTCTTGCTGTTACTCTAGGTTGGTGGTACATATAAAAGCTACTGTATTGTATTTGGTAAATGCTCATTAGAATCAATTTTGTCCAAAAATATAGTAATCAAGATACGAAACTAATCAAATTTTAAAGGTCAAACTCTAGTTTTAGTTTTAGTTTTAGTCCCTCTACAATATTTATATTTGAGATTTATTTTACCGTCATATCTATTTTTAGATTTTCAAATTTACTCGAAAATTTAAATTTTGAAGTACAAATACAGGTATATGCATAAGCCTCTTATTTTCACTCTTGTGCTCCTCATGGGTGTATTTGGGGGTCAGGCAGAGAAAGCTCAGCAAACTGAAACAGCACAACTTCCAGCAAAATGGTGGGATTTTGTTGCGGGAACAGCTCTCAGAACGTGAAGAGTACGGCGAGACGGCTAAAATCTTCACGGTCGAAGAACTTAAGAAAGCAACGAACAACTACCATGAAAGTCGAATCCTCGGACGAGGAGGTCAGGGTACTGTTTACAAAGGAATATTGCCCGATGGTCGTAGCGTTGCTATAAAGAAGTCTATCATCGGAGATCAAAGCCAAGTTCAACAATTCATTAATGAAGTTATCGTGTTATCCCAAATCAACCATAGAAATGTGGTGAAACTCTTGGGATGTTGTTTGGAGACACAAGTCCCTTTGCTAGTCTATGAATATGTAAGGAATGGAAACCTCTTCGATCGCTTGCACAACACCGATCATTCATCTGTTATATCATGGGGAACTCGTTTGAAAATAGCCACGGAAGCGGCCGAAGCCCTTTCCTATTTGCACTCCGCTGCATTTCCACCGATTATTCACCGCGACGTCAAGTTGACCAACATACTTCTGGACGAGAACTACAATGCAAAAGTATCCGATTTCGGTGCTTCGAGATTGGTCCCTTCGAATAAAGAACAGATAACTACACTTGTGCAGGGAACTCTAGGTTACCTGGACCCTGAATACTTTCATACAAGTCAATTGACGGAAAAGAGCGATGTCTATAGCTTTGGGGTTGTTCTCGCAGAACTAATAACGGGTTTGAAAGCGATTTCTTTCGAAAGGCCAGAACACGAGAGGAATCTGTCTCTGTACTTTGCTTCTGTAATGCAAGAGGGGCACTTGCTGGATATTATAGATAGACGAGTGGAGGACGATAGAAACATCGAGCAGCTCATGGAAGTGGCAACTTTAGCCAGGAGATGCGTGAGAGTGAAAGGAGAAGACAGACCAAGTATGAAGGAAGTTGCGTCGGAATTAGAAGGATTGCGGGCAATAGGGAAAATTCGAACGGAAAAAGGTGATTTATACGAAGTAGAGTTTGAAGAACTGCTTTATGACCCGTATAACAATGTCACTGAATGTGATTGCTCAACTAGCATCTCGATAGGGCCACGATGACTTGTGCTCTGTGAATTTGTTAGTATATGTGAATGAGCACCAGCCAGGCTCAAGTCTGTTAGTAATTCAGTTGTAGTTCAGTTGCAAATAACTGAAAGTCTGTTAGTGATTCAGTTGTAGTTCTTGCTCTTTACCTAAGTCCATATGTTCTATATAAACGTTTGTAATCTCATCTTGTAGATAATCTTGAGTTGATTGAAAATAATAACAAAGTTCTTCTTTAATTTCTTTCTCTTTGTATCTACTTCTTCATCTCAAATCGTCTTCACTTCATCTTCTATCATGGTATCAAAGGTGTTTTCTGAGAGTTCCTCCAAACCCTTCACTAACAAGTCCATTCCGATTCGTCTTGATGAATCCAACTACCTTCTGTGGAAGCAACAAGCCTTGTTCACCATCGAAAGTCTTTCTCTTGAAGACCACATTGATGGATCTCTTGTTGTTCCACCTCGTCTTGTTGCTGGTGAATGTGGTAGGCAGGTGTTGAATCCTAAGTTTGTTAAATACAAACAGCAAGATAGTGCCCTCTGTTCGTGGTTGATGTCTTCCAGGATACAACAATAAGAAGATCTTCGACAGAAGCACGAACTGAAGAGATCTCGAACTAGAGCCTTGTCTTAGCCTATCACCGGTTTAAAGAAAAACGAGAGAGAAAACATTTTTGAAGTCATTTGAAACTGAAGAGAAGCATTCTTTATATAGGGGAGTGGAGGAGGAAAAATATGGAAGGTAAATATTCCGAATTAAGGTCATTGACTTTATATCCGAGCAAAATCGGAAATAATCAATTAATGCCTTATTTAAACGGATATATTTCTTATGAATTGATTTAATACCTTTTAATATCTGATTTAATGAAAGTCACAAATTATTCTATTAAATTCGGAATATTCAAAAAGATATGTGTTATATAAGGAAAAAATTTAATTCGAAGTGGGTAAAATATCCGCAGGTTCTAAGTGGAACCCGACCGGTCCGGACATTCGCGTCGCCCACGACGTGCGAGCGCGCCCCAACCCGAATGGGTTCGACGAGCTTCGATTTGCACCCCCCCTGCGCCTACGCGCGAGGCATAGTGTTCATTCAAGTCATTCAATGACTCCCAAGTGGGTTGGTGTATTTAAATCATTCCCATGTTTGTTATCCCACCCATGTGGGATAAGGGGTTCATATTTTCCTTAACACAATTCATAACAACCTCACTTTGAGCATCAATTTTTCATTCATTTCTCAACCGTTTTGAGCATATGAGATATCGTTGTAAAGGTCTCATGGAGTAGAATATAAATTAATAAATTTATCATTCGAACATCCACCTTTACCACTAGTAAATCTGGCTCAAAGTTTCCAATTTCTCACATTTTTCCAACAATCCCCCACATGAATGAAATTGATGTTTTTATCAAAATATTTTGACTCGATGTGGTGATAGGATCTACGATTGATAGTTGCATAGGATAGGTAGGTTTCCTCCTTTGAACCTTCCCTTGTGAAAGTATATTTACTTTACTAGCTAATCAGTAGACGTGATGTCCTTGAACTGTTCAGCTGTTTGTGTAAACGATGATATACTTCACACAACTATCTTTCTGACAAGATTATTAGTTCTCATGGTTATGTCCATGTGGCCGTGGACATCGCCTGGTTCTGCAAGAGTTTAAAAGAACTATGCCCAATAGTCTCCTTGAAGCGGCCCCACTTCACTCTTACATAGGTGACTTATGTTGCTCGGCTCACCGAAGCATACAATGGTCATTAAAAGCTTTGCTTAACCTATAACGCTTTTTATCACTGTTTGCTTCATAGGAATGGATTTGGGGAAAAATCCCCCACAGTGATCGCACAGGTCTATGTAATTAGGTTGTCCCTTTGAACCTAGATCTTGGGATCTCCAATCAGCTAGGTAGGGTTTTCCTTCACATAGTGCCTTTAATTATCATGGGCTTTAGTCCCATTCCTTTAGATGTTTTCTCAACTTGATCTCGATTCAATCCTTTGGTTAGTGGATCACCAATGTTATCCTTTGATCTTACAAAGTCAATAGAGATAACTCCATTTGAGATCAGTTGTCTGACGATGTTATGTCGACGGCGCATATGCCTTGACTTACCGTTATACATGAAACTTTGTGCCCTAGCAATTGTTGCTTGATTGTCACAGTGTATACATACTGTGGGCACAGGTTTCGACCATTCAGGGATATCCTCAAGGAATTGACGAAGCCATTATGCTTCTTCTCCAGATTTGTCTAGAGCGACAAACTCAGATTCCATTGTGGATCTGGTTATAATAGTTTGTCTTGAGGATTTCCATGACACGGCTCCTCCCCCCAAAGTGAATACATATCCACTTGTGCCTTTGGTATCTTGAATATCAGATATCCAACTGGCATCAGAGTATCCTTCTAAGACAGCGGGGTCTCTGGAATAATGCAATCTGTAGTCCCGAGTATATCTTAGATATCTCAGTATTCTCACAACTGCTTTCCAGTGATCTTTCCCTGGATTGCTTGTGAATCTGCTTAAACTACTCACAGTAAAAGCGATATCTGGTCTAGTGCAGCTCATGAGATACATTAAGCTGCCTATGACTCTTGCATATTCCACTTGGTGGATACTTTCCCCACGATTCTTTGATAGATGTGAACAAGGATCTAACGGAGTTAAGGCTATGCCAGAATCCTCCTTATTAAATTTCTCAAGAATCTTGTCCACATAGTGTGACTGACTTAATATGAGACCCTCCGGTGACCTTTTGATTTGGATGCCCAAAATCGTATCGGCTAGTCCCATATCTTTCATGTCAAATTTCGAATTTAACATGTTTTTGGTACGTTTTACCATTTCATTGTTGTTTCCAACAATAAGTATGTCATCAACATATAAACATAGAATGACATATCCAATGTCTATAGTTTTGACATATATACATTTGTCACACTCATTTATTTTGAAACCGTTAGTCATCATGACATTATCGAATTTCTCATGCCATTGTTTTGGCGCTTGTTTAAGTCCATAAAGAGACTTAATCAATCTGCATACTTTCCTTTCTTGACCTGAAACTACATAACCCTCAGGTTGTTCCATGTAAATTTCTTCATCAAGATCTCCATTTAGGAAAGCTGTTTTAACATCCATTTGATGTACTTCTAGATTTCGCAGAGCAGCTATTGCGAGTATCATCCTTATGGATGTTATTCTTGATATAGGGGAAAATGTATCGAAGTAATCAAGGCCTTCTTTTTGTCGGTATCCTTTGATTACCAACCTTGCCTTGTACTTATCAATTGTTCCATCTGCTTTTATTTTCCTTTTAAAAATCCATTTTGAATTTAGTGGTTTAATTCCAGGAGGAAGGTCCACTAATTCCCATGTATGGTTTTGCATGATGGAATCAATTTCGCTCTTAATGGCATCTTTCCATAAGGTGCCTTCAGAGGAGCGTATAGCATCACTATACGTTAGAGGTTCAGCCTCCAGCATAAAGGTTAAGAAATCAGATCCAAAGGATTTTTCTACCCTTGCTCGTTTGCTCCTTCTTGGCTCTATTTCATTTTCAACCTTTTGTTGATTACTTGGAATCATTTCATCCAAAGTTTGTTCTGTTGAACTTTGATCAAGTTCCCTAGATTTATAAGGGAATGTATTTTCAAAGAATGATGCATTCTTTGATTCCATTATCGTGTTCTTGTGAATGTCAGGATTTTTTGATTCATACACAAGAAATCGATAAGCATTGCTATGTTCAGCATAGCCAATAAAAATACAATCCACAGTTTTTGGACCTATTTTCATTTGTTTTGGTAATGGAGCCATTACCTTGGCAAGACACCCCCACATTTTCAAGTGTTTGTAGGAAGGCTTTCGACCTTTCCACAACTCATATGGTGTCTTATCATTTTCCTTTCGAGGAACCTTATTCAAAAGGTAATTAGCCGAAAGAACTGCTTCCCCCCACATGTTCTGTGGTAACCCAGAGCTTCCTAACAAAGCATTCATCATTTCTTTTAGAGTCCGATTTTTACGTTCGGCTACTCCATTAGATTGGGGAGAATATGGTGGTGTTACTTCATGAATAATTCCATGTTGTGAACAATATTCACCAAATGGATTAACATATTCACCACCACGATCACTTCTTACCATCTTAATCTTTTTATTAAGTTGATTTTCAACTTCTTGCTTATAGAGTATAAATTTCTCTATAGCTTCGTCTTTGCTTTTAAGCAAATATACATAGCAATACTTTGTGCTATCATCGATGAAGGTAATAAAATATTTATTTCCTCCTTTAGTTTGAACAAATTTCAAATCACATACATCGCTATGTATTAGATCAAGTGGTTCTGTACTTCTTCCAATTGTTTGAAAAGAAGACCTTGTTAATTTTGCTTCTACACATGTTTCACATTTATGGTTATAATTAATGTGAAATGAAGGGATGTGTTCCAAGTTAATTAACCTACGTAAGGTATCATAATTAACATGTCCAAGTCTACCATGCCATAAATTAAATGATTCGAGCATGTAAGCAGAAGAAGAAGCTGCATTCTTATTCATTATTTTGGATTTTACAGAGATAGCATTGAGTTTTCACATTCCATTCAATACATATCCCCTACCCACAAACATCCCCCTCTTTGACAGAATTAACTTCTGGGACTCAAAAACCATTCTAAAACCATGAACACTTAAAAGTGTTCCAGAAACAAGGTTTTTGCGTACGTCAGGCACGTACAATACATTCTGCAGCTTGAGTTCTTTTCCAGAAGTCATCTTCAAGACCACTGTTCCCTCCCCTTTGATCTTGGAAGTCGCAGCATTTCCCATGTAGAGCTTCTCCCCATTGTCGCAAGGTATCAGCTCAGAGAAAGAATTTTCGTCACAACATATATGGCGAGTGGCTCCAGTGTCAAGCCACCATTCCCTCGGGTTAGAGTCAACCAGGTTGACTTCAGAAATCACCGCGCACAGATCTTCATCCTCCATAGCATTGGCCTCCTTAGCTCTAGCTCTTTTCGGATGTCTGCATTCAGAGGACCTGTGCCCCATCTTGCCACAGTTGAAGCACGACCCTTTGAATTTCTCCTTTTTGGAGACTCCGCCATTGGGCCTCAGATTTGACTTGGCCTGGTGATGTTGGGGTTGCTTACCCTTCTTGACTTCGACAACATTTGCCTTGGCCTGGTGATGTTGGGGTTGCTTACCCTTCTTGACTTCGACAACATTTGCCTTGGCCTCTTTGAAAGCAAGTTTCCTGGCATTACCTCTGTTGTCCTCTTCAATTCGAAATCTGGTGATCAGTTCTTCCACTAACATTTCCTTTCTCTTATGCTTCAAATAATTTTTGAAGTCATTCCATCCGGGAGGCAGCTTTTCCGTGATGGCAGCTACTTGAAAAGATTCACTGATAGTCATCCCTTCTGCAATAATTCCATGAATGATTAGTTGGAATTCTTCAACTTGATTTACTACTGGTTTTGAATCAACCATAGTAAAGTTCAAAAATTTGGCTACTAAAAACTTTTTAGCCCCAGCATCCTCTGCTTTGTACTTATTATCCAGTGCTGCCCACAGCTGTTTTGCTGTTTTGTACACATCATATACCGGATACAACGAGTCTTGTAGTCCGTTGAGGATGTAGTTTCGACACAGAAAATCAGCATTGTTCCAAGACTCTGTGATACTGAAGGCGGTGAGATCATCCATCTCTCCTTCTTCATCCCCTACGGCGACAACTAGGGGATCTTCCTTTAGATACTTTGCCAGATTCAGCATGGTCAGATAAAACAGCATCTTCTGTTGCCATGTCTTAAAATTCTGTCCGCAAAATTTCGACGGCTTCTCATTGTGACTCATTGCCACTGCCGTTGCATTCAGATTCGGTATCTGTTGTTTCGGAGTCTGTGCAGGTGCAAGGACCTTAGCAGTAGAATCAACAGAATCTCCAATAGCCATCGTTTCTGTTCAAAAGAAACAAAGAGGAATTAAAATAAATTCCAATAAACAGAAAATTAATTTCTCGTTTATTACCGACAATTTATGTAAACAGATTTGTCCAACTTTGAGATTTTAGCAAATCCGTTAAAACGGCAGGATAAATCTTGAAACCAATTTATTTGCTATCTCTATCACGATTATATCATCTCGGATTATAAGAAAGGTAGAAGAAGAGATTTGTCTTAAGATTGTTACAAAGTATACAATCCAAGACGATAATAAAAGAAAATAAAATAAAGAAATAACTTTAATCAAATAAGAAGAGAAGAATTCTAAAACCAGATTAAAGTTGAGGCCTGCGAAGAGCAGTTTCCTTAAGACAAATTTCGACCACTCCGCGGTGCTTTGAGTTTGGTTGATCGTTCGTCTCCCAGGATATAACAACAAGAAGATCTTCGACAGAAGCACGAACTGAAGAGATCTCGAACTAGAGCCTTGTCTTAGCCTATCACCGGTTTAAAGAAAAATGAGAGAGAAAACGTTTTTGAAGTCATTTGAAACTGAAGAGAAGCATTCTTTATATAGGGGAGTGGAGGAGGAAAAATATGGAAGGTAAATATTCCGAATTAAGGTCATTGACTTTATATCCGAGCAAAATCGGAAATAATCAATTAATGCCTTATTTAAACGGATATATTTCTTATGAATTGATTTAATACCTTTTAATATCCGATTTAATGAAAGTCACAAATTATTCTATTAAATTCAGAATATTCAAAAAGATATGTGTTATATAAGGAAAAAATTTAATTCGAAGTGGGTAAAATATCCGCAGGTTCTAAGTGGAACCCGACCGGTCCGGACATTCGCGTCGCCCACGACGTGCGAGCGCGCCCCAACCCGAATGGGTTCGACGAGCTTCGATTTGCACCCCCCCTGCGCCTGCGCGCGAGGCATAGTGTTCATTCAAGTCATTCAATGACTCCCAAGTGGGTTGGTGTATTTAAACCATTCCCATGTTTGTTATCCCACCCATGTGGGATAAGGGGTTCATATTTTCCTTAACACAATTCATAACAACCTCACTTTGAGCATCAATTTTTCATTCATTTCTCAACCGTTTTGAGCATATGAGATATCGTTGTAAAGGTCTCATGGAGTAGAATATAAATTAATAAATTTATCATTCGAACATCCACCTTTACCACTAGTAAATATGGCTCAAAGTTTCCAATTTCTCACATTTTTCCAACACCTCTGTGTCGATTTCCAAGATTGGTACTTTTGTTTTACGCATTGATTCTAGGCCCCTGGTTTTACATAATCTTCTACATGTTCCATTAATTAAAAAATCTTTTGTCTGTTTCTCAGTTTACAAAAGATAATAATATATCGATTGAGTTTTTTCCTAACTCATGTGTTGTGAAGGATTTGTTAACACACCAGTTGATTCTTCGAGGTGTGCAAAGTGATTGCTTTTATAAATTCCTGTCGGTTGATGGTTTGGCCTTTGATTCAAGTTTAAAGCATGATTCTGGTTCTTTGCCTGATGTTCATATTGTTTCTGTTAATATGTTTGATGTTAAAGATGCTGATTCTGGTTCTTTTGATGGTCTGTCTAATGTTGTTGTTAATCAGATAGCTACTAGGTCTAGTTCTCAAGATTGTAAAGCTGTTGTATGGCACAGGAGGCTTGGACACCTTTCTTGTGAAACTTTTGCTAAGTTGTCCAAAGTTTGTAATATACCTATTATCAATAAAAATTCTTTTTTTCTGTGAAGCTTGCAAGTTGGGTAAAAGCCATAAAATGCATCTACTTGTGTCTTTAAATTCTTACAGTTTACCTTTATAGTTGGTTCAGGTTGATGTCTGGGGACCAGCCCCTTTAATTTCTAACAATTGCTCTATATGTAAGCTTTCTTGATATTGCAACTAGGTATACCTGGGTTTACTTTGTAGCTAGGAAGTCTGATGTTAGCAACATTGTTATTCATTTTCATAGAATGGTTGAAAGGCAGTTTGATAATAAACTTAAAAGTATTCAGACAGATTGTGGAACTGAGTTTAAGGCTTTAGCTTCATACTTTAATCAACATGGCATTGAATTTCGCAATACTTGTTCTTATACATCTGCTCAAAATGGCAAAGTGGAACGTAAGTATAGACATATTGTCGAGCTTGGTCTCACTCTGTTAGCTCAAAGTGAGTTACATTTAAAACATTGGACTGATGCTTTTTATACTGATGTTTACTTAATTAATAGATTGCCAACCAAGGTTCTTGGAGGTGTCTCTCCTTATGAAAAACTTTTTTCTAAGCAGTCTGACTATAGTTTCTTGAAGGTATTTGGATGTCAGTGATTTCCTCTCACCAGACCCTACAATCGTAACAAGCTTCAGTTGGGCTCAACTCCTTGCATTTTTCTGGGTTATAGCTCAACTCAGCATGGCTACAAATGCCTATCTTCAAATGGTAAGGTGTATGTGTCTCGACATGTGCAATTTAATGAATTTTGTTTTCCTTGCTTGCAGGACAAGGTTGTTAAGGAAAAGCATGTTCAGAGTAAATTCAAATACACAGGACTTGTATTTTTTTCCTTCCTCTGGTGTTCAGCCTTACACTTCATCCTCTAGTTCTTCTGCTGAGTTTGTTCAGCATTCAAACAGGTTCTCTTCAGATGAATCTACCTTTACTCAAAGGCAAGTTTCAGTCCCAGGCCTCATACCTCCATTAGTTCCTGTTGAATGTCCTACACCTTCTACATAAATTCTCATAACTCCATCAGTTCATGTTGAATGTCCATCAATTCCCATAACTCTATCAGTTCCTGTTGAATGTTCTGTTCCTTCTACAGTTTCACCTTTACGACCTAGTTCATTCTTACACCCTGATTCTTCTTTACAATGTGATTCACCTTTGCAACCTGGTTCACCTTTACATTCTGACTCAAATGAATCGGCTAGTAGTTCTTCTAGTCATGGTGTATCAGTTGCTTGTGTTCCTGCAAATTTTTCTGAAGATATTTCTGCTGATGGTCCAGCATATCTCACTGAAGATGTTTCTGCAAGTATTCCTGCTAATGCACCTGTAAATGCTTCTGAGGATATTTCTGCTAGTGTGCCTGTCAGTGTACCAGTTCCATCTCATTCAATGGTTACCAGGTCCAAGACTGGTATTTTCAAGCCAAAGGTATTTCTTGCTGAAACTGTTTCTAATGTACCTGTTAATATTCGTCAAGCTTTAGCTTCTGAAAATTGGAGAGATGTTGTTCAGAAAGAGCTTAGTGCACTAATTGGTAAGGGCACTTGGGAGTTAACACCTCTACCTTTAGATAGGGTTCCTATAGGGTGTAAGTGGCTTTTTAAGGTTAAGCAGAATTCTGATGGGAGTATTACCTGGTACAAAGCCAGACTTGTTGCTAAGGGTTTTTCCCAACAAGTTAGTTTCGACTATTCAGAGACTTTTAGCCCTGTGGTTAAACCAGTCACAGTGAGGATAATGCTCAGTGTTGCTCTTAGTCATGGTTGGGTGTTAAGGCAGATTGACATAGATAATGCATTCTTAAATGGAGATCTTTCAGAGGAGGTTTATATACAGCAACCTCCAGGGTTTGAGCAGACTGACTCTTCTGGAAATCAACTTGTTTGCAGGTTAAAAAAATCCCTGTATGGTCTTAAACAGGCCCCTAGGGCATGATTCGAAAAATTTCGTACTCATTTGGTTGGAAGTTTAGGCTTTACTGCTTCCCTTGCTGATTCTTCCTTATATTTTCGTGAAACTGAAGGAAATAAAGTTTACATAATGGTTTATGTGGATGACATCGTGGCTACTGGTAATAACTCAGATGTTGTGGATCAAGTTATACAAGATATCAATCAAACCTTCTCTCTTAAGAACTTAGGGAATCTATCTTTTTTCTTGGGAATGAACATTCAAGCTGTTGCATCTGGGATCATTCTGAATCAAAAAAGACACATTTTAGAGTTGTTAGACAAGACAAACATGATTGATGCTACTCTTTCGCCTACACCCATGGTAACTTCACCTCAACTCTCCTTAAATGATGGTGATCCTTTCCCAGACCACACCCTGTATAGGCAAGTTGTTGGGACTCTTCAACACATATGTAATACTAGACCCGATATCCAGTTTTTTGTTAACAAGGTCAGCCAGTTTATGCAACAACCTTTGGACAAACATTGGAAAGCTGTCAAGAGGATCCTAAGGTATCTTAAAGGAACCTTAGATTATGGATTATTTTTTAGTAGTACTACTTCAACAACTAGTCTTGTTACCTATGTTGACTCTGATTGGGGAACTTGTGCTGATGACAAACGTTCCACTGGTGAGCATTGTGTCTTTTTAGGAGGTAACCTTGTTGCATGGAGCTCTAAAAAACAAAGTGTAGTCTCTAGATCCTCCACGGAAGCTGAGTTTCGTAGCCTTGTTGATGCTATGTGTGAAGCAATGTGGGTGAGGTCTCTACTTTCTAAAATTAATGTTCGTCTTACAGCTACTCCCACACTCTGGTGTGATAATACAAGTGCCATTGCACACTCAGCCAACCATGTTCATCATGCCAAACTTAAGCATGCAGAACTTGATTTAAGTTTTGTAAGGGAAAAAGTGAAGGAAGAGTTGTTTCAAATTAATTACGTCCCTACCACAAATCGAGTTGCTGATCTCTTAACTAAGCCACTATCGTCTGCCTTCTTTGTTCATCTTCGCCAGAGATTTAGAGTGTTGTGTGCAGATGAGTTACGACTGATGTCTGCGAATGTCTCGAATGCAATTCTTGTTGAATAGTTGTGTTGCAAAAGAAGAAAGAATTGAGAGAATAGGAAGAATGTTAGTATATGTGAATGAGCACCAGCCAGGCTCAAGTCTGTTAGTAATTCAGTTGTAGTTCAGTTGCAAATAACTGAAAGTCTGTTAGTGATTCAGTTGTAGTTCTTGCTCTTTACCTAAGTCTATATGTTCTATATAAACGTTTGTAATCTCATCTTGTAGATAATCTTGAGTTGATTGAAAATAATAACAAAGTTCTTCTTTAATTTCTTTCTTTATGTATCTACTTCTTCATCTCAAATCGTCTTCACTTCATCTTCTATCAAAATTGTATGGTGCACGTTGTGAAACCTGTTCACATTGATTCACTTCAATATCAAATTTGAGCATAGTTTACAGCCAAAACAATAGAGATTCTTTCTATTTATTCCTTTGTTTTCAGTTCAAGAACATAGAATCATTATCCAGAACCGTACAAACCGACCATCAAAAAGTTAACCCGGGATGCAACATTTGACAACATCATGGTTAAAAAGCTATATGGACAGATGAAGAAAGAAGAGTATTCCAACAAATAAAAATGATGAAACGTAATTACAAGCCCTCCTATTATTGAGGTGAAAAGGGGCAATATGACTGATGAAACTAAGATTTGCCATAAAAGAAGCAGAACTGCCAAGGTCCTGGAAAAAGTACTCAACTGCTAGAAAGTTGAAAAGGCAGGCTTCCATGTGATACCATGCGATACCAATGTGTCTAGATGCCAACAAGCGTTGAAAAATTCAACATTCTACGATGGATGAGAAAAGGTTAGCCAAAAGCCGGCCTACGCATTGTTGCCAGAAAATTTCTTCAGTATGTAGCAGTAATTAAGCTGGCAAAAATACCATGCCAAAACATGAACAGCCGAAAACCATAAAGAGTGTTGAAATCAGATTCTCTAGGGTTTTCTTGATTTCTCAATTTGGGGAAGAATGGATCTTTGAGAGAGAATACGATAGACAAAAGAAGTGTTTATTGAAAATAACCAAAACGCAAGCTACAATGTCGTATTTACAAAAACTGATTAAAAAGGAAACTAAGAGTCTGTTTATATACTAAGCAAGAAACTAAACAAGAAAGCTTAACAAACAAAATACAAGAAAGACTAACTAAAACTGAATTCTGTTAGCCCCCCTCAAGTTGGAGCATATATGTTATGTATGCCCAACTTGGAGACTAGAGAATGAAAAAGATAGCTTGGCAAAGCCTTAGTTAGACAGTCTGCAATTTGATTGTTTGATGAAACAGGCAGCAACTTTAAGAAACCTTGATGAAGCCGCTCTCGAACAATATGGCAATCAATGTCTATATGTTTGGTCCTCTCATGATGAACCGGGTTCTCTGCAATCTGTATAGCAGATAAATTGTCACAGTATAAGTTCGCAGGTTGTAAATTCAAATGAAAGTCTTGAAGTAAATAACAGATCCATTGTAATTCACAAGTTACAGAAGCAAGAGCTCTATACTCTGCTTCACTAGAAGATTTTGAAAATGTTTGTTGCTTCTTAGACTTCCAAGAAATTAAGGAATTACCCAGAAAAACACAATATCCTGTAATGGATTTTCTTGAGTCTGGGCAAGATGCCCAATCAGAGTCAAAAAAGGCATTCAAATTTAAAATATTATCAGCTGAAAAGAAAAGACCCTGACCAGGTGTACCCTTCAAATACCTAAGGATCCTATGGGCAGCACTCAAATGCTCAGTTGTAGGACAAGATAAATATTGTGATAATTGCTGAACAGAAAAAGATATATCTGGTCTAGTATTAGTCAGATATAACAATTTTCCTACCAACCTTCTATAAGCAGTGATATCTTCTAGAGGAATCCCATCATTTTTAGATAAACGTTTAGCACCTCTAGTAACAACAATTGGAGTCGAAACAAGTTTAGAATTTGAAAAACCAGTTTCATCAAGTAACTCTAAAATATATTTTCTTTGACAAACATTTATACCAGCAGCTGATCTTGCAATTTCAAGCCCTAGGAAGAATTTTAAATCTCCTAAGTCTTTTATTTTGAATTTGTCATGCAAGAAACTTTTGATGTCTTGAATCTGTGTTGAACTAGGACTAGCTAGAACAATATCATCAACATATACTGCTAAAGCTATAAAATTATTATCGTTTCCTTTAGTGAATAAACTAGTATCAGCAGAAGACTGTGTAAAACCTTGCTCAAGCAAAGCTAGAGTCAGTTTTTCATTCCATTGCCTACTGGCTTGTTTTAATCCATACAAACTTTTGTTTAACTTGCAAACTAAGCCATTGTTGTTATCACTTTTAAGACCAGGTGGCATTTCCATATAAACTTCCTCATGTAAGGAACCATGAAGGAAAGCATTATTAACATCCAGTTGTTGAAGATTCCAATTCCTAGAGGCTACAATAGCAATTATAGTTCTTATTGTTGTCATCTTAGCAACAGGGCTAAAAGTACTTAAGAAATCCACACCTAGCTGCTGAGTATAACCTTTGGCTACCAACCTTGCTTTATACCTATCTAAAGACCCATTAGACTTTAGTTTAGTCCTAAAAACCCACTTGCAGCCTACAGTCTTTTTGTTAGGAGGTAATGGAACAATATCCCATGTTTTATTATTATCTAAGGCAGTCAGCTCATCTTTCATGGCATTTCTCCAACATTCATGAACAACAGCTTGTTTATAATTCTTAGGCTCAGTTAACAAATCAACACTAGCAATAAAGGAAGCATGCTGATCAGAAACATTATCATAAGAAATAACATTAGAAACAACATGCTTTGAAGTTTTAGATTTAGGTAGATTTACCTGAAAATCTTGAAATCTTTGAGGAAGTTTAACAGACCTTGATGGTCTGGCCACTGAAGGAACACTTATAACAGAATCAAGAGGAAGATTCTGATTTTGATGTTGCTCATCAGAAACAGAATCATTATTTACACATTCATTAGAAACAAAATCATTAATATCAGAATTATCAACAGAATTCTTAGAACTCTGATTTTGATTGTCTTGCTCAGAATTGTTTTGTTGTGAATTTGGATTTTGATCACTTCTAGGAATAAAAAATCATGTAAAAGACTTGAACCATCACAGTTTGGCAAAATTACAGTAGGTGATGATGCAGAAAAAGGAAAAACAGATTCATTGAAAAATACATCCCTAGAAACAAAAACAGACTTAGTTTCTAAATTGTAAAGTCTGAATCCTTTCATATTTTTAGGAAAACCAATAAAAACAGATTTTATAGCTCTAGCATGCATCTTGGTAACAGACTTAGGTAATTGAGATGCATAGGCTAGGCACCCAAAAATTTTAAGATGATTTAAGACAGGAGGCTTATTATAAAGAGTTTCATAGGGAGTTTTATTTTTGAGAATAGGAGTAGGGGTAAGATTTATCAAAAAACATGAATGGAGCACACAATCAATCCAAAAACTTAAAGGCAAGTTTGCATGAATCCTAAGAGCTCTAGCCACAGCAAGCAAATGTTGATGTTTTCTCTCCACAACACTATTTTGTTGTGGAGTGTAAACACAGGAATTTTGATGCACTATACCCTTTTCTTTGAAAAAGAATGCATTTGAAATTCTTGTGCATTATCTGACCTTATAGCTTTTATCTTAACAGAGAATTGAGTTAAAACAAAATTATAAAAATCCACTAACAACTGCCTCACATCAGACTTAGCAGAAAAGGGAAAAATCCATGTAAATCTACTGTGATCATCAACAACTGTCAAGAAATAATTGTGACCATAAAGACTTTTCACAGGAAAAGGACCCCACACATCAGTATGCACAAGATCAAAAGCAGAATCAGAACAAGATACACTAACAGGAAAAGGCAATCTTCTATGTTTGGCAAGATGACAGACATCACAATCAGGAACACGACCATAAGGAATATCATTAAACAGCTTTGAAAACTCTAGCATCCTAGGATTAGAAGGATGTCCTAACCTAGCATGCCAATCAACAAGATTCTTAACATCAGTATCAACTTTACTAGGCTTAACAGAACCAGAATGTCCAACAAAGGAATTAGCATTTGAAGTATTACTAACAAACTTAACATTGGCAGGAGTAAAAGCAATAGAACCATTAATACAATAATCAGAATTAAGAGACATAGCAGAAAAAACATTGGACCTTTCATGAGTACTGGAAAAATGATACAGTCCCTTTATTACTTCAGCTGAACCAATCATCTTCAAGGATTGAATATCCTGAAGAAAACAACCTTTGTTAGTAAATGAAACAGAAATATTCGAATGTGACAAAAGTTGACTCACAGATATCAAATTAAAACCAAAAGTAGAAATATACAAGACATTATACAAAATCAAATCCTTATTAAGTTGAACATCACCAATATGAGACACTTTAACAAGATGACCATTAGGCAACCTAACAAACTTGTTACTAATCTCAGAAAAAGACCTAAACAATTGCAAATTATTACTAATATGATCAGTAGCCCCAGAATCTATAATCCATGAAGAAAAACATAAAGAAACAGTAGAGTAAACTATACCTGGTTCTTCAGAAGAAACAGGCTTTGTTGTCAAAGCATTGACAGAAGATTGAAACTCAGGAGCAGACACATCCTTCAAGGAAGGCTTATTTTGCAACAAGGAAAGTAATCCCTCATACTGTTCTTTAGTAAAAGAACATCTTTCCAAAGAATTATCAAGATGAGATTTTTCAGAAGGACCACTAGACCTATCAGATTTTTCAGAACTCATACTCCCAACAAAATTGACCTTTCCAGACACAAGAGAAGATTTCGACTTATACCCAGGTGGGAAACCATGCTTTTTGTAGCACTTATCAACCAAATGTCCATAAAGACCACAGAAAGAACACAAGGGCCTACGGCTATTCAAAGAAGACATATTAAAACGTTTTTGAAACTTCCCAGAAGAACCTCTATCAACAACAAGCACATTACTATCACAGGTAATACCAGCAGACAAAGACCTTTCATGTTGAACTAATATAGAGAATATTTCATGTATTTCAAGAAAGGGCTTGACCATTAGAATTTGGGATTTTGGAACTGCAAAAGACTCATTTAGACCACGAATGAAACGAAGAGAAAAATCCTGACTACGATACTTAACGGCAGAACAAGAACAACCAGAAATTGGGCGTAAAACAGACAACTCATCCCAGATAGATTTTAACTGAGTATAGAAAGTCGTCACAGAACTTATACCTTGATTGAGGGAATAAAATTCATGTTGAAGATCAGAGACCCGGATGAGATCACCTTGACTGAAACGCTTACGCAAATCTTCCCACAACTCATACGCAGTATCAAACCAAAGAACACTTTGGGCGATTTCAGGGCTAATGGCACGCTGCAACCAAGACAACACAAGATTGTTGCACTTGACCCACGGGAAATAGCTGACATCGGCTTCAATTGGTTCTTTAATCGAACCATCAACAAACTGATATTTGTTCTTTGAAATCAGCGCCATACGCATAGACCTTGCCCAAGAATGATAGTTCGAACCGGATAGGGGAACAGAAGTGAGAACGAGGGAAGGATTCTCACTGGGATGAACGAAAAATTCATCGGAGGGATCGAGATTCTTGAAACGAGAAGCAGAAGAATCTGATGGACGCGAATCGGAAGACTCAACTGATACCATGTTGAAATCAGATTCTCTAGGGTTTTCTTGATTTCTCAATTTGGGGAAGAATGGATCTTTGAGAGAGAATACGATAGACAAAAGAAGTGTTTATTGAAAATAACCAAAACGCAAGCTACAATGTCGTATTTACAAAAACTGATTAAAAAGGAAACTAAGAGTCTGTTTATATACTAAGCAAGAAACTAAACAAGAAAGCTTAACAAACAAAATACAAGAAAGACTAACTAAAACTGAATTCTGTTAAAGAG